>CM019702.1:8824602-10024602 GCA_009760885.1 Achatina immaculata
ACAAGGGATACACATGAAAGGAAGCAGAGAATAATTCCAAGAACAAGGATGACTGGAGAGCCATTATCCGTGGCCTATGCTCTCAAGGGAGTGAAAGGCGATGATGATGATGATGATGATGATGATGATGATGATGATGATGATGATGATGAATAGTTTTAAAAAATGTTCTCGTATTTAATCATGGCTATCAGGAGAGGGGACTGATGTGTTCTCTTAGGTGGTGGAGCTTGCTGGAAAACTTTTACTTTCAAGTTATCAGCAACTTACTCCCCCTTTATATCACAAATGTGTTGCAGGATTTTCATCGCATCTACCAACAGTCTCACGTTTCAAGTTATAACGAAACACCGCAAACATCAGAGGCAGACAGCTTCAGGATACATCGTGGAACAGTTCGTGAACTGCCCTCCAGCGAAAATTAAAACGGTGACTATTTTCTGCCGTGTGTGTGCTCTATCTCCGTCAGCTGCACCGGTACATCAAGATGATAAACATAAATGCCCATCAGAGAAAATCTTTTTCCCCCCTATCTCAGTTACATATTTTTGCAACTGTTACCTCGTCCCCCCCCCCCCCCCACCCACCCCCGTTTCAAACTTAATACATTCTATTTCATAAATATGGTTGCGATGACGCTGTCCGATTTGCAGCCAGCAACTCATCCGAGGGTTGATTGATAAGTTTGCGGCCTAAGGTACAAACACCTGAAACATACAGTTGGTGTTATGTGCATTTGTAGATCAGATCATAAAGTTTCAAGACATTAACTGCAACCAATTTTTTTTTTTTTTACAGGCTACTGAAGTGGTAAGGGGTGGCAGAAATTGAGAATATAGATAAAATTTCTCATTGAGCATTCTTTCGCTATCTCTGCATCAAGAGCTTATCATCGAAGGAGATCCACGAGAACATGGTAGAGACTCTAGGGGAGAGTGCCCCTTCTTATAGCACAGTGAAGAAATGGGCAGCTGAATTCAAACATGGAAGGGAGAGTCTGGAAGATGATCCCCGTCCAAGAAGACCAAGAACGGTAACCACCGATGAAACCACCGGCAGAATCCATGACATGATAATGGAAGATCGACGACTAAATGAGCGGTACATTGCTACTGAGTTGGGCATCTCCCAGGAACGTGTTCATGCCAATATTCACAATAATCTTCAAATGACAAAGGTTTCTGCTCGATGGGTCCCGAAACGTCTTGGAGCTGATCACAAACGACAGCGTCTCAACATGTCAAAAGACAATCTTGGCCATTTTCCTACAGATCCTGAAAAGTTTCTTCAGCAATTTGTGACTATGGATGAGACTTGGGTTCATAATTTTCAACCAGAAACTAAAGAACAGTCAAAGCAGTGGAAACATCATGGATCCCCACCTCCAAAGAAAGCAAAGGTGGTTCTGTCTGCAGGCAAAGTGATGGCTTCCAAATTTTGGGATTCAGAAGGTATGCTATTGGTAGACTCTCTTCAAAAGGACAGATCCGTCACCGGGACCTATTACGCTAATCTTGTGAAGCAACTGCGGGTCACATTGAAGGAAAAGCGTCGATGGAAACTGACGAGAGTATCTTTCAGCAAGACAATGTTCCCGTTCACAAGTCGCGGTGGCACTGGCTGCCATTCATGAATGCGGCTTCCAGCTTCTTTAATATTCTCCTTATTCCCCAGATTTGGCCCCTTCGGACTATTACCTATTTACAAAACTCAAAAAGGAGCTCAGTGGTCCCAAATTTGCTTCAGATTATGATGTCATTCATGCTGTAGACCACTTTCTACTGGCACAAGATACTGACTTTTAGAAAGAAGGGATCCGTATGCTCCAGGATCGCTGGACTAAGTGCATAAACTTGCAAGAGGACTGTGTTGAGAAATAACCCAAAAAAGTTGTCCACAAATAATCCGTTGTAACTTATGCCGAATCTTATCAATCACCCCTCGTAGATGACATAGTAGATTCAGGGTTTGCGAAACATAGATGACATGCTAGAGTCTTGGCGAAACATAGATGACATACTAGAGTCTTGGCGAAACATAGATGACATGCTAGAGTCTTGGCGAAACATAGATGACATGCTAGAGTCTTGGCGAAACATAGATGACATGCTAGAGTCAGGTTTGACGAAACCCAGCTGATCCAGACTCTGAGCCACCTCTTCGATGGTACCTCCAGTAACAGGCCAAGTCTGGCTGACAGAGCAGGGTTCCTTATAGTCCCCATGGTGATGGAATCTGCTAAAGAAGAATTGAACCCCCCTCCCCCCACCCGCTGCGCTTTTTTAGCAGCACTCCGAGACAGAAAAAAAATATCTGCCATCACCAGCTCTCAAGTCGACACGATGCTGTGCCTCAACATCTCCACCGCATCGGCTCCAAAGAACACCAGCTCGCAGTTCCAGGATACTGAAGAAGATTTTCGAGAGATGGCTACGTGTAACCGTATCTAAGCAACAGTTCTCTTCCTACAGGTTCCATGACTCGTGTTGGCTGCACTCTTCATCTGTGAGCAAGAAAGTGCTACAATTAATCTGGTATCTATATATGTCTGGAAAACTATGAGTGCGAACTAACTTAACTACAAGCTTTCGTGACGCGAATTGGTTCATACTGGGTGATCAGTGGTTGTTATTGCCAGCTGTGTTTTTACAATAATGAAACAGGTTGAATCAGTTTGCCATACACTGTATCTACTGATTAGCGATATAGACCACAGCATAACAAGTCCATCTGTTTGTGACAGCATTTCTAGTTTCCTGAGAGTTTCCACTCTCTCTCTCTCCTCTCTGTGTCTCTCTCCTCCACTCTCTCTGTCTCTCTTTCTCTCTCTGTCTCTCCCTCTTTCTCTCTCTGTCTCTCTCCCCTCTTTCTTTTGTCTCTTTCTCTGTCCCTTTCTGTCTCTCTCCTTTCTCTCTATGTTTCTCTCTCCCTTTCTCTCTGTCTCTATCCCTTTCTTTGTCTGTCTGTCTCTCTGTCTCCTTTTGTCTCTCCATCTCTTTCTCCCTCTGTATATTAGTCTGTCAAACTGTCTCTCTCTCCCTTTCTCCGTCTTCTTGCCTCTCTGTCTCTCTCTATCTCTGTCCTCTCTATTTCTGTCTCTATCTGTCTCTCTCTCTATTTCTCTGTCTCTCTATGTCTCCCTCTCTCTCTTTCACTCTGTCTCTCTCTTCTTTGTCTCCGTCTCTCTCCTTCTCTCTTCGTTTTCTCTCCCTGTCTCTGTGTCTCTCATCTTCTGTTTCTCCTCCTCTCTGTGTCCCTCCCTCCCTCTCTCCTCTCTCTCTTTCTGAATCTTTTAACTCGGTCCTAGAGAACAGCGTAGAAAGCTGTCACAGTATCGCTAGCTCCCATGAAGAGTTCCAGAGAGAATCAGTGAGTCGCTTGGGTAACAGCTTGAGAAAAGAACTAGCTTCAATTTGTAAACTGTATAATGGCGTATACGGAAGAAAATTAATCGCACTAGTGATCAAATTTTTCTTATTCTTATTTTTCTTCTTTTCTCCTTCTTCTTCTTGATTCTCTTAAACATATAACTCCATGTTTGCCGGCGTAATGCATTCCAAATACATCAGGGAGCTACAGACAGATGGTCAACCGACAAAGAACTTATGTCATCAGTTACAACAGGCTGAGGATCGAATCTCCCAGACATGTATCCGAAGTGCATGAATGATGGTCTTTCCTAACCAAAAAATATTCCAAATGCTAGGTTTTTCATCATCTGCACGGCGTCGGCTTCTAAGAGCATTCCGCTCGCAGTTTCAGGGAAATAGAACTACAGCTTTTCACATTTTGGAAAAAGATTGATTTCTATATTTCCAAACTACACTTATTCTTATCTGTACTCTCTTTTTTTTCTTGTGAGGATAAAAGCTGTGAGATTTTGGCTTTATGTCAGCTTTGATGATTCGTGGGAGCAGGCAGGACCCCCTGCTGTGCCAGAAGTATATCTACTAATAACACAGTAAGGGGAACTGTGAAAGAGACGCAGCGGTTTGACATTACACTTCGCACATACCTACAAGTATAAAGCGACTGTTTGCGTTCACAACAGCCAATCTGGCGGCCGAGACAGGAGTACCTTCGGCCGGGAATTTGAACGCTTATAACAACAAAACAAACCTGGGGTTGGACATCCTCTGGCGCCAGACGCCAAGATATCCAATGGAAGATAACGGACAACATATGGACTAGGCAACTTGTGAACGAAGTCACTACCCGCAGTCATTCAGAAAGTGCCCCTTCTTGCTTACTTTAATGGAGATTAGGAAAAAAGTTTTGTTTTATCTTGTAAAAAAAAAAAAATTATCCTCGTACTGAAGTGAATGAAAGAATAACATTCTCTGCATTCTAAAGTCAAGAAAGATGCCCATTCAATCTTTCGCAAATTATTTAGAACATCAGATTTCATACGACCTGAAAAATATCTTGTCTTGTTTTGTCTTGTCTTGTGCTGTCTCCTTGGAACTGCAAGCTGATGTTCTTTGCGCCGAACCTGTGAAGAAGTTAAGACAGGGCATCAAGTCGGCTTGGGCAGCGGGTTATGGCAGTTATTTTTTTCTTTTCACTCCCTGAGTGGAAATAGAAAGCAAGACGATGTACTGTACTTCTTTAGCAGACTCCACCACCATGGAGACTATGGCGATCCCTGCCCCCGTTAGCCAAGCTAGGCCTCTTACTGGGGTTTTACCACCAACCGAGAGGTGGGACAGGGTCGTGGTCAGCTATAGTTCGCTAACCCTGATTCTAGCACATCAGCTATGGTTCGCTAACCTTGATTCTAGCACATCAGCTATGGTTCGCTAACCCTGATTCTAGCACATCAGCTATGGTTCGCTAACCCTGATTCTAGCACATCAGCTATGGTTCGCTAACCCTGATTCTAGCACATCAGCTATGGTTCGCTAACCCTGATTCTAGCACATCAGCTATGGTTCGCTAACACTGATTCTAGCACATCAGCTATGGGTCGCTAATTACCTAATCGAACAGCGTCTTCACTCCCAAAGAAATATTTAAGTTAAAATTTGACGCATAATTTGTTGGTCTATTAATAAATTCTGCTCCGTAAACCTGAATGTCCCACACGGATGTCCATGTATGTGGCAAGAGACATTCATTTATTTGTGTTGGATTTCTATTTCTATAACTAGTAAATGCTAGTCTAAATGGGTTTCTATTTCTGTAACTAGTAAATGCTAGTCTAAATGAGTTTCTATTTCTATAACTAGTAAATGCTAGTCTATATGGGTTTCTATTTCTATAATTAATTGGAGTGAAGATGTTGTCCGATCTGACAATCAGTGGCCCACAGCTGACATGGTAGCTTCAGGGTTCGTGAACCACAGCTGAAAAAAAGACCGTGCCCCACCTCTTCGTCCGTACCCTCAGTAGCAGGCGTAGACTGGCTAACAGGGCAGGGATCGCCATACCTCCCATGGTGGCGGAGACTGCCTGAGAAGTACTACATAACCTTTGCTTTTTAGCTCCACTCAGTAACTGAAGAAGAAAAGGAAGAAGAAGAAGAAGAAGAAGAAGAAGAAGAAAAAGAAAAAGAAGAAGACGAAGAAGAAGAAGAAGAATTTATATAACTAGCAAATGCTATTGTTATTATCGCCCTCTGTTTCTAACAAAGAGCGCGATGCGACTACTCAGCGCATCTGGCGGCAGGTCTTGAAAACAAACTGCCATTTGCCCCGTTCCTCTATGAGCATTAGTCACAGATCTACGTCCGCTGAAGTGAGCACGCGCATAAAGCTCCTCGTCGAATTAGTGACAAAGTGAAAATGAAGGAGCTTGAAGAACAACGTATATGTGTGTGTGTGTGTGTGTGTATGAGAGAGAGAGAGAGAGAGAAAGAGAGAGAAAGAGAGAGAGAGAGAAATTTTGCCGCAGACTTGTTAAAAATTTTAGAAAGACATGGCAATTGCTTCACCAAGCATATAGAAAGGAATGTCTGAGCCGAACGCAGCGCTATAAGTAGTTTAATCATCTTAAAGAGGGCAGAACATCGATAGGTGAAGATCCCAGGCATGGATGACGACCTTCTACATCAACAGACGACGACAATGTCGAGAGAGTTCGTGCTGTGGTTAATGGAAATCGTCTTTTAACTGTCTGAAAAGCTGCTGACGACGCAGGCATCAGCCGTTAGATTTTGCCTGAAAACCCTCTGATGTGTCGCCCCTGTACAGAATTCATGCCGCGTTTACTGACTGATGAACGGTCATAGAAACTTTCTGAACAAGATCATAACAGAAGGTGAGACATAGATTTATGGCTAAAATGTTGAAACTAAGATTAGATTGATGGTTAAAATATTGAAACGAAGATTAGATTTATGGCTAAAATGTTGAAAGTAATATTAGAATTATGGCTAAAATGATCAAACCAAGATTAGATTCATGGCTGAAGTCTTGAAACTAAGATTAGATTGATGACTAAAATGTTGAAACCGAGATAAGATCTATGACTAAAATGTTGAAACTAAGATGCAGTGCTCGCAGTGGGTAAGAAAGGGTTTCCTCGACCAAAACAAAAAAAAAATCATGGATGAGTCGGTCAAAGTTCAAGATATGTGTGTGTGTGCGTGCGTGTATGTGTGTTTTTTTTTAATTGCAAAGGCATTGTCCATTATGAATTTGTAGCACGTGATCAGATGGTAAATAATTAGTTGTACTATTAAGTTTTACCACTTTTGAAGGATTGTGTCCCGGGGAGAGGCCTTGCTTGTGAGGAAAATCAGACTTGGATGTTGTACGAGGGCGATGCTCCAGCTCAAGAGTCGATCCTCATCCGCAGTTCTCTGGAACATCGGACATCTGCTGTGTCCCAGACAACCTATTTTCTCTGGAACATCGGATATCAATTGTGTCCCAGCCAAACTATTTTCTCTGGAACATCGGATATCTACTGTGTCCCAACCAACCTATTTTCTCTGGAACATCGGACATCTGTTGTGTCCCAACCAACCTATTTTCTCTGGAATTAGCCCAACCAGACTTTTTATCTTTCCAAAACTTAAAACCACTTCGAAAGAAAGGCGTTTCCAAACTATAGAGGAAATTCATGAAAATACGAAAAGAGAACTGCACGCCATCACAAAAAATAAAATGCATTGCTGGAGGCATTCCAATAATTGAAGAAACGTTGGGAACAGTACATCGCCAGTAGAGGGAATTACTTTGAAGGGGACAGTGCTTAAAATGTTGTTATATGAACACTTATGTCTTTATACCAAACGTTCGCTCTTTTTTTCCCCCAACACATTTTGAGTGTGTGTATGTTTGTGTTTATGTGCATACATGTGAATGTGTCAATGTATGTCTGTATATATGTATGTATGTATGTGCTTGTATATAAATGTGGTTTATATATGCATGCATGTATACGTATATATGTGGTGTGAATATATGTATCTGCCTGTATTTGCGTATATTAAAAGCATATGTGTGTATACTGCATGTGTGCTCTAAAGAGGACATTGTTAAGTGAGGCCAGTTTAGTGAGCATAAAATCCGTTGATGAGATTGAAAAGTTCGCGGGAAACAGGAAACCATGGCGAACTACCATGCGAGTGCTGTGTGACGTTTAACGGCATGGGAAGGAAGGGCGTAAGATGTAAGATGTGTACTGCTTAAATTAGTTTATTCTAAAGAACTGCTTCATTGTTGTATTTCTTATAACTGCTTTTTTATATAAATTTGTTAGTTTATAATGAATGTGAGAAAATAATATGAGTTATTTCATGTAGTTACATCAGTCAGAGTATGGAGTGTATGGACAAGAGATGGTTTATTTATTTATGTATTTATTCTTCATGCTTATTATGCTGTGGACCAAATGATGAACGTCTGTTACTAAGCGAAAGTTTATATGTTGATGGGCAGAACGTTAGACGGGTCTGCGAGCCCATTTCTTAACCCTTTGAATATAAAGTCAGTCCGTGTATTCGTTGGTTTGTTGCCTCCCGTAACAAAGAATGCAAGAGGAAAAAAAATACTAGTGCATGACAACTCTTTTTCACCAGACGGAAATACATCACGTGGTTACAACGTAACCTGTTTCACACTCCAGGTATGTTTCAAATGACAGAGCTTAAAAAACAAAAATTCACCCCCCCCCCCTTTTCCCTTCCTCCCTCTCTTAGTCATCCTCACCGTTTGTCTTTAACACAGCCCCCCCCCCTGCCTGTCAATGTATAGAATATGCCCCAGACTTATCTTACAGTTATCATGCGTTAGGTCTGTCTGCTTCGGTATCCTTTTAGTTTCTGCATTTCGTTCTAGTATTTTAAGGTTTCTGTTCTCTTTCGTTTTTAATCCATGAATATATTCCCGTACAAGACCCAGTATGTGATACGTAAGTAACCAGTTAATCACTGCCGTAGAGATCTACCTGGAGGGGGGTGAAGACACTCCCCATTTTGGCAATCAGCAAACGTGCTAGCGTCAGAGATGGCAAAACATGGCTGACCAAGACCCTGTGCCAACTCTCCGTTGGTACAGGCAGTAACAGACCTAGCCTGGCTAACGGAGCTCGCTTCCTTGGTACAGACAGTAACAGACCTAGACTGGCTAATGGGGCTCTCTTCGTTGGTACAGACAGTAACAGACCTAGCCTGGCTAATGAGGCTCTCTTCGTTGGTACATACAGTAACAGACCTAGACTGGCTAACGGGACTGAAATCGCCTCAGTCCCCAGGGTGGTGGAGCCTGCTGAAGAAGTATTGCACACCCCTGCTTTTTAGCTCCTCTCAGAAACTGAAAAAAATGGCCGCCATAACCCGCTCCCAAACCAACACGATGCTGTGCGTCAACATCTTCACAGCATCGGCTGCCAAGCACATCAGCTGGCAGGTTCATGAAGAAGAAGAAGAGGAGGATAGATAGATAGATAGATAGATAGATAGATAGATAGATAGATAGATAGATAGATAGATAGATAGATAGATAGATAGATAGATAGATTCCCACAAAGAAATGGGTTCTGAAGGAGGTGGACGCTTCCCGTTCACAGATTTGTCTAGTAAGATTTGGCTGAGCGACTTTTGTTATGGCTCAATCTGTCAGAGCTGGGTTTACAGAACTGATTATATAGTCACAACAAGTGTTTGTGTTGCAAAGATCCAGTTTCCCTGCTTTTGCCGTCTTTTGTGTCTTTACGTTTGGCCTGTCTTCTCTTTAAACGATGCTGCCAACTTACCGAATGTCGTTATCCATGTCTTTTCCAGACCTCATGGTGATAGAACAACCTCTCTCTGTAATGGCTGTGAATAATTTTTAGTTATCACTGCCTTCTGGTATATTTTAAGAAGTATGTTAAGAAAAATACGTTTGTTAAGTATTTGAAACAATATTTTACAATCAAATACATTTTCAGTCAAACGATTTTTAAGTATTTGTGAATGAGCGAGCAAAACTCCTACAGTGGCCAGTCCTTTTCAACATATTTCTAGACTTTGAAGCAGTAGTTCTTCTTCTTCTTCTGTCTCCCTTTAACTGCCAGCTGGCGTTCCTTTGTAACCTGTGGAGTGAAGATGTTCAGGCACAGCATTGAACCGTGGCTCAGGAGCAGGTTATGCAGGTAATCTTCAGTCTCTGAATGCGGCTAAAAAGCATGGAGCTGTGCAGTACTTCTTTAGCAGACTCCACCACCCTGAGTATTCAGGCAAGACGCCGTGATCCACCCTGAGTATTCAGGCAAGACGCCGTGATCCACCCTGAGTATTCAGGCAAGACACCTTGATCCATTCTGATTCTTTAGGCAAGACACCGTGATCCGCTCTGAAATGCTATACATTGTCTGTGTATTTTTTTTTCGAGGACATGTTCTTTCCAATGAACAGGTTGTCCTAATTATCTGAATTAGACAACGCTTTTTTTAACATGACAATGACTTTCGGAATGTTTCAAAACTTCAATCATTGACAGCTTGACCGAAGAGCTTTTGCCACAACAGAATATTTACTTGAATTCTGGCACGCATTCACCTTTCCATGCTTTAAGTGAACATGTCTTTCATAGTGAATGTTCGATGGTTCGATTTCACCTGGAGTGGGCCCAGTTCAAAGCCGCTGTGAAAATGAGGAAAAACAAAGTTATCTGCTCTTTCTGAAGCTAGGAAAGGAAAGAAAAGCCATATGAGACTGGTTTAGTGTTCTGACAGGTCAAAGAAAACGTTGACACACAACAATATATCCTTTATATACCTTAATGGCGTGGAAAACAGCTGCTTTTTTTTTCTTCTTCTAAATCTATCCTCTCTGTTTACCGAGCTACATATAGCACATTCTGTGTTGTTGCTGTTTTCTGTTTGTTTTTTTTCTCTCTAAATCTAGCTTCTCTGTTTACCATCATCACCATCAGATTCCATGCCGACTGGCGTTAGCTATTATGCTTCTTCAGAGTACACGGTCCTTCATGCAGGCCGTTAGCTCAGTTGGTGATCTCCTCTCGCACCATCTCCTCAGATTATCCAGTATCATTTCTCTCGGTCTTCCCCTGGCTCTTCTTTCTTCTGTTTTTTTTCCCCGCTGTTACAATATTTTCAATGCTCCCTCAGCTCATAGCATGTCCTACGTCTGTTCACCGCGCTATATATAACACGTTTCCGACGTTTTCTCATTTCAGAAAGTATTATCATTCACAATAGAAAAATGAACCTTTTTTTTTTAGAAGAGTGAAGACTTCGATTCGCAGGTTCGTCTGATATTTTACCACTCATTCTCAGCTTTAATGTTAACGAAATCATTCAGCATGCTCACCGGGGGGGGGGGGGGTCTGTGGGTTGTTGTGGCTGTTTCAGCCTTGAATACTGAATCTAGGAATTATAACCGTTGCAGTCAGGACACTCTGTGTCAGTAGCCACTGAAGAGTATGAGCACTAACTGTGCCAATCAGCTGTTGGTTCTGGCCACCTCGAATTCATACACTCAGCCAACAGATTCTTTCTTCCTGACTCCTCAAATCTCTATCCGTCATTATCTGCATATACAGGGTTATTTATAAGTCTGTGAAACATTTTTAAAAATTCGCAACAAATAAACTACACAGTGTATCGTGATTATCCTCAAGTCAAGATAGAGAGGGAGAAACTCTTCAAATTTTGTTTAAATAAAGCCCACACTCAGAGCTCCCGTGGTTTGCCGCTAGGAGGTAGCAGTGCCAAATATGGCGCTCAGTAGACGTGAACAGTCATTTTGTCTTTTGGAATACGCAAGAACCTCGTCCGTTGTGACTGTGCAGCGACGATTTCGAGCGAAATTCCAGAAGGCAGCACCTGTTTTCAACAGTATCAAGAAGTGGTATGCGAAATTCCGAGATAAAGGCGGAGATTTAGCTAATAAGCTTCTCTAACACGATTCACAGTTTCTTCGCTGGGTCCTGGACGTCCCTGCCGAGGAGCTGTGTACAGACAGCCTTCATATATATATATATATATATATATATATATATATATATATATATATTCTTCAACTTTACGTGCCATTAAGGCTCATTTCTGCAGAAAAAAAAATCCTCTCTCTAATCTTCTATCTCCAGTTGGTGACACCAATTTCTTTTATATCCTCTTCTATGTTGTCTTTCCATCTCTGTCTTAGTCTTACTTCCTTCATCTCTTGTGCATGCATCATTTTTGTTTGTCTGTTCTCTTCCATTCTTTCTACATGCCCCACCCAGTGTAGTCAGTTCAGTTTCATGACATTTATAAATCTTTGGGATTGAAATAAGCTGTTCAGTTCAGTTTGTATATATATATATATATATATATATATATATATATATATATATATATATGCGAATTCTCTTCCTGTCTCAGTTCCTCGGCCACATAGGAATCATATATGTTTGCAATAGCGTAAGGAACAACATGATCGGCTACCTCATTGCCTCTCACTTCCCCATGCCCTGGGGCAATATATCCAGGTTAAACTGGTGACGCTGGATCCCCCCCCCCCCCAAGAGCTGAACCCATTCCAGATGTAGGAAAACCCTCTATACACTGAACTGCGAAACATTTTCTATGAGGCCGACGCTGCCACACCATGCGTACCATCCTGCAGAACTTGCAAAGAGACTCAGCGACAGCTGCTTCAGTCACTGATACAAAATATGCTTTGACATACACGCCAGCCCACTGAAAGGGTGCGGAAGGGAGGGGGGTCCAGCCGATGAATCGCTCCTGGAGAGCCCTGAGGGTATTCTCTGTTTTTAAGGGTGGACCGTAGAGTCTTGGGGAGATGGAGGTCCATAGTGGATGAATGTATAGAGTACTTAACCAGGGAGTCAGTCATATATAGAATACTTAACCAGGGAGTCAGTCATATATAGAATAATTAACCAGAGAGTCAGTCATATATAGAATACTTAACCAGGGAGTCAGTCATATATAGAATACTTAACCAGGGAGTCAGTCAGTCAACTGAATGTCCCAAGCGGAACTTTGCCTCCCTGACAGCACTCCTGTAGGCCTTTTCGATTGTAAGCAAGATGCCCTGCTGCCGATGAATCCATTTGCAGATCATCAACGATGTCTTCCAGCCATCTTCGCCTTGGTCTTCCTCTCTTTCTTTTTTCCCATCATGTATCCTTCCAAGACTGCCTTCTCTAAATTATCATGATGTTTTTAACGTGTCCAAAATATTTAAGTTTTCTCTAGTGTAATCCTTTTTACTAGCCAGCCTTCTTCAATAGTAAATATTAACCGGGGAGAGGATGGGAAAAAAGTGGGGGGGGGGAGGGAAACTGGGAATAGTTTTATGGTAATGAACCACCTTTCAAAATTCCTATAGGACGTCCTGCTTAAGTGGTGTGAGAATGCATGGCTACAACAATAATCTGTAACACCGGTTCAAGCTTACAACATCAGTAGCTTGTTTTGTTCCATTTCTGCCACTGTGAAGGTGAATATTTATTACACTAAACAAAGAAACTGCTTCCAGTTTTATTTTTGGGGTGTTAAAAACGTGGTTAAACATGTTCTGAGTTTTTTTTAGTGCTGTAGTTCTTTAACTCCCGAGCTCGGGGTAATATATTTTAAGTGCTACTTTTAGTGTTGAAATAGTTTTAACGCTGTTAAATAATGCTGTAACATTTTGAGTGCTATCTTCAGTGCAAGAATATTAAGCAGGTTTATTAGTCTCGGAGTTATACACTTGTTCATTGTTACATAACTTTTGAAAAGTTTTCTGCAAATGGAGAACAGTATGGGGTATGAAGATTAAAAAAAAAACCCATACATAATCTTACCTCTGGTTTCTTTTAAAGGAAATTCTGCTGGCATGTGTCGTTTCTCATGAAGAGATATACGTACATGTTATGTCACCTCTTTAAGATAATGTTATCATTTCTGACCTGCTTTGCTGAAGTTTCTAAGGCGACAAATGAGTTAGAGAAAATAGTAACTGGAGGAAAGGTTGCAGCCGAGAATCATTATCATCCTTGTAGACAGCCTGTGTCCTGTGTTACATCCTTGTAGACAGCCTGTGTCCTGTGTTACATCCTTGTAGACAGCCTGTGTCCTGTGTTACATCTTTGTAGACAGCCTGTGTCCTGTGTTGCATCCTTGTAGACAGCCTGTGTCCCGTGTTACATCCTTGTAGACAGCCTGTGTCCCGTGTTACATCCTTGTAGACAGCCTGTGTCCTGTGTTACCGACAGGATCTTCCTTACGTTTCAGGAAAATGCTGAAAAAGTCTGGGGGTTTTTTTGTGTGTTTTTTTATTACAGATAGCCTTAGGGGTGAAGACTCCCAATAAGGTAATCGGTAACCCATAGGTGACCAAGACCCTGTCCCACCTCTCCGTGGTACCCCCAGTAACAGACATAGCCTGGCTAACGGGCGGGGATCGCCATAGTTCCCATGGTGATGGAGTCTGCTAAAGAAACATTGCATACCCTCCCCCCTGCTTTTTAGCCGTACTCCAGAACTGAAAAAGTAGCCGCCGATACCATGCTGTGCCTCAACATCTCTACAGCATCGGCTGCAAAGAACAACAGCTCGCAGTTACGGGGAGTTCGTACAAGCACAAGTACAGATGGTCGTCAATATATGTCCATTCGATTTACGATAATTTAATCTTACAATTTTTTTCAGTAGTTTATTTCATTCTACTGATACATAAGCTTTTAGAGTTATGTATTAACTATAAATGCACTGTGTGTTTGAATATAAACATCGGTTGTGTTGATACCACAACTCAGTTTTGAATTAGGAACGGATCAAGATTTGTTGATGATCAGGGCAATGTAACCCGCTCGCACTCCGATACGATGTTGTGTCTCAACACCTTCACAGCATCGGCTGCAAAGAGGGGACTATACAGTATACGACAGAACTAGAAACAAGAGTAACATTAAACTGCAGAAGATACTGGAGCAAAAATGGTCATTTCTGCAGTATTTCTTTTTCATGAAATTACTTTACCTTTTAAGTTGATAACGATCTTATATCTTCTTACATCTTATATCCTTCCCGTGCCATTAAACGTCACATAGGGCTCGCAAGGTAGTTCGCCAATTTTTCCTGTTTTCAGCCAGCTTTTCGACATCATAAAGGGATTTTATACCTACTAATATTGCCACTCTTAACAATGTCCTCTTTAGAGTTCCACGTGGTCTGCCTCTTTTTCTTCGGCTTGTTATGTTCCACTTGATAGCTTGTTTTGGGATTCTCTGACGTTTCTTCTCATCAAGTGACCGACATATGTCCATCTTCTTTTTCCTGATCACTCATGAGACTGGTTGCTGTTCAGTCGTCTGTCTTATCTCTGCACTGTTCTTGAATTCGTTCCACTTGATGCCGAGTATTTTCCTTATGCATTTGTTTTAAAAAGAGTCTAATTTCTTTTCTATTTCTTTAGTTGTTTTCCAGCTTTCACGTGCATAAATGAGGGTGGATATTACATTTTAATTGAATAGTCTTAACTTGGTTTTTGTGCTTATAACTTTTGAATGTCACATGTTCTCAAGATTCCTGAAGATCGATGCTGCTTTTGCAATTCTAATTCTACCTTCGTTTCTGGTGTCACCATCCTGGTCTATGTAGCTGCCAATGGGAATAATAGCAGTAAGTATAGCTGATCTGGTCCTTCTCAAAAGATGATGCGCCCTGATAATTTATCATTCCTTATGAGAAATAAATGTGTGTGTGATAAGGATACTAAGCACAAATACAAAATTACCAGAAGTATAAAATTACCGTGTTTGAAGAAGAAAAATGGCACAACTGAACTTTACTTAAAGCCGTTGAAATATTCACAGCCGGTCGTGGTGAACACAGGATGTCAGCAGTCACCGCTCCGGAAAAAGGATGACAAATAATGCTGATAGTCACAATGCAGCACTCACTGACCTTTAGAGCATCACGTTTCCTTTCATGTGCTGTCTTCAATCTTTAGCATCCATTCTGTTTCCGACACTGCGATCAGCCCAGGCCAGGATTTGCAATTAGCCAGCTATGACTTGACATATCCAAGTGCTGGCACTTCCTGTGGCATAAACGAGTTCGCTGATCATAAAACAGGGCCTCTGCGGATATAGTTACGGTCGCTGGAAATGTTGTCACGCCCTTTCTGAGCTGCAGAAGCGCTTTGGAAGTGTTAGAAAACTGATAAGACACGCCCGTTAAAAGAGCTATTTGCATTAATCTCCCAGACTTTTAATGACACTTGTCACCTTGTCTCAACTTTCAATGAGAAGGTGAAATTTCCGACGTGTTGGAAGTCCTTGGAGAAAAAATAGTGCTTTCAAAATGGGGATAATAACATTAAGTGTAGCTGATCCGCTCCTTCTCAAAAGATGATGCCCGCTGATCATTTATCATTTCTTATCAGAAATGAATGTTTGTATGTTATATGTTTTGAGAAAACATACGAAGACGTTCGTCGTTTTAAATCCCTTCTGGTGTTTATTTTTCCCTGAGTCGGCAGATTATTTTCTGAGCTATTTTCTTCGACATAAATGCCAGCCGCCCCCTTTTATGCAGTTGATAGTTTAGAATTGGGTTCGAACCCGCCCTCATCGCGCCGGCAAGCTGTCCTGCTAATACTGCTACTCCTAGTTTCTCGCTTGCTAATTTTATTCTGCACTAAGGAAGTAAAACTTAAAGAGGTCCGTGATAGCAAAGAAAGTCATACGGTTTTGTTCCCTGATTGAGAATCTGCAATTTTAATTTACTCAGATATCTATAGATCTCTATATAGGTTTTGCGTCACTTTCCAGAAACAATGTTTTATGGAGAATATTTTGAGAAAGGAACGAATTTGAAAATGTTCAAGGGGAAAAGTACGGCAACAGTAAAAGTTCCTATGCGTTCTTGACCGCAGACAAAAATGCTCTGTAATTTCTAAATTTAGGCGTTATTTTCCGAAGAAAAAAATTAGAATGTCAAAATGTGTAATGAATACTGTGAAAAGAGACAGATAAATGAAAAAAAAAACGTGGCAGAGTTTGACAACAGCTCAAAATAATCTTGTTGGGATGAAGGACTACAGAAAATGAGAAAGCGATAAACGTAAACGATAGCAAAAAATTATCTGTCACCAGAATATCAATGTTATCATTTCTATCTTATCATCATCATACATTATTCCCTTCCCACAGATCATCTCTATATATCTGTGAACGGAGACCGATAACGCAACCGAATCGCCTATCAGTACATGTACACTGTATAGCGTTCTGCAGGCCAGCAAAAATTCTCTCTCCACTTCTCTGGATCCGCAGGAAGTTTTTGTATAGTCCCCTAGTTGTAGTCTCTCATCAAATATTTTTGTATAGTCTCCTAGTTGTAGTCTCTCATCAAATGTTTTTGTATAGTCCCCTAGTTGTAGTCTCTCATCAAATATTTTTGTATAGTCTCCTAGTTGTAGTCTCATCAAATGTTTTTGTACAGTCCCCTAGTTGTAGTCTTTCATCAAATGTTTTTGTATAGTCCCCTAGTTGTAGTCTCTCATCAAATATTTTTGTATAGTCTCCTAGTTGTAGTCTCTCATCAAATGTTTTTGTATAGTCCCCTAGTTGTAGTCTCTCATCAAATATTTTTGTATAGTCTCCTAGTTGTAGTCTCATCAAATGTTTTTGTACAGTCCCCTAGTTGTAGTCTTTCATCAAATTTTTGTATAGTCCCCTAGTTGTAGTCTCTCATCAAATATTTTTGTATAGTCTCCTAGTTGTAGTCTCTCATCAAATGTTTTTGTATAGTCCCCTAGTTGTAGTCTCTCATCAAATATTTTTGTATAGTCTCCTAGTTGTAGTCTCATCAAATGTTTTTGTACAGTCCCCTAGTTGTAGTCTTTCATCAAATGTTTTTGTATAGTCCCCTAGTTGTAGTCTCATCAAATGTTTTTGTACAGTCCCCTAGTTGTAGTCTTTCATCAAATGTTTTTGTATAGTCCCCTAGTTGTAGTCTTTCATCAAATGTTTTTGTATAGTCCCCTAGTTGTAGTCTCATCAAATGTTTTTGTACAGTCCCCTAGTTGTAGTCTTTCATCAAATGTTTTTGTACAGTCCCCTAGTTGTAGTCTCTCATCAAATATTTTTGTACAGTCCCCTAGTTGTAGTCTCTCATCAAATGTTTTTGTATAGTCTCCTAGTTGTAGTCTTTCATCAAATATTTTTGTATAGTCTCCTAGTTGTAGTCTCTCATCAAATATTTTTGTATAGTCTCCTAGTTGTAGTCTCATCAAATGTTTTTGTACAGTCTCCTAGTTGTAGTCTTTCATCAAATATTTTTGTATAGTCCCTAGTTGTAGTCTCTCATCAAATGTTTTTGTATAGTCTCCTAGTTGTAGTCTTTCATCAAATATTTTTGTATAGTCCCTAGTTGTAGTCTCTCATCAAATGTTTTTGTATAGTCTCCTAGTTGTAGTCTCTCATCAAATGTTTTTGTATAGTCCCCTAGTTGTAGTCTCTCATCAAATGCTTTTGTATAGTCCCCTAGTTGTAGTCTCTCATCAAATGCTTTTGTATAGTCCCCTAGTTGTAGTCTCTCATCAAATGCTCCCTTGTCTTTGATTCCAACATTTTTTATGTCACCTCCCCGCTGGAGACTTCCCATATTCTTCACTCTCAGAGCAGAAATGTTCTGCATCGAGAGCTGATTTACCTTTCTTCATTAACACTTGCTGGGTTTTTCAAAGTATTAATTTCACCAATTTTTTTCAGCGACATAACGGAAATCCCAGCTTAAAGCACTGGGAAGAGTTCAGAAAATGCAAGAGGAATATCAGCAACGTTATTTAGTGACCGATGATACATGCCCATGGCAACAGGGACTTCAAATATTAAATAGTTGTCTCTTACAGTTGTAGGAATATGGAAAATCGTTTGTCTCATTTACAGACTAAAAGTATTATAACGGCAAAGGAGACAAGACGTTACAGTACATACTTTTATTTACTAAAATACATTTGTCGTTATCGCCATGCTGACTGTGTATTCACTTTAAAAATGTTTAAGAAAAATGTGTTAAACTTTTGAACATCCTAATCACTTGACACTCAACAAATTTGCAGGCACCCTTATCTCCTTGGAAAGAGAACCACAGAAAAGGTGTGCGTACTCTTTAGCGCCTACAAGAATCCTTGTCGACTGGACGGCAAGGACAGCGGGGATAGAACACACTGGGACAGCACCAGCGGAGAAGAATTATTCCCGGCTCGTTTTTTTTTTTTTCCTCATTTACCTTTCAGTATTGAGAGTACAAAAACATTTCTTGGTAGAGCTCCAAGATTTCTGTAATTTCCTCCCTCCATGTCTTGTGGCCGCTGCCTCACTCTCTGTTTTCTGCTATTATTACTGTGAATGTTTTCTGTCGTATACTGTCTGGCAATAGTCGTGCAGAATGGTCAAACCATTTCATTTTTTTTTCCCCTGGATGTAGTGTAATACTGGTGTTGCTCCAACCCTTGCCCCGATGGTGGTCATTTCTGATTTGGTCTCTTCTTGCTACATTTAGTAATCTCCTTAAACATCTCAGTTTTGTTATGCTGAGTGTCCTTTTCGTTTTCGGCTGTTAATATCCATGTTTGACACTGATAACATAAAGACAGGGAGGAAAACTGTGTTATACAGTGTTCTTTTTATTTCAGCTGCGATGTATTTTAAAGCAAGGGGTTGGCTGGATGGGCAACCACCTCTCGCCCAGCACAGATATACTAATATCCAAAACACATCGAGGTTTTCCTGTGAGAAAGTCCAACTCTAGATTAAACTGGTGCAACGAAAACCACGCTGTCACGCAATCCCGCTTCTGCGACCCACCAAGAACACAGGCTCAGGCCCCTACTATACTCTGAACCTCTTGTGGTCCTCTCGGGGATGTCGTGTGGTCCCTTCGGGGACCACGGGACCTATCGAGGACCACAGGAGTAAATTCAGTAGAATCACGTGGCGGTCTTGATGGTAGAAGCGACCGAAAAAGAACCAAGGGGTTGTATTATCAACGAATGCTTTACCTGCTGAAGTGAAGACCAGTTTATAAAGCTAAACCCAATATGCAACCCTATCAATGTTTTGCCAGTTTCCACGGTCAGAAAGAAAGAAGGCAGGTTTGTTAGTGTTGTATTCGCGGCACATCTTCATTCCAGCACTGCGGACAAACAATGGCTATAGGTATCTCTTACTGACACTGACAGAACCATTTAGCTGTTCCGTCGATTACCGTGCAACCGATAGTTTCTGGAAGAAAGGATTGAGAAAGGAGTTGAGAGAGAGAGAGAGAGAGAGAGAGAGAGAGAGAGAGAGAGAGAAATTGGTGAGGGGGGAGGGCAGGACAAGAAACACATCAATAAAATATCAAAATCAGTATTTGATTTCTCGTAATTAATCTTCAGAATGTACAGTAAGAAATAGAAGCCCTTTTAAGAGTTGGGAGGAAATGATGTCAAGACACTGTGAAAAATATATTTGACAATCTGTTGGTTGATAGTGTTAACTTATCGCGTATTCGTGAATCCTGCAGGTGATCTCATCTGAGCCTAGTGCTCAGCAAGTGCTCTAAAGCAGTGCTCCGCTCTCCTCCTCCGAAAAGATACTCTCTCTCTCTCTCTCTGAACCTTAAGTGCCCAGGGCACATGGGGCTTCCGCAAGGGTTTTCCACAAATGCCTGTCCTTCGCCTTTTTTCTGCTCTTGCCCAGGTGAGCCCTCTATTGCTCAACATCCCTTCTGTTCTTCTTCTCCATGTCTCTTTTGGTCTACCCTTACTTCTGTTCCCCTGTGGTGTCCATCTTAGTGCTATTTTTGGTAGTGAGTTGTCAGTCATTCGAAGCACATGTTCCAACCATCGCCAGCGTCTTTCCTCAATAATTGTTGTCAGTGGTTTCATCTGCATTTCTGCTAATAAGATGTTATTTCTTATGGTGTTTGACCAAAATATTTTTCTAATTCTTCGTAATTAGTCTGGAAAGAATTCAACTTGTTTTCTATGGTTTTGGTGATTTTCCAGCATTCACTTCCATAGAGTAGTACACTTAGAACATTACTCTTAAATATCCTGATTTTCATATTTATGCTTAGTTTTTTTTTATTTCCATATATTCTGCAGCATTGCAAAAGCCTGGTTTGCTCTAGTAAGTCTGCTGTTGATGTCCTCTGTGCTGTCTCCATTTTCTACTACTCTGCTGCCAAGGTATACAAATTCGTTGACTTCCTCCACTAACTTGTTATCTACTCTGAGTACATTTCTGTTGTTCACATTTTGCTTCATTAACTTTGTCTTTCCTACGTTGATCTTTAGTCCTATGTTGTTTGCATTCTGAGTTAGCTTGTTTATTTTATCTCTCATATCTTTGTGACTGCTTGATAATAGACAAATGTCGTCCGCAAAGTCAAGGTCCTCCAGCACTGTGTCAAGGGTCCATTGTAATCCTCTGCGTTTGTCTGATTTTGTCTCCTTCATTAGCCAGTCTACTGCCAAGATAAATAATGTTGGTGATAGTACACATCCCTGTTTCACTCCTGTTTGTACCCTAAAGCTGCTGGAGGTATGTTCTCCACAGATCACTTTGCACTGAAAACCCTCGTATAGAGCTTTGATTACATTAACTATTTTATGGGGGAGGCCATGCCATCTTAGGATTTTCCACAGTGCATCTCTGCTGACACTGTCAAAAGCTTTCTCAAAATCTATGAATAATGCATATGTTGTGCTATGCCACTCATTTGCTTGTTCTAATATTTGTCTAAGTACAAATATGTGGTCTATGCATGATCTTCCTTTCCTAAATCCTGCCTGCTCTTTCCGAAGTTTTTCCTCAAGTGTTGGTACAATTCTGTTGATGATTATTCTGCAAAATACTTTACTGGTGAGTGGCAGTAGGGTAATGCCTCTCCAGTTCCCGCAATCTCTGAGGTCACCCTTCTTTGGTAGTTTTACTATAAGCCCAGTTTTCCACTCCTCTGGGGCTTTTTCTAGATCCCAAATTTGTTGTAATATCAGGCAAAGTTGTTTTGGTGTTTCTGTTTCTTCTGCTTTCAACATCTCAGCAGTCACTTCATCTTCACCTGGTGCCCTGTCTGATTTTAGCTTCTTTATCGCCTCCTTTACTTCATTTATTGTTATTGGTCCTGTATTGATGTTTAGTTCCGTTTTTGCTTCAGGTATGTCTATTGTTTGTGCTGCTTGTGTTCTGTTTAGTAGGGTGTTAAAGCGTTCCCTCCATCTTTCAATTTTTTCTCTTTCTTCACTGACCAGTTGTCCATTTTGTGTTCTTACTGCACTTTCACATCTTGTGTTGAAGTTACCTGTCATCTGTTTTGTGATTTTATATATGGTTTTCATGTCATTTGTATATGCTGCTTTCTCTGCTGTTTCTGCTAAGTTGTCATAATATTGACGTTTATCGTGACGGCATGATTCCTTCACTTCTTTGTCTTTTTGTGCATAATTACTTAAAACTCTTTCTTTAAGCCGTTGTGATTTGGTGTTCAGTAATTTTTTCTTGATTTCTTTTCTTTGCTCTATCTTTTCCCATGTGGTCTCGCTTATCCATTCCTCTTTTCTCCTTTTCCGATATCCCAGCACCTCTTTTGCTGTTTCCTGTAGTGTTTTATTGAACTCTAATATGGACATTTCTGCTTCGTCTTGTAGGACACTGAAGCGGTTCTTAAGTACTATTGAGAATTCATTTCTTGTTTGCTGGTCTATCAGTTTTCTTGTATCAAAATGTATCTTTCTGTGTTCTCCGATTTTGGCTTTCCTTAATTTTAGTTTTATTTTTGCTACCAGAAGGTTGTGATCACTTCCTACATCTGCTCCTTTCCTTACTCCCACATCTTGTAGTGACCGTTTCCACTTGTTGTTTATTAGTATGTGATCGATTTGGTTTTCTGTGGTTTTATCTGGTGACCTCCAAAGTCACCTTATGGATGTTTTTGTGTTGGAAAATTGTCCCTCCGATGGTCATCATGTTTTCTTCACAGAAACTGTAATCTTTCTCCATTTTCATTTATTTCTCCGATTCCTTCTCTTCCCATGATTCTTCTTCTATCTTCATTTCCTTCACCTACTTTTGCATTGAAGTCGCCCAAGATGAGTAGCATATCATGCTTGGGTATTGTTTCTACTGTTTCTTAGAGGCTGTTGTAAAAATCTTCTTTTAATTCCTCTTCAGCTGCTTCTGTTGGTGCATAACAAACTATAATAGACAGCTTCGTGAATCTTCAGTTGAACCGTGCATATAATGATCTCTCATTTATTGGGGTCCATTTCAGCAATGCTCTTGATGCTTCTTTTGTTATAATCAATGCTACTCCTCCTTCATGAAGATCTTCTTTACCTGACCATATTATTGTATCTTCTGTGTGCTGTGTTGTTAATTTCCTTCTGCCTTGTCCTGTCCATCTTGCTTCTTGTATTCCTAGTATGTCTAGTTTGTATCTGTGCATTTCCTTGATGGTTTGTGCTAGTTTTCCAGTCTGGTTTAGTGTTCTTACATTCCAGCTGCCTATTTGTATCTTGTGTTTAGGTTCCAGTAGGTCTGCAGTCGGTCTGGGGACTTCCAGTGGCTGGCTTTCATCCACAACCTTCATGGGCTCAGTTTCCTGATACGCATTTCTCCTTCCACCTGCATTTGTTTTTTCCCTTGCTTCCGTTTCTGTAGCAGTCTGATAGTTTTTTTACCAGATAGGGTTGCTGGCCCTATGCTGTACCCTCCTTAGTCGCCTTTTACGATCATGCGTGGTACCGAAAAGATACAGAGCAAGACTAATGCCCGAGTTGCCTTGGCAAAGTCTAGTCCACGTACAAGTTCAAGTTGCTGTGCTATAGCCCAGCCGCTTTCATTATTGTTTTAACTGTAGCCTGGCGGCATCTGAAATATTGAACCTCTTCCACTATTTCAGTCTAACCCTTCTTTTATCCACTTCCTCCTCCCCTCCCTCTCTCTCTCTCTCTCTCACATACACACACACAGATCCATCCATATCTCCGTTCCAGAATAGATCATACCAGTAGTCTTTCTGGAAGAAGTCTGCATCACTTGAACGTGTGTATTCTGCTGTGCTCACTTAGAACCTCCAATCACCAGCTGTAGCCTACAGATTAATCGTCTACACAGCTGTAGCTGTACTCACAACCTCGGTGCACCTGGACAAATCTGTTCCTGCATTAAGTATAAACAGCTGTGAAACTGTGGTCATTCATTTCACCTGAAGGAAAGAAGCAATTTCTATATATTATATTATATTATATTATATTATATTATATTATATTATATTATATTATATTATATTATATTGAAAAAAAAACAAACATGCTCTGCATGCATGTCAGGGGCGACAAACTCTACCTATTGTTGTGGTCGAACAAAAAAAGATATCTCATCGCTAGACGACAATGACGATGTTGTCCTTGCCTTGGAAGCAGCAATATTCGACCAAAAGCAGAAAACAAATGTTGACTGATCATAACAGGCAGTGGTGGATCATTTCACTAAGCCAGACTTCCGGTTCCAGTGCCACGCCTTCTATACGTGGATTTCTCTCCAACTTCGGGTTTCTGGTAAACGATTTCTTTTTTTCTTTTCTTTTCTTTTCTTTTCCCGTTTCTTCTCTTTTTGCCTTCCTGTACTGAAAACTCTGGTGGAGTCTCTTATTGGTGCTACAGGACAGACAACTGTAGGTGCAGTGAAGTGCGATGCGGTCTGACACGCAGGTAGATAATGATAGGGATTCGAAAGAGGGGGAAAAAATATTCACCAGAAAAACCAGCTGAGGAACACGGCTTCGGCTGCAGCTGTGCCATTATATGTACGCCGGATGTTCACTTCGTGGACATGACAAAAAAAAAGTATAATTTATTTTCAACGTGCTGTATATTCGTAAGGCAATGAGACAACAATTACCTAACATTTAAGACATGCAACCTGTCATCTTACACCAGGTCTTGGAATGTCCTTACCACTCCTAGCACGCGGAAACAGCCCAAAATTTTAATGAGCGCAGGTGAGCAAGACCTCTTGCAGATTAATGAATAAAACAAACAGGAAATTTATGAGCGTTAGGAAAGAAAAAAATAACGACGTCGAAAGTACACCTGGGCAGGACAGTACGTTCCTGGCCCATGATACAAACGCCAGGTATGTGCGCAGTGTGGAGATACTCTTAACTTGCCCTGGATTCTAAATCTCCTAAATGGTTTCTTCACATTCGTTACTTCTGCACAGCATGTGCCCCTCTTTCGTGACGACGGCCATTTTATTTTCCGTCTTGCAGTCGGTTGTATCCGTCATGGTCTGTCTTGGTTGCTAAAGAGGCTGTTGAACACGCAAATAATTACATCTACAGAGAACATATAATTAACTGAATATAGAAACATGCAAATAATTACATCTACAGAGAACATATAATGAACTGAATATAGAAACAAACAAATAATTACATCTACAGAGAACATATAATGAACTGAATATAGAAACAAGCAAAGAAATCAGAAATGTTGTGGTCTCCTTCCTCGTATATCTCTCAATGTTGAAGGGAGAAATAGATGTCTTAATTGGACTCGGCAATTTGCTTCATGTAATGGGATATCCTGTAATTTAAGATTTCTGTAACTTTCTCCCTCCACATCTTGCGCGGGCGGCTTCATTTTCTGTGTCCTACAGTTCTTAGTGCGAATATTTTTGGTTATACTGTCAAGACCTGCTGTTTCTAGATGTAGTGGAATACTGGTGTTACTCCAACCTTTGTCCTGATGGTGTCATTTCTTCTTTTATCTCTTCTTATCACATTTTGTATGTTCCCTAAACATGTTAATTTCTGTCATGATGATTTTCCATTTGTGTTTGGCTGTTAGTGTCCATGTTTGACATTGATAGACGGAGTTTGGGAAGAAAACTGTGTTACAGTGCTCTTTTTGTTTCATTTGTGATGTATTTGTTTTTTCAGTAAAGGACTTGTCCAATGACCTGCTTCACTTTACAGGACCTGCTCTCACTTTCGGCGTCCGTTTCCCCTGAGGATGACATTATATGCTTCCTAGAAATTTGAAAAGTTTCACATGTTGCAAGAGCTGGTTGTCCATGAAGATCTCTGTTCAGATCTCTTCTCTCGCTAGGCTCATGACTCATGACTTCCATCTTTTTTTCAGCACTGATCTGCATGGTGTGTCTTTTACATCCCCTTGCTAAGTTATCTATGCTCTGCTGTAGATCATTCTCTGATGTGTCTATAAGGTGCTCGGTTGTCAGCAAAAAAAAAATGGAGTTCATGTATGGTCCACCTACTGGGTATGTTTACTGAAATGTGTTGTGACTTTATCAGTATTGTTTCTGGGATTGGGCCGTTGGGTAGTTTTGTGGTGTAATTTTTACTGTGCATGGTAGCTACTTTGCACATATTCTCACTGTATGTTATGAACAGTAAGGGAAATAGTACAAAGCCTTGCCCCACTCCAGATTTTGTGGTTGATGGCTCGAGGTATCTCCCATTTGTTCTAATTGAACATTGACTGTTTTCATATAGGATTTTGCATAAGCTGATTAGAAGTGTGCTAACTTTATAATGCTGTAAGATTTCCCACACTTTATCTACTTTATCGAATGCTTTTTCTTGGTCTATGTAAGATATGTGCAGTATCTGATTGTGTTCAACTGATTTTTCTGTCAGTTGTCTTAGGGAAAAAAAACGACATCCGTATAGCTTCTCTTTTTCCCACATCCCATCTGAGTTTCGTTTAACTGTGGTCCAATCATTGTTGTCTAAGATCTTGTATTATATATATATATATATATATATATATATATATATATATATTATATTATATTATATTATATTATATATATTTACTTTTCTGTTTCAAACATCCTGTAAAAATTTGAATCCTAATATCATACATTGTACTGTGGTTCTTATTTATGTCTCTGAAGGAAGTCATGAAAGTTATCCCGCCCTCTTTGTCCTATGGTGTCTCATGTGCCCGATGCAATTACTATTATTATCATTATTAACTATATACATGAGATCTTGCTCACATATGTCCTAAATTCATGGCACAAATGTCTTGTTTCTTTTGTTATTTATATCTATCCTAAATTGCTTTTTTTCTGCAACTGTTTCTGTACTGCACTGATATCAACCTTTTATATGTTATTAACTCCTTTTCGAAAAAAAAATCGTCTTGCTTTGTGTAATGGTGTTTGAATAAAATCCATTGCTTTAACATTCTCAAGGATATAAATGGATAAACTGGAAGTCAAATTATTGGAAACCTACAATGACAGACTACGGGGATTCTGTAAAAGGTACACCGATGATGACGTTGCAATCGCCAGTATGCGAAAGGCCAAACTAAAAAAAAAAAATTATTGAATTCGCCAACTCGTTTAATGAGAACATCAAATTTACCTACGAAATTTCTGACAAGTCTGTCAACTTTTTAGACATCAAAATATCTTTTGGCACAGAGAGTCTTGTCATTTCTGCATTTTACAAACAGCCACATGTATTTCCTTTACACCTCCTCTCACCCTGAAACTTATAAGAACTCCATCCCATACTCCCAACTCCTCCGTCTTCGCCGCCTATGTCAGGCTAACTTGAACTTTTTTGGATCAATCCAACAAATTATTATTATTTTTTTGTCATACTCACTGTCCAGAAACTCTCCTTCGGAAAGCATTTAACTGTATTTTAACAAGTGAGCTGCGAAGAGGCATTAAAAAAAAATTCATACCCTCATCCGACACAGTCAAATTGCTACTTTCATTTCACCCGCATGGTCATATGGTTAAGAAAATTCTTTATCGTCATCTACTACTAGTCCAACTCGACCCCGATACTCGCGACATCTTCTCTGATTCTGCCCTGTTAGTGTACAAACGGGAACCAAATCTTAAGGACATCCTCATCCATATCCACTGTAAAATATGAATGATTGATTTACTTCCTGGCTATTTTACTTTTAAATCTACTTTATATTCTGTATCTGCCTTCTTTGCTCTTCTTTTACCATCGTGCATGAAGATTTCTCTGGTGCTCGTGGCTTAAATCGCTAGCTTTTGTGTAATGAGTTAAATGCCCAGTGAAGTACAGCTGTGCCTGGAGCACTCTCTCCTGACGATTCACAACCCAGGCTCTTGCCCTCCCAGTTGCTGTCCATATAAGCTACCCTAAATGACTTGCGCTGGAACAATAAGATAGCATCTCGTTCGTCTCTAGCTCCATCAACAACAAAACATAACCACTCCAAAGGCATCTATTGATCAGTGCAAAATAAAGGCTTGGTTTAATCACAGCCCCAGCACGCCACACAAGTTTACACCGAATAACATAGAAACACACCACATGCATTTCAGCAACAATTAACAACAACATGGAAAATATGAGCATATCATGGACATCAGCTTGAACACACAAAAGGCGTCACTACCAGTGACACTACTACTTAGTTCAACATCTCTACAAATCTCTTGTTTTCTTTAACAACATATAAGCGCATATTCACTACTAATCAAAAGTCAGCCACACTCCCTTATACATATAAGAGTTCCTTTCCAACTCAAACATATAACACACATACTCAAGTACTCTGGCTAAACATTACAAAATAAGTGCAATAATGAAATGATCAATGACACATTTATGGCAATAATGACTCATATGATGAAGGATAGCGCAGCATTATAAGCCATGGGTGAAATCTGACACTGAACAGAAGTATACACGTGCGCACACACAACACATCTAGGAAAAATGTCACAGAATCAAAATGACGGAATGTAAAGGTATGTAAAGGTATGTAGGCATAGTGATGAAAAATATCACGATGAACATTATGCATCATGAATCATAATCTTAATGAACAAACCATTTAACGCTTAGCACTGAACACTTCTCACAATACACACTTACAAAACTCTACATCCCACATACATCAACGCACATATAGAACTTACACAATAGTGAGGCGGCCTGGACTACACTTTGGGTTCAAGGCTTGACAGCCGATTTATCCAACATCACAATATATATGAAAACTGCCGTAGACACACCCAGATACACCAACAACCAAGGCTCCCTCGTGTGTACCCCGCCAAAGGCCACGGAACAACTCGCCTAGCTAAAACATTAACTCTACCTGACCAACACATCACCAGAAAACCCACGATGTAGGTTGACCCTTGACCCTCCAGATGGCCGATTTCGAAGAACCATGCTCAGCCTGCCTCACGTCACCTGAAGCGGAATCTTGCATATACTGGCACCAGAAAAGGTAACCACCCTTGCTGTGTTACCTGACCTGTAGTCTGGGAAACGAAAATGATCACCTTTCCCAAAAGTATCCTCACTTTCCACGAGGGATTCACATGCGAATCTCGTAATGTGATATACGCCATTGTATGCAAAAGGTGCAGGATAACTTATATTGGTGAAACTGGTCTCAGATTAGATAACCGCACGCAGAAACATTTGTATGATACCATCCAGCAATGTTTCGAAACTAGTCCCTAATCATTTCAATGGCCCCAACCACATAGGCAGATTTGATTTTCTGGTAACACCCATTAAACAATATCACTCTGATAACAGAAGCCGCCTACCGCTTGAGAACCGCAACTCAGCTACACCTAACATTCCTCTCTTCTACAATATATTCCCCCTGCACTAAGTTCTAACTTGCAACACATGGTTCAGAACCTCCTCACAGCATTATATTACAACCCCTCTACCCCAACCATAATAACCTATTCCACTTCCTCCAGGCTAGATTACCACTGTATCACTCTCTCCTTTGAGCTGGGTCCTCAACCCCCTCCAACCCCACCCCCACCACGTCCCATCCACCTTTTTTTTAACAACCCACTTATAACACATCACAAGTCTTCACTTAAACATTATCGTAGACTCATCCATACGCACTTCTGGGCACAGCCTCTTACACGTCACAGCTAAGCGCTCCATTTATTCTGTTTTTTCCATTCTTATTTTTTACATAGCATTCGCGTGAATTTATATTTTATCTTCTTTCTCTATTTCTTCGTCCTGGGTGTTTTTGCATGATTAAGGTGCAAACGTCGCACCTGTGTGCTCGTTAATTAATAAAGTTCTTCCTACTTTTTTTCCTAGTTTATACAGTTTGTTATTACAGCTTTAGTGCAGTGGCTTCGTGTATAGTTATATACTGTGTTTAATATAGTTATACACTAATTATATTTGTGTATTTTCAAAGATGGTTGAGTAGACTTTGCTATAAATGACTTTCGGCTTCTTCTTTACCAATACACTTTTTCTTCTACATAAACATTTATACGATACTTTAACTCTTTCACTCTAAAAGAACAGTGGCATGGTTGGTAAATCTTTCATGCCCCTGAGAATTCAGGCAATATCTTAATAATATGAAAAGTAGCACATTTCAAACGCAACCTATATTTTTTAAACACTGCATAGAATATAACTTTCTTCATTTCTCCAACCTAAAATTTCTCATCAAAATCTATTCTGACAGAGCATGAAAAATAATGCAGAAGTCAAAGAGTTAAAGCGAACAGAATACTCGATCTCTAACATTTATGGCAAGTTTTACTTATTTTTTTTCCAAATATTATTATTGCGTGTAGCTGGAAATAACTCCACTTGACCTTTTGATAAAAAGAGCGTCTAACACCACTAGAAATAACAGTGTTATATGTTTTACACCACTACAAATTACAGCCTTATCTGTGTGAAAATTTGTCGTCTCTAGTATCAAGACATTCAATATCTTGAAAATCACTCGACTTAAAGAACTGGGAATTTTTCGGCCGTCTTTGTAGAAGGATATAATCACAAGAAATTTCAGAGATGTCTGACGCAGCTCAACTTTGTCAACATCTCGATCATCTGCTGTTTACTGCAGGAACTTCCGCTCGAAATGTGAAAGAATAAATACAAGGACCAATATTTACAGCGAACAACTTTCTCAGATGGTAACTGCCAGCACAAATTCTGCTGTAAACAGATCTTTATTGTCATTTCTTAAGCTTATAGTCTCTGTGGCTTTATTTCGCTTCAGATTTCAAAGGGACATGTCTGGCTAGAATCAGCAAAACGTAATAATTACTGGATGTGAAAATCACAGCCTTCAGAGAGATCTATTTCATACCGCTTCATTTGAGTTAGATTAGACGAGATCACGGCAAGATAATGGGCTCATCAGCGGAGACGGCACGCTCAGACATGTAACTTCATAGTAATCTGTAGGAACGAGGCGCTGCGTCAATTAGCGTGTCATCCACCTGTTGCTGGCAATCACGGTGGAAGAATTTCTGCTGAAATCATTAAGCTTTCTTTTCTTTCTTTTTTTCTTTAATCCTACATACTTGGTTACTTTGTCAGTAAATTAGCAGCACGTAGTGCTCACGTCGTGAATAAGGAGAACAGGATTAGTGGAGAAGTATGTAAACAGTACCTGAGATAACAACTTATATAAATCTCTGAGCGAGAGAGACACAGACAGAGAGAGAGAGAGAGAGAGAGAGAGAGAGAGGGAGATGTAAGTGAGAAAGAACTGGCGCTGTAGATATAAAGACTGAAAAGTAACCAGCTACGTTTAAGACTAGAGATTCACTGAAAATTCTCATCTACCAAAAGTCTACACTGATCGTTTTTGACAGAAAGAATGCCATTTCTCGAATCCCTGCTTAAATGTAGCATATCTTACAAGTGGGCTTCCTGTATAAAATCTAATTTTATTTTCCCCTCTTGATATTCTTTCCCAAGCTTCAAGATTCAATTTTAAAAGTATATTTGGGACACAAGTACGATCTAATCTAATTATCGGAACCGAAGACAAGATAGAATTTAATCAGAGTCAGTGAGTGATACATCATCAGCTTACATTCATAATCAGATACTTGACTGATAAAGCCCTTCAATAACCGGATAAACAATTTCAACAATGTGTACGTTAATATGTGCTTCTCGGACACACTGTTACCAAATGTGGAAAACTGAGCTGATGTTCTAAATGAGCTAAGGGAGGCTGGTCGCATCAGGGATTCCGATGACTGAGAGCACGGACAGATTGCTTGAGCACAAAGCTAAACAGTGTGTAGGCTATGCAGGGAGCCAAAGGAGAGTGATAAACAACTGGTGTCGTCAGTCGTTTCACGCTGAGGGAGTTAGATCGGAGGACGATCTTGTCGGATGTGCATTTAGAATTATTTGTCGACTAACTAACAAACTGATTGTTCCAAAATATAGATGGCTTTCTTGAAATTTTCCCTCACTAATGAAAACTTCAAATAGTTACATAAGACACTTAAACCGGCTAGCACTAACACATTCTAAACACTCGCGTTACATAACAAATTTAAGAAAACTTAACGTTTCTAGTAAGATTTTTTATCTCGCAGATGGTCTGCTGGTTCTAATCTGTAGTTATTAGTGCGGTCATATCACGTGACGTGCCTTGTCCCGAACGTTATGCCTCTCACTGCCTCCAAGTTGACCAGCATCTCGCAGTGACATATTCAGACTTTCCGTGATGCCCTGAGTCCACCTTTGGTGAAGTCGCCCCCATCATCCTTCTGCCGGGCACTATGCCTTCTGCTATCAACCTCCCTAAGCCATTCTGTCTCTTGATGTGGCCGAAGCATCTCATCTTTCTGTCTCTTGATGTGGCCGAAGTATCTCATCTTTCTGTCTCTTGATGTGGCCGAAGTATCTCATCTTTCTGTCTCTTGATGTGGCCGAAGTATCTTATCTTTCTGTCTCTTGATGTGGCCGAAGTATCTCATCTTTCTGTCAAGAACGAAAAGAATAGCAAACTCCCTTCTTCTACTGCCAAGAAATCTAACAGTGCTACAGCGTATAAATGTACTCACTTTCAAACCTGTTCGAAAAGGTATCTCCTGTAATGCACGCAGGTGATCCACTGTATAAAAAATCTAACTGTATAAAATCTTCTTTGTAAAAGCAAAAACAGAAATCAACCAATTTGCATACCTTGGCAGCTACATAGACCAAGATGGTGATGTAACAGAATGTTATTCTGTACAGAGTGTTTTGTGATAAACCCTGTTTAAACTCATCTGTTTATGCTAAACACGGAGAAAGTATCTCGTGTTTCGAGGGAGAACTGAGTCACGTGGATTCTGATAGGCGGGATGTATGGACGAGTTTGAGAGAACAGTTTGGGTCAGAATGTTGAGTGACAGGTTGTGCTGTTTTAAGTCTAGTAAGGGATGTAGAGATTCTTTAGTTCATTATGTAAATTAGATGGACTGTCCTTTTTAGGACAAAATTGTTGTAGTTGATGGATTGTTCTTTTTAGGGCGAATGTTGTAGTAGTTATGTAGATTGTGTGTTTGATTTGTCCCTGTTTTGGACAAAGTAGTAATGTCAGATTGAAGGTCATGTGTAATTTTGAAGCTGGCATGTTTTGTCAAGGTTGAATGTCTGTTTTGGTCCCATGGCAATGTTAGTTGCCCGGACATATTTTTTTAATGATCATTTGTAATTATTCTCATCAAGTTTACATTCCACATCATTGCAAAACACATCGAACAAATGGGATTTCATCATTAAACATTTACGGATTTGTGTCTGCTGAATCCTGTGGTTATTGGATTCATGTTAAGTGTCAACTGTGGTGTTGAGTTAGTTGATTACATGTAACTAGTCATGTTGTGTATTAATGTGTAGTTGAGATTATTGTTATCTGGGATGTCTTGTTACACGGAGTATACCAATGTAACGTCTGTTGTGTCACTGGGCCTAATGCTCATGTTAAAACGTAATAGGCACAGTACAGAACAGAGTGTGTGCAAACACGTGTTTAGTGTTCAGTAATACAAGCAAGTACAGTACACAGTACACGAAGAAAGAAATCTGTTTTAGTGAGACCAGAAACGAAGTTAGAATTAGAATTGTAAAAGCAGCATCGAGCTTCAAGAATCTTGAGAACATATGGCATTCAAAAGTTATAAGCATAAAAACCAAGTTAAGACTATTCAATTCAAATGTAATATCCACCCTCATTTATGCATGCGAAAGCTGGAAAATAACTAAAGAAATAAGCAACAAATTAGACCCTTTTGAAAACAAATGCGTAAGGAAAATACTTGGAAACGAATTCAAGAACAATGCAGAGATAAGGCACAGCAACCTATTTCATGGGTGATCAGGAAAAGGAGTTGGACATATGTCGATCACGTGATGAGAATCTCAAAACAAGCTATCAAGTGGAACACAACTGGCCGATGAAAAAGAGGGCGAACACATGAAACTCTAAAGAGGACATTGTTAAGAGAGACCAAATTAGTGAACGTACATCCCTTCATGAGATTGAAAAACTCGCCGAATGCAGGAAAACTTCGCGAACTACCAGGCGGGTCTTATGTCACGTTTAACGGCACCGGAAAGATATAAGATAAGAAAAGCAATACATTAAAATAAACTGGAAAGAAGAAAAGTAATACATTAAAATAAACTGGAAAGAAGAAAAGCAATACATTAAAATAAACTGGAAAGAAGAAAAGTAATACATTAAAATAAACTGGAAAGAAGAAAAGCAATACATTAAAATAAACTGGAAAGAAGAAAAGCAATACATTAAAATAAACTGGAAAGAAGAAAAGCAATACATTAAAATAAACTGGAAAGAAGAAAAGCAATACATTAAAATAAACTGGAAAGAACAAAAGCAATACATTAAAATAAACTGGAAAGAAGAAAAGCAATACATTAAAATAAACTGGAAAGAAGAAAAGCAATACATTAAAATAAACTGGAAAGAAGAAAAGCAATACATTAAAATAAACTGGAAAGAAGAAAAGCAATACATTAAAATAAACTGGAAAGAAGAAAAGCAATACATTAAAATAAACTGGAAAGAAGAAAAGCAATACATTAAAATAAACTGGAAAGAAGAAAAGCAAATAAAATTTGGACCAAGCAAAACTATGAGTGAAGCAAGGAGTTACGAGTTAAGTTATGAGTGAAGCAAGGATTTACGAGTTAAGTTATGAGTGAAGCAAGGATTTACGAGTTAAGTTATGAGTGAAGCAAGGATTTACGAGTTAAGTTATGAGTGAAGCAAGGATTTACGAGTTAAGTTATAAGTGAAGCAAGGAGTTAAGAGTTAAGTTATGAGTGAAGCAAGGACGACATTTTCAGTTTATTTTTTAAATTCAATCCTCCATGTTTATGAATGCCAGGTAGACTGAGACAGACCTCAGTGTCAAGTCCTCTTACCGCCCCTATAAACTGAGTTATCTTCCTTTCGTTTACATAAATTATGATGATTGTATTATAATAATAGTGACTAGAGATTTTTTTTTTTGGCTTAGAATATGTGGCATGCACTCTGCGGTTGCCAACATTTTTCCCCCACTAAAATATCTAGAATTGTATCAGAATATATCTAGAATTATCTAGATTTTTAAAAGGAATTATGCAAAAATTATCTAGGAAATATTTTGTCTTTGAAATAATGTATGTATGAAAAATAATATGGTAAATGTTACTGAAAAAATGCTAATATGTTATTAATTCAAATATATCATTAATTTTAATAATTACCTATATACGGTCACAAAACATAAAGATCATCATCATCTTGAGCTTCAGCATTTGAAGGACCTGCTTGGCAAGGTGATGTAGAAACTCCATCTCTTGCAGAAGTTTTTCTGATATGCTGCCGTTGTTAAATTGCTCCTGAAGCTTTTGAAGCTTAGGGGGAAGTTGATAAGCTGAAATTGACCACTAAAATAGCACGAAGAAGTTCCAACTTCATTTAATTGCAGTTTCAATGTCAGCTGTGTATTCCTTCTACAAATCAACAAGATGGTCACAGTCTACAATAGCACAACGGCAACTCATAAACATGGTAACTGATCACTCAAGACTAGAGGATTCATTATAAGCTTTTGTAAAAGTCAGGGGCGCTTGAGTTTTACAGGGCACCGCACTTGTGTGTTTTCTTAGATTTCCACTACATTTTCAAATCTTGGCATTTTAGTTTAATGTCACACTCACACTTGAAAAAAAGTTACAATGAGCTTTGGTATCACCTCCAGCAACCATCATTATCCATTTCACGAACAATTCATCTTTGAAACCATTCTCTTCTAAATTTGTGCTTGCATTTCTTGAATTCTGACATTTTCAGAGAGATGCGAGGAGGAAATAATTCCAGTAAATGTTTCCAATATATACTTAAGCACAGTTTACACTGAGAGCAATGGAACTGCTGAACAAAGTTTCCAGAATGTTGGGTTATCCAGATTAGAATAACTCTGTGGCTTTGCTTCACTGGTTCTTTCGCCAAACTTAACCAGACAATGGAGAGTAAAAACTAAGACCGGTGTCCATGTAACAGAATGGGCCCAACTAAAACTGAATGACTCCTGCAAGTCTTGCTGATTTAATTATACATCAAAACAAAGCTGCCCTCACTTGCAGAGATGACCTTCCTCCCTTAACCCTCTGACCTTTATGTCGCAGTTTCTTCCTCTCCATTGATTATATAATAACATCTCACTCGGAGCTGATATTTTGACTGTCCTTCCAGGGCTAGGCAATTCCCGGGTAATTCAATTTATTAACATAGTTAGTTTTTAACTTGTTATTTTAGACAGCTAACTTCCGGGGTTACAAACAAGTGTTGCCAAATCTGAAAACATTGATTTCATATGCGGAGAAAGGGTTGATTTTGGCAGATTTACCCCCAAAAAATGTTGGGTTTTTTTTTTAATAAATAAAAAATTATCTAGATTTAATTTTAAAATATCTAGATTTGCAGCTGGCTGAAAAGAGCAGGAAAAAAGGCGAAGGACAGGCATTTGTGGAAAACCCTTGCGGAAGCCCCATGTGCCCTGGGCACTTAAGGTTCAGAGAGAGAGAGAGAGATTTGCATCTAACATCTCCATTACTATTTTCATTATCTAGGCAGGACCAAAAATGATCTAGATTGGCAAGCCTGCATGCACTCATCTGTCTCTGTTGACCCGTGTTTAGTTCAGCCAAAGATCTCTATACAGTCTGATTACGTCACGCATATAAAACAAAAAACCGCAATATATGATACATGTTACTTTGCCAGTACTCATAATGTTCATTCATTCATTCCTTTGCATGTCCCTTGCGGAACTTTGCCTCCCAAACAGCACTCCTGTAGGCCTCTCGGTTGTGAGCAAGATGGCCTGCAGCTGCTGCATCCATTTCCAGATCATCAACGATGCTTCGTTTCGGTCTTCCTCTTTTTCTTTTTCCCATTATGTATCCTTCCAATACGGTCTTCTCTAAATTATCATGACGTTTAATGTGGCCAAAATATTTAAGTTTTCTCTCTTTAATCCTCTTTACTAGCCAGCCTTCTTCAATATTTAGCTCTTGTAGTATAGATATGTTTGTTCTTTTTTGTGTCCACTCATAATGTATATAGAGAAAATTAACTTTACACACACAGAAAAGTCTATATATGATACATATTACTTTTGTCAGTATTCATAATCTATACAGAGAAAATTATACGTATAATTAAAATTATACGTATAATTCTGTTGCGGTAATGATTCACGATCTGGGCGTAGTTTTCTACTGAGGCCCTCCGTCACACGTAATTGAGATAACATGCACTGTAGGACGTCAAGCGGCTTTGGTGTTCCTAAAAACGGACAGCCTCAAAGAACTGGATAAACAGAAGGGTTTGAGCCATGTATTGTGGCGATTATGAAAATGATGAATGTTCACGAAATAGTTCATCTTTTGTCAACGAATTACTTTGAGTTTCAGCAATTTCCAAAGTCACTGCTCCAAATCTGAGGCGTCTAGCATGCGGATTGATCAACATGATAAATACGAGCTTATTTTACATTAATGTCTCATAACTCATAAAGTGTCCATAATTATCAGATGTTCTAGAACTGTCATAGTTCGTGGTTCTGTAATAATACTCGTTCAGCTCTACCAGGACAGTACATTACGTTATCAGCCAAGTGTAGACGCGATTCACGAAATTCCAGCAGTTCACAAAGCTCGCAGTTCCAGAGAGATTGAGGAAGAAGAAGAAGAAGAAGAAAAATAAGAAGAAGAAGAAGAAGTTATTTTATTCACTATCCTTAATTCTTCTTTAGCAGATGAAGACGTTGTACTCAACATGAACGAGACAGCGGTCAACGACCCATAGCTGCCAGCTTGCGTAAGGGTCGGCGAAACATAGCTGCCAGCTTGCGTGAGGGTCAGCGACCCATAGCTGCCTGCTTGCTGAGGGTCGGCGAAACATAACTGTCTGGTTGTGTGAGGGTCAGCGACCCATAGCTGCCTGCTTGCTGAGGGTCGGCGAAACATAGCTACTTGCGTGCGTGAAGGTCGGCGAAACATAACCAAGACTCTTCTACTTCGACTTGATACTCCTGATTACAGACAGCATTCAACCAAGTGAACAAGGATCGCAACTAGTATGCTCCGGTCCCAAAAATACACTGAGCCGAAGTCGGATATGTTTGGACGAAAGTCGCATAAATGCGATAAGCGCTAACAAGGAACTTCCGAGAACGAAGGCCGAAGAATTCTTCTTCACCGAACATCCTGAGACGTTGGACTGGCAGCAGCTCACAGGTTGTCGACAGCTAGGTCTGGACTTGTACTGGTGACAGCGCTTATCCACAGGTTGAAGTTTATGATTTATCTGACACGTGGTAGCCTGCTGGCTCGCTTCAGGGTAGAAAATATGGCCAGTCTGCCACGCGCACGCAGTTTGAGAAGCGCTGGCGCACGTTACTTTTAAGAAGCCCTGCTTCAATCAAACGGATGTGATTTACCTTAATCACACGGATATGATTTACTTTAATCACACCGATATGATTTAAAACTTCATATCTGGAGCTATTTAAAGCCTGCTATCTTTTGTTTCTACTTAACCCGCCGAGCGTTAAAATGATATTAAGTATGAAAATGTCAGTCTCTCGGGCAATTTTTATAACCATCTTTCAAGTGATACACGAGCAAGCAGGGAGATAACCGTGTTTGTCTGAAATGTAACTATTTAAAGAACGCCATCTTCTGGTTCTTCAGCCCAATCTTCACTTTCCTTAGAAAAGAATCCGAGTTCACGTGACGGATTGCAGTTGTCAGTGGTAGGGAACATTCTGAAGACATGAACATTAAGTTAATGAGAATTGATGGTTTAGAAAATGTAGGTTTTGCATTTGAAACATTGCATGCGCCCTGTAGATCTTTGGAAAATGCCATAAAGAAGATCTGGAAGATAAAACATTTGGTCGATACATCCGTCATGAGAAGACAACTGAGGAAATTTAATCTAATCGACGTGAATATACCAAGCACTATCAAAGGTAATGACGATTTCTTAGATTAAAGTTCAGACCCCTATGGCAATAGAGGACACATAAAACACTGAGACTATTAAAATATTTCGTGAGCTTTTGTTTCCTAAGATCTTTCAAATGATGTTATGCACCCAAACCTCATTTCTCTGTTTTAATATTTCAGATCTTGTACATTCGATGGTGTTAGCAAACAGTGCTGAGAAATTGCCTTGCGGGCAATCAGAAAGTCAACAGGTTAGAATAGGAAATTATACATGGAGTTACCTTGCAGCAGATGACGATGATGATGATGTCCATTGAAAGCCTGTAATCGCAAAAGGGTTAAGGTCTGAAGCAGTTATGGCTGAGAAAGACTTGATAATTCTCTGTACTCGAATACTGGCCATTGTCTCACACTACACAACTACTTTCGTGCCATTTTGGTGTCCTCGATTTATCTAATATCTTCTCCTTTATCTTCTCCTTCATTGTTATTTCTGACTCGCCCAATATTTAATACCCATTTTTCTCGCTCTGTTCGTGTCTATTTTTATAATTATTTACAGCTGTAAATACTGAACTCTGAATAACAAACGAAAACAAAAAACTAGATTTAGTTGGAAGAACTATCTAACGTCTGATTTTGGTAGAACCCAGGATTCTAATGAAGCAGTGAAGCGATTTCAGGACACATAAGGTCACCTAGCCTCTTCTAGCCAAATCTACTTCACATACCAGTTGATGAACCTTGTTATACCCATCAATCTGCCCAAGTCTACATCACCTATCAGTTTGGTGAACCATGTTATACCCAATAGTCTGTCCAAGTATACCTCACCTACCAACCAGTGAACCAGCAATCTGCCCAAGCTACCTCACCTACCAGTTGGTAAACCATGTTATACCCAGCACCTTACCCAAGACTACCTCACATACCAGGTGGTGAACTCTGTTATACCAAGAAGTCTACCCAAGTCTACATGACCTACCAGTTGGTGAACTCTGTTGTACCCAGCACCCTGCCCAAGTCTACCTCACCTACCATTTGGTGAACTACCCATAAATCTGCCCAAGGTGGACCCAAAACATAGTGGGCGGCCAGCAGAGAAAGCAGATCAGATAAATGAGGAGCAGTTTAACCATAGAAGTTGGAGATTTGTTGATTGTGCCCTCCAGAGCACAGCATGGGAACACCTACACGCAACATGCCTCCAGCAGAGCACCTGTTGAAGAAGACAATGACATCGAGGGAATAATATAGAGTTCGGGCATTAGAATGGAATTATGTTAAACAGAAATATTTTTATTTTCGAAATCAAATTCTTGGAAACGAGAATGCACTGTTTTAACATGTGCAGACACGTGACTTGAAGCGCTCTGTTTTTAACGTGTGAATCTTTGGCTGTGCTCCTGAAAAGTTTGTATATAGTTTGCTTTGCTCTTCCCTTCTCACTGATGGACTGGAACGTTAGCAGAGAAAGCGAAACTCCCAACGTCTTTCCCATTTCATCACAGTAAACAAGGCCAATGTTTAATCATCTTCAGTCCCCAGATATATCAACGAAGGTACAGACTCCTGGAAATGGCTCCTTAATGTATGTGTGGTGCTCTTAGTATTTTTACCGGTTTGTTTTATCTACTTAACGTTGAAGTACTCATATTTTTACCGGTTTGTTTTATCTACTTAACGTTGAAGTACTCATATTTTTACCGGTTTGTTTTATCTACTTAACGTTGAAGTACTCATATTTTTACCGGTTTGTTTTATCTACTTAACGTTGAAGTACTCATATTTTTACCGGTTTGTTTTATCTACTTAACGTTGAAGTACTCATATTTTTACCGGTTTGTTTTATCTACTTAACGTTGAAGTACTCATATTTTTACCGGTTTGTTTTATCTACTTAACGTTGAAGTACTCATATTTTGCAAGGCAAAAGTGCAGTGCTGCACGTGCTATGAAATGAATTCTTTCTGCGTTCAGTTTATTAACGACTACTTCATTTTAGTTGCGGTTGAATTTTCATCTATATTCTGTCGAAGTGATTTAAGCCAGCAGTTTATATTTCATTGAAGTGATTTAACCAGTAATCTATGTTCTATTGAAGTCAATAACTACAAATGTATATACTGTACTTTTACGATACACAATTCTGTGTTTGAATATAAACATAATATTAACAAACAAACAAACAAAAAAACAGGCACGCAATAAACAATGCTTGTAGTTTTAAAGTGCAGGTTTGTTTTATTTTGTTTTGTTGTAAATTCAATTCTTTTGAGAAGTAAAACCAGCTGCAAAAACCAAGACCATTTCGACAGAGTGTACTTGGATTCTACAAGAACAGAGATAATCTTAACAAAACAAAGTGAAGATGACATTATCACCTGGCAGGGCACCGGTGATGCCCGATACTGCTAAGTTTATGGCAGTACAGGTTCAGGGTTCACAAGACAATCTGAAAGAAATAGAAATGAAGATCTGTCGAGTTGTAGGAAAACTATTATTGTGTCTATAGCAGCGAATTTTAACAGACTTCTGTATTCTTTTGTGTTTTGCGAGCGATATTTTCAGGATTTGAGAAAATTGTCCGTACACATTTCAGAACCGTTTCTATTTTTATACTTTTCGTTCTCTTCTGTTTGCTCTGCGAGTGCTTAGATTTTGAAAGCTATGAATAATGGATTACAGGCAGTGCGTGTCCAACATACACCGCTGCAGACATACAGTTTATAGCTAACTTTCTTCTCATTTCAAGTTTTACCATCTTAGCCCTTCAACTGGAAGTAGCTTTCCTTTCAGCCTACCCCATCATTTCAAAACATTAAAGAGGAAGAAGGCTTAGTGAGAAAGCGGTCAGAACCCTCCACAGCTGAGTGCCGGCCTCAGAGTTGGATAATAAAAGCTGGCCAAGACCCTATTCTATCTCAGAGTTCTCTGTACCCAGCCGGAATGGAAAGCAAAACCTGGTTCTAAACACACGTCGAAGCTATTTAGGATGGTAGAAGCCATGCACGGCCCATAGTAGCCATACAGAGCAACCAAAACTCTTTTGAGAGCGAACACCAAAGAAAGAAAGAAAGAAAGAAAGAAAGAACTATGTGTTATTTAATAAACTGTTCGATCTTATATAAAACTAACATTAAAATGCAAATTATTAACAATGAGTTTTTAAAACTTTCTGAATTTCCAGTGTTTGTAATGAATCGAAGTCAAGTACAAATGATCGACGTTTCTTCTGCATGGCGGTAGTCATGGATGTGCCAAAAGACCTGAACTGATGTCCTTAGATTACACTCCACCTGCAGGAGCGCTGCGCAAGAAAAGAACAAAATAAATAAATAAAGAGAAGAGCCACGAAAGTAAATAAGAAGAAAGAAAAAAAACCCCAGACCGATAAACGAAAATGACAAAAAATGAAAAGTGTATCTTCAGACTTTGTTGATTCGCTTGTGACTTCCAGCATGGTTTCCAGAGAAGTCGGTATGTTGGCGTCTGTTGTGAGTTTTACTATTCCATTTTCAAGTACACGATTTCTGGCTGCTCTAGCAAGTAAACTGCGGTTTCTCCTGGAAAATATCTCAAAGAATATTAGAAAACGAACAAGTTCTTCTTGTACTTTTGTGCTTCATTATTACATGACAGCGGTAAGACGAGAACATACATCAGTTTCTGGTGTACTTCCCATTTCTCTTGAACCGTCTCACGCAGAAAGAAGCATAGACAGACTTTCTCATTTGTCTGTGAGCTGAACACGTTATCTGAATGAAGCCCCCCCCCCCCCACCCAATTCCTTTATTCATTCTTCATCCCAACACATCTTCTTCAACTATAAGTTTTGGCCACTGACCAGGTCTTTTTCCACGTTTGAAAATCTCAACTTTTTTTTTTCGTTATCCCTAAGAAATGTGAAAGTTAAAGTCCGCGCTTCCACGCCATTAAGGCATATTGGGGATATGGTGTAAGGCCCGTATCCCCACGTCCTTCGGCGCACGAAAGTATGATGCGGTCTGTACGCTTGACCGCGTTTAGCTTCCCAGATATCTCTGATACCCGTTTTTGGAGGCCGGGTGGACTTCAGTGCCTTTTTTAATGTGTACAAGAAAAAATTTGAACTCGGAGCGACCAGATTAGTAAACTTAGCATCTAAACTCTTAACTAATTCCAAAGAAAGTGACTCATATATATATATATATATGGGGGCCGGCTAGCGTAGTGGTTAGAGCACTCGTCTAGCAACCAAATGGTCGAAGGTTCGAATCCCCAGCTGAGCAGGATTTCTTTTTCCGACCAATACGGCCCCGAGGTCGACCCAGCCTCGCAAAATGGGTACCAGAGAAAATCTGGGAAGTAAAGGCAGCGAGGAAAGGAACTGGTCACCCTACCTCACACGCTAATGACCCAGCATAATGAGGTCTCTAACGCTTCACCCCCTACGGCATAATTGCTATGGGACTATCCTTACTTTTTATATATATATATAACATGGAAGTATATACATGAAAGACGAGCAGTCAAATTAGACATGTTGAATGCAAAAACAGATCATGAAAGAGATCTGGCAAAAGCAAAATACAAAGAAATAGACAAGAAAGTAAAAAGTTCAGCTAGAAGGGATAAAAGAGAATACATAGACAATATGGCGAAAGAGGCAGAAAAAGCAGCAAAAACAGGAGACAGCAAAACTTTATATAACATACAAAAGAGGCTAACAGGTACTATTACATCTAAAGAAAGACCAATCCTTAGCAAAACTGGAAAACTATTAACATCAAATAAAGACCAAAAGCAAAGATGGGCTGAACACTTCCAAGAAATACTCAATCGACCACACCCAAAAGAATTGTTAAACTTTGAAATTGACTTACCAGCCCCACAACTAAATGTCAACTTAGATGAAATTAAATTGCATGAAATTGAAACAGCAGTGAATTTAATGGCTAACAACAAAGCCGCAGGTGAAGATGAAATAACAGCCGAAATGCTAAAAGCTATCAATGGTGACAACATGAGACACCTACAGAGAATGTTTAACAAGATTTGGAAAGAAGAAAAGGTCCCTTCTAATTGGAAGAAAGGAATCATTGTTAAAATACCAAAAAAGGGCAACCTTAGTGACTGTAACAATTGGAGAGGAGTAACCTTAATATCAGATGTGTCAAAAGTATTTTGCAAGGTCATTTTGAATAGACTCAAAGATATAGTGGATACTGCAATGAGAGAAGAACAAGCAGGATTTCGAAAAGGGAGAAGTTGTCTCGACCAGATCTTTACTCTAAGAATAATACTTGAAGAACATATTGAAAAGCAGAAACCATTAATACTGAACTTCACAGATTTTAAAAAGGCATTTGATAGCATACACACAGATTCATTATGGAGAATTTTAAGTATATATGGAATAGCATCTAAAATTGTCAACATCATTAAGGCCTTATACAATGGATATGTTTGTGCAGTCAAGACAGAAGAAGGGATGAGTGAATGGTTCCAGATTGAAACAGGTGTGAAACAAGGATGTATACTCTCCTTTACTTTTTGGGATAATGAAAAAATGCTGCACAGGTAACACAGGTATTGACTGGGTACATGGGACCCAACTAGAACATCTTGATTTTGCTGATGACATAACTCTTATCAGTAATAATGTAAATTTCATGCAAAAAAAAACAGATAGCCTGTCTTCAATGGCTAGCAAAATAGGACTTGAAATTAACAAGGACAAAACAAAAATAATGAAAATTCCTCTCAATCAAAATGGAAAAATATACATAGAAGGGACAGACATTGAAGAAGTCAATCAATTTGCATACCTTGGCAGCTACATAGAAAAGGATGGTGACACTAGAAAGGAAGTTAGGCTCAGAATTGCAAAAGCAGCATCAATCTTCAAGAATCTTGAGAACACATGGAATTCAAAAGTTATAAGCACAAAAACCAAGTTAAGACTATTCAATTCAAATTTAATATCCACCCTCATTTATGCATGCGAAAGCTGGAAAACAACTAAAGAAACAGAAAAGAAATTAGACTCTTTTGAAAACAAATGCCTAAGGAAAATACTCGGCATCAAGTGGAATGAATTCAAGAACAATGCAGAAATAAGACAGATGACTGAACAACAACCTGTCTCATGGGTGATCAGGAAAATGAGATGAGCATATGTTGGTCACTTGATGAGAAGAAATGATCAGAGAATCCCAAAACAAGCTATCAAGTGGAACACAACAGGCCGAAGAAAAAGAGGCAGACCGAGTGAAACTCTGAAGAGGACATTATTAAGAGAGGCCAAATTAACAAGCATAAAATCCTTTGATGAGGTTGAAAGACTCGCCGAAGACAGGAAAAATTGGCGAACTACTTTGCGAGCCCTATGTGACGTTTAATGGCACGGGAAGGATATAAGATATAATATATATATATATATATATATATATATATATATATATATATATATATATATATATATATCGAAAGAAGGTAAAATGTTAATGGGAAAGGAAGACATTGAGGACAGGTGGACAGAGTATATCGGTGAGTTATATGGAGGAGAAAGACCAGAATTAACACCAGATACTGAAAACTGTGATGGACCACCAATACTTGAAGATGAAATCATAGATGCCATCAAACACACGAAGAAAAGAAAAGCAACTAGGCCTGATAATATAACAATAGAAGTAATAGATGCACTAGAGGAGATAGGAATAAAAATAATAACCAAGTTACTGAATGACATTTACAACAGTGGTTATATTCCCAGTGACCTGATTAAATCCACGTTTATAGCACTACCAAAGAAACCAGGTGCAAAGGAATGTGATGACCACCGGATTATCAGCCTTTCATGTCACATAACGAGGCTACTTCTGAGAATCATTATGAGAAGAACATGGAAAAAGTTAAAAATGGAAATAGCAGATGAACAGTTTGAATTTATTGAAGGAAAGGGAACACACAATGCCATTTATGGATTACGAACACTAACAGAAAGAGCTTTAGAAGTACAGAAAGATCTCTACTTATGCTTCATTGATTACACCAAGGCATTCGACAAGGTGAAACATAATGAAATTATTAAAATGAAACATAATGAAATTATTAAAATGCTTGAAGACATCAATATAGATGGCAAAGACCTGAGAATTGTAAAACATCTATACTGGCAGCAAGAAGCAGCAATTCGAGTTGAAAATAGAACTGGAAAATATCAACCTATAAAACAAGGGGTGGGACAGGGATGTGTACTGTCTCCAGATCTTTTTTCTCTGTACAGCGAGAATATTCTAAGAACGATCATCACAGAACCAGGCATAAAAATTGGAGGATACAATATTAACAACTTTCGGCATGCCGACGACATAGTACTGATAGCTGAGAACCAACAAGACCTGCAAAATCTCTTGGATAAAGTCACAAAATAAAGTGAACAAAAGGCCTTACTTTGAACATCAAAAACACAGATACTGTAGTTATATCTAAGAAACAGAATCCACCAGCATGCAGTATAAAATTAAACGGAACTACTCTAAAGCAGGTGCAGATATTCAAATACCTTGGAGCAGTAATAACTTCAGATGGGAAATGCAGAACAGAAATTAGGAACAGAATAGGTCAAGCAAAGACTGCATTTCAGAGAATAAGAAACATATTAGCCAACACATCCTTATATCAATGAATGTTAGAAAACGAGTCCTAAAATGCTATATTGAACCTATCTTATTATATGGAAGTGAATCATGGACAATAGGCAAGTCTGCACAAAAATCATTGGAAGCAGCAGAAATGTGGTTTATTAGAAGAATGTTGCGAATCCCCTGGACAGCAAAAATAACTAATGAAGAATGTATGAGAAGAGCTGGAGAGACATAAAAAAAACCTTGTCAAAAAGATAAGAGAGAGAGAGAGAGAGAGAGAGAGAGAGAGAGAGACAATGTACTTTCATAGGACATGCAATGAGAAGAGGGGGCATAGAAAATATTATAACAACAGGAAAAATAGAAGGAAGAAGATCAAGAGGAAGACCAAGAGAAATGATAATCAACAGTCTGACGGGATGGTGTGAGAGGAGATCACTAACTGAGCTGATGCCCTGCATGAAGGATCGTGTAATCTGGAGAAGCATAATAGCCACCGCCAGTCGGCAGGGCACATGATGATTATGATTAAGATATATATATATAAATATATATATATATACTGCCATTGTCATCACGTGTATATATCACAGCGATACACATATTATCATTATGATGCAATATTTGTAATGCCTGCTTGCTATCATCATCAGGTGCCGTACTAGTCTCCTTATATATCTTATATCCTTCCCGTGCCGTTAAACGTCACATAGGGCTCGCAAAGTAGTTCGCCAATTTTTCCTGTCTTCGGCGAGTCTTTCAACCTCATCAAAGGATTTTATGCTTGTTAATTTGGCCTCTTTTAACAATGTCCTCTTCAGAGTTTCACTCGGTCTGCTCTTTTTCTTTGGCCTGTTGTGTTCCACTTGATAGCTTGTTTTGGGATTCTCTGATCATTTCTTCTCATCAAGTGACCAACACATGTCCATCTCATTTTCCTGATCACCCATGAGACTGGTTGTTATTCAGTCATCTGTCTTATCTCTGCATTGTTCTTGAATTCGTTCCACTTGATGCCGAGTATTTTCCTTAGGCATTTGTTTTCAAAAGAGTCTAATTTCTTTTCTATTTCTTTAGTTGTTTTCCAGCTTTCGCATGCATAAATGAGGGTGGATATTACATTTTAATTGAATAGTCTTAACTTGGTTTTTGTGCTTATAACTTTTGAATTCCATATGTTCTCAAGATTCTTGAAGATTAATGCTGCTTTTGCAATTCTGATCCTAACTTCCTTTCTAGTGTCACCATCCTGGTCTATGTAGCTGCCAAGGTATGCAAATTGATTGACTTCTTCAATATCTGTCCCTTCTATGTGCATTTTTCCATTTTGATTAAGGTGAATTTTCATTATTTTTGTTTTGTCCTTGTTAATTTCAAGTCCTATTTTGCTAGTCAGTGAAGACAGGCTATCTGTTTTTTCTTGCATGAAATTCACATTATTACTGATAAGAGTTATGTCATCAGCAAAATCAAGATGTTCTAGTTGGGTCCCATGTACCCAGTCAATACCTGTGCAGCATTTTTTCATTATGAAGTCTATTGTAATCCCAAAAAGTAAAGGAGACAGTATACATCCTTGTTTCACGCCTGTTTCAGTCTGGAACCATTCACTCATCGCTTCTTCTGTCTTGACTGCACAAACATATCCATTGTATAAGTCCTTAATGATGTTGACAGTTTTAGATGCTATTCTATATAGACTTAAAATTCTCCATAATAAATCTGTGTGTATGCTATCAAATGCCTTTTTAAAATCTGTGAAGTTCAGTATTAATGGTTTCTGCTTTTCAATATGTTATTCAAGTATTATTCTTAGAGTAAAGATCTGGTCGAGACAGCTTCTCCCTTTTCGAAATCCTGCTTGTTCTTCTCTCATTGCAGTATCCACTATATTTTTGAGTCTATTCAAAATGACCTTGCAAAATACTTTTGACACATCTGATATTAAGGTTACTCCTCTCCAATTGTTACAGTCACTAAGGTTGCCTTTTTTTTTGTTGGTATTTTAACAATGATTCCTTTTATTCAATTAGAAGGGACTTTTACTTCTTTCCAAATCTTGTTAAACATTCTCTGTAGTTGTCTCATGTTGTCACTATTGACAGCTTTTAGCATTTCGAGTGTTATTTCATCTTCACCTGCAGCTTTGTTGTTAGCCATTAAATTCACTGCTGTTTCAATTTCATGCAATTTAATTTCATCTAGGTTGACATTTAGTTGTGGGGCTGGTAAGTCAGTTTCAAGGTTTAACAATTCTTTTGGGTGTGGTCGATTAAGTATTTCTTGGAAGTGTTCAGCCCATCTTTGCTTTTGGTCTTTATCTGATGTTAATAGTGTTCCAGTTTTGCTAAGGATTGGTCTTTCTTTAGATGTAATAGTACCTGTTAGCCTCTTTTGTATGTTATATAAAGTTTTGCTGTCTCCTGTTTTTGCTGCTTTTTCTGCCTCTTTCGCTATATTGTCTATGTATTCTCTTTTATCCTTTCTAGCTGAACTTTTTACTTTCTTGTCTATTTCTTTGTATGGTGCTTTCGACAGATCTTTTCCAAGATCTGTTTTTGCATTTAACATGTCTAATTTGACTGCTTGTCTTTCATGTATATACTTCCATGTTTTATCTGATATCCATGCTTTTCTATTCGGTTTTTTTCTGTCAGCGCTTGCTCTTGCTGCTGTGATTATGGCTGTGCTGTAAGAATTCCATAACTCATCTATATCTATCTCCTCAACTTCACTGAGTGTTTTGGAATGATTGGCAAGTTCCTGATTGAAATTAATGTTAGTATTTTCTTCTTGTAGGCTGTGGCTGTTTATCTTTCTGTGTACTGATTTCTTGTGTTGACTTTTCAATTTTAGTTTTATTTTCCCTATACACAGATTGTGATCACTGTTGACATCTGCACCCCTATAAGCCCTTACATCTATGAGAGATGTTCTGTATTGCTTTCTAATACAAACATGATCTATCTGGTTTCTAGTTCTATCATCTGAAGATATCCACGTTGTTTTGTGTATCTCTTTGTGTGGGAACATTGTGCCTCCAATGACCATGCCCTCTGTTAGACATATTTCAATTAACCTTTCTCCGTTCTGATTAACCATGTCAGTTCCTTCTTTCCCAATCACTTTTTCAATGTCGGTGTTATCTTTCCTTACCTTAGCATTGAAGTCACCCATAGCAATTAAGATGTCGTGTTTAGGGACTTTGTTGATGATTTGTTGTAGTTGGTGATAGAAATCGTCTTTCACATCATCATCTGCATCATTCGTTGGAGCATAACATTAGTACACAGCCGTACTAGTACAAGATGACAATCATGTTTCTCCACAGAACTCGACCCTAGATGTCTTTCAACAGTTCAGCTGGCGACTTTGTATTGTGCCATTACCTTAGACTGTCCATGTTTTTGTTGTTGTTCTCCTCTTTGTTATACGCCTGCCTCCTTTCCCATTTATCTTCTCAGTTATTATGATGTTTTCAAGCTCTCCTCTTCTCATTATATACCAGTTGATGACCGTCGTTTTTGAAAATGAATTTAATTAGATTCCTTTCTACATTTCCTTTTGTTAGACATTCCCCGTTTATCATCTCAGCTCTCCGCGATGCTCTTAACATTCTTCTAAGAATCCACATTTCTGGTGACCTTGTGATCGTCTGTAAAATGTGTCAGAAAAGAAAAAAAAAGCAACATCGAATAACGCTGATCACAGGTGTACACACAGCACAACATTTCACGTCTATATAAAATGCACTGGTATTTACACGCAAGCCAGTACAGAGTGTTCAGGCATGCATACATAAGTATCAAACACGTTTTTTTAACAAGGGCTTTAATGTTCATTCAAACATGCACAACACAAAAACCCAAATAAACATCTTAGCATATCTACTGATACGTATTTTCTTTTAAATCGTGCGTCTGTTTACATACAAATACCTAGCACGCCTATTCACAGCCCACACATAGCAAGTTGTTGTTTTTTTTTTTTAATTCACATATAGCAGGAATGTTCGCACGTTCCAGAGATAGCCCGCCTATTCTCACGGACTTAACCACGAAAATATCTTGGATATGATCTCTTATGAAAATATGAACCAGCTTATCAATTCCCCACGCACTCCATGCGCGGACTTCACAAATACTGTATGTATAACTTACACTGAAACTACTGAAAAGGCGTATACCACGAACATTTACTGTGGACAAGACATGAGAATTATATTTCCTGAAGCATTTTATAACAATCACAGCTGTACAGCGCATGTAGATCATACAAGAGTCTCGCCAAATAAAACTCGAAACCTTCGTATTTCATTTATTTGCGTATGTGCCAACTCCATTTTTTTAAAAAAGACAAACACTGTGGTTTTTTGGTTTTTTTTGCACGGCTTTTATATAAATAAGGTGAAATACCTCGTTTCCGCTTTTAAGTACGGCCCCACCTTCAGTTCATCTTAAGTTCTAATGAATATAATATTACTTTAAGCATGAAAATTTTCACTGGTTGCTGAAAGCACAAGGTCTCTCGTTCGTGTATCTAAGCTGCACAAACTTCATTAAAACTGCTCTTAGAAGCCCTACCACTTGTGATGGATGACATGCACGGTTTGAATGGCTACCGTAGAGGTGTGATTACACAGAGCAATAATTGAACGGGTTCGCTGGCACAATATTGTTTGCATAACCTTGCAACTTGTCACGAGAAAAAATGTGCAGGAAAAGATAATGCATTGGACGCGCACATTTTTTTCCCTCTAACTACAGCTCAAAACTTCCCCAAGTTGACAGCTCTCTTCGACGCGATATGATACTCCGGGGAAATTTTTTTTTCCCGTTGTTTTTCCTGGCAATTTTTAAGTGATCGGGAAAAACACAATATTTATAGGATACATCATCATCACTATATGCCATGCAGGGCGGCGTGGGCGTTCATGCTCCTCCACAAATCTCTGTCCTTGACGTTTCTGACTGACCCTGTTTGCTGATTTCTTCCCCTGCCACAATGTCAGGCCTTCTAGCATCTGCTCCCTCGGTCGTCCTCTGCCTCTCCTGCCTTCACTGTTAAAGATGCCCTCAAGTTTTCCTCCCCTTCTCATCACGTGCCCCAAGAATGATGCTTGCCCTTTTTTCCCTTGTCTTTGTTACTATATTACGTTTTTCGTTAGCTTGTCTCACACACTGCTCATTAGTTATCTTGGCTGTCCATGTGATCCTCCAACATTCTTCTCAGGAACCATAACTCTGTTGCCTCCAATGATTTACTCATTTGTCTGGCAATAGTCCTTGATTCACATCCGTGGTGAAATAGGTTCAGTACAGCACTGTTCAGTACAACTCTCCTAACAGGGGAGCTGTTAGGGAGACAAAGTTCCGTGCAAATGACTGACTGACTGACAGCACTGTAATACCTTCTTTCTCACATTCAGTGACAAAGATTTATTACGCAAGATGGGTTTCAGAACTTTAAATCCTAATTTTGGCATATTCTGCTTCTAATTTATGTGTATGCATGAAACTCTCTACTGTAGAGAGGAACAACAACACAGCTCCTTCAGTTCATCAGAGGAAGTACCCCCCCCCCCTTTCAGACAAGTTTTTCGGCCTTATTAAACTCCTGATACTCTAAGAAAAAAGGGGGGGGAGTATCATGACTCTTTGTGAGCTATTGCTGTTTTTTATTTCTCATTTCAGGCACATTCCCCCCCCCCCTTTTTTTAAAATATATTTTAAAGTTGTAACCGAAATGCAGAAGTATATAGTAGAATCAACTGAAAAACTTCACAGCAACTTCAAACTGGTGAATTTCACATCTTTTATAAACAGCAGTTTCAAAGTGATGAACTTCACATCTTTCATAAACCCCCTTAAAATGTTCTGCACGTGATATATTATTTTCCCTTTCATCCACGGAAGTAAGGCAAATTTCCCCTACACAAAGTGCCGAGTACTTTTTTTTCCTACATTTGGGTCGAATAGATAGTGATGGCTGAGGCAATATAATCAATTGCCTTCGGTCTGAGAATCCGCGTCGCTTAAAGCCACTTTTACCCTATCGAAAAGCTCTTGCTAATCGTAAATATAGGTTCCTGATCTTTACAGAATCCGTCCAGAGATCATTGGATGAGTTCTGAAGATGATCTAACAGCGCAACAAGTAACAAAGACTGGTGGAAGCAAAGAACAAATCAAAGGCACAGAGACAGACAATAGGATGGTGTTCTTTGTTCTTCATGTAGACAAGGATTTTTTAAAAAAAAACAATTCTAGCCAGTGAAGAAGTTCTAACAAAAACCGCTTTATGTTGTCCTCGATGACTGCAGTGTTGGTTCTCCTCACTTCATGAAGCGGAAGAAAAGAAAAAACAAAAGAAACAAGCTGGCTTCCAAACATGTTCCAGAATCATAAAACTGACAAAAGGGGAGGGGAGGAATGTACGCTGTAGTAGCTTTCCTGGCTTCCCCGTGCATAACTGGTTTCAGAACTGCCAAGAAGGCGAAGAATGAGGAAACCATAGTACTTGTAAATTCTAAAAAAAAAACTTAATCCTCCCCAGATCTGATGTTAACACTGCGATGAGATAAGCACGTAACAATTTGTGCATGACTTTTTAACACTACAATGAGATAAGCACTTAACAATTTGTGTATGATTTTTTAACACTACAATGAGATATGCACTTAACAATTTGTGTATGATTTTTTAACACTACAATGAGATATGCACTTAACAATTTGTGTATGATTTTTTAACACTACAATGAGATATGCACTTAACAATTTGTGTATGATTTTTTAACACTACAATGAGATATGCACTTAACAATTTGTGTATGATTTTTTAACACTACAATGAGATATGCACTTAACAATTTGTGTATGATTTTTTAACACTACAATGAGATATGCACTTAACAATTTGTGTATGATTTTTTAACACTACAATGAGATAAGCACTTAACAATTTGTGTATGATTTTTTTTAACATTACGATGAGATATGCAAGTAACAATTTGTGGTAGATTCTCCTCATCACTCTCAGTTCAGTCCCTTGCTTCTTCTTCTTCTTCTTCTGCGTTCGCCGGTTTCATTCTGTCGCCTTTATACGCCTGTCGGCGTGACACATCCTACTTAGGCATGCTGCACTTTTAGGACCAGCTTCCATTTCCAGTAGCGATCTCTGTTCACAGCGCCTAGCGGTCTCTGTTCACAGCGCCTTACGATATCTGTTCACAGCGCCTAGCGATCTCTGTTCACAGCGCCTAGCGATATCTGTTCACAGCGCCTGGCGATCTCTATTCACAGCGCCAGACTACTTTCTCCGTTTTTTACCCCCCCCCCCCCCCCCCACAAACCCCCTCGTGGAGCACAGCCTCCTGTATTTTCTTCTCCTTTTCTCTCATACTTTCCTATCCTCGGGGCCGGAAAATGAAACGCACTACAATTTTTTTTTTCTAATTCTGAAAGGCAGAAAGAAAGATAGAAAGACAGAACGAAAGAAATAAAAAGAAAGAAAGAAAGAAAGGAAAAAGAAAGAAAGAAGAAAAGAAAAAACGAAAGAAGGAAAGAAGGAAAGAAAAAAAAAGAAAGAAAAAGAAAGAAAGAATGAAAGAAAGAAAGAATTGTAAAAGTCCGAGGCTGTCGCAGACTTATAAACAAAAGAATATCAAAACTCTTTAACCAGGCCTGGAGAAAATACGACCTAGAAAACTTGATAAATGCACTTGATTTCTGAAGAAATATTATTAGTATAAAATGTAACAGATTTACCGACGCAGTGGTCCTGGACAGAATATGGATATAGATCAAGAAACCCATCTAGACGTATCAGAGACCGCGCGAAAGTGAGAAAACTAAACGTGTATGTACTTCCACGATAACAAGGCTAAAATTGGCCGGTTGCAACAAAATGACAATTTAGTACCCATTGTATTCAGGTTCAAAAAAAGGTAAAATTCTCTACAACAAAATGACAATTTAGTACCCATTGTATTCAAGTTAAAAAAAAAGGTAAAAGTCTCTACAACAAAATGACAATTTAGTACCCATTGTATTCAAGTTAAAAAAAAAGGTAAAATTCTCTACAACAAAATGACAATTTAGTACCCATTGTATTCAAGTTAAAAAAAAAGGTAAAAGTCTCTACAACAAAATGACACTTTAGTACCCATTGTATTCAAGTTTAAAAAAAAGGTAAAATTCTCTACAACAAAATGACAATTTAGTACCCATTGTATTCAAGTTAAAAAAAAGGTAAAATTCTCTATAACAAAATGACAATTTAGTACCAATTGTATTCAAGTTAAAAAAAAAAGGTAAAAGTCTCTACAACAAAATGACAATTTAGTACCCATTGTATTCAAGTTAAAAAAAAAGGTAAAATTCTCTACAACAAAATGACAATGTAGTACCCATTGTATTCAGGTTAAAAAAAAAGGTAAAATTCTCTACAACAAAATGACAATTTAGCACCCATTGTATTAAGGTTTAAAAACAAAAGGTAAATTCCAGTTTTCATGCCATTAAGGCATATTAGGGGATATGGTGTTAGGCCCGTATTTCCACGACCTTCGGCATATGAACGTATGATCCCGTGTATTATCCCCCTACCGACATGAGAACACGGGATATACGGGATAAAATACTTATTTTAAACAACTGTAAACAGTGGATCAAATTTAATGAGTGAAAACAATATTTTACCAGATAAATGTCAGAATCCACAACATACTATAGGAGTGATTCTGGCGAGGAGGTTGCACTGTGCCAAATCCTCAAAGTACAGCTCTTGAACAAACTGGATGAGCCTTGAGGTTCAATTGTTTGTTTTTGTTTTGTTTTTTTTTCTGGAGAACGTATACCTCCAATTTTATTTTCTTCCTCAGAGAACGTTGTGAGAAAACCTGTCCTAGTCTCTCTCTCCCTCTCTCTTCTCCCTCTCTCTCTTTTTTCTCCCTCCCTCCCTCTCCCTCTCCCTCCTTCTCTTCTTCCTCTCTCTCCCTCCCTCCATCTCCCTCTTTCTCTCTCTCTCTCTCTTTTTCCCTCTCTCTCTTTCTCATTCTCTCTCCTTCCCTCTCTCTCCTTCTCTCTCTCCTTCTCTTTTTTTCTTCCCCTCTCTCTCTTCCTCTCTCTCTCCCTCTTTCTCTCTCCCACTCTCTCTCCCTCTCTCTCTTTCTCCCTCTCTCTTTCTCCCTCCCTCCTTCTCTCTCCCTCTCTCTCCCTCTTTTTCTTTCTTCCCCTCTCTCTCTCCTTCTCTTTCTTTCTCCCCCTCTCTCTTTCTCCCTCTCTCTCCCGCTCTCTACCTTCCCCCCCTCTCTCTCTGCTTTTGGTGTTTCCTGCCCATTTACCTCCTTTAATGCTAACATGAAGATTTTCTAACTTCGGTTTCAGTTCTTGAACAAAACTGTTTGCTACCGAGGCTGACATGTGAAAGAGTAGTCAAATTTAACACGAAGGATGAAGTTGGTTGAGGGGAACCGCTTTACAGGGACACGTCAAGTTTGAAAAGATCAAAGAATCAGAGTTTATCAAAATATTATCCTCCCTCCTTCTGAGCCTCCAACAAAACAGCCTGGCCAGACGGACCAAAGATCCTAGTGTTCTAAATGAATGCAATTATCTACAGCACTTTTTAAAAAGTCCATTCTGTGAATTAACTCCTTCCCTGTCAAGAAAAACCCCACCATCTCACAATAGCCATGAAATTACCATAGACCTACATTTGGCTTATACTTCTTCCTCTTCTTCTTCTTCTTCTTCAGCTTTCCGAGCCATTAAGGTTCATTGCTGCAGATAAAGTTCACCTCCATTCCTCTCTATTCCTAATCTTCCCTCTCCAGTTGGTGACACCAATTTCTTTTACTTTTCTATGTTGTCTTTCAATATCTGTCTTGGTTTACCTCTTGGTCTTGTTTCCCTCATCTCTTGTGCATACATAATTTTCGTTTGTCTGTTCTCTTCCATTCTTTCTACATGCCCCAGCCAGCGTAGTCTGTTCAGTTTCAAGACATTTATAATTCGTTGGGATTTAAATAAGCTGTTCATTTCAGTGTTCTTTCTAGTTCTCCATTCTCCACTGTTTGTATCTTTTATGGGCCAAAAAGATTCTTCTTTAGAATCTTTTTCTCAAAGATCTGCAATTGTTGTTCATCTTTCTTTCTTGTACTTCACGTTTGTGATCAATACATTATTGTAATTTTGTAGATTGTTGTTAAGGTGTTTTGGGACAGGACTTTGGACTTTAACAGATGTTGTAATGCGAAGTATATTAAGCTTATATTTAGTATAGTTAGCCATGTTTAGTATATTTAGCTTATATTTAGCTATATTTAGTATATTTAGCTTATGTTTAGCTATATTTAATATACTTAGCTTATACAGTGGTTTCAGTTTTGCCTGACTGTAGAAAACACAAAAGAAACCAAGTCACTCTGCCTCACGTGACACTCAGTTTCCTGCCTGATCTTCGATCGGAGTGGACTCAAGTTACAAGGAGCCTTTTCTTTCCCTGTCAGCAGATAGTTAACATGAAAACGACCCAAAGACGCCCACACAGGAGAAAGCTATCGTGTGCGAATAACGTGAACACTGTAACAAATGTGAATATTCTAGTCAGCGGTGGACAAACTTCACAAATCGCTGCTTGTGGCGAACCGATCATGAAAGTGTGGGCAATTTAGTGTTTTATATATCGTAGAGTTAAATTTCGCTTAACTTGTTCGTAAAGTTATTTCTCAGTTTGAAACAGAAATAATTAAGTTAAAACTCATGAGCCCATAAGGGGTGTAAGAGAGAAGAGAAATGACGACTGCGGTTAGAAAAAACTGGTTCAAGTATTGAAGGCACACAGAATTGTATGTTTCAGTTTAATAAAATGATATAAACAGTGAGAAAAGTTGGCAGAGAGAAGATTGACACAAAGAAAAATGACCACATGTAAATGAAGAACATGCAACAATCTAATATTTCGGAAAAAAGCCTTTTTCAAGGATCACATACAAAAACAACACAAAAGATACAAACATAAAAAAACAGATCGTAGTTTTTTTTGGTCTTCTCCCGTCTTGAAGGAGTAGGCCATGAAAAAAAAAAAATAATAAAATAAATGTTTAATATTAACGTATGAATATACTTTACATTAATTTATCGACATACCTTACATTAACTTATCAACATACATACTTTACTCCTTATTTTCTAGACAAGAATAAGATTTACGCAGTTATGGGAACACTAACCCAACAAACTGTGAAACTCCGGCAGTAACAACACTTCAAGACTTAAGACGAATAGCCTATGGGGAGACACATAGAAAACCGTCAATCTGGCTACTTGGCTGTGTAAACACCAACGACGCTAAGAATGTACACAATCCTAAATGTCAAAATGCCGAAAGATCCAATGAGCTAAATAACAGGTCTCAGTTAGCCAAACACAGGGCCAAATATTCGCATCGTATTTGGTGGGAACGCACAAGATCCATGTGACAAATGTCGATATATTTGAGCTCATGTTTCTTGAAAGAGCATTCTGTATCTTCGGCAAATTTATCTTGCTTTAAAAATGTCAGCAATGACATCAGTCAGCTGTCTGCAAATATTTTTTTAAAGTTCACAACTGGGGAAAGAAGAAACGAATAAAAAAAAATGCTCTTCATTAGACGTTGAATGAAGTAAGGTATGAGATGATGTGTCAAGAAATGAAAAATGGTAGACTTTGAGGGTTTGGACTATGCGTCTAAAAATGTTAGGTTTATTATCGAATTTTTGTGTGGTTTTAAACTTTAAAAAGCAGAAGGTTCTTACAGACGAAAGTGAATGGATGGCATAAAAGGCCATGGGTGCTATATCATAAAACATGCAAGAAATACTTCTGACCATTGATTCGTAGAAGCCACGGGTCCTATTGTCCAGACGGCTGGAAGGAGGAGGAGGAGGAGGAGGATTTGCTAAATTTAAAAAAAAAAGCTTTCATTATTATTTGCGTGTCATCATCAGCATCATCATGTGGCGTGCCGACTGGCGTTGGCTATTATGCTTCTCCAGAGTACCCGATCCTTCATGCAGGCCATCAGTTCAGTTGGTGATCTCCTCTCACACCATCCCGTCAGACTGTCCACTATCATTTCTCTTGGTCTTTCTCTTGATCTTCTTCCTTCTATTTTTCCTGTTGTTATAATATTTTCAATGCCCCCTCTTCTCATTGCATGTCCTATGAAAGTACATTATTTGCGTGTACTGTATTAAAAAATAACTCTTACATATTAAATAATTTTCCGCAGTAATCAAAGGCGTTCATATATTATAGACTCTCATAATCAAGGCTTTCATATATTATACACTTTCATAATCAAGGCTTTCATATAATACACTCTCATAATCAAGGCTTTCATATATTACACACTCTCATAATCAGGACTTTCATATATTACACACTCTCATAATCAGGACTTTCATATATTACACTCTCATAATCAAGGCTTTCATATATTACACACTCTCATAATCAGGACTTTCATATATTACACTCTCATAATCAAGGCTTTCATATATTACATACTCTCATAATCAGGACTTTCATATATTACACTCTCATAATCAAGGCTTTCATATATTACACTTTCACGTTACTTTCTTCATACTTTTTCTTAATTCATAGAGAAAACATTAGAATTAGACAGATAAAATATTTTGGTCATATCAAGAGGCATAATCATTCATTCATTTGCATGTCCCTTGCGGAACTCTGCCTCCCTAACAGCACTCCTGTAGGCCTCCCGGTTGTAAGCAAGATGGCCTGCTGCTGATGCATCCATAGAGGCATAATACAATAATGAAAACCATACAAGAGGGAAAAATCTTACATCTTACATCTTACATCCTTCCTGTGCCGTTAAACATCACATAGGGCTCGCATCGTAGTTCGCCAAGTTTCCCTGTTTTCGGCGAACTTTTCAACCTCATCAAGGGATTTTATGCCTCCTAATCTGGCCTTTCTTAACAATGTCCTTTTTAGAGTTTCACGCGGACGACCTCTTTTTCTTTGGCCGCTTGTAATCCACTTGATAGCTTGTTTTGGGATTCTCTGACTGTTTCTTCTCATCATGTGACCGACATATGTCCATCTTGTTCTTTTTTTTTCTGATCATCCATGAGACAGGTTGTTGTTCACTCATCTGCTTTATTTCTGCGTTGTTCTTGAATTCCTTCAACTTTATACCGAGGATTTTCCGTAGGCACTTGTTTAGAGGGAAAAATAGAAAGAAAGAAAAAAAACAAGACCAAGAGGTCTGGGCTGATACAGACTGGTGGCACAGATAACGAAAGTAGCTTGACTGAGATTGAACATGTGCACTATGGGGCATACTGGAGGTCCATCGCAGCCAACCTTCCCTTGGGGAGAGGGCTCAGGATATTGATGACGGAGTAAAATAAAGGATGCGCTGAATTTCGATGTCAGCTTTCTGAAACTGATTTCTAGATTCCACAGCAAAACAACTGTTTTCTTCTTCTCCTTCTTGTTTTTCTTCATCATCATCATCATCATCTTCGTTTTCTTCTTCTTGTTTTCTTCATCATCATCATCATCATCATCGTCTTCTTTTTCTTCTTCTTCTTCTTCTTATTCTTGTTGTTTTGTTTTTCTTCTTCTTCTTCTTCATCATCATCATCATCATCATCATCATCATCATCTTGTTCTTCTAGTAGTAGTAGTAGTAGTAGTAGTTTTTCACGATATCATCATCATTACATCTTCTTGTTCTTCTAGTAATAGTAGTAGTAGTAGTTTTTCACGATATCATCATCATCACTTCTTCTTCTTCTTCTCATAATAATAATAATTTTTCAGGGTTCCATATGTTCTACTACTTTCCTGTCGCGAAGAGAGCACGACTTTTTCCAGCGTTCGTACAACACGTCCCGGTGTACGCCTACGACTTGCAGGACTTGGCCGGAACTTGGCGAGCAACGGGAAAGTATTCAATAAGCTTCACTTAAGGACCCTGTATGACACGACACGGGGAAGATAAGGGGTCGGGCTAGCCACTTGAATGCACGTGCCAACTGTAACGTGCCAGACTGTCGTAACACGTAGACCGAATGATTAGTCGCAGAGGGGAGAATTAGAGGCACGTGTGCGTGCGTGCCAGTGTTTAGAGAGTGAGAGAGAGAGAGTGGGTGGACAGAGCTGAGCAGATTGGCCAAATTGGGAATTTCCTGTGTAGCATTTTCAAGGAAACATAAAACGAGAAAGGCCTAGACTTACTTGGAGAAGAGAAATTATGACAGCGCTCAGAGACAAGGGATACACATGGAAGGAAGCAGAGAATAATTCCAAGAACATGGATGACCGGAGTGCCTTTATCCGTGGTCCATACTCTCAAGGGAGTCAAAGGCGATGATGATGATGCTGCTGATGATGATCTTTTCTAACATTCCAAGGCTTGAAGTGATATAAATTAGTCCCACATTTCTGCCCTCCTAAAAGACATTCCTCCAGTTTATTAATCACACAGTAGCTGTACTGCGGGATTGACAAAATAGCTGCCATAACCCACTCCCAAGCCGATACGATGTTGTGCCTCAACACCTCTACAGCATCGACTGGACAGAGCACCAGCTCGCAGTTGCATGAAGACAGTAAACGACAAGGCAAGACAAGGCGAAGACAAGTGACACAGTAGCAAATGCACGTAATATATCTCCTGTTCTATGTCTACGGACCAGTGATCATGTTTGTCATAAGATTTCATTCGTGGCACTTGTTTTATACCCAGTTGCTTAGCTCTTTTTATATCCAATTGCTTAGCTCTTTTTATACCCAATTGCTTAGCTCTTTTTATACCCAGTTGCTTAGCTCTTTTTATACCCAATTGCTTAGCTCTTTTTATACCCAGTTGCTTAGCTCTTTTTATACCCAGTTGCTTAGCTCTTTTTATACCCAGTTGCTTAGCTCTTTTTATACCCAGTTGCTTAGCTCTTCAACATCTATCTTTATCAGTTTTCCATAACGATAGATCTGAATACTGAAACAAATCAATAAGAAGATAACACTGCTTGAGTAGCGAAGCGGTCTGTATACTAGTTTCTCATGGCGAAGGTCAGTGGTTTAAGTCTTCCTGGAAGGCGCCTCCCCTTCCTCCCCACAGTCACTCAGCAGTAGAAAGGAGTTCTTGACTGGCAAACGTAGAAGCTGACAGATTCGTCAAATGTAGTAGCAGGCAACCATGTCATCAACACACCCTGTCTCATACTGTGAAGCCAAAACTATAATTGAAGAAGTATGTGGGCCTCTGTTTTTACTGTGTTACTGGGGCATTCGTTCAGCCGGTGTTGTACCTTGATGCACACGATCATTCTGACTTGTACATTATCTTGAAGCCGTGTTTTCTGAGTGCTACTGGATTAGTTACTCACTGACCCCAGCCATCACCTTCACGTATCTCGATTAGTTAGTCACTCTCTCCAGCCATTCTTCACTTCCAGGCTCTTTCCAACCTAAGGTTAGCAACACACTGATACGAAAGTCAAGCCAGTCCTGCGTAATACTTGACATGAGGTTTTTATTGATGGAATGGATGAAAATGCGGATGGTGATGACGATAATCTGACCGCCGGCAGGTTTGCCCTGGCTCATGCCGAGTCCATTCAAACTTGCAAAACTTCAGAACAGATATATAAGTCAATTTTCTCGACACAGACATCACGAAAACCATGCACACAGGTACACATCCAAAAGAAGGCTAACTCACTCAGCTTTTATTCCCACGATCCCCAGTCACGGGATTCACAAACCACGTGACCTTCTGGAAGGATCTCGACCCTTACCCGAACGTTCAAAGTACAGACTCATAAGGCGAGAAATGCCTTTTCTGTGGAGAAAAAAAACCCAATTATCTCCCATACTGCTACATAACCAAACATCAGCACAAGAAGCTATAGACTGACCAACACAACCTACAGTCTAACGACCAGATCCCCGCAACTCTCACATTAAGAACAAACCACCATCCTCAGACTACCTGCAGGACACCGTCCACTGGAACACACCTGTGTCACCTCTGCCTGTCACATACCACCTGACAACACAAGCGAGACAGGTATCCAGGCTCCACGACACAACCTGCAGATTTGCTCCTCTAACAAGAACCCCGAACACAGGGAGATACGCCGGAAGACAAACTTTGGGGTTGCGTGGCGTAACCTCCAAAAGACTATACAATCTATCTGGACAATAAATATACATGCCTGAGGCTGGAGCCATAGAACGCAGAAGAAGAAGAGCTCTTGGCTATCACGGAAGACGGGAAAAGGATGCTGACCACACTGCCCTCTAGTGTGCCGACTGCTCAGAGAAAATGTGGACACTGATATCATATCCCCCTAGGTGCCTTCAAGGTATGTCCTGGCTGCTTTTAAGGTAAGAAGATCGTTGTAGCCAACAGGGATGTTTCTTCAAAGGCTGTTAAGATGTAACAGAATAGCAATTCTGTTCAGAGATTAATTGTGTAGCGCTAATAAATTGTGTTGCGTAGACTACGTCATTAGGAAGGCCCGTGTGCAAAAAGTCGTTAGAAAGGTCCGTGTGAAAAAGCCGGTCGTTAGCAGTCTATGTGTGGAACTTTGAACTGGATGGACGTGTTGGGCGAACGAGAATGGGGTAGAGCGAGTCTTGTTGTCAGAATTAGTTTAGTTTGTTTTTTCTGTGTGGCTGCAGTCCTTGGTTAGCCTGTAAGTATGGTTTTTTTGGTATGAATAAATCATTTGTAAGGTTTTCCTTGCCCATGTGGCGTAGATATTTCACGCCGGGCATTTGTTGCTGTGAATTTCAGTAATAAATGTGTGTTGTCTGATGATAAACTACACCAAATCGGCTTTGTGGAAATTCTCATTGTTGACCAGTTTGTTTTGGTCGGAAGACTGCCAAGTTATGTTCAAGTTGTTTGTATTTGTACTATCTTTTGTGGAGTGGAAAGCCTGGGTGTCTTGTTGTATTTTCTTAGTGTATAATACAGAAAATTAGGTGATGGTTAGAACACCAGCAACAAGAAGAAACTTATAAGTTGAAACTGTACTCCACAAGAAGAATCAATCAAACCAGTAGTCTCCTTGTAAGGGGAATCCTGCTTTAGTTTGCGCCGTGACCAGCGCTTTCCTTCACGGTCTGTCACAAAGTGTTTTGGTTGTTGCTCGTGGGCTGCTGGTTTCATGCACGGCTCATACTTCTAATTGTGAAGTCATGGCAAGTCTCCAGGTTGTAGTATTTTTGTCTCCAGTTGTGTCGTACCCACAAAGTTTTGTCTATTGTTACCATGCCCTAGATTACGATTGTCGATCGATGACCTGCTTACCTTGTCGATGACCTGCCTCGTTTTCGGCTATCAAATATGGCAGACTACTGTTTTGGTCAACAGCAAATATGTTGTAGAGTAAGGATAGCTAGCTTAGGTGTTGGAAGCTGACTACAGATAGATTAGGAGTTGATAGGTTTGTAGTTAGTTAAGGAGTCAAGATTAGAGTTGGTTAGCTAGCTAGCGTTCGAATTTCGGTTGGTAGTTCTGTCAGCATTGGCTTCCCGACATCTTCTGCCGGAGAAGAAAAGGAGTCTAGATTAGGAAAAGAGTTGAGTTGCATTGGCGTCCTTTTTCTTCCTTCGAATTGGCGTCAGGGGTGTGTTGACGAGTCTTTGGTGGCGTCTACTCAAGGCGGCGGCGATGTCCAGCTTGCAGAATCTTGGGGGGCACCTCTAGCTCCTGGCCCCTAGGCAGCATAGTGGATGAGGCCATACCAGTAGCTTGTATCCGGTCCAGTGGAGCTGATCCTGAACCAGTATCCTGCCAGGAACCAGTGCAGCTTGTACGGTACATTTCGCTGGTACTATGTAGGAGGGGACAGGTAACAATTTGTAACTTAACTGTGACCTCTGGAATTTCAGCAAGAAGTCAAGCCAGATTGTGCAGACTGAACATTATTAATTATAGCAAATAGTGAATGTTGGATTTATTTACTGTCATTCTCTTTGGAAGTTTGTTGGACAATTTAGTAGTTCTGATTCATCCAGTCGCCAGACATTCATACGAAGGGATATAGTAACTTTTTGGACTACCTTCACCTGTGGAAAAAATTTGTTTTTGGAAATGAACATTCTGTTGATTGGAAGTTGTCAGATATGCTTCTTCTGCATGGATTATCTAGAAATTTCAGGAACATTATTGTGTTTATACATTAGGGACAATTATTTTGTTCTGATGTGGAATTTTGCTGGATTGCAATTAATTAGCATTTAGTTTACCATTTTGTTGTGATTCTGCTTTAGCAAGGATGATATGGATATTTGACATTAGTGTATATGTCATTAATTCCAGTTTTTTACTCTGATAGGTGCTAGAAAACTGAGGATTCTTAGTTGCAATTTTTCTGGAAGATTGCCATTTGCTGTTATAACTTATTTAACTAAAAAGTACAGTAATTATTCTGGACTGTATTAGGTGCCAGTATGGTTGGATTATTTTGAGTGGATTGGATAATGCTAATATTGTTTTTTTTGTTTTATTATAGATTATTGGTTCCATGTCTGAGTTTTTCCAGAAAGAGTCATGTTACTATGGAAGAGGTTAGGCTTTGTCATGCAGTGCATTGGAAATGTACCAGAAGCCCTGGGAGATTAAGGCTGCAGTGGAGATTCTCTTAAGCATAATGTTTTATAGATTATATAGTTCTTGTGCAGCAATTAGTGAATGTATTTTTTTTTCCTCTGTTTATTTTTTGTATAACGGATTTATTAGTAGTTAATTAGGATGGATGATAAATCATGTAGCCTTGAATAAGGTGACATTACTGATGATGACTTCTTAATAGCCAATTGTTATGGCATTTACCATGTTCAAATTGGTTATTTATCTTTGATGTGACAGCATTGCCTTGGATGTGACATTATTACCACGGATGTGATGTTATGAGGAGATTACACAAACAGGTGTGGTTCTCTGATTGGGCACCTAGGCCGGAACATGCAGATTCCATGTAACCGAGCCTAAGGTGAAATTACCAGAGGGGGTCTTTTTTCTTTTAAGGACCTAGATATTACATTGTTTTGTTGCGCGTACATATGGTACGTGGCACAGTCCCTTTGGGGATAAATAAAAGGTGGATTAACCTGATACCAAAGTTTTGCCTGTTCTGCATATGTTAATGGATAATTACATATGTTAAGAATGGATGATTATATATGATACTAAAGATTTGCCTATTCTGCATATGTTTAATGGATGATTACATATGTTAAGAATGGATGATTATATATGATACCTGAAGATTTGCCTATTCTGCATATGTTTAATGGATGATTACATATGTTAAGAATGGATGATTATATATGATACCTGAAGATTTGCCTATTCTGCATATGTTTAATGGATGATTACATATGTTAAGAATGGATGATTATATATGTTACCAAAGTTTTGCCTATTCGGCATATGTTTAATGGATATTTACATATGTTTAAGAATGGATGATTAATAATTGTAACCCAGATGAACCTATTCTGCGTATGTACAGCATATGGCTGCATTTGTCAGTAATAGCAGATTATATATGGTACCAGAGTTTACCTATTCTATGTATGTGTATTGAGGAGTCACACATAATAGAAATAGATGATTGTATATGAAGTGGACATGGGCTGAGTATGGCTGAAGGTCACACGAACAGTTTATGGGTATAGTCAGAGTATGAAGTTCTATGTTGAGAGTCGATTATTATCTTTGAATTAGCCTGGAGTTATAATTTAAATAGGTACATTGGTTTTTTTTTGGAAAGTTTTGACAGGCAAACCTCTACCTTTTGGGATGGGGGAATATTATAGCAGTACAGGCTAGGGGTTATACCCAGGATTGGTACTTAGGAAATAATTAATAGAGTGAGTACCCTTGTTGCAGAGGTAGGTTGGTTGAGACCATTGAGCAGGGGTCTTGGGAAAAGCGTGCAGCATGGAGAAAACTGAGTGGGTAGGAATAGTATAAATACCACTCACGATTAGTTTAAAGGCAAGAGCCTTACTTGTTTTGTGTAGCAAGAGCCTTACTTGTTTTATTGTAGGAAGAATTTTTGTCGTTTTGATGTAGATGGAATCTCATTTAGGAAGAGTTTCTAGCAGTGGAAATTTGTTGGTAGTGGAGGAATTAGGTTTCTTGATCGCTGAGGTTTTAGGTGGAATGTTGTGAGTATGATTTCATGTGTATAGGACTTATTGTAAGGCAGATTGCCTTTTACTCATTTTCCTGTTTTGTCCATGTTGCGGACAGTCTCATGTGCCAGATATAGGATAGGTTGTTATGGAGATTGCATATGTTATACGTTACTACTCATAGCGTTGAATATACACATAAGAGTAGGTAGTTAATTGAATATTGTACACCTTGGTACACCTTGTGGGTAGAATTAGGGTTGTGTTGGATAGTGATTAGTTTGATTAATTTTTTTTTGGAGAGTTTTCTGTAAAAGTTAGTAATTTTTTGTTGGAGATATTTGATGGCCAAATATCTACCTTTAGGGGGTGGGGAGATATTCTGTAACAGAATAGCAATTCTGTTCAGAGATTAATTGTGTAGCGCTAATAAATTGTGTTGCGTAGACTACGTCATTAGGAAGGCCCGTGTGCAAAAAGTCGTTAGAAAGGTCCGTGTGAAAAAGCCGGTCGTTAGCAGTCTATGTGTGGAACTTTGAACTGGATGGACGTGTTGGGCGAACGAGAATGGGGTAGAGCGAGTCTTGTTGTCAGAATTAGTTTAGTTTGTTTTTTCTGTGTGGCTGCAGTCCTTGGTTAGCCTGTAAGTATGGTTTTTTGGTATGAATAAATCATTTGTAAGGTTTTCCTTGCCCATGTGGCGTAGATATTTCACGCCGGGCATTTGTTGCTGTGAATTTCAGTAATAAATGTGTGTTGTCTGATGATAAACTACACCAAATCGGCTTTGTGGAAATTCTCATTGTTGACCAGTTTGTTTTGGTCGGAAGACTGCCAAGTTATGTTCAAGTTGTTGTATTCGTACTAATTTTGTGGAGTGGAAAGCCTGGGTGTCTTGTTGTATTTTCTTAGTGTATAATATAGAAAATTAGGTGAAGGTTAGAACACCAGCAACAAGAAGAAACTTATAAGTTGAAACTGTACTCCACAAGAAGAATCAATCAAAACCAGTGGTCTCCTTGTAAGGGGAATCCTGTTACACTGGTGCCGTTGATACTGTTTCAAAGATTGTTTTTAGAGATTTAAGCTAAACAAAGAGATTGTTCTTAGAGAACTATGCTAACAAAAGAGGAAATTGTTTTTAGAGAACTATGCTAACGAAAGAGATTGTTTTTAGAGAACTATGCTAACAAAAGAGATTGCTTTCAGAGAACTAAGCTAACTACTTCTTCTTCGTTAGCTTCTATCACCAAGACCGCCCTGTGATCTTACTGATTTTACACCTGTGGCTCTCTGTAGGTTCCGTGTCCCCCGCGTGGTCCCAAAAAGGACCACGCGAGATCCCCTGGAGGACCACAAGAGGTTCAGGGTATCTCACGGCTTGAGCCTGTATTCTTGGTGAGTCTCAGAAGCGGGATTGCTTGACACCGTGGTTTTCGTTGCTCCAGTTTAGTCTAGAGTTGGACTTTCTCACCGGAAAACCTCGACGTGTTTTGGATATAAGTATATCCCCACTGGGTGAGAGGTGATAACCCATCTGGGCTAGAGTTGGACTTTCTCACCGGAAAACCTCTACGTGTTTTGAGATACCCGTGTATCACCGCCGGGTGAGAGGTGGTTGCCCTCCCATTCCGGCGTTGGACTTTCTCACCGTAGAACATCAGTGTGATTAGGATACGCAAACATCCCCGCCGGATGAGAGGTGGTTGCCTATCTAGACTGCCCTGATCCAGTGTCTCCGACTTCAGCATTTTGTGGTCGTAACCGCTACCCTTCCTAGTTGTGACCAGGACGGAGCTTTTGTCCAGGAGGATGAATCCTCGCCACTAGTGACTTCCACCCCTGGGTTGAGCCGGTTTAGGCATATTATCCCAGTATGGGCGTGTTTAGGACATGACCGACTTCTAGAGCAGAGGTACCGTGACATGCGTAGCCATCAAGTTTCACCCCCGGTGTAAGCCGGTTTAGGATATTTCACCAGTATGGATGTATTTCGGACGTGACCGACTTCTAGAGCAGAGGCGCCGTGGTATGAGTAGCTCTCGCCGCGATACTACTGGACATACCGATTAAGCTTCACTTTATCCTTTCCGTCACCTTTTCACATCGGCGCCACACAGCAACCTTGATTGCTTTTCCGCATTTTCTTCCTTGGCCGGGAGGAGCTTCACTCCACGCACGGCATCCGAAGAATCTCGCCAGCAATGTCTTAACCTCTGGGTTAAGACGGTTCAGGCATTTCGCCCGATATGAGTGCACTTAGGACGTGGCCGACCCCAGACCAGAGGTGCCGTGATTTGACTACTGTTTATCGCTTATTCCTTTCTTTCACCTTTTCCACAGTGGTGCCGCACGGCAACCCCATTTGCACTTTTCTTCATTGGCTGGGAGGAGCCCCACTCCATGCACGGCAGCTGAAGAATCTCGCCAGCAGAGGTAGATGAGCTACCAAACATGACTCTCATCTACCCGAAGCGTCTGGTTGACAGGGGCCAGATATTCGACTTTGCCCCTTCTCCTGTCAGTTTAAACAGTTCTGCCACGAGAAGGCCAGGAGTTGGACTTGACTGTCAGAGGCTATTTCAGACGCACGCCGTTGGAGAGGAGAGCGTATCCTCCACCCCACCTCCGCAATAACAATCTTTAGAACCACAATGCTAACGAAAGAGGAGATTGTTTTTAGAGAACTATGCTAACAAAAGAGGAAATTGTTTTCAGAGAACTGTGCTAACAAAAGAGGAGATTGTTTTTAGAGAGCTAAGCTAATGAAGAAGGAGATTGCTTTTAGAGAGCTAAGCTAACGAAAGAGGAGATTGTTTTTAGAGAACTAAGCTAACGAAAGAGGAGGTTGTTTTTAGAGAACTAAGCTAATGAAAGAGGAATGTGTAACGGAAGACAAAACAAACAAAATATTCTAACGAAACAAACCATGCTTAAAATCATTCCAACATATCCTGTACATGCATGGAAAGGAAGAGGAGTTGAACAAATCGTTAAAAAAAACAAAACACAGGAATGATAAACGATTACACAGACATAAAGGGCGACAAGAATTATAAAAGAGACACTGGGCTGACTTGGGGGGGGGGGGGAACAAAACATCAAGAATCTAATTAACAACATGTTTGGGTGTGGCACCTGATGATGATAAATGATTACGTCTCTTTTTTTAAAGTAGCAGTTTGCCTTAGGCCACATTTAAAATACTGCCTAACAAGTCTTCCCATTCTCACCATTCACCCGGCGTCTCCTTCTCCTCCCCCCCCCCCCCCCCAAACACACACAAAATTCACTAATTAATTTCTCTGAAAATTTACCTTCTCACTCTTCTTCTCTCAATTACACTGAATCTCATTAGGTTTCATGTTCAGTCGAAAAGTCTCAACACATGTTTATGAGAGTTTAAAAAAAAAATGTAGGTTTGTATCTTGAAAGTTCATAACTCAGACGTTCTGCTGCTACCTGAGCCACTCGCACAGAGCAAGGCACTGGTTTCTAAATGTTTGATTCCTTGGATCAACAAAACGTGAGCAGCCTCATACTGGTAACATCATGTGTGCGAGAATATGGACAGTCTCTTTCTGGCTAGTTTGCTTGTAGGAGAGTGCGAACAGTCTAAATTCTATATGGCATGAATTACAGAGGAAACACACACAAAATCGCTTCATAATGTGGCAATAATGAATTTAAAAAAAAACAGAAAGAAGATAATGGTATGATGAAATGGAGGGACAGAATGAAAGAAAGAAAAGGAAAGGAAAGAAAGACAGAAAAAACAGACAGAAAAAGAAAGAAAGGAAGAAAAGAAAGAAAGAAAGAAAAGAAAGAACGGAAGAAAAGAAAGAAAGAAAGAAAAGAAAGAAAGAAAGAAAGAAAAGGACTTGCTTCTGTTTAACTGTTTAGAACTAGTTCATTTGGAGGTGAAGACTCTGTCCAATTTGGCATTCAGCGACCCACAGCTGACATACTAACGTCAGGGTTGGAGAACCAAAGTTGACATACTAACGTCAGGTTGGAGAACCATAGCTGACATACTAACGTCAGGTTGGAGAACCATAGCTGACATACTAACGTCAGGGTTGGAGAACCGTAGCTGATATACTAACGTCAGGTTGGAGAACCATAGCTGATATACTAACGTCAGGGTTGGAGAACCGTAGCTGATATACTAACGTCAGGGTTGGAGAACCATAGCTGACATACTAACGTCAGGGTTGGAGAACCATAGCTGATATACTAACGTCAGGGTTGGAGAACCGTAGCTGATATACTAACGTCAGGGTTGGAGAACCGTAGCTGATATACTAACGTCAGGTTGGAGAACCATAGCTGATATACTAACGTCAGGGTTGGAGAACCATAGCTGATATACTAACGTCAGGGTTGGAGAACCGTAGCTGACATACTAACGTCAGGGTTGGAGAACCATAGCTGATCAAGACCTTGTCCTGTTTCTCCGTTGGTACCCCCAATCTGGCGAACGGGGCAGGGATCGCCATAGTCTCCATGGTGGTGGAGTCTGCTGAAGAAGCAAAACCCCTTCTTTTTTTAACTCCACTCAGAGATTGAAAAAACTAGCCGCCGTAAGCCGTTCCCAGTCCGACACCATGCTGTGCCAGAAAACATTCACCGGCTGCAGAGAACACCAGCTCTCAGTTTCAGGGAGACAGAAGAAGAAGAAAAGTCAGTCATTCATTTGCATGTCCCTCGCGGAACTTTGCCTCCCTAACAGCTCTCCTGTAGGCCTCTCGGTTGTGAGCAAGATGGCCTGCTGCGGATGCGTCCATTTGCAGATCGTCAACGATGTCTTGCAGCCATCTTCGCTTTGGTCTTCCTCTCTTTCTTTTTCCCACTATGTACCCTTCCAAGACGTTTTTCTCTAGATTATCATGACGTTTAATGTGTCTAAAATATTTAAGTTTTCTCCCTTTAATCCTCTTTACTAGCCAGCCTTCTTCAGTATTAAGTTCTTGTAGTATGGATATATTTGTTCTTTTTTGTGTCCATGGTATTTGAAGAACTCTTCTGTAGCACTTACATTCAAAGGCATTTATGTGTTTCTCAGCTGTTTTGTTAAGTGTCCAGGTCTCACAGGCATATGTTGCGATAGGAAAGCTGCACGCCCTTAAAAATCTTCTTTTTGTAGTTCTAAAACAGAATTCACGATAGCACCAAAACAGGATTTCTTTCTTCGTGTACTGTGCACTGTACTTGCTTGTATTACTGAACACTAAACTCGTGTTTGCACACACTCTGTTCTGTACTGTGCCTATTACGTTTTAACATGAGCATTAGGCCCAGTGACACAACAGACGTTACATTGGTATACTCCGTGTAACAAGACAACCCAGATAACGATGACCTCAGCTACACATTAATACACAACATGACAAGTTACATGTAATCAACTAACTCAACCCCACAGCTGACACTTAACAAGAATCAAATAACCACAGGATTCAGCAGACACAAATCCGTAAATGTTTAATGATGAAATCCCATTTGTTCGATGTTTGTTGCAATGATGTGGAGTGTAAACTTGATGAGAATAGTTACAAATGATCATAAGAAAAATATGTCCGGGAGACTAACATCGCCATGGGACCAAGTCAGACATTCAACCTTGACAAAACATGCCAGCTTCAAAAGTACACATGACCTTCAATCTGACATTACTACTTTGTCCAAAATGGGACAAATCAAACACACAATCTACATGACTATTACAACATTCGTCCTAAAAAGAACAATCCATCAACTACAACAATTTTGTCCTAAAAAGGACAGTCCATCTAACTTACATACTGAATTAAAGAATCTCTACATCCCTTACTAGAATTAAAACAGCACAACTTGTCACTACAACATTCGGACACAAACTGTTCTCTCAAACTCGTTCATACATCCCGCCTATCAGAATCCACGTGACTCAGTTCTCCCTCGGAACACGAGATACTTTCTCCGTGCTTAGCGTAAACAGATGAGTTGTAAAATAGACCACAACAACAGGGTTTCTCACAAAACAATCTGTATAGAATAACATTCTGTTACAGTTCTGTATCATTGTATCTCCATTATTAGTTAGCAATGATCCAAGATATTCAAAACTCTCCACCTCTTCTAATTTTTCCTCATTGATACATATTTCAGCTGCCTTATTTGTTTTGTCAGTTGTCATCAATTTAGTTTTCTTTGCATTAAGATAGATGTTTTGTTCTTCGCTGTTCTTACAGACATAATTAGAGGAAGAAGACTAACCAATTTAAGGAAAGAAAAGATCACTAACAAGACTGGACTTAAGTATTAAAGATCACAAGGTTTTAACAACAAAGGAGCCAAGGTTTATTTGAATCAGAAACAAACAAACAAACAAATTGATGCAGTTAAAATATCTCAGCTGGGAGACTGCTGGAGGCGCCACTGTTCTCTTGTCCGTCCCTCTCACACACAATAAAGATACACCGGCAGCGGCACTTGCTCATTAACCTCTCGCGCGCTGCCCGGCGAGCAGTACACACACGTGCACGTGGTTCCCACGAAGATTTGGCACTTTTTCAGTGAATGAATCAACCTGAACTCCAGCGGCGTCTTCTTTTCCAATAACGAAGTAGGGTCTCACACTGAAGCAGGGCAGGCCTCGTATATCGTTCCATTGTCGTGCTGTTGAAATTGCAAATCTTGACAAAAAAACAAAAACAACCTTTTCTCCACCTTGGCTAGCACCAAGTTCTGAACAGGTAACTAACACACACGTACACACACACGCACACGTACACACACACGCACACAAATATATGCAAGAGTTGTAGAAGAACGTGTTGCTGTTAGGTAGATGAAATGAGAGAAGCAAATATTGAGGTTAAGAACGAGAGAGAGAGAGAGAGAGAGAGAGAGAGAGAGAGAGAGAGAGAGAGAGATGAGGTTATACAAAATTAATGAAGCCCCAGAGAATTGGGGGAGGGGTGGGGGCGGGGTGTGAACTTCGGAGTAATGAGCAGATTCAGCGCCACCGTTAGTCAAGCTAAACATCTACCTTAGGGTGCAGATCTCAACAACAACAACAACAACAACAACAACAGCAACAACAACAACAACAAAACTGGCGCACTGCCGACCTTTGAGTAGTTTTATATATATTAGTTATCTTTGTCTGGGGCACAGAATGGCGTGGGGGCGTGGAAGAGAGAATAAAAGGGGTGAAGGTTTGGACAATAGGCAGATGGCAAAATCAATGCTACCATTAGTCCAGCTCGGCAGCTATGTTAAGCGCAGACCTCAGAAGCACGCAGTACTGACCTTTAAGGGATACAAGTTTTGTACAGATGAGTCACTCTTGTCTACATGAGAGAAAGATGTCCTGTGACCAGGGCTAAGAGTGGAGCTTGTGGACCCGCAGGAACTGCCAGGGATGTTAGTGTTATAGGGTATCCTGAAATACCGGTAAAGATGGTGTTCTTGAAACAAATGATACCGCCGTGAAGACTTAAAACGCATGAAAAGAACTTCCTTTTTTATGCTATTTTCCTGTACGTGTAGAAACGCTTCCGAGATGTTTTCCAGCCATTTTTCCTACAGTATCTTAATTCAAAATCAAGACCTTGGCTAGAAGTTCCTCAACAACGATGTAGGCTGCCAACAATTCATTCGTCCATGTGCATGTCCCTTGCGAAACTTTGCCTCCCTAAAAGCACTCCCGTAGGCTTCTCGGTTGTGAGCAAGATGGCCTGCTGCGGATGCATCCATTTGCAGATCATCATCAATGTCTTGCAGCCATCTTCGCTTTGGTCTTCCTCTCTTTCTTTTTCCCATTATGTACCCTTCCAAGACGGTTTTCTCTAGATTATCATGACGTTTAATGTGTCCAGAATATTTAAGTTTTCTCTCTTTAATCCTCTTTACTAGCCAGCCTTCTTCAATATTAAGTTCTTGTAGTATGGATATATTTGTTCTTTTTTGTGTCCATAATATTTGAATACCTCTTCTGTAGCATTTACATTCAAAGGCACTTATGTATTTCTCAACTGTTTTGTTAAGTGTCCAGGTCTCACAGGCATATGTTGCAATGGGAAAGATGCATGCCCTTAAAAATCTTATTTTTATAGTTCTGTCTGTTCCTCTCCACAGATTCTTTAGTTGTTTTACTTTCTGAAGAGCGATAGATGTCCTCCTTTTAATTTCCCTCATTGTATGTCCATTATTAGTTAGCAATGATCCAAGATAGTCAAAACTCTCCACTTCTTCCAGTTTTTCCTCATTGATACATATATTAGCTGTCTTGTTTGTTTTTGTCAACAATTCCGGTTGGAAACTGCAGAAAGAGTACAGGGTTTTAATGTAAAGCCGGACAATTTTAATCATTTCCCATTTCCTTGTGCACGTTATTGTACGCTTCAAGTTGTTGGAATCGGCAATGGTAGTGGAATTTTGAGAAACTGTACGGTCTTTGAGGTCCATTATATCACGTTGATCCGTCTGGAGATTGTTAAAGAAGAGGGACACTGTTAAATTTTTCCTATGTGAAGTAGCTTTTTACAGATTAGTTAGCCTTGTCTGGGGCGCAGAATGGCGTGGTGGCGGGGAAGAGGGAATACAAAGGGGGTGAAGGTTTGTTCCCTTGTGGGACACTGTTACAGAAATCCACATAAAACTGCTAATGCATTGCTTTCGTAACCTGACGTTCTGGAGTGGAATGCAGGAAGTGCAGTAACACGCGGACCAGCTAGTGCTAAATATGGGAGAATCAGACATACCTCCAGTCTGTGTTGAGATAAGCGTTGGATATGTTCTCTATTTGTTGCCTAACATAACTTTGCCCGTGGCACCATAATCTGTGAGGTTTGTTTGGACATTTCATAGTTAAGTTTGCTGACTTTTTGTTATGAACGTCTTCAGCAACAGGAAACTAAAGTGCGGTTAGTCCTTGCAGGCTTTTGTACATAAAAGATAAATTAAAAACAGACAAACAGACAGACAGATAGCCAGGCTGACAGACAAAGACAGATAGATACTAGGACAGACATATAGATACAAACAGACAGATAGACAGAGACAGACAGACAGATTACAAACAGATAGATGGAGACAGACATTCCAAACAGATAAATAGAGACAAACAGACAGAGAGACAGAGACAGGCGTACATAACAGACAGACAGAAATGGGCAGATAGACAACCAGAAAGATAGGCAGACAGACAGACAGACAGGCAGACAGACAAACAGACAGACAGACAGACAGACAGACAGACACAGACAGACCCAAGCACTAAAAGAACCAAACGGAAAAAGAGTGAGTATCTCTGAACGACTAATGAATGAGTTTAGGTGTCGCTTGTCATTCCATCTTCTAAACCGAGCTACCTTTGGGGGCCAGCAGTCAGGTGCGAGTGGAAACTTAAGAACCTTCATCTTGAACCAGCATCTACCAGGAGGAGGGCGTTAAAGACATACTTTTTCCTCTCTTTTGACTTTGAAACAAGTTCACAAGCAAATCTCTCTCTCTCTCTCTCTTTACACTCAGTGGATGTGGTATGAATCTCGCTGCAGGGCTAACATGGCTTCTGTTTCACGCACTGGATTCTAGTGGAGTCTGGGAGAGTTTTTCTTTCTTTCTTAAGACACGTTTTTATGAGAAGTGGGAGAAGTCCAGAGGACCGATCTTTGTATTTTTCCTTCCCATACCAGGGAACATTCTTAAGTAGAAAGAGGCAAGAAATATTTCTGGCCCTGTCTGATGGATCGAGGTATTTTTGGTATTTTTCTTTTCATGTAGGTATTCTTTGTTGTGAACGCGCCTGTGTTATTTTTAATCTCATTGTAGTAGTCCTTCTGGTTCCTTGCCTCCTATGAAACCTGAGTGTTTTGTTCATATAATAAAGATGACCACGAAGAAAGAGATAATAGGTAGCGGCAGTGTTTATGAAGATTTCTTGATTTACAAGGGGGGGGGGGGGTACGTAAGTAGATGATTCAAAATTCTACTGGGTAGCTGCTTACTTTTAAGGATCCACCACCAGTGGATTCACACGGATCCCTACTTCATTAGCCAGGTCGTAGAACATCATGGTTCTAAGAAAATCTCCGCAAAACGGACACGGCATAATAGTAGCTTATGACTTCCGGACCTTGGCGTCGGTGGCTTTTATATTCCAGATTTTGGCGTCACAGGCTTTAATTTCTCAGATTTTGGCGTCAGCGGCCGTAATTTTTCCAAATGATGATGTTAGTGGCCTTAATTTTCCAAACATTTGCGTCAGTGGCTTATATTTCCCAGATTTTTTACGCCCGTGACTTGTATTTCCAAAATGTTGGCGTCAGCGGCTTTTGATTTCTAGTTTTGGCATCAGAGTGGTAGAAACTGCTCCATCGCAGTACTGTAATGGGCAAGATTTGCGCGGTTGCTTCGACGTTCAGGTAAAAGTGAGGCAGGAAGTCTCAAAAACAAAAAGTTGAACTATCACCGTCAGAATCATCTTCTATGACAAAGATGGGCAAACCGCGGCCCGCGGGCCAATGCAGCCAATGATAAATACATATATGCGGCTTGTGGAAATATGTTGCCCGATCTTATTTTTGCCCCACAATTAATATTTAACAAATAAATAATTGCATAAATTTCCCAATATTTATAATTATTTACCTGGTACAAATGAGGGTCCACTGCATTAAAACGTAGGTTTAATGTTCATGGTGGGTAAATGTATTTAGAAATGCAATGCTAGTTGTAATGCTAGATTTGGGTTCATCGTCATTGCCTGTCACTTCTTTTGAGAGTGTAGACTGCGTATAAAGTTTTATCTAGTCATTCCAGTTCTTGGATTTGCACTCTAACTTCCCTACCATGTATATCTCTTGTCTCTGAGCATTTTCATACGAGCGTACGTGCCCTTCTCCGAGTAATTCTGGGCGCTTTTCCTGACTTCTGTCTTCCCTGGGGTGGGGGAGTTCCATGTCAGTGCCTGCAGAATTGAGTCAAGGTATACCAAATTTAAAATCAATTCAACATGAATTACAGAGGAAATATGCCGAAGAATCAGTAACCGCCCAAGCCAGTGCTGACAATGAATACATATTATTATGTACGTATACATGTATTTCGCAATATTTATATAAAACTTTTTAAAAGTAAAATGTGGAAAAGTGCGCGTAAGAGTTAAAAAAAAACGTAAACGTTATATCTGTTCATGTCTTGCAGCTGTCAAGAATCTGAAGCTTATGGCAAAGTGGCTCTTACCTTGTCCAAGTTTGAATGAGAAGTCCCCCGTTCTATGATTAAAAGGTGCGGCTGTGTTAGCTGACTATAAAACTGAAGGCAGTCACGTGAGAATAATTTATTGTCAGATGATTAAATACAAATAAGTGACTACCACAGACACAGAATCTTAATACCGGAGCTGAAAAAAAAACGCGTTAAAATATTGAGCTAGGCAGCAATGATGTATTATTTCGCCTGTTTTAACGCTTGTTTCTAACTCGTGCAGACAGTTAATTCACGCAGTGAGACATTCTCCTGTCTTTTTTTTTTCCTTAAGAACAGCAATACAATTATGGCAAACGAATATTAACCGTAAGTATGAGCTGAGATCTTTAGTATAATTAGTGTGCATATGTATCACTGGCGCAATGATAGGTGAAAGAAGTGTAGAGCTACAGTAAGAAAAAAAACCATGCAAAAGAAACTATAATATAAAGTAAAAGAGAAACTATATTTTAGAAAGAGAAACTATATTTTAGAAAGAGAAACTATAATCTTGATTCACTATAGTTTTCATTTATAGGAAGAGAAAACATCTATAAAGATAAAAGGAACTGTGATCTTCCAAAAAAAAAAAACACACACACACACACATAATCTACAGAAAAACAGAAACTATTGTCTACGAGTGGAGTAGAAGCCTATCTTCTTCTTCTACTTCTTCTTCTTCTTCGTCTGAATAATTTTATTCTTTATCCAGTGTTGCCGTCTTTCTTCCAAGAAGGATACCAAAAAGCTAAATGCTTAATTTTTGGTACACTTTTGATGTTTTTATTTGTTGTGTTGTTTTGTATGTGATCCTCGAAAAAGGCATTTTGTCGAAATATTGCATTGTATATTTTTAAGGGCATGCAGCTTTCCGATCGCAACATATGCTTGTGAGACCTGGACACTTAATAAAACAGCTGAGAAACACATAAATGCCTTTGAATGTAAATGCTACAGAAGAGGTATTCAAATATCATGGACATAAAAAAGAACAAATACTCGTATGTCCATACCACAAGAACTTAGTATTGAAGAAGACTGGCTAGTAAAGAGGATTAAACAGATAAAACTTAATATTTTGGACACATTAAACGTCATGATAATCTAGAGAAGACCGTCTTGGAAGGGTACATAATGGGAAAAAGAAAGAGAGGAAGACCAAGGTGAAGATGGCTGCAACACATCATTGATGATCTGCAAATGGATGCATCGGCAGCAAGCCATCTTGCTCACAACCGAGAGGCCTACAGGAGTGCTGTTAGGGAGGCAAATTTCCGCAAGGGATATGCAAATGACTGACTGTATGTTATTCATTTACACAATGCTCATCTTAATTTCTGTTACTACTGTAACTGTCCTCACTCTTCCTCTTGTTTCTGCCTATTTTCCTCACTCTTTCTCGTGTTTCTGCCCACTCTCCTCACTCTTTCTCTTATTTCTACCCACTATACTCCTTGTTTCTGCCCACACTCCTCACTCTTTCTCTTATTTCTACCCACTATACTCCTTGTTTCTGCCCACTCTCCTCACTGTTTCTGTCTTTTTTGAAAAACTGAACCGTACACCTCCATCTACTTCTTTTTTTTTTTCGTTAACCTGAGCGTGGTAGACTCGTTTATCTGAGCTGTTTTATTCTCTTTAACCCAACCTTTTTTTTACTCTTTTTAACCTGGGCTGTTTTACTCTCTTTAACCTGAGCTGTTTTATCTAGTAGGAGCTTTTTATTCTCTAATCTGAATTGTTTCATTCTTCAATAAAAGCTGTTTTAACCTCTGAACGGGGTTGTTTTATCAGTTAGTCTAGAATGTTTACCCTCTAACCTGAGCTGTTTTATTCTCATACCTTAGCCACATTACCCATTAGTCTGAGCTCTTTTCCGTTCTCTAACCCGAGCTGTTTTTACCAATTCAAATGAGCTGTTTTATTCCCTAGCCTGCGCTGTTTTATTTCCAACCTTGGCTGTTTTATTCCTTAAACCTGAGATGTTTTACTTTCTGGACTGATCTGTTTTAACAGCTACCTTCAGCTGTTTTATTGCCTAACAAAGTCTGTTTTTCCCCCTTTCTTTGAGGTGTTTTTTTCCTTTATTCCACAAAGCTGTTGTTATCCTGTCATTTCAGGAAAGAAAAATAAATGAACAATAAATAAACCTCTAGGTTAACAAAGAAATAAAATTGCAGAGTGTAATCTGCCACATCATCCTGGACACCTAGAAGACGGAAGAAGATAAAACTCCGCTAGTTATTTGTGTGCTCGTTAAGTAAAATAAAGCTGTTCTTACTTTTTTCCTAGCTTACACATTTTGTTATCATAGCTTTACTACAGTGGCCCTCATGTATAGTTACGTACTTAGTTTTTGTATACTCATACATTAATTATTCGCTAGTTATTTGGTTCTGATGTCACTGTGTATTTCATACGAATCGTGTCATATCGCCTGTCGTCTCTATTTCGAAACTGCGAATCTTCAGTGGATCCACTACCCCAACCCCCTAAATATAGACGCATTGCCCTCCCTTTTACCTTACTTGACCGTTTGGTTCTCATAGCACCTAGAGGGAGGCGGCTGGATTTAAAGAATGTTAGAGACAAATGGTTTATTAGAAGAATGTTGCGAATCCCCTGGACAGCAAAAATAACTAATGAAGAATGTATGAGAAGAGCTGGAGAGACAAAAAAAAACCTTGTCAAAAAGATAAGAGAGAGAGAGAGAGAGAGAGACAATGTACTTTCATAGGACATGCAATGAGAAGAGGGGGCATTGAAAATATTATAACAACAGGAAAAATAGAAGGAAGAAGATCAAGAGGAAAACCAAGAGAAATGATAGTGGACAGTCTGACGGGATGGTGTGAGAGGAGATCACCAACTGAACTGATGGCCTGCATGAAGGATCGGGTACTCTGGAGAAGCATAATAGCCAACGCCAGTCGGCACGGCACCTGATGATGATGATGAGCACCTAGAGGGAGGGAGCTGGATTTAAAGATTGTTAGAGACAAATGATGAAGATAATGCGCAGGTTGGTCAACGAGAATAGAAAATTTTACTACGGCTGAATGAGAAAAACCACGTCGTATCTACAGAAGTTAAGATGAACGGCACGTGATGATGGTGGTTAAAGTTCTATTCAGATCATTCACCGCCGCATATCTGAAAGCGGTACCGTAGCTACACCTACGTTCGCGCTCAGCGTAGCCCATGTCGTTATCTCCCGTGTCCTTCCCTTAGTCACGACGTGTTTTCATAGCTCTCTTCGCCCAGCCGGCGGGCTCGGCCCGCACGAAAAACCTGCTTCCAGCTTGGTCGTGTGGCGTACGCCGCGGTCTCGGTCAGATATGAACTGCGACCTGGTTGTGAGTTGATGATTACGAGTATTTGTTTTCCTGGTAGTCGTGGAAAAAAAAAAGAGGCTTTCCCTGGTGGTTTTTTTTGTTGTTTGGTTTCGTGTTGGGACCGGAGACACTGATTTTAATTCTAGTAAGTTGTTTGTTTTTTTTCGTTGTTTAGAATTAGTGCTGTCAATCAAGAGTTAATACTCGGGTTACGTGATTAAATACGTTTATACGTGGCTGATCTTAAGTTCCTAGTCTTACGCTTTTGTTTACATTAATCACCAGATTTAAAACTATCACCATCACAGAACGCGTGATTGAATTTAAATTGTTTATATTATCATCACTTCTCGCGATGACGTTTCGAAGGACCTTATGGAGGCTAGGCAGACATTGGTGCTAGTTATCATGCATTTCGTGAACCGCTTTTGTCTGTGACTATATCATACCTGGATTATTTTTCTGACTCTGTTGGTTAGCGTGACCTGAAGTTTTTTTTTTTAAGGTCCCCGGGCGAGCCTGCAGTGTTAACGGGTTCAAGGTATAAACAGGACCTGGGTTTTGTGCATCTATGTGTGCCTGGCGTATTGTTTGCAGGTTAAACGTTCACTGATAATGTTACCTGGCACAGGTAAGCGGTTATATAGATTTATATGTGTATATATTATGTGTACGATGTTATGTGTGGATGTGTTAGATGAGTAGTTGTCAACTGGAATTCACACCCCGAATACCCCTTCGGGGGAATGGGAACAAAATGATAGGAGTTTGGAAACCACATGATAGGGGTATGGGAACCAAGTGATAGGGAATGAGAGTCAAATGGTTAGGGTATATGAACCAGATGCAGGGAGTTTGGGAACCAAATGATAGAGGTATAGAAACCAAATGACAGGAGTTTGTGAACCAAATGATAGGATTATGGAAACCACATGATAGGAGTTTTGGGAACCAAATGGTAGGAATATGGGAACAAAATTATTGGTGTTTGGGAACCATATGATAGCAGTTTGGGAACCAAATGATAGAGGTATGGGATTCGATCTATAAGGAAGTTGTCTAAAATATTGCTGCCATATTAAGAGTATTCTTTGTGCTATTCTGTTCCCAGTTGTCCGTCCATATCTGAAGTAAGATCAAGCTGCTGACGTGTTTTGAAGTGGCACTTAGAACAAGTGATGATGATGATGTGATGATGATGATGATGATGAGGGTCTGGTGAAGAGGGCGTAGGAATATACTAGGCATTTCATGGGGTGTTTTGAGGACATTTGAGAATCCAAAGGGTTCTGGGGATATACTGGGCAATTCATATGGGCGATTATATATTGGGCAGTTCACAGGGGGTGCGATTATATATTGGGCAATTCATATGGGGTATGAGGATACTTTGACAATCTACAGAGGGGTGTAGGGAGGGACATAGTGGACAATGCATAGTGGTATGGAGATATATCGGGCATTCCACAGGAAGTTAAGACTGTCTAAAGCAACAAAGGCAGGAATAGCTTAATTAATTAACGGGCAACACAAGTGTTGCGTTTCGGTTTCCACCTTAATCATCATCATCATCATGTGGCATGTCTGGATGCGTCGACGACCACGTTTCTCAACAGTTTCCGATATTTCTTGTTTTCTCATCAGCTGCTGTTGTTGTGCTTCTCCCATGCCATTTGTGCCAAGCCGTCTAAGATTTTCTGTTATGGTCTACTTCTTCGTTTCCAGCCTTCCAGTTTTCCCTGTTGTCACGGTATTTTCGATTCCGTCTCCTCTCATTATATGGTCAGTGAACCAAGACTATCTCCCCCCGTAGAGTGTTCATTAAGGTTCGTTTCTTGTTGACTTTTCCCGGATATTCTTCATTCTATCTTAATCATATGATAACATAAAGTACAGAGAGATGGAAAAAGAAGAGAATATATAAATTCACATCAGTGATATGCACGAAATAAGGAAGGGGGGAAGAGATGTGTCAGTAATCGAGAACCCTGTATAAGATGTTTGTTGCGTGTAGACGATTTTGTATCTCCTATTACTTGTTAAGAGTTCACATGTCAAGGCGAAGTGATAAACTCTCAAGTGTTTTACTGTGCTGCGCTTACAGTCGCAGTCATCACTGTCGGTAGCGAAAGCTGAAAGAGCTGAAGCAGAAGGAAGGTCATGAAAGCAGATCGGAACTTGAGATACCACAATATTTGTAAAAAAGGCACACGAGTGGATGGATAACTGGCGAAAGATCGTGCCTCGTAGATGGCGCTCCTGCAGAGGGTCGCTGTTTCATCTGAGAAAGAAATGAAGGTAGGAAAAAAAACTGAAGAGAGGAGATATGAAAGCAAATAATCTTGACCTTGCAGTACAAATATGGCTTGTTCTTACTGAGGCTGACTATGTCAATCAATTTAGAGTGGCAGAAAAGGACAAGAGAAGGTGCGTAGCCTTTCCTACGTACAACCAAAGTCTGCCTGCTTAAAAATCCTGAAAGGCGAAAGGAGCCATTATTTTTGTTGATGTTTTTTAAAGGTGCTTCTGTATATTTTGTTTCATTGTCTGTATCAAGAGGATCTTCTTCTTCTTCTTCTTCAGCCATTAAGCCTCATTGCTGCAGATAAAGTTCGCCTATATTTCTCCCTGTTACTAATCTTCTCTATCCGAACGGTGACAGCAGTTTCCTGCATATCCTCCTCTATGTTGTCTTTCCATCTGTGTCATGATCTTCTTCTTGGTCTTGTTTCCTTCAGCTATTGTACATACATCATTTTCGTTTGTCTGTTCTCTTCCATTCTTTCTACAAGACCAGCGTAATCTCTTCAGTTTCAAGGCGTTCACAATCCGCTGTGATAGAAGCCAAATGATAGGAGCCAAGTGATAGGGGTATTGGATCTAGATGATAGAGGTTTGGGGTATAGAAACCAAATGATAGGAGTTTTTGAACCAAAAGCTGTTAAGTTCAGTGTTCTTTCTAGCTCTCTATTCCTCAAAGTGGGTATCCTTTATGGGCCCAAAAATTTTTTCTTTTGGATCTTGTTCTCAAAGAAAAGAGGGACCCAGAAAGCAAGTTAGTAGAATTGAGCAAGTTTAATGCCCCCCCCCCCCCACACCCTCATTTTACATTAGGATCCCTCTCTGAGTGGTCCTCCTGCCCTATCCCCCTTTCATCCTGTTGCTTTCTATATACTATACTTCCGTGTACGTGTGTAGAAATGCGTAATGAAATCCGAGGTTGCAGGAATTTGTTCAAGTATAGAAATGCGGTTGTTTTGCAGTTGGAATGTCTGAATGCGAGCACACAGTCGATCGTGATTATTTAAACTGTCGATTTATCATAAATGAAGGCTGTGTTATTCTGACAACACAAATATTTAGAGCTTAAGAATATAAGTTACTGAAATATGGTAGTCCGTTTTGCCATGTTTTGAAAACGAGATTACTTTTTAAAAAGGCATTATGGGACAGTATTAGCGATAAAAGAACAGGCGAAGACCGAAAGATGATAACAAGGTTTATAAAGTATGTCATGGGAGAGTTGAAGAAAAAAAAACGCCGTGGTTGTACAAAGATTGCTCACTGAGCTCGGAGCGACACATGATGATGATTCGTGGTTATGCCAGCGACGTACATACTTTTACTGACACTTTGGCCTCATCAGACTAGGCCCAATCCTTTAACTTGTTTAACAGGCATCTTGCTGTTACATTTTTACCAGTAAATCTGTTAGGCTCTCTTTCCTGCTGCGCGATTACAGATCATAACGCATATTTCAGGTGTAAGGTATCTCCTATGTAATCTTAACGACTGCTATTTTTAACCGTATCTGCCCTTCTTTCAGCGAACAACCACTTAGTTTCAGGGCTGCTATACTGGGGCGTTTGTTTCCCTTGAGTTTGGCCAGCGTGATAATAGTTGGGGGGGGGGGGGGGGCGATATACGGTCTTGGTGTAAGCAGGTCTTCTAGCTGACCTGCTGGGGGCTGTTGGGCGCATTGGCAACAAAGGCTTGCATTTTGTATAACAGTATCTTCTGCGAGCCACGCGAACTGGCACATGTTTGACAGATTGAGAGAGATTGATCTTGAGAGATGGAAGGACGGAAAGGTTGGGGGGGGGGGGGGGGGGAGAAGAGATCGTCAGTCCACTTCTTCTTCTTCTTCTTGGAACTGCGAGCTAGTATTCTTTCTTCGAAGTAACGTGTCGGATTGGGAGCGGCTATGGGAGTATGTCTTTCAGTCTATGCATGCAGTTAAAAAAGCAGAGATGTGCAGTACTTCTTTAGCAGACTCCGCCACCATGGGAACTGGCGATCCCTGACCCGGTTACCCAGCCTAGGCCTGTTACTGGGGGTACCAGATGAGACAGGGTCTTGGTCAGCTATGGTTTCCCAACCCTGAAACTAGCGTGCCAGCCACGGGTTGCTGATCTGCAGAACGGACAGCGCCTTCCTCCCACTCCAGCACGAAAATCGCAACGCTTTTAATGCTTCCATTATCATCATGTGCCGTCGCACGAGAACGTTTGCTGCAGCTAACCATCACCTTACTCTTCTTCATGAAAACACCAGAAAAAGTTGCCTCCTCTTCACATTTCCACATCATTTCACATTATCTATCGCCTGTTACCTGATGCCAGAAATATAAATGAACTTTTGCTCTTCTCGTCCATCAATTTTCAGTCCATGTGCTGCGGCACTCCAGTTTACCTCGAAAGATCTGCAAGTGTGCCGTCGAAGTTTAGAAAAAGGAAACAGAAACAATTTTACTCGGGATTTTTAAAACGATAAAAATCTTCCTTTAAAAACAGATGGTGCACCTCGGGAATGTTTTCGTCTCGTTCAGGAGCGCTCCACAAGTTCACAGAAGGCAACCAATCGCTGTCCGAGGCTGCAGCTATCTCAATAAGCCGCTGCTGAATGGCACTTCTGGAAAACGAAGGATAACTGCTAGAGGAACGATGGTCGTCAGGGAACATCACACTAGGGTCAGGGCTGACCATGAGGCTCTTCTCTTCCCAGGGCCGTGGTAGTTCCTGTTCGTCGTGATCCTTCAGGGCAGTGTTTCAGAACCCTCCTGGCTCTTGGTGCCTGCAGATCTTTGAAGCCAGTGACAGGTGGTGAAGACGCTGTCCGATAAGGCAATCAGCGACCCATAGCTGACCAAGACCCTGTCTCAGCTCTCCTTTTGTACCCCCAGTAGCAGGCACAGTCTGGCTAACGGGGCGGGGATCGTCATAGTCCCCATGGTGGTGGAGTCTGCTAAAGAAGCATTGCACACCCTCCCTACTTTCTAGCTGTACTCCGGGACTGAAATGGTAGCTGCCATAACCCGCTCCCACACCGGTACGATGCTGTTCCTCAACACCTCCACAGCATCGGCTGCTAAGAACACCAAGTCGCAGTTACAGAGAGATAGTACAAGAAGCCAATAATAATTTGCCGCAGAGCCCCAGGTGCACGTTTCCCACATTTATAGTATTCAGCGAACATTCTAGATTATCTATAAAACGTTTCCCACATTTATAGTATTCAGCGAACATTCTAGATTATCTATAAAACGTTTCCCACATTTATAGTATTCAGCGAACATTCTAGATTATCTATAAAACGTTTCCCACATTTATAGTATTCAGCGAACATTCTAGATTATCTATAGAACGTTCCCCACATTTATAGTATTCAGCGAACATTCTAGATTATCTATAAAACGTTTCCCACATTTATAGTATTCAGCGAACATTCTAGATTATCTATAGAACGTTCCCCACATTTGTAACATTCGGCAAACATTCTAGATTATCTATAGAACGTTTCCCACATTTGTAACATTCAGCAAACATTCTAGATTATCTATAGAACATTCCCTACATTTGTAAAATTCAACAAACATTTTAGATTATCTATAGATTATGTAGGCAGAACTCCCCCCACCCCCACCCCCCACCCCCCAAATAGGTCCGCATACCAAAGTTTACAACTAAAATTCTAGCGAGGGTGGGATAGCTGTAGGAATAAAATTGTTCCCTGCGATGGTGAAGTTCACTTCTCAGGTCTTCTCTTGGTGATTGAGAAAGCCCACACAGTCCATCCCGAATGAGACCAAATGTTAAACTTGAGATCTCCACCAGTTAGGATATGTAAGAAGTAAACTCATGTTTGCCCAACAGGATCATGGGAACTCTTGCATTAATTAGATACGTTTGAGAGAAGTATTTGAGAACCGTTGGAATGCCGTTGTAGGTGTTAGTTTTACAGGTAATCCTATCGTGCAGGTAGAATGTGGAGATTTATTTATGTATGTGGTTGAAAGGCGTCACATTTGTGTATTGATTGCATCAGGTGGCGTAGACGGACAGGTGTTTCTTAGCTTTTGTTTTTATCCTCATTAAACGAATTGCTTGTGGTGTTCCTCTTCTCTCGTTTTTAGCCATATCTTGTCATATCTCATATCATGAGGAAAAAAATAAACCAGGAATTCAAGCTGCCGGCTATAACGTGAATAACCTACGATATACAGATGATACAGTCCTTGTAGCCTGATCAGATCAGATGGTGCCGTGCCAACAGGCGTAGGCGGTCTTCTCTCTCCATCTCGCTTGGTCCTCCGTGTCTCGAATCAAGTCGACTGCTGCTTTCCTGCCAAACCGTGCAGTCAAGCCGTCCAGGTATTTTTGTCTTCTCCTCCCTCTTTGTCTTTTGCCTCAGTCTGTCAGCCATTTGCATGTCCCTTGCCGAACTTTGCCTCCCTAACAGCTCTCCTGTAGACCTATCGGCTGTAAGCAAGATGGCCTGCTGCTGATGCATGCATTTGCAGATTATCAACGGTGTCTTGCAACCATCTTCGCATTAGTCTTCCTTTTTTTCTTATTCCCACTTTGTACCCTTCCAAGACGGTCTTCTCCAAATTATCATAATATTTAACATGTCCAAACATTTAAGCTTTCTCTGTTTAATCCTCTTTACTAGCCAACCTTCTTCAGTATTAAGTTCTTGTAGTATGGATCCATTTGTTCTTTTTATATGAATACAGTTCTTTTCCATTCTTTTGGCCAAATACCGGAATGCCATATCTTTTTACATAGTGCATGATAGATTGTTGCACATTCCTTTCCTCCTGCTTTAATAAATTCAGCTGTTCTCTCATCACATCCTGGTCATTTACCATTTTTCAGATTTTTTATTGCCCATAAAACTTCTTCAGTTATCAGTTCGGGTTATTTCTCCTCGAATAATAATTCATACTGTTGACTTCTGCTTTCACGGTCAGTTGTATCATGCATTTGCCTAATAAATAAAAATGAAAAAGAAAACTATGCATATAGAAATTATTACACACACTAGTAAACGGAAAGAAAACTATGCATATAGAAATTATTACACACACTAGTAAACGGAAAGAAAACTATGCATATAGAAATTATTACACACACTAGTAAACGGAAAGAAAACTATGCATATAGAAATTATTACACACACTAGTAAACGGAAAGAAAACTATGATTATATCACGAAAGAAGACCCGGCCTGTTTTTGTCGCAGCGTGTTAAAGTACAAGGAACAGCACTCAGAAAAGTGAATACAGTCAAACGTGGATGGCACAATAAAAAAAAGTCGCCAACTGAGGATTGAGATCTACAGCGACGAATGACTGCCAACGCCTACCGACGCGGCATATGATGATATATATCGCTTTCTTTACAACGAGGGTCATACCGAAATTCGTGAGGAATATTTTTTTTAATCAGAATTTATAGATAGAGAGAAAATATAGATGTATCATCTTAATCTGCATCCTTTTCTTCACTTTTCAACATAATCTCCATTTCTCTGCACACATTTCCCCCATCGCTCTGCAAGTTTGAAAATACCCACCCGGTAGAATTCCGTTCCAGCTGACCAACGGCACAGATGCACTGCTTTCTGGACGTTCTCTCCTGTGGGACCCAGCTGGCACAAACTTTTCTGTAGCCTAGGGTTTCAATCATTTCCTGTTCTGCATTGTGTCCTATTCCACGATTTACAGCGATTTCAGATACCGTGACACGTCTGTCTTCCTTAATGATGTCGTCAACCCTTTCCACGTTGCGTTCAGTGGAGGCAGTTCGAAGGCGACCGCTGCGAAGCATATCTTGGATGCTTGTGTTTCCAACTTTGAAATGTTTCACCCACCTCCTAACACTGCTAGCACCCATACACACATCTCCATAAGCAAGTTGAAATCTTCGGTGAATTTCAGCAGCCGGGATTTCCTCTTTACACATAACTCAATAATAGTGCGTTAACGAAACGAAACGTCAGCACCCGCCATTTTGTTTATGCTTTGCGTGGTCATGTGACACATGATGGTGACGTCATGTGACCTCTGCATAAAGTACAAAGGATGCAGTTTAAGGTGATACATTTATATTTTCTCTATCTAAAAATTCTGATTTAAAAAAAAATTGCTCACGATTTTCGTACATTCTTTTCCCATCTGTTGTGCTAGTTTACACTGTTGTAATATGTTGTCTTTATTGCCGTTTTATTTATGACTGATTTCATAAGACATTCCGTAGCAACAAGGCTGTAAATGCTTCCAGAGTAAGAGGTGATAATCTATAATTGTGTTATCATTCACACACTTGGAGATTTACTGTTTTTTTTTTAACCATCTCGTGAAAATGCACTGGTTTTCGTGTAAGAACTGGAAAAAGGCAACCACAGAGCACAGCTTGTGTTTACCGCCACAGCGATCAGTCGAGTCTCTCCTCTGTTACCTCAAATGACCCCGCTGTGCCGTCGTGGAATTCTCCGGCCCCGGGGTCGCGAGTCCTTGACTGCGTGCACAAATGTCTTAAATCAGCGGGCATCTGTCTGCCCCTGCTGTTAGCCTAACGTCAGATTTTCTCTGCCTGTCTGGTTCTTGCGCGAGATGTATCGCGGAACTGTTGAAAGACTTCGTGTACCGGTGAAAGGAAGGATAGGAATTTCGTTTTTGTTTAGTTTAGTTTTTTTTTTTTGGCTTTGTTTTTGTTTTTTGTTGCGTCATATTCGGTAAGACTTACCTTGATAGTTCTGTCTATCAGGTTTTATGTGTAAATTGCTCTTTCTGTCTGTCAGGTTTTATGTGTATTTTACTCTTTCTATCTGTCAGGTTTTATGTGTATTTTACTCTTTCTATCTGTCAGGTTTTATGTGTATTTTACTCTTTCTATCTGTCAGGTTTTATGTGTATTTTACTCTTTCTATCTGTCAGGTTTTATGTGTATTTTACTCTTTCTATCTGTCAGGTTTTATGTATGAATTGCTCTGTCTATCTGTCTATTTTCAGATGTATGTTACTCTTTCTGTCTGTAGGTTTTATGTGTATTTTGCTCTTTGTCTGTCTAGTTTTTTTTCCAGTTTTTTTTTGTCATCAAAAAGTTGCATTTTACTCTGTCTAGTTTCAGGTTATTTCTGTCTGTCTAGTTTTATGTGTAAATTGCTCTTTCTGTCTGTCTGGTTTCATATGTATTTTACTCTTTCTGTCTGTCTGGTTTCATATGTATTTTGCTCTTTCTGTCTGTCTGGTTTCATATGTACATATTTTGCTCCTCTGTCAGGCTTTCCAAAGCCCTTGCGCGCTCTCTCTCTCTCTCCTCTCTCTCTCTCCTCTCTCTCTCTCTCTCTCAACTTTTTATTTTTGACTATTTTCACGTAGGTCATCATTTTACTTTGTCTAAAGCTAATGAGCTGGCGAAGAACAGTACTTGATCTGCTCGACGATGACACACTCTAACATGGAAGACTCCCTGAAATAACGCAGTCTGCACATTTATATGCACCTACCCACGCACGCACAAAAGGGGCCAACACACACTGTGTGGACTTAGACCAAAAGGATGAGAATGAACTGTGTGGGTGGTAGGTGTGTAGGAGCCACTTGAGACGTCTGCCAGTGCAAACACTTTGTCCACGAGTGGTGTGTACCAGGTTTTTTTTTAGGGTCGACATTTTTTTAAAAGGACTTTTGTCCCAGCTTGTCTCATTGTAAGACAGGATACCTGTGTTAATTTGGCGTTGTTGTCAGCCCTGATATGAAGCTGCCAACTTTATGCTTGTATATGGGGAGTTACATTACGGAGGAAAAGTCGCTAACGAATTGTGGGGAAACTAATGGGCTCAAACAAACTTCGTTTTGTCATGAGTTCACGCTTTGTAGGGGTTTTTTTTTTTTTTTTGTCATGTAGGAATGTGATACTTCAGACGCCGAGAGTCCGTCTGGAGAGCAAACACGTCTCAATCAGTGTAAAGCAAATTAGACTGTAGTGTCAAGCGGACACGTCTGTGTGTGTAAACTGTGCTGTGTGCTCATGCTGCCGGAGCGTCCCATCCTATCTACAGACCTGAGTGTTTGGATCTGACGGAAGATGTTCCAACAGAGGCTTTAAATATGACAGGGATTGAGTTGACTTTTTCCTTAAATCCTGTAGCATGCTTCAGAAGCAAGCTTCTCGGTTGGCTCCATAACCAAGGGAATATGGCCGCTTCATTACAGCGGCTGAGGCAGTTTCTTCAGGAAAACGTGGGAGGGTCTTGACCGCACCTGTTTGCTTGATCCTGAAAAATGTGCTGTCTGCAACATGTAGCCGACCCACCGTGTGTACATGTGAAGAACTGTTGGCTCTCACCGTGGCTCTCGGGTGTTCTTCATGGCAAAAGACTGCCTGGTTATTTATGAGAAACTGCAGACTCCTAAGTCACCCCTGTCGTCTAAGAGTAAGACCTGGCCCAAGGAAGAGAAACTGAAAGAAAAACTACGGGGCCCCCACTCAAACCTGGAGTAGAAGGCTACAGCACGACCAACCAACACTCTAACAGGGAAGAAGAATACGACGGAAAAGAAGAAGAAGAATTATCAGAAACAGATATTAACGCATAAATGAGAGGACCATAACTGAAACTTCTGGCAGAATAAATACATTCAACAATGGGATGAATATTTTAAACAGAAAATAGGCCATAAAACGCATATAAAGAAAAAAAAAAGAGAGAATGTGCAATAGTAAACCCTCTTTATTTTACTTTCAAAGTTGGCTGAACAAAGAAAAGAAAATGATATTTAACATTTTCCCACTGAAGCCGCGTGATAAGACTCCAGCGGAGGTCGTTATCTTGTAGAGTTGTAGGTTTCTGCTGACGCACAGTACACGGCACAAGTTAGTGATTTGTAAAACAGATCCATCCAACTGTTTTACAGCTTGACGATTTCCACTTTCTCGTTCCTGCTCACAGTATATTTCTGTTGTTTGCTTCTTTTTGCTCTCTTTTGGCTGTATCTAGTTACACTGAGTATATCCGGTCTCTCTGCTCTGCAGCAGCCGTTACTCATCACGTAATTATTGATGTCTCAGTTACCTCAGTTTCATTTTACAAGTAGGCACTTTTGTCACTGCTTTTTTCTTGTTGTTGTTGTTGTTGTTGTCGTTGTTGTTTTCACAGTGTACAAACTCCGAACATGCGGCCTGGTTGGCTTAGAGGTTAGGCCCTCGGTCTACTGATCTGGTGGTACCAGTTCAAGCCCCAGCATTGGGGAAAAAGCCACGGGACCTTTAAACCCAGGCTCTAAAAATGGTTGCCAGAGGAATGTGGAAAGGTAAATGTGATACTGACCACATCACACTTTCATGTGCCGAAGGTCGTGGAATACGGGACTAATAATACCCTCTCCGCAGTATGGCTTAATGGCATGTAAACGGGGATCTTACTTTTCCCTTTTACAAACTACAAATTCTTGAAAATCTTTTGTTAAGATTTAACGTTTTATGATATTGAGTTCCAGTGATCAAATCAATGACAGTCTTTGGATTTACTTTTGTGATCAAGTTTAGGAAATATTTCAAATGTAATATCAATGGCCAGTATTTCAGGTTTGCAAAAACCAACACATGAAGGCTTACGGAGCTTCCTTACGTGATTTATCCTTACGTGATTTATCCTTACGTGATTTATACTTACGTGATTTATACTTTCTTGTCTGTCGTAAGAAGTTTATTGATCCTCGAGCACGTGTGAGGGTGAATGAGATTTATTGCGCTGTAAGTGAAGAATTTGGAGATTTATAAGTGAATATGACCAAACACACGACGTTCTGTTGGAATTTATGTATTTCGATCAACGTCAGAGACAGACATATGGGGGTTTGCGATATGTTCTTTTGTTGTGTTTTAGAGATTTATGGAACTTATTATTAATGATACCAGGGGGCGAAGACTGTCCGATTTGACAGTCAGCAACCCATGGATGACATGCTAAAGTCAGGGTTGACGAACCATCTTACATCCTTCATCTTACATCCTTCCCGTGCCGTTAAACGTCACATAGGGCTCGCGTGGTAGTTCGCCAATTTTTCCTGTTTTCCCCGAGCTTTTCAACCTCATCAAGGGACGTTATCCCCACTAAACTGGCCTCTCTTAACAATGTTCTCTTTAGAGATCCACGTGGTCGACCTCTTTTTTTTTCTCCCTTAGGCCTGTTGTGTTCCACTTGATAGCTTGTTTTGGGATTCTCTCATCACGTGACCAACATATGTCCATCTTATTTTTCTGATCACTCATGAGACAGGTTGTTGTTGTTGTTTAAATCCACCTTATCTCTGCGTTGTTCTTGAATTCGCTCCTGACACAAAGGTGACGAACCATAGCTGACCAAAATCCTGTCTCACCTTTCCGTTGGCATCCCCAGTAACAGGCCTCACCAGGCTAACGCAATAACATCCATGGAGGTGGATTATGCTAAAGAAGCATTCCACACCGTCTGTTTTTTGTTTTTTTGTTTTTTTGTAGCTCCATCCAGGGACTGAAAAACAGTGTCCGACAACATGCTGTGGCTCAACATCTTCACTGCGTCGGCTGCAAAGAACATCAGCTCGCAGGTCCAAGAAGAAGAAGAAGAAAAAGAAGATTAATGCTGCCTAAATATCTGTGATGTTTATTCATAGAAACCAGAGTTAAAGATGCTTATCAGTAGTAACTAAAGATCCATGATATTGTTTATTCACAGTAACTAAAGATCTATAATTCTTATGTATAGTAACTATAGAACTATGCAGTTTTTCATTCATGGTAACTAAAGATATACGATGTTTATGCATAGTAACCAAATATTACCGATGTTTGTTCATAGCAATTAAGGATCTGTGATGTCTGTTTATAGCAAACTTTGTTCATAGCAATTAAAGATCTGTGATGTCTGTTTATAGTAAACTTTGTTCATAGCAATTAAAGATCTGTGATGTCCTTTTATAGTAAACTTTGTTCATAGCAGTTAAAGATCTGTGATGCCTGTTTATAGTAAACTTTGTTCATAGCAATTAAAGATCTGTGATGTCCTTTTATAGTAAACTTTGTTCATAGCAATTAAAGATCTGTGATGTCTGTTTATAGTAAACTTTGTTCATAGCAATTAAAGATCTGTGATGTCTGTTTATAGTAAACTTTGTTCATAGCAATTAAAGATCTGTGATGTCTGTTTATAGTAAACTTTGTTCATAGCAATTAAAGATCTGTGATGTCCTTTTATAGTAAACTTCGTTCATAGCAATTAAAGATCTGTGATGCCTGTTTATAGTAAACTAGCAGCTAAAAGCTTGCTTGGTTCTTATGCAATCATGGTTTAGCAGATATCTGTTCTAGATTATTATTTATTGTTATGCAACATCATCTTGATTACTAAAGAAGAAGAGCAAAACTTTACCTCCGTGGCATGAGGAAGGGAAAGTGAACAAAAAGTAGATTTATCGATCTAGTTATTCCTGATTACTTTTAGATTCTGACTTGAGAGAGATCAGGCTTCAGGCCTAAGCGAGCAGGCTGGAGCTTCTAAAAGAAGGTTACTAGACAGCTGAAATTAGGGGCTTCTCAACATTTCCTTTCTTCGTGCTTCCATCTCATTGTGTCGATGCCCCAATTCTTTCACTCCCATGCCCCAATTCTTTCACTCCCGTGCCCCAATTCTTTCATTCCCATGCCCCAATTCTTTCACTCCCATGCCCCAATTCTTTCACTCCCATGCCCCAATTCTTTCACTCCCATGCCCCAATTCTTTCACTCTTTGGTGCATTCCCCCCCCCCCCCCCCCGTTCTCCTTAATGCTTCCAAAGCTCAATTACCGGCAGAAGATAACGTGAATTTACAGAAGGAAAGATGGTCGGCGTGACCTAGTCACAGTGTGCAGATAGGTCCCGAAAAATATGGCTACTAGCAATATCTGTTTTGTGCCTTTGTTATGTACTTCTTCTTCTTCCTCTTTTTTCAGTCTCTCTGGAACTGCGAGCTGAATCGGTGAAGAAGTTGAGACAGGGCATCACGTCGGCTTGGGCAACGGGTCATGGCAGCTTTTTTTTTTTAAATTCAGTCCCGGAGTGGAGATAGAAAGCAAGACGATGTCCAATACTTCTTTAGCAGACTCCGCCACCATGGAGACTATGGCGATCCCTGCCCCTGTTAACCAGGCTAGGCCTCCTTACTCTATCAACCGAGATGTTGGATGGGGGTCTTGGTCAGCTTTGGTTCGCCATCCCTGACGCTAAAATGTCGGCTGTGGGTCGCTGATCGCCAAAAACGGGCAGCGTGTTCGCCACCCCTCCCCCCATGTCGTAAATGAGATGCATACCCTAGAAGGTTGATACGGTCACCTGGGAGGACACACGGCTCTACATGTGAGGACATGCGTCTCCAAATGGGAGGAGATTCGGCTCTAACTGTGAGGACATACTCTCTAGATGTGAGGACATACGTCTCTAACTGGGGAGGACATACATCTTTAACTATTCGGCTCTAACTATGAGGACATACTCTCTAGATGTGAGGACATACGTCTCTAACTGGGGAGGACATACATCTCTAACTGTGAGGACATACGGCAAGCTGTGAGGATATACGCCTCTAACTGGAAGGACACGCGTCTCTAGATGTGAGGACATACACACGTCTTTAACTGGGAGGACGTACGTCTCTAACTGGGAGTACATACGTCTCTAACTGGGAGGACATACGGCTTTAACTGGGAGGACATATGACTCTAACTGTGAGGACATAAGTCTCTTAAATGAGAAACCTGGCATTAAAAGATTATTTTAAATCTAAGCTACATTGACCAAGAGAAATGATACTGGACAGTCTGACGGGATAGTGTGAGAGGAGACCACCAACTGAGCTGATGGCCTGCACGAAGGATCGTGTACTCTGGAAAACCATAATAGCCAACGCCAGTCGGCACGGCACATGATGATGATGATGATGATGATGATGATGATGATGCATTGAATTGTAGTTATTCCCATGCAGCTTCTAATTTCTGCAGAAGTTCTTAGATGTTTTCTTCCCTGTACATGATTTCTTGTTTTTCAGTACTCAGCCCCTTGCTTCCTTAATGGCAATGTAACCCTAAAGACGGACATCTGTGTCAAGGACGAGTCAAACTTTGGCCACACACTGACAGAAATGTTGATCGCTTTGTTGCGGTAACACAAGACAAACAGCCAACTCAGATTTCAGAGTCAGTTTATGTGTACAGGAATCTCAAGATCGACTTCTTGGCAAGGTACACAATATGTAGGAGCGGTCCTATGGTTGTGGTGACGGTTTTTGTGTGTGTGTGTGTGTGTTTGTTTTTTGTTTTTGTTTTGAGAACAACGCCCATCAAAGAAATTTGCTGTTTAGAAGAAAAGTTGAAGCTGGGTGGGTTGGGATGGGCGGTTCTAAATCCAAAGACTTGTGGTTGAGGGCAGTCGAGGTTTGAAAAGCTGTTGGCTGCACAAAGAAGTTGAAGTGTCAATGAAATGTCATATTGGCGCTGTCATGTACTTTCGTGAGCGGTGGGTGCTGTGACAAAAGAAGGGCACATATGCCCACGAGATTTGGGGGGGGGGGGCGGGTGGCGCGGTTTGACAATGGATGTAATATGCGGTGAATGATGACCTTTGTGATGGGCGGTGTGGGTTTGTTTTATGCGCAGGTGAATTACGTTTGTTGTGATTTAAGCAGTGGTGCACCTTGGTGACCTAACGTCTTTCATGACGATGAAGGACATGTTACCTCTTTAAAAGATGGGCGTAGTGACCTGAGAAGCATCCATGGGCGGGTAGGTGAAAGATGGATATCGTGACACAGAGCGGTATTTGCGTCCGTGACAATGACTGCTGTGACACACGATGGCATGCGTGCCCTGTGAATAATGGACAAAGTGACACAAGACATTGTAAGCAGTGATCAGTGTGACACTACAAGGTATCTTTTGTCCTCGTAATGTTTTTGCCACACTCTTCACGCGTTCTTTTCGTTTCTTTTCAGAGTTGACAAATACATTCCAACTTTTCACAGCGCAAGGATTATTTGATAGGTCATATTTCTTATCTCTAGTTATTATCTAGTTATCACATATGCCTGTGAGACCTGGACACTTAACAAAACAGCTGAGAAACACATAAATGCCTTTGAATGTAAATGCTACAGAAGAGTTCTCCAAATATCGTGGACACAAAAAAGAACAAATATATCTATACTACAAGAGCTTAATATTGAAGAAGGCTGGCTAGTGAAGAGGATTAAAGAGAGAAAACTGAAATATTTTGGACACATTAAACGTCATGATAATTTAGAGAAGACCGTATTGGAAGGATACATAATGGGAAAAAGAAAAAGAGGAAGACCAAGACGAAGATGGCTGCAAGACATCGTTGACGATCTGGAAATGGATGCAGCAGCAGCAGGCCATCTTGCTCACAGCCGAGAGGCCTACAGGAGTGCTGTTTGGGAGGCAAAGTTCCGCAAGGGACATGCAAATGAATGAATGAATGAATGAGTTATTATCTTATTCACAATTCATATCCAAACCACGTTGAGGTTTTCCGGTGAGGAAGTCCCAACTCTAGACTAAACTGGTGCAACGAAAACCACAGTGTCACGCAATGCGGCTTCTGTGACCCACCGAGAATAAAGGCCCAAGCCCCACGATGCTCTGAGCCTCCATCCTAAATGGGACTATCACGAGAGCCACAGGAGTGGGTTCTGTAGGATCACGGGGTAATCTTGATGGTAGAAGCGAACGAGGAAGAAGAAGAAGATCTAATTCATAGCAGCCCCACGGCTTCATCTACAGATTTTCCCGGCTCGAAGTAAAAGAAACTGTCCCTGACAGTACTGTGTTATATGGAAGATAAGGTCTGTTTGAACGTGGAGACAGATGTTTTTGCCTTACCGCTAACAGAAAGTTACCGACGAATGATGGAGTGATACCAATGCTGAAATGCATCCAGAACAACGAGTCATGTGGTTTAGTCACATTTCAAGACTACCGCAACAGTGTATACCACAGAAAACACTCGTGCTAAGAATGATAGGAAAACAGAGGGTGAGGCCATCCATGATAGAGGTGGATAGAGTAAATGATTTAAACATTAAATACCCCCTTTTACAGAGCAAGCCCACCAAACATTATCAAGTAGTCTGTTTAAACCCTCAAAACTCAAAGGCATCCGATGAAGGAGACAAGAGAAGACAAGCTAAATTCGCTATAAGGAAGCTCTGATTACTATGCTGAAGAGACGAGTCTGTGCTCATGATCTTGGAAAGAACCACGTGGCAGCTGGCGGCAGTGAGTTTCTGAGATGCTGCCTCTTACCTAACGAGGTTGAGCCAATCTGTTCTCTCCCCCCTCCCCCCCCCCCTTTTTTTTTTTAAAAAACGAGTTAGAAACACCGGAAAACAGTTTTAAAGACCTGAAAGCATTTAAAATCTATCCACCTTCAAATAGATGCATCAGCAACAGGGCCATCTTGCTCACAACCGAGAGGCCTACAGGAGAGGTGTTAGGGAGGCAAAGTTCCGCGAGGGACATGCAAATGAATGAATGAATGAACGGATCCTCCTTCATTGAATAAGATAATAATCATCTGTCACTTTTTCTCATATTTATGAAAGTTTGCAAGAACTAGTTGATTTAGATGCGGCCCCACCCACTCAATTTCTACATATGATTGTGGTTCTTGAAGCCAGTGAAGTTGACGGTCTTCAGCTACACTAAGAAAGCACCTGCTAAGAGCTTCAAGCCTGCAGCTTGCAGTGATATAATGACAAAGAAAACTGCTGCAGAAACTAGAGCCTGAAGTTTTATTGTTGGCACTCACCTGTCTTGTCTTATTGTTATTTTTAAACGCCAACCTGTACAGGAAGCGGGAAAACGAGTTATGTCAAGCGAGGCCAAGAAATAATTTTAGGATTCAACACAGAGACCTGTTTGGCTGAGTGATTAGGCGCTCGATCTACTAATCCGGTGGTACTGGGTTCAAGTCCCATGGGTGAGAATATTTTTTTTTCTGATACCACTATACTAAAAAGGCCCTAAGGTCCACTCAGCCTCAAAAAATGGGTACCAGAGAAATCTGGGAAGTTAAATGCGGCCAGGTGCGATACTGACCACATCAGACTTTCATGTGCCCAAGGCCTTGGAAACACGGGCCTAATATCATTCTTCTTCATAGCTGAGAGAAAGAGTACTTTATTCCCAAAGAACACTGAGACTTGAGTTCTAAAAAAGTAAAGATAGTCCCATAGCATTTCAAATGCCGTAGGGGGTGAAGCGTTAGAGACCTCATTATGCTGGGTCATCAGCGTATGAGGTAGGGTGACCAGTTCCTTTCCTCGCTGCCTTTACTTCCCAGATTTTCTCTGGTACCCATTTTACGAGGCTGGGTCGACCTCAGGGCCGTATTGGTCGGAAAAAAAAATCCCGCTCAGCTGGGGATTCGAACCCTCGACCATTTGGTTGCTAGACGAGTGCTCTAACCACTACGCTAGCCGGCCCCTTGAGTTCTGGCTAACTCAAATGGCAGGGGAGAGGGGGGAAAGGAAAGGTCTAACCAGTGTATTACTTTGTGGTTCAAATACTTCCTGTGAACACCCTTAACCAGGTGTTTAACCACAAATGCTCCAGATCTGAAGCGTCTACTTTCTGTATTCTTACGTTTGTGGGTGTGGGGAGGTGGGGGGGGGGTTGTGAAGTTAAAAAAGCTGAATGAGACAGTGGTCAAGGACCCACAACTGAGCTTTTTGCGTCAGGGTTTTGCGAACCATAAATGACCAAGACCCTAGTCTTGCTTTCCAGTAGAGTCCACTGAAATAAAACAGTAGTCCGGCCAAGTGAATAGATATTGCAAGTAGGAAGGCGAATCCGGTCCTGAAAATACGCCAGCCCAAGTCGGATATGTCAGGCCGTGCACAGTGCACAACGGTGTCACAGTGCAACCAAAGCCCGTATGAGGGCGAACACAGACGAAGAAGAAGAAAAATCCCCAGACTGAGTATTATTTTAATGATGAGGTAAAAATCTTATTCACATATCTAGGTCAAAATACTCGGAACGGAGAAGATCCTACTCGATTTGGCAGTTAACTGCCCATAGCAGATATACTAGTGTCAGGGTTGGCGAATAATAGCTGATATACTAGTGTCAGAGTTGGCGAATAATAGCTGATATACTAGTGTCAGGGTTGGGGAATCATAGCTGATATACTAGTGTCAGGATTGGGGAATCATAGCTGATATACTAGTGTCAGGGTTGGGGAATCATAGCTGATATACTAGTGTCAGGGTTGGCGAGTCATAGATGATATAGTAGTGTCAGGGTTGGGGAATCATAGCTGATATACTAGTGTCAGGATTGGGGAATCATAGCTGATATACTAGTGTCAGGGTTGGGGAATCATAGCTGATATACTAGTGTCAGGGTTGGGGAATCATAGCTGATATACTAGTGTCAGGGTTGGCGAATCATAGCTGACCAGAACCTTGTCCCACCTCTCCGTTATTACCCACGGTAACAGACCTAGCCTGGCTAAGGGGGCAGAGATCGCCTAGTCCGACTGACGGTGGAGTCTGTTAAAGAAGTACTCTTTTTTAGCTCCAGGGACTGAAAAAAAAATAGCCATAACCCGGTCTCAAGCCGACACTTTGCTGTGCCTCAACACTTTCACCGCATCGACTGCAAAGAGTACCAAATCTCAGTTCCAGGGAAGAAGAAGAAGAAGAATACTCAATTCTCTTTAATTTGATTTAGAGCTGTTAGACGAAATGCGCGCGCACGGCTATGAAGTAATAAAATTAGAGAGAATGAGACGCTAAGTTAGTAAAGTATGTAATAAAAATGCATGATGAAAGGCAGACAAAAAATGTTTGTGAATTAGAATTATGTAGACAGACGTGAACGAGGTTCCCCTACGAGATAATAAGAAGCAGACATTTGTCTGCCAGGTCGTTGGGGATAACCCAGCCTGATCTAAGCGGAGTTTGCATATTATCAGTTTGAAAATGAAGACACCTGTATGCAGGTATGTGTGCTTTGTATATCTAATAGTGTATTGTTAGTAGGGAGACATTCCATGAAGGGAGCTCTACAGAGCAATTATTAAGATTCTAGGGCTTTGTTATAAAGAATGTCATGCTGACTTTCCTTCCCAGATTAGGGCCTGTAGTTTACTCGTTTTCTTTCTGAAATCCAGTATAGTTTTGACTTTCCTTCCCAGACTTCATTCATTCCTTTGCATGTCCCTTGCGGAACTTTGCCTCCCAAACAGCACTCCTGTAGGCCTCTCGGTTGTGAGCAAGATGGCCTGCTGCTGCTGCATCCATTTCCAGATCATCAACGATGTCTTGCAGCCATCTTCGTTTCGGTCTTCCTCTTTTTCTTTTTCCCATTATGTATCCTTCCAATACGGTCTTCTCTAAATTATCATGACGTTTAATGTGGCCAAAATATTTAAGTTTTCTCTCTTTAATCCCAGACTAGGACCTGTATAAATCTGGAGTTCTCACTCGTTTTCTTTCTGAAGTCTAGTACAGTTTTGACTTTCCTTCCCAGACCAGGGCATTATAAATCTGGAGTTCTCACTCGTTTTCTTTCTGAAGTTCAGTATAGTTTTGACTTTCCTTACCAGACTAGGATCTGTATTAATCTAGAATTCATTCGTTTTCTTTCCAAAGTCTAGTATAGTTTCAGCTTTTTTTTTAACACAGTGTCCAACAAGAAGAAGATAGCACTGACCTAGTTCAAGCGAAATGTCCATTATTGAACGTTGCCATCTTGACAGCCCATCTGAAGATGTCTTGCTGGGTGCAGCTTGGGACAGACTTAACCGTGTTCTGTTTCGATCAATGAAGTTTACAAATCTTCGGTTGCTTAGTCATCCCTAGCAGTCAAGCCTCGTAAACTGATCCAACACTGACGATCTGTCAGTATTTTGACCTTTTTCTGATCTCAGAAACCTTGACCCAGGTTGTATGTGGGACCTGTACAATCTTGAGAGAACGAGGCTGTTGAAGATATGTGTTCTTTGGCTCAGTATAGTACAAGGCAAGAATCGAAGCCAAAGTACACGGGTCCTGCTAGGAACGATAGATTTGTTACTTAGTTACAACGTGTTCTAGTACAGAGCTTAATCCGCCAACTTGTATGTCTTATCAGTTTTATCATATTCTCCCCACTTCTTATCCTTTTCCTCTTATTTTTCACCGCGTCTCGTGTTTTTCTTATTCAGTTTATCTTTACTTTTTATTAATGCTGGTCATACGTCGGAGTGACTAAATGGTTAGGGCACCAGTTTCTTATGGCGAAGGTCAGTGGTTCGAATGTGGCCAGAGGTGCCGCAGTCACCCGGGTGTAGGAACGGGTAGGTGGCCTCTTCTGGAGATGAGGAAGGAAAGACGGCCTGGCATCTCTAGTGTGCCCAGCAGGTCATGGAAAATGTCGGCACAGGCGCCATATTCCCTGGTTTCATGACACAATTCGGTGGCCTCTTTTTTACTGCTTATATTCTTAATTCCTCCCCCCCCCCCCATATAAAAATAAACCCTTTCATCTTTTACTTCCCTCTTTCATCTTCTGTTTTTTTGGCCCCTCTTTTTCCTCTGTGTGGTGGTATCATTAACGTTTCAGGAGGCAGTAACTTGCGGACAGCAGCGTTCTTCAACCAACAGTTGAAAAGTACCTGGGGGCCCAAGTTACCCCACTAGAGAGCCAGACGTGTAAAGGGCCCAGAAACGCTTGCCTGAAGTGATGGAAATGCGAGGAAGGATGGGGAGTGGAAAGAACTGGTTACTCCTCTGACGATCTGAAATGTTATGGTTTTGAATTTCACTTTCTACAAAAGACAGTTTCATGCTTTCCTCATCATTTTAAAATTAAAAAAAAAAAATTCTTAAACTCTTTTATTTCGGTGCTTCCTCCTCCTCCTCATTTGTCTCTTCCTTTTTTCTTTCCCACTCTCATTTTCCTCCACAGATTTTTTAAACCTCTGCTAGCGCTATAACTGTACACGAAAGCACCGGAGTAAAGCTGTGATAACAAAATGTATGAACTAGGAAAAAATGTAGGAACAACAGCTTTATTACTTAAAATAAAGTGTGCTTGTTGATTAATAAAGCTGTTTCTAATTTTTAACCTAGTTCATCCATCTTCCCGCGTTATATCTTCAACTTCTGTCGATTCTCGCTCTTTTTTTTTTCTTCTCGTTCATCTGTTCTTGTTCTTTCGGGATCGCCATAGTCCCCATGGTGGTGGAGTCTGCTAAAGAAGTACTGCACACCCCCCCGGGCCCCTGCTTTTTAGCTGCACCCCGGGACTGAAAAAAAATGTAGCTCCCATAACTCACTCCCAAGCCGATACGATGTTGTGTTTCAACACCTTCACAGCATCGACTGCAAAGAACACCAGGTTGCATTTCCAGGGAGACAGAAGACAAGACAAGCCTCTTCACGTACCTCCCCCCTCCTCTAGATGGCCACCAGCATATTCATCTTCCTCAGTGTGTGTCACAAGCTTGAAGGTCTGAAAATCTATTCATTGCTAACTGTATTTTTTTTTCCCCTTCTTTGTGTTCCTGTTATTGTCTCTTATTTATTTTCCTGTCATTGTCTCTTATTTATTTTCATGTCATTGTCTGTTTTTTTTTTGTTCCTGTCATTATGTCTTATTTATGTTCCCGCCATTGTCTCTTATTTATGTCCCCCATTGTATCTTATTTATGTTCCTGTCATTGTCTCTTATTTATGTTCCTGTCATTGTCTATTATTTATGTTCCTGTCATTGTCAATTATTTATGTTCCTGTCATTGTTTCTTATTTATGTTTCTGTCATTGTCTCTTATTTATGTTCCCGCCATTCTCTCTTATTTATGTTCCCGCCATTGTCTATTATTTATGTTCCTGTCATTGTTTCTTATTTATGTTCCTGTCATTGTCTCTTATTTATGTTCCTGTCATTGTCTCTTATTTATGTTCCCGCCATTCTCTCTTATTTATGTTTCCGCCATTGTCTATTATTTATGTTCCTGTCATTGTTTCTTATTTATGTTCCTGTCGTTGTCTCTTATTTATGTTCCCGCCATTCTCTCTTATTTATGTTCCTGTCATTTTCTATTATTTATGTTCCTGTCATTGTCTCTTATTTATGTTCCTGCCATTGTCTATTATTTATGTTCCCGCCGTTGTCTCTTATTTATGTTCCTGTCGTTATCTCTTTTTTATGTTCCTGTCATTGTCTATTATTTATTAGCTTTCCGAGCCATTCAGGTACACTTGTTTTGTTTTCTTTTCGTGTTGTGGTTTTTTTTTCCAAGGCACCAAATAGTTCTCATGATCAGAAGATGGCATTTGTCCAACCCGGCTAATTCATTTCATCTGCAGTTGTTGAAGCTTGTTATTTGGCATTGGTCCTACATGCGATCGCTGAACCTTTCTACAGTAGTTAAAGGCTTTTGTATAGTCCTTCCTTAGCCGGTCTCTTTGTGGAATATTAACAAGACATGAAATCAGCTACAAAGTGCAGTTTATAAGAACATATTCTGATTTACGTGAAGTGAGACCTATCATTCTATGTGGGTGGGCAGAGTAGATTCAGTTACGCGTATCATTTCAGTTATAATTTACGAATGATGTTCGAGTGATGCTTTCAGACTCTGAGGTTTCGTAGCCGTAATTCCAGATGAGAGCTGGAGGAGTCTTATAATTTTAAGACAAAACTCAGTCAGTCAGTCAGTCAGTCATTTGCATGTCCCTTTGCGGAACTTTGCCTCCCTAATAGCTCTCCTGTAGGCCTCTCGGTTCTAAGCAAGATGCCCTGCTGCTGATGCATCCATTTCCAGATTATCAACGATGTCTTGCAGCCGTATTCGCCTTGATCTTCCTCTCTTTCTTTTCCCCATTATGTACCCTTCCAAGACTGTCTTCTCTAAATTCTCATGACGTTTAATATGTCCAAAATATTTAAGTTCTCTCTGTTTAATCTTCCTTACCAGCCGGCCTTCTTCGAGACACATATTAATAGTTACGTCTTTTGGCACCAGTCGTATGTGTTCGTGTTCTGTACCTCAACTTCTTGTGACGCACCAGGGTGAGGATTTGCATTTTGGGAGACTGGTCCCTCCTGCAATTTTTTGTTGTAGATGGGCACGTCAGGCAATATCTCTTTATCTGGTGTTAATAGAAGATTTGTTGCCCCATTTTCTAATGTGCATTACGTTTTCTTATTACAGTAGCCATATTTCTCTATCTCTCTCTCTTTTTTTTTTATTAACAGATTGAACTGGCGTGGTCTATTAAAAAAGAGAGAGAGAAAGAGAGAGAAACTTCTTAGACTGAAGTGGGAGTATGTGAAGAAAACATGAACTCGTTATCAAGGAAGCGCACAGAGGATCAGCCTGTATAAACACGCCCTTTGTTGATTGAGTGCTTCACTAGTATCTCAAGATTCTGCGCGCCACGCCCTCTCATAGCTGGTGCCTCCAGGATTCATTTTATATACGCTGCCATCTGCGTCAAGGCCAAGACCAGTGATAGGGCATGCCTTATGGATTAACGAGAGTGAAAGCGTGGAAATGTCTGTAATACAGGCGGCCATGCTGCCATCTACAGTAGGTCATCGCCATGGAGAACGCTGTCATCTCCGCTACCAGACTGGCGGCAGTTCCGAATTATATAGGACAGTCACCAACAGTTTAGTGTGGTGGACAGGCCGGCTGGCGCTTCTTGCTTCTTCCCTGATATTATTCCAGTGTCCACACTCTGGAGGTGGTGGTGGAGTCTCTGCCCTTTCCTGCGCGGCTTGCGACCTTACTTTATGCCCTAGCACCTCGGACTGTCCTGGCAGTTTGGTCATGGATATTTGTAACTGCTGCCAGGTATGTGCTCGATCGAAGAACCAGAAGTGCGGTGGCCTGTTTGGAATTCTCGGCCAGTGTGATAAACATCTTCAGTGCTTTATTCGCCCCGTCAACGGACAGCCTATCACAGGAGAGGAGGAAGGAATCTGCAAAGGTAAGTTCTGTTTTCCTCCAGAACGGCGCTCAGGCAAGAGAAGTATTTTAAAATTTGAAATCGATCTTTCCAATGTCGTTCTTCATTTAACCCCCCCCCCCCCCACAACGATTAAGTTTTGCGTGAATATACGTTACCTTCATACACTGACAGTTGTAGCAGAGCATTCTTTGCTGCTCCCCATCGCTTAGTCAGATATCCTGCCTTTTTTTCATTTTCTAAAGAGGCATTTCCTCAACACCAGCGTGCCAGGTAACCAGTTTTACAGCTGAGGTCGATTCTGGGCGCCGGGGTATCTGATTCCACTAAAAGACATTTTACCATCGAAGAACGGCCACCTCACGAAATACACAGTTAACCCTTCCATTCCTGAATCAGTTTCCGTGTTTTGCCAGAATAAATTCTGATGATAAATTTTGGTAGAGAGAAACTGGAAGGACGTTGTTTCACGAGTGTAATTTTGAAAATATGAGATAAAAATGTGTTACTTTTCATTTTTGCCTAAATACCCCTTGAGCATTGATTCACACAGGCCTGAAAGATCTGCCGTGGCTGTCAGTGTTGAGTGAAAGAGTTAAAATTACTTGACCTTGGTACTCTCAGCTCCTAAGACATTGTCAACCCTGCAGAAACATCAGTGATATAGTTCTTACTGGACAACCATACTGTTAACACTAATGTGTCTGTTGTTAGATTGGGTGGCGAGGATGTGACCAGAACTAAACTGATGACATACTTGGGAGTGTAGTTTGATCGCAGTCTATTTTTCAAAGAACATGTTGACCACGTGGTAACAAAAACTCGCAAAGGTCTATCGGCAATGACGGTCGGGCAGCTGCCAATATTCAGAAGAGGGTACTAATACTTCTGTACCAGGGGCTGGTCCTTGCACTCATCGATTACGCCCTAGCCATCCTCACTGTCAGCCCTGCTGAGATCGAAAACTCGAAAAGGTGCAAAATGAGGCCATGTGAACTATCTTGGGGTGTACGAGAGACACTTCCTATGTAGGAATGAGGTATCTTCTTGATCTCCCTCACCATGAATCACAGGATCAAGATGTGAAGGGCACATGCTCACCTCAAGATAAGTGCAGTCAAAAAGCACCCATTACACCAAGAACTCCTCAAAGAAAAAAGTGACGGGCTAAAGAGAGGCAAATCATAGATGAGTCGTGCAGAAGATGGCACCAAGCAGGACTGTGAACCCAACAACATCAGCCCCGGCGAGAAATGGGTACACGTGCCTCCAGCATTCAGGGGCATCTTCTCTTGCATTTTCACGCTTGACTGGAGAAGCAGGGAACAGAATCCACTTGCTGTGAATTCCGAAGTCATCGCCCTCATCAGTGACAACTCCAGTAAGGCTGATGCTGGGATTTACGCTGATGGTTCCGTTGTACGACATTAAAGGAGTGCATGGGCATCCACGGCACTTTCGGTGAGCAGAACAATCCAGGAAGCCAGCTGTGCGAAGACACTAGCAGTATGACAATGGAAGTGATGGCAGTAGCGAAAGCATTCGTATGGCTGGATCCAGGAAGCCAGCTGTGCGAAGACACTAGCAGTATGACAATGGAAGTGATGGCAGTAGCGAAAGCATTCGTATGGCTGGATCCATGGAGCCCATGACTGCGTACTAAGTGATTCAATGGGTATGATCTGGAAGATTGAGACAGGTTCCGTACGCAGGCAGTGGCTTGAGTCGTTGTAGAGATCAGCCATTCGCAGTCACCTCCGTCTATGTTCCTGGGCACGTGGGCATCCAGGGAAATGAGAGAGCTAGCGCTGCCATCGTTGTAGATGGACAACCACTGGATCGAGTTGATATTGTTAACGTGGTTACAGAGATAAGCAGTGAATCTACATCGCTACTCAGACTGAGAGAGCTGGGAATACAGATCGGCACGGCCAGGAACGAGAGGCATACTGCACATGCGAGACAACCTGTCAACCAACACAAGACAGGCGCTATCAATCACAGGACATTGACGGATATGTTCAGGGGCGGGGGTCGGGGGGGGGGGAATCTGACCACCTATGGACGTGTCCAGAGTGCAGTGATTATGACCCAGACTATAGACCATATCTTTCCGCTTTTGTTTTTCATCATTTCCTTATTTCCTCCATGCTTTCAGACATACTATGGAGCTCTTTAAAAGCTGTTAAATACGTCTATCACAATGAGACAGGCCTTATGATTTTGTCTTTTCATCTGTGCTAACGAGGATTCATCCTTCTGTGCCATCGCTTACAAAAAAAAAAAAAGAGCTGTAATATATTTTCGGAGACAGACAGACGGACGTAGGGTAGGGTATGGTAGGTAGGTAAGTAGATAGGTGGCCAGGCAGGCAGCGCAAGACCTATTTCACCCACAGATAATTCACTTCAAGTAGGCCAGGTCTGTTTTGGCGTATGCCACTCATGTGATCCACTTAAAGTACGTGAGACAGGCAGGTCCATAACCAATGTTTCATAGGCTGTGATTACTTACCTGAACCGTACGCTCTTTTAAAATGTATGTCAGGCCACCTCTGCCAAAAAAAACGGGGTCACCTTCCTTCCACCTGCCTAATCCAAATAGATCTATTAACAGACTTTACTTGTTTTTAAGACCCCATCAGGCCTGCAGGCATGTGAGGTTTCTGCCAAGGTACCTATCGATAAAATTAAACTGGTCCTTTGAAATAGGTCAGAGAAAATATATTTACACCGTCATGTGATTTAGTTGTTTTATTAAGCAATTTTTTTTTTATATCTGCTGTTGTAAAATTTACACTTGTGATTCACCTGGTGTTATCTACATCATTAGAAGACAGCACATATACAAGACAGACAAATTTGACGTTATCGTATGTTTACAGACCTCATTGAAGTAGATATGTTTCTAAAAAAAAGTCTGTGTTAAGATGACGCTAATGAGTTTTGAAGTAGGTAGATGTAGCCAGTTGCGGAAGTAAAGGATGAGTTTTGAAGTAGGTAGATGTAGCCAGTTGCGGAAGTAAAGGATGAGTTTTGATGTAGGTAGATGTAGCCAGTTGCGGAAGTAAAGGATGAGTTTTGATGTAGGTAGATGTAGCCAGTTGCGGAAGTAAAGGATGAGTTTTGATGTAGGTAGATGTAGCCAGTTGCGGAAGTAAAGGATGAGTTTTGATGTAGGTAGATGTAGCCAGCTGCGGAAGTAAAGGATAGTTTTGAAGCAAGTAGATGTAAGTAGCTGTAAAAGTAGATGAGGCTTTTGAAGCAGGTAATGTAGTCAATTGCGGAAGCGAAGGATGTTTTTTGAAGCAAGTTGATGTAGGAGTAGTATAGATAGATGAGGCTTTTGAAACAGGTAGATGTAGATAGAAGGAGAAGAAGACGAAGACGAAGAAGAAGAAGAAGAAGAAGAAGGCGGTTTTGAAGAAGATAAATATAGAGACAGAAGAGGGCTTTTCAGAAAACAGATGTAGGTAGCTGTAGAGACAGAAGAGGGTTTTTTTCAAAAAATATATGCAGGTAGTTGTAGAGACAGAAGAGGGTTTTTTAAAAAAATATATATGTAGGTAGTTTTAGAGACAGAAGAGGGCTTTTCAGAAAATAGATGTAGGTAGTTGTAGAGACGGAAGAGGACTTTTGAGAAAGTAGATGCAGATATCTGTAAAGATAGAAGAGGGTTCTGAAATAACTACATATAGGTAGTTGTATGAGAAGAAATAGAACGTTGTGAAGGACGTAGATGTGGGTAATGGTATAAAATGCAGAACATCATTTTCCAGTGCAGCTTTCGCCGTGGAAGATTCAACCATTATTTTAAACAATGAACATTTGATTGTAAAAGTTGTAACAAAAAACCATATTTGTACGGCAGAGTCCAGTCTCCTGGCGTTTGTATCTTATCTTAATTAAATTTTACATCCTTCCCATGTCGTTAAACGTCACATAGGGCTCGCAAGGTAGTTCGCCAATTTTTCATGTTTTCGGCGAGCTTTTCAACCTCTTCAAGGGATTTTATGCCTGTTAATTTGGCCTCTCTTAACAATGTCCTCTTTAGAGTTTCACGTGATCGACTTCTTTTTCTTCGGCCTGTTGTGTTCCACTTGATAGCTTGTTTTAGGATTCTCTGATCGTTTTTATCTCATCACAAAACCAACATATGTCCATCTCCTTTTCCTGATCACCCATGAAACAGGTTGTTGTTCAGTCATCAGTCTTATCTCTGAATTGTTCTTGAATTCTTTCCACTTGATACCGAATATTTTCCATACGCATTTGCTTTCAAAAGAGTCTAATTTCTTGTCTGTTTCTTTAGTTGTTTTCCAGCTTTCGCATGCATAAATGAGATTGGATATTACATTTGAATTGAATAGTCTTAACTTGGTTTTTGTGCTTATAACTTTTGAATGCCATATGTTCTCAAGATTCTTGAAGATCGATGCTGCTTTTGCAATTCTAGTTCTAACTTCCTTTCTGGTGTCACCATTCTGGTCTATGTAGCTGCCAAACTATGCAAATTGATTGACTTCTTCAACATATGTCCCTTCTACGTATATTTTTCCATTTTGATTAGTGGGAAGTTTAATTATTTTTGTTTTGTCCTTGTTAATTTCAAGTCATATTTTGCTAGCCAGTGAAGACAGGCTAGCTATCTTTTCTTGCATGGAATTCACATTGTTACTGATAAGAGTTATGTCATCAGCAAAATCAAGATCTTCTAGTTGAGTCCCATGTACCCAATCAATATATGTGTTACCTGTGCAGCATTTTATCATTATGAAGTCTATTGCAATTCCAAAAAGCAAGGGAGATAATATACATCCTTGTTTCACACCTGTTTCAATCTGGAACCATTCGCTCATCCCTTCTTCTGTTTTGCCTGCACAAACACATCCATTAATGATATTGACAATTTTAGATGGTATTCCATATAGACTTAAACTGGCAAAGAAACTCCGTTTGTATCTACTGTCCTCTTTTTTCTGGTTTTTGTTTTCTTCTCACATGATACCGCTCGGAAGTCGCTCTCTTGGCATAGCCTTTCGTTAGTTCTTCTTCTTCTTCTTACCTTCATCTCTCATCTTCTTCTTCTTCTTACCTTCATCTCTCATCTTCTTCTTCTTCTGCTACAGCTACCTACATCTACCCGTTTCAAAATCCTCATCTATCTATGTTACTCCTACATCTACTTGCTTCAAAAGCCATCCTTTACTTCCGCAACTGGCTACGTCTACGTACGTTAAAACTCAACCTTTATTTCCGCAACTGGCTACATCTGCCTACTTCAAAACTCATCCTTTATTTTCGAAACTGGCTACATCTAACTACTTCAAAACTCAACCTTTATTTCCGAAACTGGCTACATCTACCTACTTCAAAACGCATCCTTTATTTTCGAAACTGGCTACATCTACCTACTTCAAAACTCATCCTTTATTTCCGCAACTGGCTACATCTGCCTACTTCAAAACTCATCCATATCTCTCGCTGAGGAGAAAAAAGAATCTCTTGGGAATTTCCCAGCAAATAACTGTATCTCGGCCTTAGTTTACTTTGAGGGCTCAATCATCTCGCTCTTCCCCCTCCCCCCTACTCTCTCTCTCTCTCTCTCTCTCTCTCTCAAGGCTCCTGCGGACAGGAATACCATATCATGTCCTTCCACAGCCTTTGATCCATTGTGCATCTTAACAGGCTCATCCCTGTGCATTATCCATGCCAGGATGCCAAACCATCAAACATCATTTCTCACTGTCTGCCCTCTGTCCCGTCTGCCTTCCATCTTCCCAGCTACCATTAGGTGCTACAACCCACCTCTCCTAAAAAACGTGAAATTTTAGATTGTCGTTTTTTCTGATCTTTCTTATAATTTTCTTTGATTCTTGCGCCTCTTTCAGAACTTCCTCGTTCGATGTTCTCGCTGTCCGTGATACCTTCAGCGTTCTTCTTAAGGACCACATTTCAGTTGGTTCCAGCACATTTTACTGGTGCCAAAGCTTCCCCACCCATAGAATAGGACTGGCTGAGTGTAACAGTGGAGCACTCCTTTCATCTAGAACAGTGTTTCCCAGAATGGGCGATAATGCCTTCTTGTGGACGTTGGAAAGGACTTGGGGTGGGGTGGGGGGTGGGAGAGAGCCCGCCGGTGAAAGAAAACAGGTCAGCTGGGGGTAGGGGGACAGTGAAAGAAAAAAAGGTGGGGGGCAGTAGTATCCTCCTTCTTAGAACTGATATTGAGAAACCTGTGTCCCTACATGAAACTCATCCATCACATTAATAGTTGAGAAAACAGTGCAACATGTGAGTTATATATGTGTACTCATTCATATTGTTAAATAGATTACTTTGCTAGCTGAACTTTTTAGTTGTGTAATGCGCATCCTTGTTTGATAGGTCTTTATACGAGTAGTAAGGCAGGGGTGGGGGTGAGGGGGAGGGGTTGATGATGTAAGTGGCCTTGGAGAAAAGAGGGGTGCATCGCGAACAAGCTTGGGATACACTGATCTAGAAGTTTTATAATGCTGTGTCTGCATTCAAAGCAGATATATATATATATGCAGGATGTTTTTAAAGTCTCACTGCACTTTCTGTGCAAAAATGCAGAAAATGACGTCATAAAAAATGTGCTGCACAGTCAGTTGTGAAGAAAAATGCAGTGAATGGTTGCTATCTGCTGGAGTAATTTTTTGCACTCAAAACAGAATTGTGTTATCAACGGAAGAAAGAATTTTTTTGGTTGAACAAGTGTTGCGAAATGGCGGTCGATACACGCGGGTGGTTGTTCAAAGATTTATAGCAAAATTTCCTGATAAACAACCTCCACATCGCACTACGTTTAGAAATTTGTTGAATAAGTTTCGTGATACGGGAACTGTGGAAGATGCTCCACGATCTGGTTGGCCTGCCGTGTCTGAAGAAAAATGTCTAGATATCCAAGACAGAATCCTGAAAAGTCCATGCAAGTCCTTAAGGAAAATGTCGCAAAAAGTGAACGTATCACTGAGCACGGTGCACAGAATTCTTAAACATTGGTTACATTTTCAACCATACAAGATTTCTGTTGTGTCTGAACTAAAAGAGTGTGACAATCAATTCAGAGTCAACTACTCCACGTGGTTTCAAGCATATTTAGCGGAAGAAGAGGAGTCAATTCTCGATTTAACATTCTTCTCTGATGAGGCATGGTTACATCTATCTGGATACGTTAAAAGCCAAAATAATCGTATCTGGAGCAGTGTTAATCCCAAAGCATTTCAAGAAGCGCCGCTACACGATGCGAAAACTGGGGTATGGTGTGTCGTCAGTAGAACACGTTTAATTGGACCAATTTTCTTTTACAACACTATAAATGACGATCGGTACCGTACTGAGATTCTGGAACCTTTTTTTGAACAGCTGAATGAACGTGAAATTGAAGAACCGTGGTTCCAGCAAGAAATTGCAACTGCACACACAGCTAGAGCAACACACGGTTTTTTTTTTCTGAAGAAATTGTCACAAATCGCATAATATCTCGTGGAATTTGGCCTGCTCGTTCTCCAGATCTAAATCCATTAGATTATTATCTATGAGGTTTCTTGAAAGGAAATGTTTACAAAAATAATGTACAAACAATTGAGGACCTGAAAGAAGCAATCAGAATTACCATTCTAGAAATAACATTGCACAAGGTATTTGACAATATGAAGAGACGTGTACAGTCATGTCTTGAAGCCCATGGTGGACATTTCCAACACCTGTTAGAATGAATGTTTCAGTGGTACATTCCAGTTAACCGATAACAGCGTTGTATTATTGCAGTCACTATTGTAACTAAATAAGTGACTTTTTTAGCACATTTTGTGATGACGTCATTTACTTCATTTTTTTCATATAAGGTGTAGTGAGACTTTAAAAACAATATATATATATATATTATATATATATATATATATATATATATATATATATATATATATATATATATATATATCCTATGTTGGACATATACAAAGAGGCAACATTTAGCAGCACTGCGCTTAACTATAAAGTCTAGCCAGTGAACCGTGGGAAATAAAAGTTCGATCATCCCTGCTTTAGTCCGGTTCTCTCCACGCGTGAAGTAGCTTACCTTTCATCTTGTCTCTGACGCAAGAGTGCTCCAACAAAGTTTCATTCTCATAAATGTTTTTTTTTCCCTCTCCTGCGCCTTCATTGCGTGGTTACGCATGCCTGATTTACAAATGTTAAATATGCATTCATCCCTCCCCCCATGTCCTGTGTTTTGTAATTGTATCACCCGAATATTAAAAAAAAAAGAATAAACCGCCATACGATTACTTAATAATGAGACCATTATTGTTCCGTTTATGTGTGTTCAGCAGTTCTAAATTTATTATTTTATTATTTTTAATAGTGGTGGTATCTTATCTTCTTATCTTATCTTATATCCTTCCCGTGCCGTTAAACGTCACATAGGGCTCGCGAGGTAGTTCGCCAATTTTTCCTGTCTTCGGCGAGTCTTTCAACCTCGTCAAAGGATTTTATGCCTGTTAACTTGGCCTCTCTTAACAATGTCCTCTTCAGAGTTTCACGCGGTCTGCCTCTTTTTCTTTGGCCTGTTGTGTTCCACTTGATAGCTTGTTTTGGGATTCTCTGATCGTTTCTTCTCATCAAGTGACCAACATATGTCCATCTCCTATTCCTGATCACCCGTGAGACTGGTTGTTGTTCAGTCATCTGTCTTATATCTGCATTGTTCTTGAATTCGTTCCTCTTGATGCCAAGTATATTCCTTAGGAATTTTTTTTTCCAAAGAAAACTACTAGTATTAGTACTAGTAATAGTAGGAGCAGTAGAAGTAGTATTGATAGAGCACAAAAACTACACACGCATACACCAAAGGAACATGCATAAATCGAAGTAAAAGCGTGTAAATAAGAGATTAGCGAACTGAATGATTGGTACCTACTACTGCAACAGACAAGAGTCGCCTGTGTTACTTACTGCTAGTTAAGCTCGTTACGTTTAACTTGGAGAAACACGAAAAGCTACAGTCACAACTAGTTCTTGTGATTAACACTCGTGTTCCGTTGTAGCAGGATAATGAAATGATCTGACGTAAAGTTCCACTGAAAATCGCCAACGGAATGAAAGGATTGTTGCAGAACTGGCGTTGGATTAGCGTTAGAGGAATTTTGGGGGTAAATAAAAGCGCAGGCTTGTGTACGTGTTTGCAACACAGAACACTTACCTGCGCCAGGACTTGAAAACATTTAGTATTTATCAGAGTGCGGAGAAATCAGGAGCAGTAGAATGGTGGTTCTTAAACATGAGGTTTATGACCCGCCAGCAAATGTGGAGTAGCTTCGATGAAAATAGGTCTCACAATCATAGTTCTTCTTCTTCTTCTTCTTCTTCAGCTTTGCAAACCATTAAGGCTCATTGCTGCAGATAAAGTTAGCCTCCATTCCTCTCTATTCCTAATCTTCTCTCTCCAGTTGGTGAGACCAATTTCTTTTATATCCTCTCCTATGTTGTCTTTCCATCTGTCTTGGGTCTACCCCTTTGTTATCTTCTTTTTTTTTTTAATGATGGGGCCACAGCCTTCTGTGAGAAGGAGTTTGTCCTTCCACCAGGTGCATCCACCAGGTGACCGATGGTAGAACAGCTTCTAGATACAGAGGTCTGGCTGTGAGCATCTCAATAAACAGCAGCGAACCAATACAGGTACCCAGCGGCCGTGCGGGTCAGTCTCTTTAGGCAAAGGCTAGGGGATAAAATCGCATACAGACCAAGCGAAAGGCAAAGGGAAACCACCGCTGTACCATCATCACTCCTTTGTCAAATCATTCTTCGCGGAGATGTGGTTTTGGAGAAAGATGCAACAAATGACCTAGACAGACAGGAAAAACAAACTAAGAGGTCCTCAAAGAAGTTCCAGAACAATGAAAACTAGTTAAAATGATAAGGAAAAGCCAGTCAACATTTCGTGGACATGTCACGAGAAGACAAGTTGGAGAACCTGGTAATGACTGGAAAATTCAAGAGAAAAACGAAGAGAGGGAAGACCAAGAGAAAAATATCTCTGTGGACTGACCAAGTAACCTGGGAAAAAAAAGAGCATCTGAACTGATCGGAAACACCAAGGACCGCACAAGATGAGGAAGCATCTGAACTGATCGGAAACACCAAAGACCGCACAAGATGAGAAAACACCAAGGACACCACAAGATGAGGAAGCATCTGAACTGGTCGGAAACACCAAAGACCGCACAAGATGAGGAAACACCAAGGACCTCACAAGACGAGGAAACACCAAGGACCGTACAAGATGAGGAAGCATCTGAACTGATCGGAAACACCAAAGACCGCACAAGATGAGGAAACACCAAGGACACCACAAGACGAGGAAACACCAAGTACCGTACAAGATGAGGAAGCATCTGAACTGGTCGGAAACACCAAAGACCGCACAATTTGAGGAAACACCAAGGACCGCACAAGACGAGGAAACACCAAGTACCGTACAAGATGAGGAAGCATCTGAACTGATCGGAAACACCAAAGACCGCACAAGATGAGGAAACACCAAGGACCGCACAAGACGAGGAAACACCAAGAACCGCACAAAACGAGGAAACACTAAGGACCGCACAAGATGAAGAAACATCAAGGACCGCACAAGATGTGGAAGCATCTGAACTGATCGGAAACACCAAGGACCGCACAAGATGAGGAAACACCAAGGACCGCACAAGATGAGAAAACATGATCGTCAACGCCATCCGGCACAGCAAATAATAATAAAAATCCACAGCTCAGGCCAGAAAGAGGATCCACGGCCAGGAAGAGATTAAGAACCAGACTAAGTTTACTGAGCATTGTGGACCCCCCCCCCCCCCCCCCCCCCCCCCATCAGCCTCCAAATTCCTGGGATTTAATTTAGGAAAGCGTCAGAAACAAAATAAATGAGAAAATTGAGGGCAATCACTTTTGGATTTCTTTAACAAAACAGTGGAACCAAAGAAATCAGGATGATAATAACTGAAAAAAGTATATTGAATTAACAGAAAAAAAAAAGATTCTTGTCTTCACAGATGCCGAAGCCTCTCAGGGGCAACTTGAACAAATGATGAGATGTCTGGAAGAGATTCATGTGGGTTAGTGGTCCTAAACCTTTTTTTTTTTAATCCAGACATCTTTTTCACTTTATGCCAGAATATTATTCTTTCTCATTCTCTCTCTGTCTCTATCTCTGTCTCTCTGTCTCTCTCTATCTCTCTCTCTCTGTGTCTGTCTGTCTGTCTATCTATCTATCTCTCCTCACAACTCCACTTTTCCAGCTCCTGTAACTCAAAAATCCATTCTAAAAGCTATGCATTTAATATTCCAACAGTCTCATTCTGTCACTCTGTGGCCTGTCAATCCTGAAATCCTAAAACTCCCCCGCCCCTACCCGGTTAAAAAAAAAAAAAGGTGTAGAAGGGAGAGCAAAAGTTGAGAACCCCCGATAAAGTAATCAGACAAATCAGTTATCTGCACTGTAAGCAAAACAGAAGTTGTGAGGTCTGACATGTACCACTTAACACTTATTAATAAAAGAAGGAGAGGGCGTGTACTGTCTCAACTTATGTAGAGAGGTGGTCTTCAAAAACACTAGTAAAATGCTGCTGTTAGGAGCACCAACGCACAGATGAATCAGGCGCATTTCGTGGACAGAAACTAACGCAAGGAAGCATTTCATCACGGGAAGCTGTGAAAATAAGCTGCCTTAAAAAAACATAAAAATTAGACCAGAGCCCTTAAAGTATTCTGGCCCTCTCAAAAGTCATTTCACTATCAAAAATAGAACTAAGATGGACACCACATGAGAACAGAAGTAAGGGTAGACCAAAAGAGACATGGAAAAGAACAACAGAGAGGATGTTGAGCAGTAGAGGGCTCACTTGGGCAAGAGTAGAAAAAAAAAAGGCAAAGGACAGGCGTTTGTTGAAAACCCTTGGGGAAGCCCCATGTGCCTTGGGGATTTAAGCTTCAGATATATATATATATATAATCTTATAATGGAAACGTGATGTGGGGGTAAAGTTCAAGGTTAACGAGCACGAGGGCGACAACGATGCAGATGAGTGGACAACATCAAGAAACGGACAGGAATCAGTGTGCTGGACCCACAGTGAAAACTAGGGACACTACAAACTTCAGATCCATTACAGAAACAGGGCAAGCTGATGATAACTTAAATGTCGCAGTAACGTTTTTTCTGAGCTAAAAATGTAACCTTTGTTCTCTGGCATTAACATGCGCGTTTTTTTCTTGTAGTTTGTTAAATTGCCGGCATTTGGCAGAGTAGATTAAAGTCATCACCCTAGTGTCATGCGGTTTGTGGTTTAGCTAGTTAGCAACCAATTTCAAACAGTTTCAGTTCAGATCTAAAATTGTAACCACACCCCCCTAAAAAAAAACCGTTTTTTTTGTAGTGTTTTGTTGCATCTTCCAGTAACAGTGTCCTGTCTTGTGCTATCTCCCTGTACCTCCGGGCTGGTGTTCTTTGCAGCTGTTGCTGTGGAGGTGTTGGGCTACAGCATCGTATCGGCATGGGAGAGGGTTATGCCAGCTATTTTTTTGTTTCAGTCCCGGAGTACAGCTAAATAGCAGTGGTTGTGTGCTATGCTTTTTTTTTTAGCAGACTCCACCACCATGGGGACTGTGGCGATCCCTGCCCCGTTAGCCAGGCTATGCCCGTTACTGGGGGTACCACGGAGCTGTAGGACAGGGTCCTGATCAGCTATGGTTCGCTAACCCTGACGCTAGCATATGGTTCGCTGCCCCTGACGCTAGCATATCAGCTATGGTTCGCTAACCCTGACGCTAGCATATCAGCTATGGTTCGCTAACCCTGACGCTAGCGTATGGTTCGCTGATTTCCTAATCGGACACCGTCTTCACACCCCCCCCCCCCCCAACTTTACGCGGAGATCTCTTGACTGAGCCATCTACTGGCCGCCTAAGATGACAAACAGCTATAGGGGAGACGATTAATTCTTGAACCAAAGAGCAAATTTTTCATTGAGCTCCGCCACCCATGCATCTCTGCTCACTGGTATGGCTGTGGTGTCAGGGCAGACTCTGGAAGCGGAAGCATGGGTTTCAGACCAGATATTTGACCCCTCATTTTTGGGGGGCCCATGATTTCTGCAGCATTTTGCCCCCATGTGTAAATCGCTGAGCAACAGTGACACAGAACAAGTTCAAGGTTGCGAAATAAATGTCAAAAGACCACAAATCTTTTCCCTCCTCTATGACCTGGCATGGTTCAAAGTCTCATCAACTGCTTTCATATTCGCCCTGTCTGGTGAAAGTTTACATTCATCAATAGGTCCTGTGAAAGGGGGAGGGAGGGGGTTCCAGCCAGTGCATCGTTATGGGGCTCGGAGAGTTTTACCTGTTTTAAGTGTGGGTCTGCCAGGAGAGGGCCGTAGAGGATGAAGACAGATATTGTGGGTGTATGTGGGTGGGGGGGGGGGGGGGGAGGGGTTGCACCGGTTTACACAGTTTCTCTCAGAGGCCCACATTATCAGTGAGAATATCTGCAGGAACAAGCCCCGCGGTCACTTGTGGGACTGCTGACAAGTGCCAAAACAGCTTTCTCCTAACATTGGTCTGCGAACGGCTTGTGTGCTTTCTCGTCCGCTGGAACTTTTGGACTTTTTGAAAAAAAAAAAGGTTTATAAACATTTTTTTTTCTTTCATTGAAGACGGGCATAAGCATGAGATAAAAGGTGTGTCAAGTCATCCAGTGTTATCATGTTGATGCCCATATTTTCCCTCACCTTTCAGTACACAAGAGACTGATGTGGTCAGCATTTTTCTTGGCTGTCCTTCCCTCGCTAAGCTTCATTTACCACGAGGTGCCCGTTTCCAGCATCTGGGTTGATTAAGATGTTGCCAGCCGGATTCGAACCACAAAACTTCTCAATGAGAACCAACTCGGGTGCTAAGGGCACGCACATGTGGCCCAGTACGTTAAACACATAGCTAACTAGGGCGCTAAAGGCATGCACATCAGTGGTCCTTTTAAAAAAAAAATTTTTTTTTCAGCGCGTTTAGAATACAGTTCTACGACCAACTTAGACTTGTGCAATCTAAAAATGATCACAGATTCATTTGTTACGAATAGTGTTTTCACGTATAACCAAACTGAAAGAGATTGTTTTCATGTATTACCAGACTGAAACATATATGTTCATGTATCTAGGACTGAAACAAATGTTCATGTATCTAGGACTGAAACAAATGTTCATGTATCTAGGACTGAAACAAATGTTCATGTATCTAGGACTGAAACAAATGTTCATGTATCTAGGACTGAAACAAATGTTCATGTATCTAGGACTGAAACAAATGTTCATGTATCTAGGACTGAAACAAATGTTCATGTATCTAGGACCTAAATTCTGCTTTATTTTCAGACACGCACAACCACGACAAAATAACATAATGCGAGTTGTTATTACTGCCAGTAACAAAGTTGAATTATGTTTGTGAATACGTATTGTAATAATGAGGACCGGCTGCTTTGTCAAGATTGCTCTCTCTCTCTCTCTCTCTCTTGTCTTATTTTGTCGGTTGGCAGATAGCATAATGGACGTCATGGGATTTTTGGTTTGTTTGTTTGTTGAGGATTTGAAAATGACATCGTTTGGCCTTAGCGTACGTTATGTGACCTAGCTCATGCTCGGAAACATCTGCCTGCTTGTTTTTTTACTGGATATTACAGATCACGTGCTTTTGTGTGTGTGTGTGTGTGTGTGTTTGTTTGTTTGTTTGTTTGTTTGTTGGTGTTGTTCTCCACTCTGGACGGACGGACAAGTGGATGGACAGAGAGGCAAGGAAGATGGATTGGATGTTAACTGAGCAACCTGCTTCGTCTTCCGGCTGGGACATGCGTGGAGTCTTGTATCCCATAAACACACATATCTCGTGTTGAAAAGTCTTATCTTGCTGGAGTACACGGTACATGTTTCCTGTGACAGGTCTCTAGAAGCAGCTTTATGTTGGGTCTGTCTATGTGAAGTGTGCCCGCTCGGGTCCGGCCTGCTGCCGGCATGACAGTAAGCGAGTACTACCTGTCCTGGTAAAACTCACTGCCTCGTTTGTGACTCGGGGGAGTTATAAGGACTATGGGAGATTTATAAGAACTGGGGGGGGGGGGTGTTATGAGCACTACGGGAGAGTTATAAGGACTACCTGAGAGTTATAAAGACTACGGGGGAAGGGGTTTATAAGGACTATTGGAGAGTTATAAGGACTATAGGAGAGTTGTAAGGACCGAGGAGGGGGGAATAAAGACTACGGGGGATTTTACGGCAGAGTTATAAGGACTGTGAGAGAGTTGTAAGGTCTACGGGAGTGTTGTAAGGGCTACGGGGGGGGGGGGGGTAAGGACTACGGGGGGAGTTATAAGGACTATGGGGGGGGGGGGGTTATAAGGACTACGGCAGAAAACTCCGAAAGGAGTGGTCTTAAAACAGTTGTTGGCAAGGCTCTTAAGCCCAGTGGGCCCTGCTTGTTGTCCTGGGCGCATATTATCAGGTGGTGCACGACTGTACTATCGATTTTGGTATTAGCTGCCATATATTAACTAAAAAAAAATAATTAAAGGTTTATGGTATTACCTTCTTACACACAGCTTGTATGTAGTTGGAAAAGTCCATGGTTGTTTAAAAAAAAAAAAAGGTTGACACTGCTTTGGCCTACCAAAATCTGATATCTCTCTCTCTCTCCCTCCCCTGTAACTTTCCTAGATTTTAAGACCCGTGGACTTTGCCTTCCACCAAGAGCTGAACCGACAGATTCGAGAAGGGGGGGGGGGGCGGGGGGCGGGGGTGGGATGCAGCCGTTGACAAGACACCTCCTCCATGCCACTTGCCCAAGCGAAGCAACTTAATGCGCTCAATGGAGATGTCAGACTTTTATCCTTTCGTTCAGCTCGGACACAAAACATGGGAGGAACTGCTAGCAGGGCGGCAGAACCCACCACTAAAATCCGGATGCTTCTAAAGATAATTGTGCCCTTGAAACCCTAAGAAACATAATTTCGTGGAGTACTTTAATACAAGGGGATAGGATACACCCAATCCTGGAATTTGATACGCTCTAGGGGAAAAAAACAACAAAAACAAACATAAACTGCGCCGCAGTATATTAGCCAGAAGATAAGGTGTTTGTGTTTTGATTCTAAATTATTCAGAACTGAGTCATCTGACCAGAGCACCAAACCCGCATATGTAGGGCAGATTTACACAGCTGAGGGAGATCTTATAGGTTCAGGGCTTTTGTCTTAAAATTGTGGGGTGTTACCTCAGTTGTCGAAGTTCAAGATTTTAAAGATGACACTTTATTTCTTATAAGCTACAATACAAAAAAAAGTATTCTTCCTTTATAAAAAAAGTAAGGGTACCCCTGTCATGCCTTAGAGGCACATAGGGATATGGTGTTAGTGCCCATATTTTCCTTAACCTGTCACCACACTAGAGGGTGATATGATCAATATCGCGCTTGAATGCCTTTTCCTTCCCCAACTCCAGAAGAAGTCGGGTACCCATTTCTACAGCTGAGTGACTGGGGTGCCGCCGGCCGGATTCGAACCCCAGACCTTCACCATGAGAGACCAGTGCACTAGCCACTTCGCCACTCAGACACCAGATTCTTCCTTTATACTCTGTTTTAAAATATTATCCTTTACTTTTCAGAATACTGTCAGTTATATATATATATATATATATATATATATATATATATATATATTCTTTGAAATATTCTCTTTCACATATCCCTTCAAAACAATCATCCATTTATACATTCTTTAAACATATTCTCCTTTCATACCTTCTTGTAAAGCATTCTTTCAAAACATCTTCATTCATGCTGATAATTCTTTCTTAAAAACTAAAAAAAAAAAAAGTCTGGAAAAACTATACCCGAACATTGTCCTCGATAAATATGCTATGCGTAGCCTTAGGTATGTGGTCATGCATGATGTTTTGTCTAGTGTTCTTGTTACGTGAGAGTAAATAACCTCTGATATGACAATCATCTATCTATGGCAAGGCAGGCTTTGTTCTCGAAACTTGCATTCAAGCACGTACTGTGCCTCGTCTGGTGATTTAATGCCTGGTTTTGGATGCGAGGACAAGATGTGATCATGTGTTAATGATTGTGATTAGCATACAATTATTTCTTCAACGGTTGCTGTAATCGTTAAGTCGGTTTTTAATAATGTGCTGTACTTGTTTACACGGCCTGGTATGCAGACAGGGTTATTAACCGACCTTTCCCCCCCCCCCCACTCTCCCACCACATACCCTCCCACCAATCTCTCTCGTACTCTCGCTTCACCCTTCCCATCCCTCCGCCCCAAAAATATATTATTTGAATGTTTGTATCTTATGTGCGGTTAGATGCACTTTTCCATTCTTTGAATGCTTGTAGTTTTTGTGCAATTAGATGTAGTTTTTTCCTTCTTTGAATACTTGTAGCTTATATATAATTGGATGTAGTTTTTTCCTTCTTTGAATACTTGTAGCTTATATATAATTGGATGTAGTTTTTTCCTTCTTTGAATACTTGCAGCCTATATATAATTGGATGTAGTTTTTTCCTTCTTTGAATACTTGCAGCTTATATATAATTGGATGTAGCTTTTTTTTCCTTCTTTGAATGCTTGTAGCTTATATATAATTAGATGTACCATTTTCCTTCTTTGAAAGCTTGTGCAATTAGAGGTACCTTCTGCTAAATTGAATGCTTGTAGCTTACGTATAATCAGATGTATTATTTGCTTCTTTGAAATGGCAAGTGTTCGAAATGTCCACAACACGACACAATGTGACCCGTCCGTCAGTGAATATTAGAAAATGAATGTTGAACTCTGTTGAAGTAAAGATCACCGGAGACTCTGCTGATGTAGTTACTTGGAGGAGTGTTAAGGTTAGCATGGGTGGGTAAGGTGACAAAAGAGGAATGTCAAAAGGCAGCGAATAAAAATGCTTGATTTCTGTAAGTATTTCCTCAGATTTCCTGCGCTGTAGTTGCCCGTGAAACGGTAGCATTAGCATTGGAGGTGTCGGTAGCGATGTCTCTCCACAGCGTCTTTCATATTTTCCTTCAGTTCTGTTGTTGTGCTTCTCGCATGCCTTTTTGGTCACACCGCCTACGATTTTCTCTCTTGGCCTGCCTCTTTTTTTCATGTTTTCCATTTATTTTCCCCTGTCGTCACAATATTTTTTTTTATCCCTCCTCTTCTCATTATATGGCCAATGAACTTAAGTTGTTCCCCCCCACCCCCCCCCCCCCCCCCCGTGTTCATTAGGTTTCGTTTCTCACTTGCTTTTCTTAGGCATTCACCATTTGTTACTTTAGCTGTCTGTAGTATTCTTAACATGCTACGTAGGAACCACATTTAAACTGCCTCAGGTGTTCTCGCTGTTGTTTCTTGTCAGTGATGATGATTCGCTCACTTACAGCAATACTATCTTACTGGCTCAATATAACATTTTAAAACAGTTTCCCTAGTGTCTGTTAGCAAAGATGGACAATAGTTTCATTTTCTAACATGCTACCCCTGCCTGACATATTCTGTTTTTGGCCTCTGTGGTACATCTACCGTCTGATGTGATAGTTATACCAAGATGCTTGAATTTTTGCACGTTTTAATCCTTATCCTTATATCCTTCCCGTGCCGCTAAACGTCACATAGGACTCGCAAGGTAGTTCGCCAGTTTTTTCCTGTCTTCTGCGAGTCTTTCAACCTCGTCAAGGGATTTTATGCCTGTTAATTTGGCCTCTCTTAACAATGTCCTCTTCTGAGTTTCACGCGGTCTGCCTCTTTTTTTCTTTGGCCTGTTGTGTTCCATTTGATAGCAGGTTTTAATAGCACCAAAGAGAGAGAGAGAGATGGATGGATAGATGATGTTTAAAAGCAGTCGCGAATTTTTACGACATGAACATCACCGAAATCGTTGATATGACCACAAAAGAAAAAACAAAACAAAAAAAAAAAAACGCCAACTTCATTTCCTCTCAACACTTTACAGTACAAGAGGAAGGGTATACATTAAATAAGTACGCACTCGTAAAATTGTTTAGTATTATAACCTTTTTTATTTTATTAATGTTATAACGCACTGGGTTGGGGACGGCCCAGGTAACATTAGCTACTGATTTCAGAAAAAACGTTGGTGTAAACATAAAGTCGCTGTGGGGCAAGGTCCGGATAGCACATTTTTAAGGGCGCCAATTAAGAACGAACAACGCTTTTTTCACTCAGTGGGGCTTGTTAAGTAACGATCCTTCCTGAACCGTTGGCATAAAGCAATTTAGAAAACTTAATTAAAAGAATTAACATTCTTTTGTTGGGGAAGGTGAAATTTATTCAAAGGTCGGCGTGCTTGATTACGTCGCTGAATATAATAATATTTAAAATCTCTCGGTTTTCACCTGCAGACATACTTGTTCGGCACAGTGCAGCCTCGATTCGACTAACGATTGTATTGAGGGGAGATATCTCATGAGAATACAAGTTCATATATCTGTCTTTCGTGTTGTTAATCTGGGGGGGGGGGGGTATATGGTCCTTGGAAAAAAAGACTTTTTGCCGAAATATTGGACTGCTGAATGTTCTTCATTTACTCCTGTTCATCTTACTTTTTACCATTCTTGTTTCTGCCCTCTTTCCTTGTTCACTTCAGAATACAGATACCCACTACTGGTAGCAGGCGAATAGTTTTTAGGTATATGAATATTATAAATCTAAACGTATACGTTTGTAAATATACATAAAACCACTGCGCTAAAGTTGTTGGCATCGTTCAGCATGCCTTGAGATAGGGTTAGCGGAGGAAAACAAGACTGAAGCTGGTTCTAGATAAATTGGAAACCAGCAGGAGGAAAGGAAGCCAACCAGGGTAAATGCATGGAGATCAGCAGGAGGAAAGGAAGCCAACTAGGGTAAATGCATGGAGATCAGCAGAAGGTAAGGAAGCCAACCAGGGTAAATGCATGGAGATCAGCAGAAGGAAAGGAAGCCAACCAGGGTAAATGCATGGAGATCAGCAGAAGGTAAGGAAGCCAACTAGGGTAAATGCATGGAGATCAGCAGAAGGAAAGGAAGCCAACCAGGGTAAATGCATGGAGATCAGCAGAAGGAAAGGAAGCCAACCAGGGTAAATGCATGGAGATCAGCAGAAGGAAAGGAAGCCAACTAGGGTAAATGCATGGAGATCAGCAGAAGGAAAGGAAGCCAACTAGGGTAAATGCATGGAGATCAGCAGAAGGAAAGGAAGCCAACCAGGGTAAATGCATGGAGATCAGCAGAAGGAAAGGAAGCCAACCAGGGTAAATGCATGGAGATCAGCAGAAGGAAAGGAAGCCAACCAGGGTAAATGCATGGAGATCAGCAGAAGGAAAGGAAGCCAACTAGGGTAAATGCATGGAGATCAGCAGAAGGTAAGGAAGCCAACCAGGGTAAATGCATGGAGATCAGCAGAAGGAAAGGAAGCCAACCAGGGTAAACGCATGGAGATCAGCAGAAGGAAAGGAAGCCAACCAGGGTAAATGCATGGAGATCAGCAGAAGGAAAGGAAGCCAACCAGGGTAAACGCATTGAGATCAGCAGAAGGAAAGGAAGCCAACCAGGGTAAACGTGACAACAGCTTTAGACAAACTGCAATCTCAGATCTTCTGCAAGGAGGAGGACGTAGAAGAGGGTTCTGTTTTTTCCCCTCAGTGAGCCATTTTTTTACCTCATACACCAGAGCTGAGGAAGATGACAGGGCATGGGCTGATGAAGACCTGGATTGAGTCCATACCCCTCCCCCCCCCCAAAAAAAAAAAGCCATTACTGTTTTGCTTGACTCAGATACACCGCACACGTGTAGATGTATTTTGAACTAATATTACCACCGTACATCGACCTGGAGATCGATACTGTGCAGTGAGTGATAGTCTATGGCAAGTCGATGAAGTGGAAGACAACTCACAGACAAAAGTCTAATGGTCTGTTTGTTATTGTTTTGGTGCTATTTTGAAATCCGAAGGAAAATAAATGGGGAAATACTCATATTTATCAGAAGGAAGACTACAACTGAAATTTCAGTAGAAGCTCTTTGTTATCTTATATCTTATATCCTTCCCGTGCCGTTAAACGTCACATAGGGCTCGCAAGGTAGTTCGCCAGTTTTTCCTGTCTTCGGCGAGTCTTTCAACCTCTTTATAATACTCTGGTCCAAAAACAGTAAAGTAAAAAAGGTGGGTAAGGTAAAGATAAAACCTCCCGTTTCCATTCCATTAAGGCATACTGGGGATATGATGTTAGGCCAGTATTTCCGAGACCGTGGACACATGAAAGTTTGATGTGATCAGTATCACGACTGGACGCATTTACCTTTCCTAGAGTTCTCTGGTGGTACTCCACTTTTAGAGGTTGAGTGAGATCCGGGGCCTTTTTGGTATGGTTGGGAAAAAAAAAGACCCAAAAAAAAAAAAAACCACCACCTTTGAGAGTCGAACCCGGTACCCTCAGGATTAGCAGACCGAGCGCCTAATCACTCAGCCAGCCAACCAATATAAAGTGCGAAAGCAAAATAGTTTATTCTGATTTATTGTCTGCCTGTGTTTTAAATTATATTCTGTAAAGTCTGCACGGTAATTAGAATACGTCGCATGTGTAATATTAAGACTTAGGGAAGGGTTTCTGAACCCGAATAGAGGGTGATAACTGGAAGTACAGGTTTGGGGTTGGGGGGGGGAGGGGTAATATATGAAGCATAGAATGTCATTCATTCATTTGCAGATCATCAACGATGTCTTGCAGCCATCTTCGCCTTGGTCTTCCTCTCTTTCTTTTTCCCATTATGTGCCCTTCCAAGACGGTCTTCTCTGGATTATCATGACGTTTCCTGCATAGAATGAGCAGCGATAAATATTTGAATGCAGGGATTCCTTGCTGATAAAACAGTATTCTGACGATTCTGCGGGGATTTTTTTTTTTTTTTGGTTTAAATCCAAGGGTTCTGTGGGGATAAAAATTCAAGGGTTCAAGGGTTTTGTGGGGATAAAAAAGAAATTCAGGGGTTCTATGGGGATACAAAAAATTCAAGGGTTCTGTGGGGATAAAAAAATTCAAGGCTTCTGTGAGGATACAAAAAAATCAAGGGTTCAAGGGTTCTGAGGGATAAAAAAAATTCCAAAGATTCAATAATTCTGCAGCGATTTAAAAAAAAAAAAATCCAAGGGTTCAAGTGTTCTGCCTGGGATTAAAAAAAATATTCCGAGGGTTCTGACAGGATTTTTTAAAAAAATATTCCGAGGGTTCTGACAGGATTTTAAAAAAAAATATTCCGAGGGCTCTGACAGGATTTTAAAAAAATATTCCAAGGATTCTGATGGGATTAAAAAAAATATTCCAAGGATTCTGACGGGATTAAAAAATATTCCGAGGGTTCTGACGGGATTTAAAGAAAAAAAAAAGTTCAAGGGTTTCTGACTGGATTGAAAAAAAAAAATTTCAAGGGTTCTGACGGGATTTAAAAACAAAAATATTTCAAATATATAAGGGTTCCACAGGGGCAAATAGGTTGAGAAAACCTAATCTAGAATATGCACATTTTGTAAATAAAAAAAAAAATTTTTTTTAATCTGAAGTAGCTGTTAATTTGAAAAAAAAAAGTAAATATTATCGATGCGAGAATAAGATAAGAATCAGTATTCCCCCCCCCCCCAAACCCCAAAATCTCTTTTCTAGGGAAAGGCAAGGCCACGTGCTTTTTAAGGTCTCTGTAACCAGTGCAGTTTGTGCACGTGTCGATGGAGCAAGGAAACGTGAAACACGCTTTCGTAACACAAGAAATTGACTGTCTCCTTCTCGCGTGGCTTATGTGGGGGCAATGCCGGGGCTACCGTGTTCGCAGCTTTCGCTGATTGAAAGTGGCAGCTGGGGGTTAGTATATGGCACTAGTTTGTTCACTAAATTTTCCCAGCAGCATCTGTCTGTCTGCCCGTGTCTGTCTGTATCGGGCTCTCTTTCTATCTGTCTGTCTATGTGTATGTCTGTCTCTTACAAACTCTGTCTGTCCAGCCTCTGTCTTATCTTTCAGTTTGTCTCTGTCCATTTATCATTCTCTGTCTCTGTCTGACTGTCTCTGTCTATCTGTCCTTGTCTATCTATCTATCTGTCTGTCTGTATATATATATATATATATATATATATATATATATATATATCAATGTATACATCTCAATTATGTAGATCTTTTAGTCCTAAACCCAGCCTATTAAGTGAATTTCGATGAATTTCTCTCTGAAATGCGACATTAAAGCACCCAGACTAGACAAAACACTTTTAACAACCAACCTGTACTGCTCAGTAGACTACCAGGCACGTGAAAGCCTGTTAAGTTATATAGGCAAAGCTTGGGCCCTTTCCTTGATTGGGCATGACGCCTATTTTCATATTATATTTTACGATTCCTGTAAGATTATTCTTTTTTTAAATGTCAAATCATGGTAATATTTAAACCTGACAATATCTCAAAATGAAGGCTTCTGTGTAGCCTTGGTCGATCCAAAGAAGGTTATTAAACTTTGTTAAAGCCCTCTTTTATCCTATTCACCGATCTCTAACAGGCTATGACCTTTTTCATTTCCCAACCCGGCAGGCACGCGTGGAATGTCATGGACGCCATTGAAGACATTCCAGGCATTCTCGCCGGTCAAGGAAATTAATTTTACGTGCGACCAGGACCTATGTGACACCCCCTCCCTCCCCACTCCCCAATCCCGCGCCTTCCGCCAAAAGGTTTGTTGAAACAGGTGATGAGACTGGTTGTATCATAGACATTGTTCTCTCGTCTTAATTTTTGTTATCATTCTCTCTCTCACACCTCTCTCTCTCTCTCACACCTCTGTATTACACACACACGCGCGCGCGCACTGAGAGGAATTCCGTACAGTCGCACAACAGGTATTCCTCTACCGCCGTTTGCTGTATTGATTGAACCTATCTTGTTATATGGAAGTGAATCATGGGCAATAGGCAGGTCTGGACAAAAATCATTGGAGGCCGCAGAAATGTGGTTTATTAGAAGAATGTTGCGAATCCCCTGGACAGCAAAAATAACTAATGAAGAATGTATGAGAAGAGCTGGAGAGACCCAAAAAAAAATTGTCAAAAAACGAGAGAGAGAGAGAGAGAGAGAGAGAGAGAGAGAGAGAGAGAGAGAGAATGTACTTTCATAGGACATGCAATGAGAAGAAGGGGCATTGAAAACATTGTAACATCAGGAAAAATAGAGGATAAGAGCCAAGGGAAGACCAAGAGAAATGATACTGGACAGTCTGATAAGATGGTGTGAGAGGAGATCACCAACTGAGCTGATGGCCTGCATGAAGAATCGTGTACTCTGGAAAAGCATAATAGCCAAGGCCAGTCGGCACGGCACCTGATGATGATGATGGTGATTCCTTAGAATAGGGGAAACCATGTGGTGCCCGGAGCGATGGATTGGCTGAAACCCCCTTTCCGTTAGGTCCGCACACGCATACATGTATTCCTATAGACCATCACTGGTACCACCACCACCATACACACTGAAGCTATCATTCTATCTGTTTAAGAGTAGGTACTAAAATAAAGAAAAACTCTGAAATCGTCAAGATTTTTCATTGAAAATCCACGTTACCGCTACATCATTTTGTATGGAAGGCCGTGCTACTACATATATGAATTAGGAAATTTGTATCACCTTTTTTTTTCCCTACTCCAAAGGCGAGAATGTGCATTCGCTGCAACGATTTTTTTTTCAGCCGCTAATTTGTTTTCTCTCCCATGTGTTCTAGTGTCCCAGCAGAAAAGTTATCGGCCACCTTCGTTTAGTGTGAACATAACACTTTAACATGGACGGTCCCGCATGGCAAGACAGCCGTGAATAGCGATATTTAAGGCCGGTTCGTGCAGCTGATCAAGAATATTATCAGTGTTATGCTGGAATGCATTATGTAAAGGAATGTATGGTCCTCTTATTTCCGACTTTAAAAGCGGAGTTTTATTTATTTATTTATTATTTATTTTTTTATTCAACGAAAAGCTTTGGGCGGAGCTGCCTTACACATCACCGGCTAAATGGCGAAATGAAGGTAGGCCAGTTTTCTGGGCCAGATTCCGAACACTGCTTTTTGTGTAGAGCCCCAAGGATAAATTTTAAACGTAATAGTTTGTCTTTCAGTGTATGTTTCTTTCTATGCATTTTCCCCCCGTTATTTTAGTCAGCTGTTAGAATAAGCAGTTTGTCCTCTTGCCAGATGTTTCCATCGGGTGCCATCTGACGAAATAGCCTCATAAGGTGTAGATTAGAATGTCCCAAGACATGCAGCTCCCTCTGCATTTGTGATTAGTCTCTGTAGTAAAAATGGCCAGCGGACACAACTGTACACAAATGATGGAGCAAAAAAGGCGAAGCTGTAGTTTCATTGCCTAGTTAAATCATTTTCCAGCGGTTTGACACGAGAAGGCACAAGTCAAAGAACCTGATAATCACCGAAAAACGCAAGGCAAAAAAAAAAACCCAAAGAAAAACGTCTTGATATGCTGTGTAGATGTCACGAAAGAGAAAGACAAAATGAAATGACTCCAAACATCAAGAGTCTCAGAAAATGGAACACGCATGGCCATCAACATTTATGAAGCACAAAACAGAGCATAACGAAGACATATTTCTGTTCAGTTACAGAATTGATATTTCTCAGCCGGTTGCTTGCATGTAACTGTGTAGCAGTTCGTGTAAAAACTGTTCGGTTGATAGTAAGGACATTATTATGGTTTTTTCTTTTTGAATTTTCTCGTGCTGAGATCCTTCTAGAAGGTCACGGGGGCTGTAAAACCCGTGACAAGAAATTGTGGGGGAAAAGCTGAGTGCATGGAGTCAGTCTTGGTTTGAACGTGTAACTTTGTGGAAGTTTATGTGTTGTTTGTTGTCTTCGACGAACATATGAACGTTATAGTTGTACTGCAGTTGTAAGTATGAATGGACTGGCCACATGGCACGGATAACCAGCCGGCAGTCAGATTTAATGTTATTTTCATCAACATTATCATCCTTCCATCAATAAATGTTCCAAGTCACCGTTACCCAGGATTTACTTGACTGTCTGTACCAGTTGTCGTCAACGTGAGGTTTTGAAGAGCCTGGATGAGAAGTATGTCTGGAACAGTGTTTAACTAATCCAGCAAGTGAGAGTGAGAGCTGGAATTATGTGCATAACAAGTCCAGTAACCTCAACTCACGAAGATCAAGATGAAAGTCTACCCTGTTATTCACGTGCGTAACGTGAGCACTATGATACGATACGGCCTAAGAAAAGCCCTGTACACACTGTACACACCAACAGTACAGACAGAAAGAAGAAGATCAACAAAATCCTCTTATGGCTTATGTTCCTATGTCTGCTTTCTAGTATGATCTTTCTCATTGTCATGGCTGACTACTTGATAACCACTTCATGACAGAATGGACACTTCTAAGTGCCTGTTCATCCGTAGTAAAAGGTAAAAGATAAAATTCCCGTTTCCACGCCATTTAGGCATACTGGGGAATACGTTGCTAGGCCCGTGTTTGCCATAACCTTCGGCACATGAAAGTCTGATGTGGTCAGTATCACGCCTGGCCGCTTTACCTTCATAGGCACCCATTTTTAGAGGCTGGGTGAACCCCGGGGCCGTTTTGGTGTGTATTTAGAAAAAAAAAAAATCCCACTGTTGGGACTGAACCTGGTACCACCTGATTGTTCATCTGTGGACATTAACAACTATATCTGATGAAGTGCCGTCTAATCTGTACCTTTTTTCCCGGGGGGGGGGGGGGGGAACTAAAATGAAAAAAAGGCTTCTTAATCAAGCTGCAACACTTTGTGAAACACATCGATCCATACTCCACTGACCAGTCTGAAGTAATGTAACAGCCTGTACCAAGGAAGGTAGGCGAGATTCTTGACTTGGACCTACGCAACACACAAGATTAATAGAGACTGATAGATTGATAGAGACGGATGAAACAAGATTAATACGTTGATAGAGACGGATGAAACTGTCAACAAGATTAATACGTTGATAGAGATGGATAAAACTGTCAACAAGATTAATACATTGATAGAGATGGATGAAACTCAACAAGATTAATACTTTGATAGAGATGGATGAAACTGTCATCAGTATTTAATACGTTGATTGGTACAGATGGATGAAACTATCAGCAAGATTAAAACGTTGATTGATACAGATAGATGAAACTATCAACACGATTAATACGTTGATAGAGATGGATGAAAGAGACCATGTGCTGGTCCTAGTAAGACTTAAGGCACCTATGAGCATCAGCATTATGTTGCGGGGCAGACGTCTGTAACAGTGAGATTTAGGCCGCTTGTGATTTTTCTTTCTCTCACGTCTCACTAAAGTGTCTACGATTTTTTCCGAGGTCTGATCCTATAAAACTGTTCTCTCTTACTTTACCGTACGACACCTCGTTGTTTCCTATTCTCGTTGTTTCCTATTTACAAAAACAAAAAAAAATTGTTTTTTGCCTGAGTATTCAGTCTGCATCTGACTATTCTATATTTGCTGGCGTATCATTTGTGTATGGAGTTGCACATTGATATTGTTCAGATCTTTTCTTCTGGTCGGCCTCCCCCCCCCCACCATTCCCCTTTCTATGTTATTGTTCGGATCGTCTCTTGTGGCCCCCTCAACCCCCCTTTTCTATGATATTATTCAGATCTTCTCTTGTGGCCCCCTCAACCGCCCCCCCTTTTCTGTGATATTTTTCAGATCTTCTCTTGTGGCCCCCTCAGGCCCCCTTTTCTATGATATTCAGATCTTCTCTTGTGGCCCCATCAGGCCCCCCTTTCTATGATATTCAGATCTTCTCTTGTGGCCCCATCAGGCCCCCCTTTCTATGATATTATTCAGATCTTCTCATATGGCCCCCTCATGCCCCCCTTTCTATGATATTCAGATCTTCTCTTGTGGCCCCCCTCTCTATGATATTATTCAGATCTTCTCATGTGGCCCCCTCAGGCCACAAGTGACTCCCTTTCTATATTATTCAGATCTTCTCTTGTGGCCCCCTCATGCCCCCCTTTCTATGATATTATTCAGATCTTCTCATGTGGCCCCCTCAGGCCCCCCTTTCTATGATATTCAGATCTTCTCATGTGGCCCCCTCGTGCCCCCTTTCTATGATATTCACATCTTCTCTTGTGGCCCCCCTCTCTATGATATTATTCAGATCTTCTCATGTGGCCTCCTCAGGCCACAAGTGACTCCCTTTCTATATTATTCAGATCTTCTCTTGTGGCCCCCTCAGGCCCCCCCCATTCTATGATATTATTCAGATCTTCTCATGTGGCCCCCTCAGGCCCCCCTTTCTATGATATTATTCAGATCTTCTCATGTGGCCCCCTCAGGCCACAAGTGACTCCCTTTCTATATTATTCAGATCTTCTTTTGTGGCCGCCCCCCTCCTCCAGCCCTTCACACATTTTCCTGGCAGTCGAGCATCTGAGGAATGAAGTTTCCTAGATATTTGATTACAAGAAATGACAGAGAAAGTTTCTGTTTGTTTGCCCTGATCTTACCTCTAGTACCTTCCACGTATCAAAAGCTATTACCAAGCACGTAGTTGGAGACATACGGCGTGAAGAAAGAAGCACAGCCAGCAGACAGACCCCAGGCACAGAAGAACGTGAAACAGTACATAATAAAATTCTTGTTGAGAACTCTTATCTGACTGTCACATCAGAGCTCACTCACCCGGCGTTTGTTAAAGTCTGACAATTTAATCACACGAAATCGAGACCACGGGATTTACGAGCCGGCCCGATCTTTGGAAGCAGCGCCAAAATCTGGAAGGGTTTCTGAAAAGGATTTTGGAGATGGACCAGATATGAGACAGGGTGGTCTGCTTCTTCAGGCGAGAGGCTATTTTTTGTTGTTGCTCTGAATCGGATGTAACAACTGACAGTAACTTATCAGTGAGGATCTCCTTGACGTTAGCCTTTGCCATCGTCTGCCCGTATGGCTAGTGTCTTACTGAGCTCAGACTATCAGTGTCATAGTGTTAGATACGGGGGGAGGGGGGCAGGGAGCCCCTCATTTATTGAGAGTGAAAGCGATCCACCCAACAGAAGAAGTGAGTGAATGGATGTGACCTAGGTCAGTTCTCCAAAGACAACCATTTGGTATAGTTATGGTAACTTGGAGCTTATATTCTCGCAAAAAAGAGAGAGAAAGAGAGAAAGAGAGAGGGAGAGATTATTGCTGCATTTAACAGTGATATTACCGGTGTTAGAAAATACACAAGGAGACTTCGAAGCAGAAGCTCCAAGTCTTCCCAAGCTAGGAAAGCACTAGGGCTCTAGATTTTCTGTGCCCATCGATTTGTGGTTTCGGTCTCTGTGCATGTCTCACATTGGAGCAGCTGCTGAAAACGTCCACCCTGACAGTCACAGAAACAGCAAGATATAGTTCTGCCGCCAACGGCTGAAACGTCTTCTTCTTCTTTGTCTTCTTCTTCATTACATGGGCCTAGTCTTAGACGTCTGTATTTATTGTCTGAAAAAAGTGTGTTGTCTTTTGAAGATCTTGCTTTGGGGCCCCAGATATAATCTTCCAGTATCCCCCCCCCCCGTAGTGAAACCTGGAGCCGGGAATGGTAGAAGGGGGGGGGGGGAGGAGGCGCAGAACTGCAGGATATGCTCTAGAGTCTAACGACTGTCTTGCATGTGCATTTACGGGTGTATGACAGATTGAGGCGATACAGGTGTGCTCGCAGTATTGATGTTTGATTATAGTTTTGGCTTCAGTGTGTGGGGGCAGGCATGTTGTTGTTGAGGTTCTCTGCTACAAGAGTCAGCAGTTCTGTCAGTTTAGTCGCCCCACTAGCAGACCACATTGCGACGGGATCCACTGAACCAAAGTTGTCTTCCTGCGAGAGGGTGTACAGCATTTGCATAGTGTCTCTTTCTGAACGATCTTTGGGTGACTGCAGGTTTTATGTACAAGACTTGCTGTCGGTAATGAAGACGGTTTGGCTGGAAGTCTGAGCGTGGTCCTAACTATTATGAGTGGAAAGTAAGGACGGGGGTGGGGGTGGGGGTTGCATAGAATGGGTCTGTGACATTTGAGGTTGTCATACGTTTACTGATATTGTTGCTGTCAGTCTTCCAAGTTGAAGAGGTTAGTTCATCGATCAAGTAAACGGACACAATATTCAGTGTGTTAACCTGGTTGTGCGTCACGAGCCGACTGATTGTGGCGGATAGACAAAATGGATCACGCACATCCACTACAGCATCACTCGTTTATGTCCGGGTGGACTCAACTGTGGTTCAAGAAAAACATCACACCATTCTGGATCTAAAACTGAAACAAATCTTCCAGGCGTATAGACAGTTTTCAAGCTGAAGATCCACTGTTTACTCAAACGAAGAGTGATCGCTATTTATCGATCTCCAATTGATCCAAAAGTCTTATCATGTTGATCGAATTAGATGCAGACATCGACCATGTTCTTATATTACAGTGAACCTCTCTGGTTGCCAGCGGATGAGCATTACTTCTTAAATCGTAAACTCCAATATCACAAGTTTCTGTAATATTTTAGGCAAACTACCTTCACAATCTGTTGCACTGAATCCAGAAATTGACAAATAAAATTACAGTAAATACTACAAACGGAATATCTGATAGCTAGACAGCAGACAGAGAGCATTTAAAATATGTTTATTTTCTCTACATACAGCTGTTTGTTTAACTTCTACTGAGGATATATTTACAGAATCTTCGTTTCGAAAACGCGCTCCCGTACCATTATAAAGTGATAGAACACAGCTTGTGTGATAAGCCTTGAAAAATACTAGATAAAGCACTTTAGGAGCAATAGATAGAAAAGTTGTAAACCACAAAGGTGCAACATGGTCTGTTCGATAGTGCTTTGGTCTCTCACGGCTACAGGGGTCCATGGTTCGAGTCGCGGTAATTTCTTACTATTTTTTTTTTCTTTAACATCCGTCCATTCTGGCATTCAGCGACTCATAGCTGACATGCTAGCGTTAGGGTTGGCGAGCAACCCCTCTGTTGGTACCCCTAGCGACAAACCCAACCTGGCAAATGGGGCAAGGATAGCCATAGTCCCCATGGTGATTGAGTCTGCTAAAGAAGTATTGCTCACTCCCTGCTTTTAGCTGCAACCAAGAACTGAGAAACAAAAAGCTGCCTTAACCAGTTCCCAAGCTGGCCTAGTACTGTGCCCCAGTACCTCTGTAGGAATTATAGAGTTTTAATTGGCTGATAATTGTCTGTTATTTATTTGATTTTATATTGTATTTTTATTGTTGTTACCTTATCCTTATAGATACACGAAGACTGAAGATTGCACAGACGAACATATTCACACATTACACCAGTGAAGAAAAAAAAACGCAGTCAGTACTACTTCTTCAAATAATCATAAACTTATGTTGGTGTTAAATCGCCACTTACATAGTTAGAAAATTCAAAAAAAGGATCATCAGTTTATATGTAGATATTCATCAGCTTATATTATCAACAAAATCATTAAAACAAGTTCTTTAAACGTTTAGGTTCCTACAGAAACCTAATTTCAACAGTGGAATTTACTACACAGTGGAATTATAAATACTGTTTGTGTAGTAAATTCCACTGTTGAAATTAGGTTTCTGTAGGAACCTAAACGTTTAAAGAACTTGTTTTAATGATTTTGTTGATAATATAAGCTGATGAATATCTACATATAAACTGATGATCCTTTTTTTGAATTTTCTAACTATGTAAGTGGCGATTTAACACCAACATAAGTTTATGATTATTTGAAGAAGTAGTACTGATTGCGTTTTTTTTCTTCACTGGTGTAATGTGTGAATATTTACTACACAAACACCTTTTACGTATATTTGGGTCGGTATGGTCTTTAATCTTAATCGTACTATGTACGTATGTAATCATAAACTATCATACTAAAATGATTGAGATTCAGTTTGTACAAACGTAGCTAATGGGTAAGCATGTATACACATACATATGCAAAAATTCGGTAATATCAAAATTTAGTGCACATATAAAACATCACTTCCACATTGCCAAAAAAGAACATCAAACTCTTACATAGAACAATTACACCTCAACTGAGTTATGATTATTCATTAGCATTCATTACCTTTTTCTTCTTCGTTCGCTTCTACCACCAAGACCGCCCTGTGATCCTACTGAGTTTACGCCTGTGGTCCTCGTTAAGTCCCGTGGTCTCCTGTGTGGTCCCCGGAAGGACCACAAGAGGTTCAGAGTATCTCAGGGCTTGAGCCTGTATTCTTGGTGGGTCTCAGAAGCGGGATTGCATGACACCGTGGTTTTCATTGCACCAGTTTAGTCTAGAGTTAGACTTTCTCACCGGAAAACCTCGACGTGTTTTTATATACCCGTGTATTACCGCCGGGTGAAAGGTGGTTGCCCATCCAGTCCAGTGTCGGACTTTCTCATCGGAAAACCTCAGCGTGATTAGGATACGCAAACATTCCCGCTGGGTGAGAGGTGGTTGCCTATCTAGTCTGTCCTGGCCCAGTATCTCCGACTCCAGCATTTTGTGGTCGTGGCCGCTACCCTTCCTAGTTGTGACCAGAATGGAGCTTTTGTCCAGGAGGACGAATCCTCGCCACTAGTGACTTCCACCCCTGGATTGTACAGGTTTAGGCATATTATCCCCGTATGGGCGTGTTTGGAACGTGACGAACCTCTAGAGCAGAGGTACCGTGACATGTGTAGCCTTCAAGTTTCACCCCTGGTGTGAGCCGGTTTAGGCATATTTCAGCAGTATGGGTGTATATCGGGCGTGACCGACCTCTAGAGCGGAGGTGGCGTGACATGCCTACCCATCAAGTTTCACCCCTGGTGTGTGCCGGTTTAGGCATATTTCACCAGTGTAGGTGTATTTCGGACGTGACCGGCCTCTAGAGCAGAGGCGCCGTGGTATGTGTAGCTCTCGCGCGATACTACTGGACATACCGATTAAACTTTACTTTATCCTTTCCTTCATCTTTTCACATCGGCGCCGCTCAGCAACCCTTACTTCTTTTCCGCTGTTTCTTCCTTGACCGGGAGGAGCTTCACTCCACACGCGGCATCCAAAGAGTCTCGCCAGCAGTGTTTAAGACACTGTTTAAGACACTAACCTCTGGGTTAAGCCGGTTCAGGCATTTCACCCGATATGAGTGCACTTAGGATGTAGCCGACCTCAAGACCAGAGGTGCCGTGATTTGACTGTTTGCTTCGATTTATCCTTTCTACCACCTTTTCCGCAGTGGTGCCGCGCGGCAACCCCATTTGCACTTTTCTTCATTGGCCAGGAGGAGCACCGCTCCACGCACGACAGCTGAAGAATCTCGCCAGCAGCGGTAGATGAGCTACCAAACGTGCCTCTCATCTACCCTAAGTGTCTGGTTTTCAGGCGCCAGATATTCGTCTTCGCCCCTTCTCCTGTCAGTTTAAACAGTTCTGCCACGAGAAGGCCAGGAGCTGGACTTGACTGCCAGAGGCTATTTGAGACGCACGCCGTTGGAGCGGAGAGCGAATTCTCCACCCCAACTCCGGCAATAACAGTCCTTAGAACCATCATTCATTACCAAAATATTTACCTAAGTGGATCGGTATTAGACCGGAGGAGTCGACTGCACAGCCCGCATGCATCCACATCACAGGGTATAAACCAGTGCTAACCTACACATGCATTGACTATGCTTCGACGAATAAGCATTCTAATTCGCGCTTGAACAATAACATGACTCCCCCAATCTGCTGGCCCCATACACGCTTAGCTTACAAATCCCGACCGATTAAAATTCTATCATGTTTTCTTTATATCCTGGGACAGAGGCGGACCTTTTCCAGAATTGTGCATTTCCGGCACTAGCCTGTCTCTAACCCATTATTTCTACGCTAGGGTTGCCAATCAACCTAGATTTTCTATGTTCTCAACTCTTCCCCTACGCCTCCACCACTTCGACTACAAAGAGCATTAAGCTCGCAGTTCCAGGGAGATAGAAAAAGAAGGGAAAAACATCTAAAATGCTTTAACTATTTTTGTTAGGCTTATCATAATAGCACCGTACTATATCATTTCAGTATGTGCAAGCCACGTTGTTTCCAGTTCGCTAAATTTATACCTAAAACCGTATGAAAACTGGCACCGGATAAAAGAAAGACTGGTAATTCAATTCTGCAACATGATGATGCTTAACAGTGTCTGTGTTTACTAAACATACACCCTGCGAGGTTTTTGTCTATACTCTGTTCAGGAAGTTCCGTATGTTCCACTTGCAATGATACATGATACATCGTGTTCCACCCGTGTCTTCCGCTTGTATACAAACGTGGGCGTAGACCAGTTCTCGTTGTAAACAACAGCTGCTCTTTTGTATCATGTTATTTAACGCTCTGTACTGAAACTGAACGAGAAGTAAATTAACCTTGAGTAACTCTAATGATAGATCTTAAAAAAAACCCCCAGACATAATGATATCAAATCTAATTTTAAAACACTGGCGACGCCTTCAAGTGGCGACAGATAAACTGTTTGTATAGTTCAGTACTTTATATATATATATATATACGTTCATTTTCGTGTGTTGCTTTGTACTTTACGAAACGAATGAATGGCTGATAATGGGGTGAGTCAACTCATGAAGTATAAACACGTGTAGATAAAAATGACAAAAGAAACAACGTTAGTTCACGAGGACCGGACGGGTTAGGAGTTGTCTGATGATCAAAACAAGGTTCAGCCGTTCGGAGACTTCTGCCTAAGTACTAGGGTCTTCAGGATCCACGAGAGTGCTGTACTATGGGGAATGCTTGAGCAGACATTTTTTTAAAAATCCAGGCACATGGCCAGGTTGGAAACAAAAGTAAAGAGGGATTTTTTTTTAATGCGAGGGTTTCTCAAATGTACCCACCCCCCTTCCCAACCAAGCTTCCATTATTCCAACCCACGGAGGTTTGTTTGGCCATAGCTAAAAGACTTCACATGGCTAAGGCGTCGTAGATGGGCGTTTGTGTGTATTGTGGATCCACACAGTGTTTTGTGTGTATTGTGGACCCACACAGTGTTTTGTGTGTATTGTGGATCCACACAGTGTTTTGTGTGTATTGTGGATCCACACAGTGTTTTGTGTGTATTGTGGACCCACTTTTTTCATGCAAAAAAAAAAGGAGGGACGGAGCCACGAGGAAAAAAAAAAAAGAAAAGACTGAGAAACTATGGTTTAAAATTTCATGAAAGCACTCACAAGTGATAGTCTGAGACTAAAAATACATCAGAATCACTAATTCTCGTTGGGATATAGTCTGTTGGAGAGATTATCCTAGAGAGTTAATACAGATATCGCTTAAATACCACACGTGTATTGAATGGCCTTAAGCGTCAGTGGGAATAGGGGTGGGGGTGGGTAGAAACTCCTTTTCTAAATTTGCATTATCGCAGTTAAATAGCGCCATAGCTGGAGTGGGAAAAAACAGAACACTCTGTTAACGTCTGACATAGGAAGGCAGTCAAGGCCAGATTTAATCACATGGTTGTTTTGTTTTGTTTTTAAAGTCAGAGGCTTTGAGGCTAGAACCAGAACTTTGAGAAACTTTTGAACTTCCTCTGGGCTAGAAAATTCTAGATCTAAAATAGACCAGTACTTGAGCGCGCAGCACCGCTGGAGTGCAGACGTGCACTCAGATGAAACTAAATAGAGGAGATGGATATTGCCTGTACAAACCCTAGAGACTGTCGCCAAATTCAGACCCTACAGAGTAGTTAACATGTTCTAACCCTAGAGAGTAGCATCCAATTCAGACCATAGAGAGTAATAACCTGTTCAAACCCTAGAGAGCAGTATCCAATACAGAGTAACATCCAATTCAGACCCTATAGAGTAGTAACCTATTCTAACCTCATCGAGTAGCATCTAATTCAGACCTTATAAAGTAGTAACCTGTTCTAACCCTATAGAGTAGCATCCAATTCAAACACTAGAGAGTAGCATCCAATTCAGACGCTATAGAGACCCTATACCTGTTCTAACCCTATAGAGTAGCATCCAGTTCAGACCCTATAAAGTAGTAACCTGTTCTAAGCCTATAGAGTAGCATCCAATTCAGACCCTATAGAGTAATAACCTATTCCAACCCTATAGAGTAGCATCCAATTTAGACCCTAGAGATATTAACCTGCTCTAACTCTTGATAATACCATCTAGTTCTAACCCTAGAGAGTATCATCCTATTCTAACCATAGAGAGTAGCATCGTATTCTAACCCTAGAGAGTAGCATCCAGTTCTGACCCTAGAGAGTAGCATCTAGTTCTAACCGTAGAGAGTAGTATTCAGTTTTAACCATAGAGAGTACTATCCACTTCTGACCGTAGAGAGTAGTATTCAGTTTTAACCGTAGAGAGTAGTATCCAGTTATATGATCAGAGAAGAAAGTGCATCAGAGAAAACAGGACAACCAGAGACTTTCAGGATGATGCCTGGAGAAAAAGAAATTGTAAACACTGAAGAGAGACTGTAAACCTATAGAGGGAGAACATACTGGGAGACTATCAAACAGATTCCAGGAATAACAAATCAACTGTAGACTAAATATTTTACCTACGTCACTGAGCAGAAAAGTACTGGAAATATGGAAGTATATAATATATTCATTGACTTGAAAAAATCTTATTACATAATATATAGGAGCAGCTTATTGAAAATTATGAAAGAATTTGAGATACCTAATAAATTAATCAGTTTGACCAGAATATGCATGGAGGATGCACAAAATATAGTAATGTATAAAGGAAGAAAGTCAGAACCTTTGTATATAAGACCTGACTTAAAACAAGGTGATACATTCAGAAAAGTGAAAGAAAAAAGCAGTACAGAAGAGCAATACTAGGATACTCCATTCGAAGCCCTTTGGTGTACGAAATGGGAAACGCGTCGCCGTTCACGTGATCCGGAAGTATAGGACCTATACTACATACCGAGGAATGCGTGACGGGAAGGTAGAGCATAAAGTTAGAGGATATGGCAGGGAGATAATTTCGTCTCGTCTGGTTAGCCCTGCCGACCTCACAATGTTTGATTCAAAGTATTGTGGATTATATGATGTGTAGTAAATCGTAATGTGCTACTGGATTATTGTCAATTTCGTCGCACGTGAAGATTTCGCTGATTCTTGTCACTTATCATATTTGGATGGGCACACATAGGTCCATCATGTGTTATTCAGTGCGCTGGCACAAGTTGAAATATGTTATTCAGTGCATAGGCACAAAAGTGGAAATATGTATTCAGTACATTTCGCACGTGTGGAAATATGTTATTCAGTGCATTGGCACAGGGACGTTTTATGTGAGAATCTGGGGGTGGTCATGGGGATCCCTAGATCTTGGCTACGCAGTACGGTAGTACATGCCAAGGGAATGCATGAAACAGTTGGGTTGATCTATTTCTTCCCAATCTATCAAAAAAATATAGATTTAGCGCCAGCTAAGTTTACAATGCGCCGACGACATCGACCTAGTAGAGGAAACTATGCAAGAACTCACCAATACCTGCATAAACCTGAGAGATGTGGCACTAAAAGTGAGCTTGACCATTAACCAAGATAAGACAGAGTGTATGAAGATATGAAGAGACCAGGGGCAGAATGATCCAGATTTTATAAATTTTGGAGATATGACCATTAGGAAAGCAGAAACATACAAATATCTAGGCAAAACCTTCAACAGAAGCAACCTAGTAAGCGAGGAAATTAAAAGCAAAGTATAGATAGGGCAAAGATGGCTGCAAGACATCGTTGATGATCTGCAAATGGATGCATCAGCAGCAGGCCATCTTGCTCACAACCGAGAGGCCTACAGGAGTGCTGTTAGGGAGGCAAAGTTCCGCAAGGGACATGCAAATGAATGAATGAACGAACGAAAAGATAGAGAATAATATATACATTTGCCTTGCAACACCTGTTAAAATCCAAAATCCTGTCCCAAAACACCAAAATAACAATCTACAAAGCTATAAGACCACCCGTCATGTATGGATCAGAAACATGAAGTACAACAAAGAAAGATGAACAGCAATTGCAAGTCTTTGAGAACAAGATCCTGTGAAGAATCTTTGGGCCCATAAAGTGGAGAAACAGTGGAGAATGGAGAACTAGAAAGAACACTGAAATGAACAGCTTATTTAAATCCCAGCGAATTATAAATGTCTTGAAACTGAACAGATTACGCTGGCTGGGGCATGTAGAAAGAATGGAAGAGAACAAACAAACGAAAATGATGTATGCACAAGAGATGAGGGAAACAAGACCAAGGGGTAGACGAAAACAGAGATGGAAAGACGACATAGAAGAGGATATAAGATAAACTGGTGTCACCAACTGGAGAGAGAAGATTAGGAATATAGAGGAAAAGAGGCAAACTTTATCTGCAGCAACGAGCCTTAATGGCCCAAAAAGTAGTAGAAGAAGAAGAAGAAGAAGAAGACGAAGAAGAGACACCATAACTAAGATGACACATCATGACCGACTTAGTGAAAGACCCACTGTTTCGTTAGCGGGTGATTTCTCATTATGTTGGAATGTATAGTCGATTTTTTTAGTCCACACTTAAACCAAACAGCATATGCATATGTTGTAATGTAGTCGATTGCGAAGTTGTAAATTATTTCTAATAGTTAGATTATAATTGTTTCATAGTGGGTTTGTTGTTCACAAAGCTGCACGAAATCTCCAAAGTGGAATTTATTGTTCATAATGAATGGAATGTTTATATTCGTATATTATTTAATTTATTGTTCATGCTTTCTTATGTTTCGCAGCATCTGTCAAGTCAGTCACTTTGCGTTATGAAAGATAACTGTTAGGGCCGGCACGCGCAGCTTGCAAATCATAAATATTTATCAAGTAGTCAGGCGAACAGACAAAACACGTTGTAGGTATGTCTGTTACCTGTGCAGTATTGTTACAGTCAAAGCAGGAACATAATGAACTAAACTCAGCATAAACGATACAAAGCTGCCGATTTGGTTGAGAGGTGGGGGGGGGGGGTAATCTTTCTCACATGCTTGTTTAAAATCCATCCAGTTTCATTTACGCTACTGACGCCTTCTTACACAAAACTGACCACTCGTCAGGGTCGGTTACTGCTTAAGTCCAACCATGTTATTTCCCCTGATCGTTGACTAGCGTACCTAGATTAAGAACATTGCGTGTTAACTTTTGGTCCCTGATCAGCCATCAGAGGGTCTTTGTTCAACATCCTAACTGTGTCAGTCACAAAGATGGGTGAGTTCATCGCCACATCTCTTCCGGAATGTGTGTTTATTCACTTTCTTTTCGACTTGACAACCATTGTAATTTCAATTTGACAAAAAAACCATTGTAGTTTCGACTTGACAACCATTGTATCCCTCTTTATGTGTCTTTCTACCACCACTCCCTTTTTACTACTAGTAGCGTTGTCAGCCGCGTAGAGCTGCGCAGCACGGGCTGCTGTTGCGCAGGCTGACCTTTCTTTTGGCGAAAAAGCAATCTCGAGTTCCGTGCGTGGGGAGAAAGGCTTTGGCTGCCTTCTCGGATGGCGAGAGAAGGTGATTCGATGCAGAAGCGAGTGGTTTGTCCGTCGAGCGAAGCCTATAAACGGCTAGCCAGCCAGGTTCGTGCTAACCCGTCGGTGGTGTACTACGGTGTTGTCGACCGATGGTCTCAAAATTGGCAAATTTCTCGCAAAGAATATTGGGTCTGCAGTATGTAATGTGCGTTGGTTGTCGGTGCCGCGCTTTCTTCTCGTTCGTTAGAGCCTAAACCTGCTTGACCCAGGGGTGAAACTCATTAGTGGCGAGGATTCTCCTCCTTGACGAAATCTACGTCCTGGTCATCACAAGGATTGGTAGCGGCCATGACCACAAAATGCTGAAGTCGGAGACACTGGACCAGGGCAGTCTAGATAGACAACCACCTCTCACCCAACGAAGATATGTTATTTCCAAATTACGTTGAGGTTATCCAGTGAGAAAGTACAACTCTGGACTGGATGAGCAACCATCTCTCACCCGGCGGGGATATATTCATATCCAAACCACGTCGAGGTTTTCCGGCGAGAAAGTCCAACTCTAGACTAAACTGGTGCAACGAAAACCACAGTGTCACGCAATGCCTCTTCTGTGACCCACCGAGAATATAGGCCCAAGCCCCACGATGCTCTGAGCCTCTATCCTAAATGAAACTATCGCGAGAATCACAGGAGTAAATTCAGTAGGATCACGGGGCGATCTTTGTGGTAGAAGCGAACGAAGAAGAAGAAGAAGACTACTAGTAGCATCACATCTTGCAGATCTAAATTTAAACATTCACAATACATCACCACACGCACTCCCAGACGCAGCTTCTTGCAAGTCACATCTAAGTGCTTATTTTTTTCTGTTATTTTCTCTACTCATATTTTGTTGTATACTATTGACACACATTTTCACTTATTTTCTCATCTCTTTGTCTTTTATGTTTTTGTATGATGAAGGTGCAAACCGAAATGTTACAACTGTGTCATCATCATGTGCTCAGCCTGGACGCGTTGGCGACCATGTCTCTCTCTAATTTCCGATCTTTTACTCATTTGTTCTGTTGTTGTGTTTCTCCCCAGCTATTTTATCAACCCATCTAAGATTTTCTCTCTTTGTGTAGCTCTCTTTTTCCTGCCTCTAATACTCCAAGGTGTCACGATATTTTCGATCCCTCCTCTTTTCATTATATGGCCAATGAACCTAGACAGTCAGTCAGTCAGTCAGTCAGTCAGTCAGTTGCATGTCCCTTGCGGAACTTTGCCTCTCTAATATCTATTCTGAAGGCCTCTCGGTTGTAAACAAGATGTCCTGCTGCTGATGCATCCATTTGCAGATTATCAACGATGTCTTGCAGCCATCTTCTCCTTGGTCTTCTTCTCTTTCCCATTATGTACCCTTCCGAGACGGTCTTCTCTAAATTATCATGACGTTTAATGTGTCCAAAATATTTACATTTTCTCTGTTTAATCCTCTTTACTAGCCAACCTTCTTCAATATTAAGTTCTTCCTCATTCCTCATTCCTTTGCTTGTCCCTTGCGGAACTTTGCCTCCCAAACAGCACTCCTGTAGGCCTCTCGGTTGTGAGCAAGATGGCCTGCTGCTGCTGCATCCATTTCCAGATCATCAACGATGTCTTGCAGCCATCTTCGTTTCGGTCTTCCTCTTTTTCTTTTTCCCATTATGTATCCTTCCAATACGGTCTTCTCTAAAGTATCATGACGTTTAATGTGGCCAAAATATTTAAGTTTTCTCTCTTTAATCCTCTTTACTAGCTAGCCTTCTTCAATATTAAGCTCTTGTAGTATAGATATATTTGTTCTTTTTTGTGTCCACGATATTTGGAGAACTCTTCTATAGCATTTACATTCAAAGGCATTTATGTGCTTCTCAGCTGTTTTGTTTAGTGTCCAGGTCTCACAGGCATATGTTGCGATGGGAAAGATGCATGCCCTTAAAAATCTTATTTTTGTGGTTCTGTCTGCTCCTCTCCACAGATTCTTTATTTGTTTTACTTTCTGAAGAGCAATAGATGTCCTCCTTTTAATTTCCCGCATTGTATCTCCATTATTAGTTAGTAGTGATCCAAGATATTCAAAACTCTCCACTTCTTCCAGTTTTTCCTCACTGATACATATTTCAGTTGCCTTGTCTGTTTTGTCAGTTGTCATCACTTTAGTTTTCTTTGCATTAAGATAGAGGTTCTGCTCTTCGCTGTTCTTGCGGACTGACATAATTAGTTTTTCCATTCCTTAAGTTCTTATAGTATGGATATATTTATTCTTTTTTATGTCCATGATATTTGAAGTCTCCCCCGTAGTGTGTTTATTAAGATTCGTTTCACTTTGGCTTTCTTTAGGCATACTTCATTTGTTATTTTAACTGTACATGGTACCCTTACCATTCTTCGTTGCAACCACATTTCAGATGGCTATAATACTCTCGTTGGTTTTGTTAATGACCATGATTCACTTCCGTATAGTAATACTGGCTCAGTGTAGCATTCTAACACTCATTTATAGTATCTATTAGCAAAGATGGACTGCACAAAATAATTTTCATTCTCTAACAGGCTACCTTTACCTGACATATTCCGTTTTTTACCTCTGTGGTACACCTACCCTCTGATGTATACACCTGTGTGCTCGTTAATTTATAAAGCTGTTCCTACTTTTGCAAAAGCCTTAGATTTCTCTTCCATGACCTATCTCTCGTGGGCAAGGTAATGCTGAAGTATGTACACACGGCTTTTTTTTTCCCTTTTCCTCGCAGCGTTTATATGCCTCATGTTATAACGTCAAGGGCCAGCCAGTTTTCTTTATTCACGTTATAATCTGTAGACAGCAGAACACGAAGAGGAAACAAAAATGGACTTAAACTTCTGTATTACATAACTAAAATTAATAGGACGAAAATAGACACAGCTGGCATCTTCCTACTGCAGCTGACGAGAGCCAGATATTTCGTGAGTACAGGAAATTAGCCAGAGTGCTGCATCCGAATAAGTGAAACACTCCGAGAATGATCATTAAAACCATACGTAGATAGAAAGCAGACTTTGCCTCCTACACGCTCATTTGCTGAAAATAGCTGAGATCACTTGGGTATTATTTGTCAAGTGAAACGAGCCTATCAGTTTAAAACGCCGTGTCTGGTGTGTGCGGCCCCGTGCAAGCTTCGGTGCCTGGTAACAGGGCGAACAAAATAGTGTTTCCGTAATCATCATCGTGATGAAGTACTGTGCCAAGTAACTTTTGGTGGTGGCAACATTTCATATATTTCAGTTGCTGATTAAAGGGTACAAATTTAACAAACACACACGCACACAACACACAGGCACACACACTACGCCATGACAGCACGGATCCGGATGTAAAGCTACATAAGACATTCATGTTGAGTATTTATCTGTTGCACCAAGATTTTCTTGTGCATGTTCGGGTATGTAGACCACTGGGAGCAGGCTAAAGCTCTTTAATCAACGGTTCCCAACCTGTGGTCGGCAGACCAGAAGTGATTTTCGGGGACATTATCAGAGGGCCCGCCGCTGCATTGCCGATTTGGTTATCGAGTACCATCAGCTGAATGGAAACAAATAAAGGTTCATAAGATAACTATATTACAGATAAGATGGTGGTCCACAGCGGATGTGTCATTGAAAACGTGGTCCCTGGATGTTGAAAAGTTGCAAACCTCTGCGTGGTTCGAGTAGCTATGGCCCTGCAGTAGCAGATTTGTCAAGACTTTTCTTAAACTCTTTTCTTATGACGCGGGGCCAGCATGCACCTGGGCGATTGCTCACCTGGCGACTGCAAAGGCCAGGCTTCTATTTATGCTCCACCACAACGAGACTCCGTTCGCTAGTCAGTCAGTCAGTCATTTGCATGTCCCTTGCGGAACTTTGCATCGCTGACAGCTCTCCTTTAGACCTCTCGGTTGTAAGCAAGATGCCCTGCTGCTGATGCGACAATTCGCAGATTATTAGCGATGTCTTGCAGCCATCTTCGCCTTGGTCTTCCCCTCTTTTTTTTTTTTTTGTTCCCCCATTATGTACTCTACCAAGACTGTCTTCTCTAAATTCTCATGACGTTTAATATGTCAGGTTTTCTCTGTTTAATCTGTTTTCTCTGCTAGTACAAGTTCTGAATATCCACTGTGACTAGAACGGTAGGATGTCTGTACACTTCTCTTATATGTCTGTCCTTTGAAATGGAGCTCACGGAGTGGGTATCATGATGTAAGCTATAAGGGCAGGTTGTACAGCGGTAAGGAACTCTTCGTTTGGTGCAATGCCGGTGACAGAGGGGAAACAAAAAAGGCAGCCAAATGCTTGTGACACGGTCACAAGAGAAGCGGGTGTTAGAAGACAGCAAATATTATTTCTGTCACAACAAAGGATGTTCTTCCTGCCGGTGCGTGACGATAGCACTCCAGGAAATTACTTCCGACATGGTGCCCCCGGCGTGCGTTCTGATTAGCTTTCTTACGTCTCTTTGGTCTCGACTGTCATATTATCTCCATGTCACATTGTGCACTTTCTCGCAGCGCTGCTGAAAGGGTTAACAAACACTTCTGTTGTATGCTGCATTTGTGTCCCCAAGTTGCCACCTACTGGTAACGCGTAAAGCCACCAGTTTGGCAGGCAGGATGTGAGATCCTAATTTTAACCGGAAATCTCCTTGGCATAATCGCATATTATTACCTAAGTTGAACCCACATATTGAGTAATGTGATACGAGTATTAACCCGGCATGAAAGAATAAATAATATTACCTTTTGTAATATTTATTATAAATATTATATTTCAATCATCACCACCAATGGCAACTGCACAGTGGAAATCAAAAGAAAACTAGCAGTTGCATGACAGAAACTGGCGCAAATGAAGAATATGTGGCAAGGTACCGACAAGAGGACAAAGTTATGTTTACTAAGAGCTTACATATTCCCGGTGGTAACATACGGATGTGAAACGTGGACACTTAAAAAATCTCTAGAAAAGAGAATAACAGCATTTGAAATGAAATGTTATAGAAGGGCACTTAGAATATCATGGATAGAAGGAAAATCAAATAAAGAAATACTGATGTGATGAGGTGTCGCAGAAAACTGGCTCGTTAATACCATCATAAGTAGAAAGCTGAGATTTTTCGGCCACACCAAGAGACACTGTAGTTTGGAGACAAGAGACACAGTAGCTTGGAGACAAGAGACACAGTAGTTTGGAGACAAGAGACACAGTAGTTTGGAGACCAAGAGACATAGTAGTTTGGAGACAAGAGACACAGTAGTTTGGAGACCAAGAGACACAGTAGTTTGGAGACAAGAGACACAGTAGTTTGGAGACAAGAGACACAGTAGTTTGGAGACCAAGAGACACAGTAGTTTGGAGACAAGAGACACAGTAGTTTGGAGACAAGAGACACAGTAGCTTGGAGACCAAGAGACACAGTAGCTTGGAGAGGTTGACAGCAGAAGGCACAATGCCCGGCAGAAAGATAAAAGGGCCGACCTCACAGCTGGTGGACTCCGTACATTCATGGAAAGTCTGAATATGTCATCGCGAGACGCTGGTCATCTTGCGCAAGGGAGCCACTGAGAGGGGCAACGTTCTGGAAATCACACGTCACGTGATGATGAAGCACCTTTTGTTGTCAAAAAAATGAATTTCTTTCAGATACTCTATATATTTAAGGCCTCTGAAAATGGGTACCATAGAAATCTGGGGAAGGTAAATTCGGCCAGGCGTGATACTGACCACATCAGACTTTCATGTGCCGACGGTCGTGGAAATACGGGCCTAACACCGTATCTCCAGTATGCCTTGCTGGCATGGAAACGGGGATTTTACCTTTACTCTCTCTCTCTCCCTCTCTCTCTCTCTCTCTATATATATATATATATATATATATATATATATTTGCTTTCATATCTGTGTAATGCGTAGAAGTAGATGAAGTTATGACATTCTTTGTTTGTGACTCACACCTTACTGTTATACAGTGACACAATAAACAAGAAAACAAACTGTAAATAAACCCAAGTTCAAGGCAGAAAGTGCTAAAAGAATGACCAAGAACCCCCCACCCCCACCCCACCCCCCAACCCCACCCCCGCGCCAAATGCATCATGTACATTTTTAAAGCGCCCAAACCAGATCGAAGTCTCAGGAATGTCGGCGGGCATTGTGACACGATGAGAAACGGGGCCACTTGTTCTAAGGGATGCTGGATCCAGTCCAAGCCCGCCCCCCCCCCCACCTCTCCTTCCCTCCTGTTATCTTTTCTGCATGTGTTTCCTGCGTAACAGTGCAACCTACGTGCAGTAGGTTTACGTTTTTGTATGTGTGTGTGTGTGCGTACATCCCTGCAGGCGTTTATTAGCGGGCATGTAAGATCGCGCGGGGCATTGAGTTTGTAATCGAATGCTATGATTATTATTATTAATATTAATGATACATTACTATTATTATTATTTCATATGCCGGCAACTTTCGTTGTGAAGACAGCACATGAATATGATGATGATAATTTTAGAGAATCTATCTCAAATGCGGAGTACGAGAGGCCCAGCGGTGTAGCCGTATTTCGGTGTGTTTTAGCAGTCCTTGTTCTCTCTGGTGTCCTACATTATTTTTTTTAAAAAAAATGTCCCGCGGCATTTGCTTGCCCCAGGTGAGTGTGAAGTACATTCACAGAATTTGAGAAAACCCGGGTACCAGTTCTTTGAGACTTGGTCAACACCTAGTGTCCACTGGTCCAATATAATAATAATAATAAATAATAATAATAATCATTAATATTAATAAGATATCCACCCCGATAGGGACTTGAACCAGTAACCAGCTGTTGGACAGTCGAGTTCACTAAACAAAAACCACCCGTGACATCATAAATCTAAGTAACCATTAAGTCTTGAATGTTTACTGTGTTACACAATTGATACATTTGAAGTGTTTAAAAAAAATCTGTTGTTTCTTACTTCTTGTTTTTTTTTTCCTTTCAGTTCAGTAAATGAAAATAAAGTGAAAGCTACTCCATCTTCGTCTGGTTACTGAATGGTTTCTTTCTGAACGTCATGTTTCTCAGACAATCTGTTTATACCAGCGTCACAAGTACTAGCGTATAAGTGACGCAGAATTTTTGGCTAAGTAGCCAGTGATATCCATTCTCTCTATTTCTTTTATCATGAGCATTTTATGGAGTATTCTTCTAAAATAGTTCTAACATTAACTGATGTAATTGGTAGAAGTAAAGGTAAAGGTAATCATGTCATGCCTTAGAGGCACGTAGGGTATATGGTGTTAGTGCCCATATTTTCCTTGACCTATCAGCACACTAGAGGGTGATGGTGGCCAGCGGTCCAGAAGAAGTCGGGTGCCCATTCCTACAGCTGGGTGACTGAGGCGCCTCCAGCCGGATTCAAACTCCCCGACCTTCGCAGTGTGAGACTAGTGCACTAACCAGTTCGCCACTCGGACGACCTGAAGTAGTTGAAACAAATAAAATATGACAGAATGCTGCACTGCTTATTTGTTAAGTAAATTGTACGTGACATCGTCGCTACAGAATTTTTCTATCTAAATTACCAATTGAGCTCGAATCCAAAATACTCTTTTTTTTAAAAATAAAAACTACTCTTTGCATGTGTGATAAGAACAGAGCATTACTCATAACAAAACGCCAGGTGGGCAGCATTAATGATAGAATATAATAAAACACTTAATGATTTATCTGCTCCGTTGAGAAGGGGTGGGGGTGGGGGTTGATTGAAGAAAGAGAGAGAGAGAGTAAAAGACGTAGTTCAGAAGTTTAAGAAGCCCTGGACTATCTGCTCAAGGCTGGCGGTTTTCTCCCCTGCCGTAAACATCTGCTAAGAACACCAAGAGCGGAGCGCTCGCACTAAACAGCGTCACACACCAGCGTCACACAAACAGCGTCACGCACCAACGTCACGCACGAGCGTCACACACCAGCGTCACGCACCAGCGTCACACACCAGCGTCACACACCAACGTCACGCACCAGCGTCACACACCAGCGTCACACACGGTAAGAAAACTAAACGAGCTTCGGTACTAAAAAGCCGAAAAAAAAAACACACATAGAAGCGAGAGAAAGAAAAGTCACAAGAAAAGTGATGGGAATCGAACTTCTCCGGTTTTAGTTTAAAAAACACACACACACTTTTTTCTTCTTTTGCTTGGTGGCTTCACGTCTTACCGGAGTCTGGGGTTCGATTCCCACTCAGCCTTTGGCCATGGTGCTTTCTCCCGCGTCTACCTACACAGTCAACAACGTAAACCGTCCAGTTTCATCTCCGTCTTCATGAAGATTCCCCACCCCCTTCCTCCTCGCACCCGTCTGTCATAACCATCCATCACATTCGCCATCTTCTTGCAAAATCCCCGCCCGTCTCTCAAAACCGTCCATCACATTCGCCATCTTCTTGCAACCCCCCCCCCCCCCCGGTGTGTCTCATAACCGTCCATCACATTCGCCATCTTCATGAAGAACTCTCTCCCCCACCCCCACCTTCCCCGACTCTCATAACCGTCCATCACATTCGCCATCTTCATGAAGAACTCTCTCCCCCACCCCCACCTTCCCCGACTCTCATAACCGTCCATCACATTCGCCATCTTCATGAAGAACTCTCTCCCCCAACCCCACCTTCCCCGACTCTCATAACCGTCCATCACATTCGCCATCTACTTGCAAAATCCCCGCCCGTCTCTCATAACCGTCCATCATATCCTCCATCTTGATGAAGAATTCCCCCTCTCGCCTCTTCCTTCCGTTTCTTGACTGTTTACTGACGTCAGAATCTCCGTTTTCTGTTTGACCTTTTCCCCACACAAACAACATGGAAAGTGCACCCATTCAGTGACAAATTCTTTAAAAGTTAACTCTACCTTCGCCTGCGGCTACAACACTGAGGCGGGCGACTGGCACTCAGTCTCAAGAAATAAAATACCAGGGGTGTCTCTTGAGAAAGTAAATACAGCACGGACGGGTGCCTGGCCTGACAATGCTGTCACTTTGAAATATGAAGCTGGTAACACTTCACACCGCTATGGCATTCCAGTGTCATGAAGCATAATTAAAAACTGTACCTTCTTTTCTCTCAGACTTTAACATAAACCTCATTAACTCAGAATGTTCATTACTAAACTGCACTCTTACCACATTATAACTGGTGCAGCGTTTCTTGTGGTTTTTTCTGTGAGAGAGCATCACGTTCGGTGAATCACGGAAAGCGAATTCCCGTATTGCGCATGTAGGAAATACCTGCAAGTAGTTTCTGGCACGAACTTTGCACACCTGCAAGAGGAGCTCTGTCCAGAGTAAATAAATCTAGCGCGCACTAGATCGTGAAGACGTGGCATTTCCCACCGTTGACAAGGATTCTAACCTTCGACTCTTAGCAACACGGGTTAAAGCTCGTATACTGAATCTGTGTGCTCGCTTCCAGGTACAGTGTTGTTTACTCGTTGACATAACGTCGCTTGTGTCATCCAGACGTGTCCTGATGGTATCTGCACGCTTCTGTAGTAAGTTGGCATTTACGTGCGCGATTGTCTTGGATTTGTGGCTTTACGTGGAAGCTTTCATATACGAGAATGGGTAATATAACATGTTGGGTAATATAACATGTTGGGTAGGACACATTGAAGTAGTGTGTGAATGTGTGAGTTATCCAATTATATGAGTGAATTGGAACGTATGTAACATGGACTAACGTGCATATCAGAAGAAAAAAAAAGAGACTTGAGGACACATCAACGTACACATTATGTTATGTATATGCGGACATACTGCTTGCTTCCAGTGTGCTTATCGTGTATTTTCATTTAAAGAAATAGAATCTGGCCTTCTTTCAGCAAAGTTGTTGTTCTTCTTATTATTATTTTATAATGGTTCGGCTTCTGCGATGTTTTCTTAGCATGCATTGACCTAGTTTGTACGACATCTGTCGGAAGTTGTTGGAAGGGCATCGGAAGTTTGCTTCTGTGGTAGGTGAGAGTAGCAGGCATGGGCGCAGTTGTAGAACTGCGCAGGTTCCACAAGTGATTCCAGACATCCTTGGAGGTTTTCTTTCTCCATGCCCCCCCCCCCCCCACACCCCTACTACGAGCAGAACGCTTCAGGTATAAACAGAGAAGATCTAGCTCACAGGAGCTCTGGCGGCATTAAGAAATATATTTCATCCGTTATTTTATTCGCTGCGGGCTTGTAAATTTGATAAAAACCCGCTACAGTTAGTTTGTTATTAACTGCATTGTTCTTTTGTGAGTTCGTCACGTATTTGTGCGAAGCAAGCGGAGCCTGTATCTTGCTGTGTTTTGATGCGTGATGGACTAGCAGAAACTGTTAGATATTGCTCTAGAGCAAGCATTCCTATATTTTCTGATTAGTGGAAATATAACAAAAATAACCAGTAAAACAGATTTCTTTCTTCGTGTACTGTGTACTGTACTTGCTTGTATTACTGAACACTAAACTCGTGTTTGCACACACTCTGTTCTGTACTGTGCCTATTACGTTTTAACATGAGCATTAGGCCCAGAGACACAACAGACGTTACATTGGTATACTCCATGTAACAAGACAACCCAGATAACGATGACCTCAACTACACATTAATACACGACATGACCAGTTACATGTAATCAACTAACTCAACACCACAGTTGACACTTAACAAGAATCCAATAACCACAGGATTCAGCAGACACAAATCCGTAAATGTTTAATGATGAAATCCCATTTGTTCGATGTGTGTTGCAATGTGGGGTGTAAACTTGATGAGAATAATTACAAATGATCATAAAAAAAATATGTCCGGGCGACTAACATCGCCATGGGACCAAAACAGACATTCAACCTTGACAAAACATACCAACTACAAAATTACACATGACTTTCAATCTGACATTACTACCTTGTCTAAACCGTGGACAAATCAAACACACAATTTACATGACTACTACAACATTTGTCCTAAAAAGAACAATCCATCAACTACAACAATCTGTCCTAAAAAGGACAGTCCATCTAACTTACATAATGAACTAAAAATCTCTACATCCCTTTCTAGAATTAAAACACCACAACCTGTCACTACAACATTCTGACCCAAACTGTTCTCTCAAACTCGTTCATACATCCCGCCTATCAGAATCCACGTGACTCAGTTCTCCCTCGGAACACGAGATACATTCTCCGTGCTTAGCATAAACAGGGTTTCTCACAAAACAATCTGTACATAATAACATTCTGTTACACCAGGTGGATTATGAGAATACGGCAGATTTAACTTCAATGAAGAGATGCGTAGAAGCCCCGTAACCGCTCTTGCTGTGTCGCCTGCCGTGTAGTCTGGGAAGCGAAAAAGATCACCTTTCCCAAAACTATCCTCACTCTCCATGAGGAATTCACATGCGATTCTCGTAATCTGATATATGCCATTGTATGCAAAAGATGCACGATAATTTATATTTTACCTAACATTCTCCTCTTCCACAATCATACTCCCTCTGCACTAAGTTCCATTCCTCTGTCACTTGCAACACATAGTTCAGAGCCTCCTCACCGCCTGCACTCACCTTTTCCACCTTTTCCCGGCTAGACCACCATTGTATCACTCTCTTTCCTTTCCGCGTTCATCCCCCCCCCCCCACACACACACACATAAACTTGACCTGTCACACATCACAAGTCTCCATTTCAACATTCTCTGCACTTCACTTATACGCACTTCTGAACTTAGCCTTTTGCGAGTCACAGCTTCTTACAAGTCACAGCTAAGTGCTCTATTTATTTTATTTGCTGCTGGGTTTTTTTTCCTATTCCTATTTTTTATATAGCATTCTTGTAATTTTATATTTTATCTTCTTTCTCTATTTCTTCATCCTGTGTGTTTTTGTAAGATTTGAAGGGGCAGACCTACACGTCACGACTGTCTGCTCGTTAATTAATAAAGCTGTTCCTAGTTTTTTCATAGTTTATACAGTTTATCAGAGCTTTACTGTAGTGGGTTCATGTATAGTTATATACTAATTATTCCTGTGTTACTGAAAGCTGAGAGAGAGAGAGAGCAATATATATATATATATATATATATATATATATATATATATATAGAGAGAGAGAGAGAGAGAGAGAGAGGGCAGCTCACAGGGTCCAGATATTTAAAGCAAAGGGGAAAAAAATCCTAAAAGAAAAACAAAAACAGAAAAGAAACCAATCTTCCTCGCGGAAGAACACAACCGCTCTGCTTAGCCGACTTGTGACGCGTAAATCACCTTAACCAGGCAGTTATGGTTCAGGGGTTAAATGAGGTGTGGATAGTCGACACCTCAGTACCTAGGCTGCCTCAGCGATCAGTCCCGTTGTCAAGGTGGCACGGGCTACTACTGTACAAACCCTGGTCAAGTGTATTACACTTTACCTAGTTGGATTTAAAGTCCTGCCTCCTGTCTGTTTCTGGACCCACAAAATTTATAACCTTGCACTTTGGTCCATACAAACTAGAATGCTACGTATTTTTGTGTTTGAAGAAATTCGTACCAACTAACGCAGGAACGTTTAGTTCCCGAATTTCTCACGAATAGTTTTTTGGGTTTAAGTATATGAAAGGTAAAGGTAGTCCTGTAGCAAATGCCCCAAGGGATAAAGCGTTAGAGACTTCACTATGATGGGGCATCAGAGTATGAGGTAGGGTGGCCAGTTCCTTTCCTCCCCAGTTTTACGAGGCTGGATCTACCTTGGGGCCGTATTGGTTAAAAAAAAAAATCCCGCTTAGCTGAGGATTAGAACCCTCGACCATTATGTTTCTAGCCGGTTCCCCTAAGTATATGTAAGACAAGATATATAAATAACACAAAACGACTGCAGTAAAGTTGTGATGATGCTTCTTCAATCTCCCTAGAAAGCGAGCTGGTGTTCTTTGCAGCCAGTGCTGTGGAGGTGTTGAGGTACAGCATCGCGTCGGGTTGGTGGGAGCTGGTTTTGAGATCTGGTTTTTTTTTTCAGTCCCTAAGTGCAGCGAAAAAGCAGGGGGGTGTGCGATACTTCTTTACCAGACTCCACCACCACGGAGGCTATGGCGATCTTTGCTCCATTAGCCAGTCTAGGGGGCTACCAGCGGAGAGGTCTCATTTGCCCAGCTGTGGTTCCCTAACCTTGACGCAGGTGTGTCAGCCAGAAATGGACCAGCATATTCACACTCTAAAGCTGAGATAAGGTAAAAAAAAAAAGGTAACGGTAATCCTGTCATGCCTTAGAGGCACATAGGGATATGGTGTTAGTGCCCATATTTTCCTTGACCTGTCAGCACACTAGAGCTGAGATAACAACATGTTAAAACTGTTTTGTGTTATTTTAATAATATATTACGAAAAAAATATGGGCACTAACACTACATCTCTATGTGCCTTTAAGGCATGACAGGATTACCTTTATAAGACTCTCGAACGCACCTAATATCAAGTATCTCAGAGCATTGTGATCTCAGTTTTTAATTGTATCCGACATTGAAGGTCATGGTTTTTGTTGGCTTACGGATTTGATGATATTCATTGTAAAGGAATGGTCAGAGAAAACAGATGCAGCGCGGGCGCTCAATAAGCAACTGCGGGATCTACATTTCTGAATTCTTTAGCCGCGCGTTCCATTATGTCTTCATAACAGAGTACTTAATGAGCAGGGCTCGTCGTGACCCCCCCCCCCCACCCCCCTATGGTGGTGGCGTCTTATCAGAAAGCTCTTTTCCCGGGCCCAAACCGTTGACTTTCGAGCAAAGTCACAGTAAATTTCATTTTCTGAGATTCCGTGTCTTCGTAGCGTTGTTGCAAAGGCATTTAACTGTGTTAGTTCCAAAGAGATCGAAACGAGATAATCCCATACAACCATCAGTCACTTCTTACAGTTATTTGAGCTCGAAGTTCTTTCTGTAGTAAACAAACACCATAGACCAGCTTTCTCATACGAAAAGAAAAATCCATTAGTTTCTGTTAATTTACTTCTAAAGTACCGCGGTGAGATATAATTCGGAGTCCCCACTGGAATCTGATGACGGCTTAACAATTCAGACTGAAGGCTTCTTCACACTTGTTAGTACTGTCGTCTTGTCAGGGTGCATTTTGATGTGTTAAGTGCATGTATATGTGCACTTTATCGAATCTGTATGTAAATATGGTGCTTTACAAGCAGAGCTAAGGCATAACACTCGGTGAACTGGACAAGGAAGACCCAGTGTTGCTGGTGACATTGAATAAAGGAATCTCTCCTTTCCTTCACAGGTACTTCATTTGTGATTTGCATTATTGTTTGATTGTTTTCGGCACAACGTTCTCGACTTTCTGAAAATCATCATCATCATCAGTTGGCGTGCCGACTGGCTTTGGCTACTATTTTTCTCCACAGGACCCGATCCTTCATGCAGCCCATCAGCTCAGTTGGTGATCTCCTCTCACACCATCTCACCAGACTCTCCTGTATCATTTCTCTCGATCTTTCCCCTGGCTCTTCTTCCTTCTGTTTGTCCCGCTGTTGCAGTATTATCTTTGCGGCCCCCCCCCTCTCTCTTTTCATTGCACGCCCTGTGAAAGTACATTTTCTCTCTCGTATTTTTTCTTTTGACAAGATTTATTTTTGGGTCTCTTCTCCATCTCTTCTCATACATTCTTCATTGGTAATCTTTGCTGTCCTGGGAATTCGCTACACTGTTTTCTGCACACAAAAAAAACCCCCCAAAAAACCAAAAGGGCTCTAAAATGTTTAACGTTAAGAGCCCATATTACATTAGTTGTTTGTGAGTTTCTAGCAAGCGTAGCATTGTTAATAAAAACTGAAAGCAGCTCAGAGTTCATTTAGTGACAGGGACATGAAGCTGGGGAATATCACATTCGACCTCCGAGTATTGCTCCCGATAATAAGCTGTTGTGGTGTTGGATCGATATGCTGCCTTAATTTCCATATTAATTTCGATATGTAATTATAAAATATAACATTATATAATAATAATAATAATATATAAAACTATATAGTGATAATAACTCATATCGGCATGCTTTCTTAAATAAGCTGTTTCAATATTTAGCCGATCTTCGTCATAAAGTGATCATAACTTTCTAAGAAACACTTCCTTTTTAAGCTTACCTATGAAAGAATAGAAAGCTGTGGCACCCATGGATTCTACTCGATGAGGGGACTTTTACGTCCTCGTTCTTCTTTCATAGGTAGGTAAAGTTATCATGCAGCGGAGGCACCTAGCGGATGTGTGCGGTGTTGATGTCTGTACTTTCCCTGACCTGGCGGTAAAGTAGAGGCTGATGTGGTCAGCTTCACGCCTGGTTGCTTAATCTTCCCGGGCTCCAGAAGAAGAAGAAGAAGAAGCCAGGTATCCGTTTCAACTTTTTTGAGTGACTGGGGCGCCCTCAGCCGGATTCGAACCATAGACCTTCGCCATGGGATACTAGTACACTAACCACTTCCCTTTCAGATGCACTTTTGCGTCTCTTGTGAGGGGCGTTTATCCAAATTCTTCTTATGGGGGTCTTTTCCAGATTATTCTTTCTGGGAGGTGGGGGGGGGGGGGGGGGGGAGATCTGGAAAAAAATGATTCTTCTCTAATAATGGGTCTGTATTTCCAAATTTTTCTCTTTAGGGATCTTTTCTAAATTCTTTTCTTTAGGGGTCTTTATGTCCAAAATACTTCTATTGTAGTGGGTATTTTCTAAATTCTTCTAGCGAGGGGTATTTTTCCAGATTCTTCTTTCATGCTGGGCTTGGGGGAAGGGAAGGGTAGTCTTTTCTAAATTCTTCTTGTAATGGGTCTTAATTTCCAAGTTTTTCTCTCATGAGGGCTTTTAGTTCCAAGTTATTCTGTCATGAGGGGCCATTAGTTCCGAGCTATTCTGTCATAAGGGACTTCTAGTTCCAAGTTATTCTGTCATGATGAGTCTTTAGTCCCAATATGGTCTATTATGAGGGGCCTTTATTAGACCCCTTTTTTTAATTCACCATCAGTTGTCAAGAAAGTCCAGTAGCTTTTCTTCCTAAGCGGGTTTCAACAACAGAGATAGTATCTTTCATATTTCTTCTTCCTCTGTTCACTTTTGTTTTTCTTCTCTTTCAGATGGTTAATCCTCTGTTATACATGAACTATATTTGCTGTCTCAGTAGCTTTTACATTGCCAAATAACTTTCAGAATAGGCCACTGCTGCTGGCGAGATTCTTCAGTTGCTATGCGTGGAGTGTGGGTCCTCCCGGCCAGTGAAGAAAAGCGCGATGATGGGTTGCCGTGCGGCACTGTGGAAAAGGTGACAGAAAGGAGTAAGTGAAGTAATCAGTAGTCTCGAGGTCGGGACTGCTAAAATCACGGCACCTCTGCTCCGGAGGTCGGCCACGTCCCACGTACACTCATACCGGGCGAATTGCCTGAACCGGCTTAACCCAGGGGTTAAGAAGCTGCCGGCGAATCTCTTCGGATGCCGCGCGTGGAGTGAAACTCCTCCCGGCCAATGAAGAAAATGAGGAAAAGCAGTCAGGGTTTCCGTGCAGCAGCTATAAGAAAAGGTGATGGAAAGGATAAAGTGAAGCTTAATCGATATGTCCAATAGTCTTCGACGAGAGCTACTCATACCACGGCACCTTTGCTCTAGAGGCCGGCCACGTCCGAAATACACCCATACTAGTGAAATATGCCTAAACCGGCTTAAACTAGGGGTGAAACTTGATGGGTACTCAAGTCACGGTACCTACGTTCTAGAGGTCGGTCACGTCCCAAACACACCCATACTGGGATAATATGCCTAAACCGGCTCAACTCAGGGGTGCAAGTCACTAGTGGCGAGGATTCGTCCTCCTGGACAAAAGCTCCATCCTGGTCACAACTAGGAAAGGTAGCTGCCACGATCACAAAATGCTGAAGTCGCAGACACTGGACCAGTTTAGTCTAGATAGGCAACCACCTCTCACCCGGCGGGGATGTTTGCGTATCCTAATCACTCTGAGGTTTTCCTGTGAGAAACTCCAACGCTGGGCTGGATGGGCAACCACCTCTCACTCGGCGGTGATACACGAGTATCTCAAAACACATCGAGGCTTTCCAGTGAGAAAGTCCATCTCTAGCCTGGATGGGCAACCACCTCTCACCCAGCGGGGATATACTATTATCCAAAACACGTCGAGGTTTTCCGGTGAGAAAGTTCAGCTCTAGCCTGGATGAGCAACCACCTCTCACCCAGCGGGGATATACTGATAACCAAAACACGTCGAGGTTTTCCGGTGAGAAAGTCCAATTTTAGATTAAACTGGTGCAACGAAAACCACGGTGTCACGGAATCCCGCTTCTAAGACCCGCCAAGAATACAGGCTTAAGCCGTACGATACTCTGAACCTCTAACGGGGACCACGGGACCTATTGAGGACCACGGGAGTAAAATCAGTAGGATCACGAGGCGGTCTTGGTGGTAGAAGCGAACGAAGAAGAAGAAGAAGGAGAAGAAGAAGAATAGGCCACAGCTGGGGACCCTGACTGTAACTTAGACACAGCACTTTTGTAACACATTTTCGACAGTTCTTTCGTGTCGCAAGCAGTGTGCCCTCGAAGGTTTTGGGACTCGCGCGTAAAATGTTTAACCTATGTCCAAATATAATATCAGGGGAAAAAACACAGAAGAAAAAAAAAACATTTTGTGGGCAAATGTGGCCCATAACAAGGTGAGCGAACAACAACCAGTCTCATGGGTGATCAGGAAAAGGAGATGGACATATGTTGGTCACGTGATGAGAAGAAACGATCAGAGAATCCCAAAACAAACTATCAAGTGGAACACAACAGGCCAAAAAAAAAAAAGCCTACCACGGGAAACTCCAAAGAGGACATTGTTAAGAGAGGCCAAATTAATAGACATAAAATCCCTTGATGAGGTTGAAAAGCTCGCCGAAAACATGAAAAATTGGCGAACTACCTTGCAAGCCCCATGTGACGCTTAACGGCATGGGAAGGATAGAAAAAAAAAATGCAATTCAAATTCAAAGAAATCCTGAGAAAAAACTGATGCAGCGCTATCATAATTTTCTTCAGTGTCGCTAAAGCTCAGAGTAACATCAGGAAATGCAAAAATAAAAGTAGCAATTTTATTGTATTTTGCGAGGCCATTTCTTGTCTTGTGCTATCTCCCTGTAACTGCGAGCTGGTGTTCTTTGCAGGCGATGCTGTAGAGATGCTGAGGTACAGCATCGTATCGGCCTGGGAGCGGGTTATGGCGGCTATTTTGTCAAGTCCCAGAGGTAAACTAAAAAGCAAGGGGGTGTGCAATGCTTCATTAGCAGACTCCACCACCTTGGGGTCTGTGGCTGTCCTTACCCCGTTAGCCAGGCTCAGCCTGTTACTGGGGGTACTAACGTAGAGGTGGGACAGGGTCTTGGTCAGCTATGGTTGGGTAACTCTGACTCTAGCATATCAACTATGGGTCGCTGACTGCCTAATCAGACAACGTGTTAACCCCCCATTTTGCGAGCATAATAATTATAAAAAACGTTATATTATTATAATATAATATAATATAATGAAGGTGCAGATAAATAAGCGCGTTAGAAGACTTTGAAACTGCTGGGTTTTTTTTTCAATCATAAGTTTTAGTCATATTACTGAGGCGCCGTATCCTTGCTTATACAAATTTTCTACGTATATAGAAATGTTGCCCTAGACTGTACAGCTGAAGTTAACTTCCTGATCATCCACTTCAGATAGCTTCAGAACCGCGGTTTCTTGACATTTAAAAGACACATTTTCCATCTTTTTTTTTTCCCCCGCAAAGACACCCACACTCGCCGGTTCAGCAGCAGATTATCCGGGATATTTAAATTCACGCCTTAGCTTAGTCCGAACTTCTTTTAACTTTTTTTTTCTGCTCCAAACTTCTCAAATACAGAATGAAAGTTTACGCTGTATTATCCCCCCTTGTAGTTTGCTTAGCATTATTTCAGAAGGCGTAGCCATCAGTGCGTGTAACACTGCAGCGTATGTTCGCCATTTTGAAGCATTGAACCATGTTCGTTCTGCATAGCCGTGTGTGTTTGTGTGTCTGTGTATGTATTATTTTTAAAGAGCCATTTCTTCATGTTAGAGGTTCTGATCCTCCATGTTCGAGGTTCTGATCTTCCATGTTTGGGGTTCTGATCTTCCATGTTAGAGGTTGTGATCTTCCGTGTTGGAGGTTCTGATCTTCCATGTTAGAGGTTGTGATCTTCCATGTTAGAGGTTCTAATCTTCCATGTTAGAGGTTCTAATCTTCCATGTTAGAGGTTCTGATCTTCCATGTTAGAGGTTCTGATCTTCCATGTTAGAGGTTCTGATCTTCCATATTAGAGGTTCTGATCTTCCATATTGGAGGCCAACACTTGACAAGATCTAGCTGTAATAAAATGCATCTCATTCATTCTGCCCAGCGCTTTGGCCTCCGTGTTTCCAAGCACTTAAAAGGCATCATCTTTGTGTGTGTGTGTGTGTGTGTGTGTGCGCGCGCGCGTGCAGGAATCTGTTCCATCTGTACTAACGCAGATAGCCATGGTCCTTGTGTATGGAGGCCGTGGTGTATTCACTTATGTTCTGGGTTCGAGACACAGCAAACAGTAATGCTCAGAGAAAACAGCGTGAGAAACATTTCTGAGTACATTTCTCAAGAAATGAGAATTACACTTCAGCGCTATTTATCTCTGGTTGAAATCGAGGAAGGAAATAAAGCAATGCAGAGAGAGAGAGGGAGAGAGAAGAGAGAGAGAGAGAGAGAACAGTTTGGAAAGATTCTGGACTTTGGCACAATTTAGTGTACGATGAAATGCAAAACGGGCGAAGCCAAATGCCGCCTAATGTAAAGATTTGGCAGTTCATTTCTTGCAAGTTTTTGACCTGAAAATAATTAAGATGATGGGTAAAGAGACAGTCACATAGAAACACAGACGGACAGAGAAAATACTTTATTAATTGAATGGCAGACTTACTTATTTATATGTTCAGTAATGGGCCAAAAGGTGGGTAGGCAGAAGAGAGTGGGTAGACAGATGGGAGTGGGTTGACAAATAGAAATTGATAGAGTGGGTAGGCAGATGGGAGTGGGTTGACAAATAGGAATTGATAGAGTGGGTAGGCAGATGGGAGTGGGTTGACAAATAGGAATTGATAGAGTGGGTAGGCAGATGGGAGTGGGTTGACAAATAGGAATTGACAGAATGGGTAAGCAGATGGGCGTGGGTTGACAAATAGGAATTGATAGAGTGGGTAGGCAGATGGGAGTGGGTTGACAAATAGGAATTGATAGAGTGGGTAAGCAGATGGGAGTGGGAAAGCAGATGGGAGTGGGACAGCAGATGGGAGTGGGTAAACAAATGGGAGTCCACGTGGACTGAAAAGAGACTGTGGGTGAAGACTCAGAATTGAACATTTTACATACAAATGGCCTCCATAACAAATACGTATGGTATGAGAGTATTGCCTAGAGCAGCTTTGATGTGAACTCCACAGAGCAAAGGGGGCATGGAACGACCCAAAGGCTCGCGGAGACGTATAGAAGGCAGAATGCAACCAAACAGAGGACTGGCATGAGAGAGCCAAGAATACCGCGAAGGAGCGACAAATGTGGAAATCTCCTATTGTTACCAGCCACATACGTTTTAGGCACTGAAGAGACGAGAGAGAGAGAGAGAGAGAGAGAGAGAGAGAGAGAGAGAGAAGGGAGAGAAAGAAAGAGATGAAAGTATTGCATTGAGTAGACCCCCGGATGTAGACACATATTAAAATATAAATTTATTGCACTTTATTTTGTTTATCTCTTCAACGTATAAAGTAAGCATATAATGTCTGTATTGTTTTGATTAATGTTAAAAAAACGAGTCCTAAAATGCTATACTAAGCCTATTTTATTATATGAAAGCGAATCATGGATAATAGACAAGTCTGCACAAAAATCATTGGAAGCAGTAGAAATGTGGTTTATTAGAAGAATGTTGTGAATTCCCTGGACATCATCATCATCATCATGTGCCGTGCCGATTGGCGTTGGCTATTATGCTTCTCCAGAGTGTACAGTCCTTAATTTGTGTTCTGCATTTCCCATCTGAAGTTATTACTGCTCCAGGGTATTTGAATTTCAGCACCGGATTTAGAATAGTTCCGTTTAATTTTATACTGCATGTTGGTGGATTCTGTTTCTTAGATATAACCATAGTCTCTGTCTTTTTGATGTTCAAAGTAAGGCCTTCGTGTTCACTTTCTTTGGCCACTTTATCCAAGAGATTTTGCAGGTCTTGTTGGTTCTCAGCTATCAGCACTGTGTCGTCAGCATACCGAAGGTTGTTAATATTGTATCCTCCAAATTTTATGCCTGGTTCTGTGGTGATCGTTCTTAGAATGTTCTCGCTGTACAGAGAAAAAAGGTCTGGAGATAGTACACATCCTTGTTGCACCCGCCAGGCGTGATACTGACCATATCACCCTCTAGTGTGCTGACAGGTCAAGGAAAATATGGGCACTAACACCATATCCCTATGTGCCTCTAAGGCACGAAAGGGTTACCTTTGCTTTTTGCTTGTTGCACCCCTTGTTTTATAGGTTGATATTTTCCAGTTTTATTTTCATCTCGAATCGCTGCTTCTTGCTACCAGTATAGATGTTTTACAATCCTCAGGTCTTTGCCGTCTATATTGATGTCTTCAAGCATTTTAATAATTTCATTATGTTTTACCTTGTCGAATGCCTTGGTGTAATCAATGAAGCATAAGTAGAGATCTTTCTGTACTTCTAGAGCTCTTTCTAACAGAGTGTTAGTAAAGCATAAATAGCATTGTATGTTACATTTCATTCAACAAATCCAAACTTTTCATCTGCTATTTCCATTTGTATCTTTATCTTTGTTCTTCTCATAATAATTCTCAGAAGTAGCTTTGTTATGTGACATGAGAGGCTGATAGTCCTGTGGTCATCACATTCCTTTGAAACTGGTTTCTTTGGTAATGCTATAAACGTGGATTTATGCAGGTCACTGGGCATATAACAACTGTTGTAAATGTCATTCAATAACTTAGTTATTATTTTTATTCGCATCTCCTCTAGGGCCTCTATTTCTTCTTGTGTTATATTATCAATATTATCAGACCCATCGCAAAAATAAAAAAAAATAAATAATGGAGAATGTTTGAGAAGAGCTGGAGAGACAAAAAAAAATCTTATCAAGAGAGAGAGAGAGAGAGAGAGAGAGAGTACTTTCATAGGACTTGCAATGACAAGAGGGGACATTGAAAATATTGTAACAACAGGAAAAAACAGAGGGAAGAAGAGTCAGGGAAGATCGGGAGAAATGATACTGGACAGTGTGACGAGATGGCGTGAGAGGAGATCACCAACTGAGCTGATGGCTTGCATGAAGGATCGGGTACTCTAGAGAAACATAATAGCCAACGCCATTTGGCACGTCACCTGATGATCATATTGTGATTAAACTCCGCTTTATATCTGCCTGTTTTTAATATATGGGTTGTTTTGATTGAATTCCGCTTTATATCTGCCTGAGATTAACCCCAATTTGTTGAAGTTCGCCCCTTTTTCTTTTCATATTTTTCAGGTTAATTTATGCTTTGACTGTCGCCTATTGTCTGCCAACACTGAACCCCCATCTTGCTGCTTTGAATTGCATACTAATTTAATAAATTTATGTTTAGATGAAAACTGCATAATGGGTTAGAGATTTGCTTATTTTCACTTGTCTTGTCTCGTCTTCTGTCTCCCTGTAAGTGTGAGCTGGAGTTCTTTGCAGCCGTTTCTGTGAAGTTGTTGAGGCACAGCATCGTGTCGGTGTGGGACAAGAGGCGTTGGGTGGGGTGGGGGTTTGGGGGAGGTGTGGAAGGTGAAGAGTAATAGAATAAATTTACCGCTGCCCCGCATTAGAGATACATTAATGTGTGAAGACTTCCCGAATCGCGTGGAGAATTCTGGTCACGGGGTAGCAACAACAACAACAACAATAACAACAACAACTTAATGCAACAAAAACTCTGATTATTATGTCGGCTGTTGGTTTTTTTGTTTTCAGTCCTTGAGTATAGCTAAAGAAGCTGGAGGCTGTGCAGTACTTCTTTAGCAGATTCAGCCACCGTGGGGGGACCCTGCCCCGCCAGCCAGGCTAGAGCTGTTGCTGCGTGGACTAACGGAGAGGTGGGACAGTGTCTTGGTCAGCTATGGTTTTCCAACCCTGACGCCAGTGTAAACCTTGTTCGGTGCAAGATTACAGTTTATAACTAGTTGGGGGAAATATTTTATCCAGATGTTATAGACCAACAATCCTTAGCAATGTACTACCATACTCGAGGCCAATCTAACTCACCCATCATGACCGCCAACCCAGGCTCTCCCCTCCTTGGTATACTGTATGCTAATTATGCATAAATCCTGAGCATTCAGTTAAGCAACACACAATACGTTGACAAACAGTACAAATCGCCATGTCAGAAATTAAAGACACAGCATTTTTAACCTCACTATACGCCACAACAGCACATACAACTGACATTTGCATCGACATGGCATCAAGACAGGTGTCATTATAATGGTAATTAAGCATGGTATCATATGATAATTGACTTCCTATGTTGCATTATTGAAAACCTGATAGACCTGGGGTCCTGGACTCTCTTGGCCCTCCACGTAGTCTACATCACGTATTTAATGTGCTACCGCTGCCGTGACATACCTCTATATAACCGCGTTGCTGCAGCACAAGGTCAGTCTACATGGAAGCATAATAACTAATCAAACATGTTCCAATCCAGTATAATGATAAATCACACTGAAATCATACAAAGAATTTCCATATCGATACATAATACAGAAACTTACATCCAACTAACTGCGCAATTACATAATCTACACCACATGAGGTCGGCACGGGAAGAATATCACCATAATGCGGTAAGTTTTCGGCCTAATGTACAACGGATTATTTGTGGACAACTTTTTTGGGTTATTTCTCAACAAATTTATGCACTTAGTCCAGTGATCCTGGAGCATACGGATCCCTTCTTTCTAAAAGTCAGCATCTTTTGCCAGTAGAAAGTGGTCTACAGCATGAATAACGTCATCATCTGAAGCAAATTTGCGACCACTGAGCTCCGTTTTGAGTTTTGTAAACAGGCAATAGTCCGACGTGCCCAAATCTGAGGAATAAGGAAGATGTTCAAGAAGCTGGAAGCCACATTCATGAATGGCAACCAGTGCCACCGCCGACTTATGAACTGGAGCATTGTCTTGCTGAAAAATGACTCCTTTCGTCAATTTCCCTCAACGCTTTTCCTTCAGTTTGACCCGCATTTGGTTCATAAGCGTAATAGGCCCCGGTGACCGTTCTTCTCTTTTGAAGATAGTCTACCAATAGCACACCTTCTGAATCCCAGTAGATGAAACCCATCACGTTGCTTGCAAACAGAACCACCCTTGCTTTCTTTGGAGGTGGGGATCCATGATGTTTCCACTGTTTTGACTATTCTTTGGTTTCTGGTTGAAAATGATGAACCCAAGTCTCATCCATAGTCACAAATTTCTGAAGAAACTTTTCAGGATCTGCACAAAAATGGCCAAGATTGTCTCTTGGCATGTTGAGATGCTGTCGTTTGTGATCAGCTCCAAGACGTTTCGGAACCCATCGAGCAGAGACATTTGTCATTTGAAGATCATTGAGAATAATGACATGAACATGTTCCTGGGAGATGCCCAACTCAGTAGCGATATACCGCTCAGTTAGTCGTCGATCCTCCATTGTCATGTCATGGATTCTGCCGGTGGTTTCATCGGTGGTTACCGTTCTTGGTCTTCCTGGACGGGGATAATCTTCCAGTCTCTCCCCTCCATGTTTGAATTGAGCTGCCCGTTTCTTCACTGTGTTGTAAGAAGGGGCACTCTCCCCAAGAATCTCTACCATATCCTCATGGATCTCCTTCGATGATAAGCCCTTGATGCAGAGGTAGCGAAAGAATGCTCGATGAGAAATGTTATCCATTTTCTCAATTTCTGTCACCCTTTACCACTTCAGTAGCCTGTAAAAAAAATTGGTTGCAGATAATTTCTTGAAACTTGGATTTTAATCTTACATTAACCTGATCTACAAATGCACATAATATCAACTGTGTGTCTCAAGTATTTGTGCCTTAGGCCGAGAACTTATCAATCACTCCTGTTACATCCATAGGCACAACTACACAAGACATCACCCGGCCATTGCCTCTAGCTAGCTCTAAATATGCCAGCCAATGTTTTCGTATCTAAATATACTGCCCCCCCCCCCAAAAAAAAAAGCATAACTGCTGATGACCCAATTTTAGCAATAACTTTGATATTATATAGCTTTTTAAATTGAATGAATAAAATTTTCAAATTGCACACAATAATACCTAAGGGTTTAAACACTCACTTGACAGTTTCTTCCATCTGTGTGACGAGAATTTATTAGTCCCAGTAAAGTAAGAGAACAAATATTGTAGGATTAAACCTCGAAAAAATCGTAGACAAAGCACTTTAGTGAGACGTGAGAGAAAGAAAAATCACAAGAGAATTACCTGGGATTCGAACACGGACTCCGGTAGGACGAGCAGCCGTCTAGCTACGAGAGAACAGCGTACTATCGACATAGCCAACTAGCACCCCAAAAAAGGTGTTTTGTTGACATAGTCTTTAGTAACTGCTCAGCAGACATGAGAGACAGCAGATATGAGAGATCGTGACACCCGGAAAGAAACGAGGTCGTGACACACAGAAATTCCGTAGCTTAGATTCATTCTCTCTAGCAGGTACCAACTAGACAAACATACACACGGTCTCCTGCCATGTCTGGTGCAAACTTGAACAACAATAACAAACGAACGAATACTTATTACATGAAGTTAGTTTCAGGTATAGTTATTAGTCCCAGGGGTTCTTAAGTTAGTATAGTGTGTTGCCTCCCCTTGCATTGATCACCGACTGGCAACTCCTGGGCATAGATGCGATCAGATGTCTGATGTGGGATGGCTGCCCACTCTTCCTGGAGTGCCTGACACAGATCATGACGATTGGCTGGAGAAACGTTTCGGCTACAAACACGTCTTTGCAGCTCATCCCATATGTGCTCGATCGGATTCATGTCTGGAGACAGGGATGGCCAGGGAAGGGTGAGAATGTTGTTGGCAGTCAGGAACTGTGTGGTGAACTGTGCAGAATGGGGTCTGGCGTTGTCCTATTGAAACACAGACCTTTGCGCAGCCAAAAATGGAAGGACATGGGGTAGAAGAATTTCATTGACGTATCGTTGCGCATTCAAGCCTCCTTCAATATGTACCAATGGACTCCTTCCATTGAAATTGATCATTCCCCATACCATTACACGGCTGAGCTTCATCAACGCAATTTTGGGCAAAACGTTCATTTGGCCTACTGTAGACCCATCTCCGCATATCATGGCGGTGAAACAAAAAGGAAGATTCGTCACTAAACCAGACAGGTCTCCATTGATTGTCAGTTGTCCAGGGTCGATGCTGGTTGGCCCAGACAAGTCGATTTTAGCGATGGCGTCTCATTAAGACCGGACCTCGGCGAGGTCGTCGTGCCACCAGTCCAGCTTCATGCAGTCTATTCCAGACAGTTTGATCAGGCACACGACGTCCTGTAAGCAATGACTGGGCACTTGAAGAAGCTGTTGTAAACCTGTTTCTGCGGTTATGAACCAGAATAAAGCGATAATCAGCTGCCGTTGTCACCGTGGGTCGTCCACTGCGGTGCCGGTCTTCAGCTGACCCAGTGGCGTGGAAACGGTGCCAAAGTCGACTGATGGTACTCTGCTGCACGTACTTTGACTAGTAGCAATGTTTCATAAATTTTACGATAGATGCGTCATAATTGTCTGCTTGAAAATTAACTGAATTTGTTTGTGCAACCTCTTACAGGTTTTAATTTGCGTGGGAAGTGAGTTGTGCTCACCACAAAAATCACGACTTTTCCATAAATGCAACGTGAGTTATAGTAAAAAAAAAGAAGCGTGATTAGCAAGGGCAGCTACTGCGTTCTGACTATACACGAGAATAGCATAATTCACGCTAAATCAATGACGTGATATCTTGGTAACAATTTCTGATTTGGTTTGAGATACCTGGGAAAAAAATGTTGTCATAATATATAAAAAAATGAAGCTTATATAAGCTATGCGTTTCTTTTTGTTTTTTTTTTTGGACAGTATATTTATATCCTTCCGAACAACTACCAATCACGTGGACGAAGACGCCTAAGTCAAGGTCATACACTCCTCGATCTTAGCGTGCCTCGTCCAGACAAGCATGTCAGCTATGGTTTTCTAACCCTGACACCAGGATCTTAGCTACGGTTTTCCAATCCTGACACCAGCTTGTCAGCTATGGGTTTCCAACCCTGACGCCAGGATGTCAGCTATTGTTTTCTAACCCTGACACCAGGATGTTAGCTATGGGTTTCCAACCCTGACGCCAGTATGTCAAGTATGACTCACTGACTACCAGAAAGAACAGCATCCACGCTCACGTTTGTGCTCGTTTGTGCTACATCTTTGCTGTACTGCATAGGTAAGGTGAAGAAAAAAAAACAGGTGAAAAGATATTACGAAATAGGCGTTTAAATAGCACTGGAGAATGGAGATACATGTAAAGAGCACTGAAGATGTACGTGTAAAGAGCACCGGAGACATGCGTAAAGAGCACCGGAGACATGCGTAAAAGAGTACCGGAGACGTATGTGTAAAGAGCTCTGGAATCGTATGCGTAAAGAGCTCTGGAGGCGTATGCATAAAGAGCGCTGGAGACTTATGCGTAAAGACCACTGGAAACGTCTCCAAAGCGTGCGTCTCAAATAACCTCTGACAGTCAAGTCCAGCTCCTGGCCTTCTCGTGGCGGAACTGTTCAAACTGACAGGAGAAGGGGCAAAAGCGAATATCCGGCGCATGAAACCCAGACGTTTCGGGTAGATGAGAGTCTTGTTTGGTAGCTCATCGAAAACCGCTGATGGCGAAATTCGTCAGATGCCGTGCGTGGCAACTCCTCCCGGCCAATGAAGAAAAATGCGACTGGGGTTGCCGCGCAGAGTCGGCGCGGAAATAGTGAAGAAATGGATTAAGTGAGGCACCTCTGCTCTAGAGGCCGGTCACGTGGATTAAGTGAGGCACCTCTGCTCAAGAGGCCGGTCACGTCCTATATACACCCATACTGGGGCAGATTGCCTAAATCGGCTTAACCCATGGATTAAGCTAAGACACTGCTGGCGAGATTCTTCAGGTGCCGCGCGTGGAGTGAAACTTCTCCCGGTCATTGAATAAAATGCGAAAAAAGCGATTAGGGTTGCCGTGCTGCACCACTGTGAAAAGGTGATGGAAAGGATAAAGTGAAGCTTAATCGGTATGTCCAGTAGTCTCGCGGCGAGAGCTTCTCATACCATGGCACCTCTGCTCTAGAGGCGGGTCACGTTCTAAACACGCCCATACTGGGATAATATGCCTAAACCTGCTCATCCCAGGGCTGAAACTTACTAGTAGCGAGGATTCGTCCTCCTGGACAAAAGCTCCGTCCTGGTCACAACTAGGAAGGATAGCGGCCACGACCACAAAAAGCTGAAGTCGGAGACACTGGACCAGTTTAGTCTAGATAGGCAACCACTCTCACCCTACGGGGATGTATGCTTATCCTAATCACGCTGAGGTTTTCCGGTGAGAAAGTTCAACGCTGGACTGGATAGGCAACCACCTCTCACTCGGCGGGGATATACTGATATCCAAAACACGTCGAGGTTTTCCAGTGAGAAAGTTCAATTCTGGGCTGGATGGGCAATCACCTCTCACCTGGCGGGGATATGCTTGTATCCAAACCACGTCAAGGTTTTCCGGTGAGAAAGTCCAACTCCAGATTAAATTAGTGCAACGAAAACAACGGTGTCACGCAATCCCGCTTCTGCGACCCACCAAGAATTCAGGCCCAACCCCCCCCCCCCCCCGATGCTCTGAATCTCTTGTGGTCCTCTTGGGGATCTCTTGTGGGCCTCTCGGGGACCACGGGACACACCGAGGACCAGAGGAGTAAGTTCAGCAGGATCACGGGACGATCTTGGTGGTAGAAGCTAGCGAAGAAGACTATTTTGGTTCATGCGAACCATTTATTTTGTACCTGTCTGTCTTGCAAAGGGCCAAGTTCTTAATTTTTCATGTTTTTTTCCTGTTTTTATTTGTGTTTTTATGTGGTATTTGAAAAAGGCATTTGCCGAAATATTGGATTGTTATATATTCTTCTGTCTATTATCAAGCAGTCACAAAGATATGCAAGATAAAATAAACAAGCTAACTCAGAATGCAAACAACATAGGACTAAAGATCAACGTAGAAAAGACAAAGATAATGAAGCAAAATGTGAACAACAGAAATGTACTAAGAGTAGATAACAAGTTAGTGGAGGAGGTCAACGAATTTGTATACCTTGGCAGCAGAGTAGTAGAAAATGGAGACAGCACAGAGGACACCAACAGCAGACTTACTAGAGCAAACCAGGCTTTTGCAATGCTGCAGACTATATGGAAATAAAAAAAAAACTAAGCATAAATATGAAAATCAGGATATTTAAGAGTAATGTTCTAAGTGTACTACTCTATGGTAGTGAATGCTGGAAAATCAGCAAAACCATAGAAAACAAGTTGAATTCTTTCCAGACTAAATGTTTACGAAGAATTAGAAAAATATTTTGGCCAAACACCATAAGAAATAACATCTTGTTGGCAGAAATGCAGATGAAGCCACTGACAACAATTATTGAGGAAAGACGCTGGCGATGGTTGGGACATGTGCTACGAATAACTGACAACTCACTACCAAAAATAGCACTAAGATGGACACCACAGGGGAACAGAAGTAAGGGTAGACCAAAAGAGACATGGAGAAGAACAACAGAAAGGATGTTGAGCAATAGAGGGCTCACCTGGGCAAGAGCAGAAAAAAAGGCAAAGGACAGGCATTTGTGGAAAACCCTTGCGGAAGCCTCATGTGCCCTGGGTACTTAAGGTTCAGAGATATATATATATATATATATATATATATTCTTCATTTACACCCGCCCATCCGTTTTTTTTCCTGCCAGTCTCGTTTTTTGCGTAGTTTCCTTACTCATTCTTTGTTTTTGTAAAACTGATCCATAGATCCCTCTGTTTACAATGCCCCAGGGGCGTTTCAGGTAGGAAAATAGGGTCTTGGTCGTCCACGCATGTACTGTTTACATTATTCAAATTCATTATTACAGTATTTAATATAATTGTTATTAGGCAGTGTTTGTACTGACTGGATGAGTATGCCCTTGCTACATAGCACTGCTCCGCTTCCTACATAGCACTGCCTCGCTTCCTACATAGCACTGCCCCGCTTCCTACATAGCACTACTCCGCTTCATACATAGCACTACTCCACTTCCTACATAGCACTGGTCATCTTGCTATATAGCATTGCCCAGTTTGCTACATAGCACCGGCCCATTTGGTACACATCATTGTTCCATTTGCTACACAACAATGCCCCGTTTGCTACATAGCACTACCCGACTTGCTACACAGCACTGTCCCACGTGCTACATATCACTGTCCCACTTGCTACATATCACTGTCCCGCTTGCTACATATAACTGTCCCGCTTGCGACACAACACTGTCCCACTTGTTACATAGCACTGCCCCATTTGCTACATAGCACTACCCCATTTGCTACATAGCACTGCCCCATTTGCTACATAGCATTGCTCCACAGCAGTGACCCAGGGACTGTGATACTGAACAGTTTAACGGTTTATTGGGAAAACTGTCTTGGGACGAGAAATTTGATGAAAAGTTCGCGTGGAACAGTAGTTATGATGATGATTTAAAAACACATAAGTTTACGCACAAGAAACCATCCATCCATCCATCCATCAGATACCACTAATTTCATCAGTCTGCTTATCTGCCTGCCTATCAGAAGATGAAAACAATGACAGTGCTGTAGATGAAAGAAAGGATAAATGTTAACGTTAAAACACCGTTAACGAGTATGAAAATAACTCGAAGTAAACATTTCATCACCTCTGACAAAATTAAGAACACATCCTCGGCCTTAACGACAACACAACGCCAGCATTGATCTCGTCTCATTCAAGAGTACATTCCCCTTGAAAAGTACCGGATGGAATTTTGAGGCGCGCGCCAGGAATGTACCCCTGCTGTGGCCGAAGAGGATTGATTCCCTGTGATCTCATCATCTCCGAGGATCTCTTGGGAACGTGTGAAGCCGATAGGATTTAGAAAGGGGGGGGGGGCGGGAGGGATTTGACAGAAGTCTCAATCCTCCGCTCTGCAAACAGGAACCCGGCATTCTATTTTAGGTGCTTTTCTCTTTTTTAAATAAGAATTAATTTTCGTGGAAAATGTGGCGCGTTGTGTAGCCAAGTTATTTTAGGAGCCGGTGTTGGGAGTTTTAGTTTTAATCATGGATACGGCTTTCTGCAAAGTTTATTGAATAAAAGTTGGCGGGGAAAAAATGAGGGGGGGGGGCGAGGAAAATGTAATCAGGATTCGCTTTGATTGCTAACTTCTCATCCGCGAAATTAATGCAAGTGCACCTTCATTTCCATTAAGTTTTTCTATTATTATTATTATTTTCATTTTTCAGAAAATGGAAGAGAGTATTGTTAGGACAGAGTGGTCGGGGTGGAGTTGATAAAAGAAATTGTTTTCAAAGACCCTGAAATGTCAGGAAGAATTGGCTTAAGAAAGAATTAAATACACCGTTTTTTAAAAAAATATTTTTATAACCCCCTTCTTGGCTCTGTGTTAGTTCTTTTTTGTTTGTTTGCTTGTCTTCTGCGAGACATGAGCAATTGGCCACAGCTCAACAATCTAAAGTGGCTGAAGTCTGTTTTATTTTGTTTCCATAATGTGATGTAGAACTAACCGTGTTTCTTGCTGTTTATCAAGCAAACACGTGAAAACAGAGCTTAGGTTCTGTTTTTTTTTTTCCTTCTTGAAAAGAATTAAAATTGGAAACCTAAGCAGTTTACTCCAAGTTGTAAAAGAAGTAGACGTTGTGAGGAAATATTGATTGCCTTGGGTAAACGTAAGAGCGTCTTTTCTGTCTGACATACGAAAATATGGTGTATGTTAACAGCTTTAAAAAAGTATTGGTATAAAGAGCAGTGATGGATGGGGCGGTTTCGTGAATAATTATATTTTATTTTTCTTATCTGCTGCCTGGGGGGGGGGGGGGGGGGGGGCGCGCGCCTGGTTAGCTGAGTAGTTAGAAGCTCGGTTTGCTAATTCGGTTCAAGTCCCAGCAAGTGGGATATTTTTTTTTCCCCTGGTACTCACCACAAAAAAAAAAAGCTCCAAGGTACACACAGCCTCTAAAAATGGGTACCAGAGAAATCTAGGAAGGTAAATGCGGCCAGGCGTGATACTGACCATATCACACTTTCACGTGCCGAAGATCGTGGAAATACGAACCTAACACCGTAACCCTAATATGACTTAATGGTATAGAAATGGGATTTTACTTTCTTTTTTTTTAACTTTATCTGATGCTTGATCATCATCTTCCAACTACTGATATCTCGTTGTTTGATATATATGTGTTGACTACACTTTCACTCACACACTCAGTGGTTACAGTGAGAACGGGTAAGACACCAGAATCCGGTTGTGAATCATAACAAATGTTATTTATCACTCGGCCTGTCAGGGGTCCGAGTATTTAGTCAGTAAAACAGGTTAATTCGCTTCCCGTATATCATACTTTGTTATCATTTGATAGCATACACAGAGATTCATTACGGAGAATTTTAAGTCTTTATGGAATACCATCTAAAATTGTCAACATCATTAAGGACTTCTACAATGGATATATTTGTGCAGTCAAGACAGAAGAAGGGATGAGTGAATGGTTCCAGATGGAAACAGGCGTGAAACAAAGATGTTTACTATCCCCTTTGCTTTTTAGAATTGCCATAGACTTCATAATGAAAAAATGCTGCACAAGTAACACAGATATTCATGAGGCATATAGGACCCAACTAGAAGATCTTGATTTTGTTGATGACATAACTCTTATCAATAACAATGTGAATTCCATGCAAGAAAAAACAGATATCAGATATCCTGTCTTCACTGGCTAGCAAAATAGAACTTGAAATTAACAAGGACAAAACAAAAATAATGAAAATTCCCCTTCATAAAAATGGAAAAATACACATAAAGGGACAGATATTGAAGAAGTCAATCAATTTGCATACCTTGGCAGCTACATAGACCAGGATGGTGACACTAGAAAGGAAGTTAGAATCAGAATTGCACAAGCAGCATCGATCTTCAAGAATCTTGAGAACATATGGAATTCAAAAGTTATAAGCACAAAAACCAAGTTAAGACTTTTCAATTCAAATGTAATATCCACCCTCATTTATGCATGCGAAAGCTGGAAACCAATTAAAGAAATAGACAAGAAATTAGACTCTTTTGAAAACAAATGCCTAAGGAAAATACTCGGCATCAAGTGGAACGAATTCAAGAACAATTCAGGGATAAGACAGATGACTGAACAACAACCAGTCTCATGGGTGATCAGGAAACGGAGATGGACATATGTTGGTCACTTGATGAGAAGAAATGATCAGAGAATCCCAAAACAAGCTATCAAGTGGAACACAACAGGCCAAAGAAAAAGAGGCAGACCGCGTGAAACTCTGAAGGGGACATTGTTAAGAGAGGCCAAATTAACAGGCATAAAATCCCTTGATGATTTTGAAAGACTCGCCGAAGACAGGAAAAATTGGCGAACTACTTTGCGAGCCCTATATGACGTTTAACGGCACGGGAAGGATATAAGATATAATATATCATACTTGCAAATCAAAACAAAAACACACTTACCTGAACTCCTAAGTGATGACACTAAGCGTCTGGTCGAGAGATGCCCTTGCTGAATACTTATTTAAATTCACTTTGTTTTGTATACGTCTTTACGCCATTCTAATCGGCTTACCGGCACGACTGATTCTAACAAGAGGTCCCTCTAATCTTAGACTCGCCAGCCAGAAGCCCGGATTAGATTATTAGCTATATCGCTAAACATGGCTATATCGCTAAACTTAATCAGCCGTAATGTCAGATAATCTATTCCATTCATATGTGTGAACTTTTTATGGGTCACTGACATTTGTGTTAGGGATCTCTGAAAACTGATAATATCTGCTTCCAAGGCTTACCGTAACTGAATAAACTTTTTTTTTTTTTTAACACCGATGTATTATTATTATTATGTCTATTATTTGTTTCCCTCATGTTAAAACAGCTTACTTTAACTGAGTTAATCCCCATCAAACAGACACGCTGATTTAATCCGTATGGGACAAACATATATTAAAAAGCTAAACAAGGATAAAGTAAAAGTAAAGATAGTCCCATAGCAAATGCCGTAGGGGATGAAGCGTTAGGAATTATGCTGGGCCATCAGCGTATGAGATAGGGTGGCCAGTTCCTTTCCTCCCCATATTTTCTCTGGTACCCATTTTACGAGGCTGGGTCGACCTCGGGGCCGTATTGGTCAGAAAAAACAAATCAAGCTCAACTGGGGATTCAAACCGTCGACCATTTGGTTTGCTAGACGAGTGCTCTAACCACTACGCTACCCGGTCCCCTACAACAACAACACAAAAAAAAGAAAAAGTAACCTCATTAATTAGGATCACATCCGGGACTTGAACGCAGGTGTGTGTGTGGGGGGGGGGGGGACGGGTTAGGGGGAATTTTTAAAAAAAGAGATTTTATTCTCTATGGTCTTTGAAAATCACTTTAAACCACAAATTTTACTTGATTTCTACACTGCAGTAACGAAATATACTATTGTGCGCACACTCCTCCCCCATTTAAAAGAGAAAAAAAACTGTTTTGGTGAGCTTGTTAAGAGAATTGATTCTCATTTTCCAGCAGGTACATCTCTCACAGTATTTTTCCAGCAGGTAATGTTTCTTCAGAGCCATCTGCGTGTTTTGCACGTGTGGGAGCGCCTGGGCCAGCCAGAAGTAGGCCACGTCATCTTAAGAGAACAGGAACGAACGGCAGGCCTGAAAATAACAGTTTTCATTTTTTTTTTCCCCGCTTTTCTTTTTATGGCAGGTGGGTGATGAAAATAGCGGCTCCAGAGGTAAAAATACATTTTAGGGATATACGCAGAGGGGCTGTGCAACTATTTTGGAAGCCATTTCCGAAAGAGAAAAAAAATGATTGAGAAACAAGACCTTGGAAGTCTGTTATTTGTCTGTGGATGAGCAATCAGACTTGACGTGTATGCGGAAACCCTGGCACGGATCGTAGCCCTGTGGAGATAGGTGTTCGTTTTAGGGGTTCCCCCCCCCCCGGCCCTCCCCCCCCCCCCCGCCCCCCGCCGAGAATGATGAAGTGCGAGATGTTTAAAAAGGGAAGTCTTAATTGGATCGTAGGTGGGGAAAGAGGGGGGGGGGAGTGGGAGTGCAGCAGATGCGGGAAGCAAATAATGGGAAAGGAATTAGGTCTGAGAGAACCTTGTTTACAAATCAACGGCTGTAAAAAGTATTTTTACGCGTAGAGAAATGAGTTCAGGGTGTAAGAGGTGAGTAAAAAGTGAACGAGCAGATCACTGAGGCCAGGGAGGACCTGTATCAAAACACTGGCAACCCCAGAACAAGCAGCTCGTTGGTGCTAAGAGCTGTGAGTCAAACAACTAGTAATTTAGAGGAAACAAGTAACAGATCTCCGTAGGCTCTGCTACAAACAGCTAGTAATCTAGAACAAAACCTGGTTATAGCCAAGCGCTGTCAAATATTAACATTCGCAGCTACAGAAAGAAAAAAAAAGATCTTGTAACAATAATAAGAGTACCAACCACTGATAATGTTCTACCGCGCTGGCAGAAGAGTGTTACACCTAATCTTTTACTGATCCACAAGCCTGATGATTTCCCATCAGGCGGACTTGGAGTGACAGGTGAGTGCATGCAATCACGATGAAGCTATCTGAATGTAGACTCATACATTATTCATGAAGTAGGAGACATTAGACCACTCGATGTAATTCAAACATAGTAGAGCCGTATCGGATTTTGTAAAAGTACGATGTACAGACATGCTTTCGGCACAATGAAGCGCCGTTAGTCTTCTGTTGTTAAGACTGGGATTTGATTACAGATGTTTAGAATGAGCTAATCAGAAAGGTAGATCGCTTCAGCTTCATGTGCCTTTGCCAAAATCTCATAGAAAGTGCAGCAATGTTAGTGTTAATATTATTATTAGTAGTATTGGTAATACTGCAGCAGCAGTAGTGAAGGTAGTAGTATTATTGATAGTAGTTGTATCAATGGTAGAAGTAGTGGTAACAGTAGCAGCAGCAGCAGTAAAAGTAATGGTAGTATTGGTAGCAGCAGCAGCAGCAGTAGCAGCAGCAGCAGTAGTAGTAGTAGTAGTAGTAGTAGTAGTAGTAGTGTTACTGTTAGCAATAGTGTTAGTAGTAGTAGAACAAGTAGAGGTAGTAGTATTGGGTGTAGTACCTATAGTAGCACTCATTCATTCATTTGCATGTCCCTTGCTGAACTTTGCCTCCCAAACAGCACTCCTGTAGGCCTCTCGGTTGTGAGCAAGATGGCCTGCTGCTGTTGCATCCATTTCCAGATCGTCAACGATGTCTTGCAGCCATCTTCGTCTTGGTCTTCCTCTTTTTCTTTTTCCCATTATGTATCCTTCCAATACGGTCTTCTCTAAATTATCATGACGTTTAATGTGTCCAAAATATTTCAGTTTTCTCTCTTTAATCCTCTTCACTAGCCAGCCTTCTTCAATATTAAGCTCTTGTAATATAGATATATTTGTTCTTTTTTGTGTCCACGATATTTGGAGAACTCTTCTGTAGCATTTACATTCAAAGGCATTTATGTGTTTCTCAGCTGTTTTGTTAAGTGTCCAGGTCTCACAGGCATATGTTGCTATGGGAAAGATGCATGCCCTTAAATGCACTAGCATTACTAATATCAGAGGTAGTAATAGTAGTAGTAATAGTAGCAGTAGTAGTAGTAACAGTAGTAGTAATAATAGTAACAGCAGTAGTAGTAATAGTAGTAGTAGTAGCAGTAGTGGTAGTAGTAGTAATGTTGTAGCAAAGCGGTAGCTATAACAGCCAAAAAAAAAAAATGTGAGAAGAAACTGATGTACACAGACAAACAAAGATATTAATAATCATTATTTTTAACTGTTAAACGTCGAACTTTCCTTGACTTCTCTGTATGACTTTATGTCTCCTTCAATCTCCCCCGTCATTGACATACTGTATGGACATACAGAACAAATGAACAGACCAGCACATTCCATTATCTGGCATAAAGAGGAGGGGAGGGGGGAGGAAAGGAGGAACTTGTAAATCCAGGGGTCGGAAAAGTCGAAATCAGGAAATTAGTGTTTCGGAAACATCAAAATTGTACTTGGTTCACCCAAGAACTGCCTCGGGCAATGAAGAACAGCTTTAGTTGTGACAGCAGCTCTTAAGCTAAGTCAAAGGGGACGTTAAGGGACAGGGGAGAGAGAGAGGGAGAGAGAGAGAGAGAGAGCAAGCAAGAGAGATTACCGGGGGCGGAGGAGAGGGAGGAAGGGAAGAAAGTGAAAAGCGTAATAAAGGGAGGGTGAAGCGGGGAGAGGAGGAGAGAGCGGGCAGTGGGAGGGGAGACGGAGGGAGAGAAAGTGAGGGAGAAACTGGGAAGGGGGGGGGAAGAAAAGCAGGGAGGAGGAGAGCTGCGGAAGAGAGAAGAAATGGGGAGGGGGTGTGCAAGAGAGAAGAAGAGGCGGAAGGAGAAAAAAATGGGAGAGAGAGAGCGGAAGGATTGATTGATTGATTGATTGATTGATCTTTATTTCCAAAGGGCTAGGAAGGAGGGAGAGAGAGTGGAAGAGAGAGAACCCGGGAGGATGGAGCGAGAGAGAGAGAGAGAGAGAGAGGGGGGAATAACAGACAGGCAGGCAAGCAGGCAGGCAGGCGGGCAGGCAAGAAGGCAGGCAGGCAGGCAGGCAAGCAAGCAAGCAGATTTTCATGACTGACATTTTTCTTCGGCTTATCAGAGCTGTAATTTTTCCCTTTCTACACAAAAGAAAAAAAAAATCTGTCGACAAAAAAAAAAAAAGGTTTATTTTCGCTTGTGTAAACAGTCACCGGACTTGTCTCATCAGGTATGTGTTTCTGTCTTGTTATCTTAACGGTGTCTGCTTCTCTGTGTCTTTATGTTGCGTCTGTCTTCTTTCTTTTCTGTCAAGTCTACGCATGTAAAGGCAGGTTATAATGTCTGTACATTTGGGGGGGGGGGGGAGTGGACGGAGGGAGGTGGGTGTTGTCGTGAATGCAGTCGCTAGTGCATGTGACATTTAGGAGACCTGACTTGGGACTGGACAGGAACTGGTGATGAACTTCCCTGCTTTCTTTCTTTCTTTCTCTCTCTTTCTCTCTCTCTTTCTTTCTCTCTCTTTCTCTCACTCGCTGTCTCTGTGCCTGATTCTCTTTCTTTCTGTTGGTCTATCTGTCTCTATCTCTCTCTCTCTTTTCTATTTCTCTCGGTCTATCTCTCTTTCTGTCTCTGTCTATCTCTCTTTCTGTCTGTCTATCTCCCTTTCTGTCTCTGTGTGCCCCTATCTGTCTCGCAATCTCTCTCTCTCACTCTCTCTCTCTCTCTCAGATGTGCTTGTCTATTATTTGTTTCTATTGTTTGTTTCCAAACAGCTTACTTTAACTGAATTAATCCCCGTCGGACAGACACGCTGTATAGAATTAATCCCTGTCGAGCAAACACACTCCATAGAATTAATCCCTATCGGATAAACACACTCTGTAGAATTAATCTCTTTCGGACAGACACACTTATGGAATTAATTCCTATCGGACAAACACACTCTATATAATTAACTGATGTCGGATAAATACACCCTATAGAATTAATTCATATCGGACAAACACGCTCTTTAGAATTAATCCGTGTCGGACAAACACGTTCTGTAGAATTAATCCCTATCGGACAAACAAACGTTAGATTTTTCATATGCTCAAAAACCATTGCATGAAGACAAAACTCTCTCTCTCTCTCTCTCTCTCTCTCTATACTCACGAACAGACACACTTTCACTCACTCACTAACTCAAATCAATCAAATGATTTACGACAGCTTTCACCGATCGCCACTGCTGAAATCCCTTCTTCCCGTTTTCTTTCGCTTTGTTTGTTCGGCTCTATTTGCTTTATGGTACTTGAGAAACTAGAAAGCGCATGTTTCCATCGGCCACAGCGGAAAGGTCTAAAGTCGAAACAGTGTGAGATATCTGTTAGTAAGCCGGTCGCTGTTAAGTTCTGATATACTCTGTCAGCTCCAGATAAGATAACCCCTGCCTAAAATAGCAGGTCACGAGAACTGCTGTGGTGTAAATTTACGTCCCCTAAAATCGATCTCGGGGGGGGGGGGGGGGGGGGGGGGGAGGGAGAACAAGGGAATGCCAGGTTGTAATTTTACAGGATTATTTCCATTGTCAAGTTTGGAAGTTCAGTCAAGAACAGAAATTAATGCTGAAATTTAGAGCAGAAATTATCGGCCCGCTTTTCTCACCGGAAATACATAATTACATAATTTTTGCTTCTGAACCGCGGAAGGACATTTAAAAAGAAATAATTGGTCTTGTTTTCCTTGTCAGTCACAGTTTAAATGGAGTGTTTTTAGTCTGGGAACTGTGCCGTGGGTTACTTTCGGGGTGGGGAGGGGAAGGGGGGTAATCGTAATCTCTTTTTCAGTAAAGGTAGACAGACAGAGATGTGTGGTTGAGTTCCGCAAAAAGATTGGCGTTCAGTAAAACATGTTGTAGAAACATATATAAGACCAGACAATGGACGTTCAGCCCCCATTTACCACAGAGAACACTGTTTTACCCTTGGGGGAACAGCTATCCTATCCAAAATAGATTATATGGCCTTGGGGTTGTTGACTGTATCAAATACACAAGTTGTCAAATTGGACCTGGTGCAGAATGAGGCAATGAAATTAGGTACTGGGATGCACTAAAAACGCACCAGCGGCTGCAGTGAGATACATCCTAGGTCTAACAGGCTTCAGAACCGGTTACAAAAATGTGCACAAGTATTCATTTACGAATACCTTAATATTAGTAATAGTAATAACGGAAGGTTCGAACTGAATAAAGATCACGGAACGGACAAGGCTGCTATTTGCTTAGGATGCATTAAGAAGGCTGCTGTCAAAGTCCTTTATGACTAGACAATGAAAATAGAAAAGGCTGGAAAATTAACCCTAACTCGCCAGCGGCGAGAATGAGGAGAGAATGCAGTGAAGTGAATAGGGTTAAAGACAAGAAAACTGGGCATCAGGCATGTTCTGTGACACTGTCAGTCAAAGGTCGCCTGCTTGAAGTCCTGAAATAGACCCAATAAGGCAGGGATTATCGGTAAGAGCACATTTGCCAGGGAATCACGTTCAGCCCACAGAATCTGTTAGTCAGCTTAAAAGAAGCGCAAGAGCCTACCTTGCTGGCAGCACTTTGAGAAGTTAGAATAGGTTCCCGGCCAGCTATAGCTCAGAGACACGAAATTCCGTCCTTCGTATCTCTGGGAAGATGGGACATGAGATAGCGCAGAAGTTGAATGAGGTACTGGTCAGCGACTCAAACCTGATTGTTTATTGTCAGGGTTGGTAAACTGTTAACCACAATCAGGGTTGGTTAACTACAATCAGGGCAAAAGAAGTTAACTGTTAACTACAATCAGGATTGGTTAACTGTTAACTACAATCAGGATTGGTTAACTGTTAACTACAATCAGGATTGGTTAACTGTTAACTACAATCAGGGTTGGTTAACTACATTCAGGGTTGGTTAACTACGATCAGGGTTGGTTAACTACAGCTGACAAAGATCCTGTTCTATCTTCCAGTGGCTCTCCTGGAAACAAGACAGCGCTCTGGCCAAATGAACCGGGATCAAAGTGGGAAAGGCGAAAACGGTCTTTAAAATATGCCAAACAAAAAAAATCGGATGTACCAGGCTGTAGGCCGCGTAACGGGGACACAATACAATAAACTCTGTCAGAATGAAGAACGAAGGAAAAAAAAAACAAACTTCCATTTTGTGAAGCTGACACGACAAAACAAGAAAAACAACAGGTCGCTGACTCTTTCCTACACGTGTACAAACACCTGGACTGTTTAAAAAAAAACAAAAAACGATTCTGTCACATCAGGTGAAAATTTCAGGCATTACTTTTCTTCTTCTTTTGCCCTCTGGCGTTTTACGTCCTTTTTTGCTGGTCATGATGGTGTTGTCCAACGTTTGTAAGGAATTTATTTTCTTCCTGAGCCACATAAGTCATGCCAGCCTGTCGTGACCACACTAACCATCGCTACGATCCCCCCGCATTCCCCCCGCAGTCCAGCAAAGGTCCTTTATTTTTACATTCTTAGATCTAGCAAAGACCCTTTATTTGTACATTCTTAGGTCCAGCAAAGACCCTTTATTTTTATATTCTTAGGCCCAGCAGAGACCCTTTATTTTTACATTCTTAGGCCCAGCAAAGACCCTTTATTTTTACATTCTTAAGACCTGCAAGGATCGAGGCCATAAACCACTGCTGTAATTAAGCAAAGGTCCTCCAAAGCGTGATCAAGTACAGTGATTATGACACTACGTGCAGGACCTCGCGTTCCTGTATTAATTAAGACAGACTTACATGTCAGGAAAGTTCTTACTTGCTCGACAGACTGATATGCTTCGGGTAAAGAGAGCAGTCAATCCAGATATGAAGGGGTATGATTCTAATGTATGTGCAGAATATGTGGTAAGGTTAAACAGCTCTGCGAGTGTGAATAATTATGAGTAATAGGTAGGGGCTTTGAGAACCTATTTACATCTCATTCCATCTTCAGTTTTATTTATCGTTCGTTGCCAGCAGACTATATTATTATGCCGATTATGAAAGTGTTGTGGGCTGTTTCTTCCAGTGTATTTCATGTTTTATGTGAACTGCTTTACATATTGTCTCTCGTGAGGTGTTAACCATCAACACAGACCTCTAGGCTGAACTTAGTATGGCCCTTCGTCTCCTCGAACCTATGTCGTCCATCTGTCGCCTGAAGAGCGCCCGGTTCCCAGGTTTTACTATTTTTTTTTGTTGTTGTTGATAACACGGCATGTTAGTGGAGCAGCAGGCCTTATACATGAACGCCATACGAGTAATAATTTTGTATTTGCAGAGATTCCCTCTCTCCACCCCATTTGGCACTGGGGGTAGGGGGGCTTTTGTCAGTCTGATGACTAATCTGCTACTTGGGGGAGGGGCTTCTGTCTGTCTGATGACTAATCTGCCACTTGGGGGAGGGGCTTCTGTCAATCTGATGACTAATCTGTCACTGGTGGAAGGGGGGGGGGGGGGCTTCTGTCAGTCTCCTACATTGACCTTGTTAGAGTATCAACAGTCTCTTTCAGCTGCTGATCGTCTCCGCCATTGCCTTCCATCATTTGCTGCGTAACCCTGCTGCCCTAGTGCACATTATGAGCGATGTCCACCTGTATCTTACAATACTGCTGTGTTTTCTCTAATGTGGTAAGATCACTATCTTGCAATGCCTCCTGAAATGTCTCATCTTCCTGAGTTATTACGTGCAGAATTATATTGTTTTAAAACTGAATGTTTGGGGGTTTTTTTTTTCCTCTCCCATCCATGCACGCTCATATATATTTGGTTTTCTTTTAATCTTATCCTCCTAATTTCTTTGTTATCCTCTAATCTTCCACCAATCTCCTCCATATCCTATTCTGCGCCCATCAAGTTTTGCGTGGTAGTCCTCATGTTCGCGCATTCACTCTCATTTATTTGATTAGTCTTTGCTGTCTCCGATCCCCCCCCCCCTTTTTCATTTTTAAAATAATTGTTCAGGCGAAACCGAATGGGCTTAATTAATACGAGCACGCCCAGGCAAAGACGACCTCCTCCCGGGGACAGCAGGGCGCGGTTGTAAAATGATAAATCATATGCGGAAACGCACATGAATGCATTCAGGGCGCATTTTTTCTTTCTTTCTGCACTTTCGCACAACGGAAGCGCAGTTTCCGGTAATTAAATTTCAAACAGCGAAAGAAAGGCCATTATGAAATAGAGTAATTATTTTAGCTTGTAATGACTGGCTCTTAGAGTACAGGCTGTGTGTGAAGAGTTGGCAGGACAGCCTGTTTTACAGGTAGTGCTGGAGCATTGGATTTAATGAGGTAGCATGTAAAAGAACAGGATGCGGTATATGCCAGAGCTGTCGCGAGTATTCATTGCTGGTGTGTTCCAGGGGAGTAATGTAAACAATGAACTTTCGCTAGAGACATTTCACCAACATTACAGAGATTTTTAAAAACAATAATTAAATAGTATTTTGTTAGATATTTAGAGAAAATGATTTTGTGGGTCTCCACTTAAAATGATTATTGTGAGCCTTCATTTCTCGGAGAGATTTATTCATGTGAGCACTTCTTCTTCTTCTTCTTCTTCTTCTTCTTTGGTCTTTGCATATGATACCGTGAAGCACAGGCATCATGTGGAGTGAATTTCTGTGGCTTGCTTTTAAGAACCCGAGTGAACTAAAAAAAAAAAAAGCAGGCTGCTTTTCAGTCTCCACCACCATGCAGACAGCGTCGAATCCTTCCTTGCTGGGTCAGTCTGAAGGAGAGCATCAGCCATGCTATTAGAAGCGACAAAAAAGAGACGTGATTAAGGCCATTCTAGTTTATGGATCCTAGCAGTCAGCGGAGATTCCGTATAATTAAGGGATGCTAGGACCCAGCAGAGATTCCGTATAATTCAGAGATGCAAGCGTCAAGCAAAGACCCCATACGGTTCATGAGTGCTGGCATCAAGTAAAGATTCCATACAGTTCATGAATACTGGCACCAAGCAAAGATTCCATACTGGCACCAAGCAAAGATTCCATACTGGCACCAAGCAAAGATTCCATACTGGCACCAAGCAAAGATTCCATACTGGCATCAAGCAAAGATTCCATACAGTTCATGAATGCTGGCATCAAGTTCATGAATGCTGGCATCAAACAAAGATTCCACGCAGTTCATGAATGCTGGCATCCGGCATCAGCAGAGAAATAGTTCATTTCACGAAAGCTAGATCTCACATAGATCCCGTATACTTCGGTTAATTTCCACTTGTCAGGCAAATTCTTCTCTCTCTCTCTTTTTAAAAATATGTTTTAATGTAACTGTTCGTTTTATAGGCCAGTCAAAATTTAACATTTAAAAAAGTTATTTGCCCCCATTAACGCATGCTGCCGCACAGTCATTTCACACTCAGATATGACCTGTCCACAAAGAAAATATGCGTGAGCAAGAAAAAAAAAACAAATCCACAAAAACAAAACAAAAAAAAATTAATTGAATCTAAAGTGATACTTGTAATTTTTCATCCTGTACTTAACCCGTAAAACGTTTTTAGTGAGGTTTATAAGTTCACTAGATCCCGGATAATGATCTGGACACGACAGGCCTGTCAAAGAATGTGCGTGATTTTGACATCTGCTCAAATTTAAATACAGGCGAGGAAACTTTATAGGAACTCTTGGAGGGGGGGGGGGGGGGGGGGGAACGGGGGGTAGAAGGAAAAAAAAAGAAGAAGAAAAATGCAGCCCGAAGCGTTTTAGAATTTTATGAGGTGCATGAATTCTACATCTTGAGTTCTTGATTTCTTCCCGGTGCTGTGAACCTGTTCGAGTGTGCGAACTTATCGGGGGTGCGATAAAACCTTGCCCCGACTTGGCTTTCCCCCAGGGTTGCTCATAATTCGACGGCTGTAAACTTGTGTGTCAGGATAAATGGATTGTACCCCCAGAATGTAACTGAATCCGCTCTATAAAACAGGTTTTATGGAGCGGCCAGGTCGGTTTATGACACGGCTGGTAAATTATAAGAATTAACTCAATCATTATCTTCGCGACTGAAATTTCCAGTTTTTTAAAACTGGAATTTGAAAGCTAATTATCGCCTACATAGCGCCCAGCTTTCCGTCATTGCACTTCATCGGGGTTGTGTGGGAGGCTGAGTGGGGGGGGGGGGGGCTTTGATAGGAGAATACCTAGCAACAATTTTTAAGGGCTTTTGTCAGTGGTTCATTGGTTCTTAACCTGGGTTCATGAACCTTTGTGGGGAGGGGGGGGGGGAGGGTCACAGAGCAGCAAAATGGATTGGCTCGACTAAAAAAAAACCAAACTTAGCATCGTTCTATTTACTGTATTACCTTTTAATGAGGGCTCACAGAGATTCTCAGGCCGGAGTGGGGGAATACAGCTGTTCTCTGGGTAGAAAGGGTGTCCATGGCCAAGAAAAGGTTAAGAACCGTTATCTCTGAGTCGATATCTTTCAAAGCCTAAACCATTAGTGGCCGATAGACATTGCTTGAAGCTTTGCTAAATATATATTATTGAAAGACTGTACATCTAGATATGGGCGCAAGAATTAATTCTCCCGTCGTCTTCGGCATTGGGTACGCTCCTTTCCTCTTTCTCTTCTTCTTCTTCTTTCCTCTCGACCTCCACCCATCCTTATTTTCCCCCGTGCGCACAAGCAAACAAACATTCGCTTTCTATTCATGAAAGCACAAACAGCGGAGGAGCAGAAAGTAAACAAAAAATCCCGTATGCACTTATCTTACCCCTTATAAATAGACGTGACCTTGACTTTACTGAGCCAATGAAAATGATGCTCGCAGTCTTGCCGCTTAGATATCAAATCATGGTCAACATTATCTTCCTGGTCACTCAACCAAAAAAAAAAAATCTCTTATTTCCTTCACAGTGTTCTTTGTTTTAGGTGCTCTAATCTTGTTCAGGGAAGTCGCCAACATCTGAAATTAAAATAACACGTTAAAATCGATGGCAAAAAAAAACAAACTATAAAACACTTGGTATTCACCGTTCGTGCTGTTTTCGACGCTTTTCGAGAACGTCAACACAGAATACCTGAAGACTCAGAAATTACTCTGGCAGGTCAGATTTAGCCAATGAGCGATATTAATTAATTAATTAACAGTGCGCAAACGACACATTATAAAAATATTATTTATATTTTTTGCTGCACTGTAGTGTGTTACGCAGCGGATGTTAATGATTGACAGCATCTGTAATAACGTGTGCGTGTGAATCGCCAGTAGTGAATGTTATGATTTTGGTTTTCTTTATGGTAGTTTAGAAAGGATCGCAGTTAAGAGAGAGAGAGAGAGAGAGAGAGAGAGGGGGGGGAGATTGAGAGAGAGAGAGAGAATAGAAGAAGAAGAAAAGAAAGGAAATTCTGAAAATGAGGAGCTGCTTCTTCTTCTTCTTCTTCGTTCGCTTCTACCACCAAGACCGCCCTGTTATGTTACTGAATTTATGCCTGTGGTCCTCGTTAAGTCCCGTGGTCCCCTCTGTGGTCCCCGAAAGGACCACACGAGATCCCCGAGAGGACCACAAGAGGCTCAGAGTATCGCAGAGCTTGAGCCTGTATTCTTGGTGGGTCTCAGAAGCGGGATGTCTTGACACTGTGGTTTTCGGGTTGCACCAGTTTAGTCTAGAGTTGGACTTTCTTAAAATGAGGAGCGAAAATTAGGATATAAAGAAGATTTTAAAAAACAAGCAAAAACTCGGATATATACAAGGTCCTAATATCTCCCCGTAATCCACAACAGAGACGCCCTCGTTTCAGTATCGCCCCCAAACGACCTTTCCTCACCGGAACTGAATGGTTGACACGCCAGATAAGAGCCGGCTGGGAGCCACTGTTTATTTATTCATATCTGCTGGCGACTGTTTCGATCATGTCAACGCTAATTTTATTGCTTTTAATACGACAAATCTTATAGATATTAGTCAAGGCGATCTGCTTCGGCGTCGGCGTATGTTTATTTTTGGGACGATAAATAGCCAAGTATATCTAACCTCGTATTTATTTGAGCAAGGGGTGAAGACCCTGTCCGATTTGGCTATCAGCGAGCCATGCTAGCGTCAGGGTCGGGGAACCACAGCTGAACAAGACCCCGTCCCACTTCTCCGTTGGTGTCCCCCTCCCATGTAACAGGCCTAGCCTGGCTAACAGGACAGGAATAGCCATAGTTTCTCTCTCTCTGAGAAAACAGAACTCTGAACGAACTGAAAGCTGAGGATGAAAGATGAATGAATTTAGTATGAGATTCAAGATTTAGAACATAAAGCCGTTACTAGACAACTTTTGTATGCTTAGAATGCCTGTCTCTGGTCCTAGATACCCCAATCTTTCCCTTTTTTTCCGTTTCATACTTTTTAATAATTTTCTCCTCAGTAGTCTTCTGCGAGCTGGTGTGGGCGAGGATATTAGGTCGCAGCGTCCTGTCAGATTGGTAGCAGGTTATGGCGACTTTTTTATTTTATTTTTCTGTTTCTGAATGAAACTACAATACAAGGGATATGCAGTACTTCTTTAACAGACTCCACCACCATGGGGGTGTACAGTACTTCTTTAACAGACTCCACCACCATGGGGGTGTACAGTACTTCTTTAACAGACTCCACCACCATGGGGGTGTACAGTACTTCTTTAATAGACTCCACCACCATGGGGGTGTACAGTACTTCTTTAACAGACTCCACCACCATGGGGGTACACAGTACTTCATGAACAGACCCCATCGCCATGGGAATTATGGCGATCCCTGCTCTCATTAGCCCGGCTAGGCTTGTTCTGAGGGCACAAACGAAGAGGTGCGATGGGATCTGGGTCACTGTAGTTGGTCATCCTTGACATGAGCATGTCAGGCAATGGGACCCTGACTGCCAAATGGGACAGGTCTTCGCCCTCCCCCACCCTACCCCTACCGACACACTCCACCATTATATATTTGCCATCGTCCTTTTCATTCCATTTTCTAATTCTTTCTTTCTTTCACAATATATTTCTAACCAGTCTGCCGTGTTCTGATGTCTCCCTTGAAGCTTTTTTTTTTTTTTTTGCAACTGATCCCGAGGTAAAGATTGTCCCATACAAAGATGGGGTAGGAGTTGTTTTGTTTAATTTCGAAAACAAATCCGTACCCTTAGGCTAAGGTGTTGTATTACGGAAAGGTTGTTGACCGCAGAGACTGCTGGGTCGTAAAGTGCAGTCTTTGTTTTGTGGTAAGATACTCCTATAGTCTTCATTTTGTGGTAAAATACTTCTATAGTCTTCATTTTGTGGTAAAATACTCCTATAGTCTTCATTTTGTGGTAAAATACTCCTATAGTCTTCATTTTGTGGTGAAATACAATCTTAATTTTGTGGTAAAATACAATCTTAATTTTGTGGTAAAATACAATCTTAATTTTGTGGTAAAATACTCCTATAGTCTTCATTTTGTGGTAAAATACTCCTATAGTCTTCATTTTGTGGTAAAATACTCCTATAGTCTTCATTTTGTGGTAAAATACTCATATAGTCTTCATTTTGTGGTAAAATACTCATGTAGTCTTCACTTTGTGGTAAAATACCCCTGTAGTCTTCATTTTGTGGTAAAATACTCATATAGTCTTCATTTTGTGGTAAAATACTCCTATAGTCTTCATTTTGTGGTAAAATAAAATCTTAATTTTGGGGTAAAATACAATCTTCATTAATTGTATTTTTTTGACCCGACACCTGACGATAACTGACGATAATGTTTTCTTCTGTCTTCATAATCTCACTGTGTCGTTCATGTCATGCTTTTCCGTCTGCGTGTGTTTTTAATGGAAAATAAAAGCGTCTAATTTTAATAAAAATATTATCTCTCTTCAGAAATCAAAGAGATCATATGTAAAGACGACAACTGCCCACCTGTTCATGAACCAGACTTATGCCCGCCTGACTCATTCTTGGCAACATCCGGGTCACAGCAAGGGGAAATCAGCAGCACAGACAGCGGCCTCGTACGCGACAAGAACAGAAACAGCGCCGATGACACTTATCACCACAGCAACACCGACAGCATTGAAGCAAGCAGCGAGAGCAACAACTTGTTTTTGCTGCCAGAACAGACTTCTTTTTGTGCGTGCAATACTACTCTGTGCGAGGTACCCGTCTGCGCGGCAGGGGCGTCTCTTCACTTGGTCCGGAATGGTACCGGTGTTCCCGGCTCTTGCTGTGATGTTTATGTCTGTAATAAATCGACAGGTGAGTTCCTCCCTCATGGATGTAATAGTAATAGTAGTAGTAATAGTGCTAGATGATTGGCAGAGCTGGAGGTAATTATGATAGCCCCCAGAATTCTTACTTTTGTCAGTAGTGCTCATGACAGGGGAAGTAAATGCTGCAGCACGGATGTCACTTTAGGTGCCCAAGGCACATGGGGCTTCCACAAGGGTTTTCCATAAACGCCTGTCCTACGCCCCCTCTTTTTTTTTTTGTGGGCCTCCCAGGTGAGCCTCCTATTACTCAACATCCTCTCTGTTGTTCTCACGTCTTTTTGGTCTGGCCTTACTCCTGTTCCCTTGAGGTGTCTCAACGCTGTTTTTATTAATGAGTCACCAGTCATCCGGAGTACATGCCCCAACCATCGCCAGCGTCTTTCCTGAAAAAAAAAATCGAAGTCAGTGGCGTCTTCTGCATTTGTGCTAGTAAGGTGTATATTTACTCAATATATTCGTAAGGTGGTATTTCTTATGGCATTTACTCAACATATTCGTAAGGTGGTATTTCTTATGGCATTTACTCAACATATTCGTAATGTGTTATTTCTTATGGTATTTACTCAAAGGGTACATTGGAAGGGTACATAATGGGAAAAAGAAAGAGAGGAAGACCAAGGCGAATATGGCTGCAAGACATCGTTGATGATCTGCAAATGGATGCATCAGCAGCAGGCCATCTTGCTCACAACCGAGAGGCCTACAGGAGTGCTGTTTGGGAGGCAAAGTTCCACATGGGACATGCAAATGAATGAATGAATGAATGAATTTACTCAAAATATTCGTAAGGTGTTATTTCTTGTGGTATTTAATCTAAATATTCATAAGATGTTTTTTCTTATGGTATTTACTCAAAATATTCATATATAAAGTAGGTTAAAAAAATTAGTATAGAATGAACTCAGTTTCTTTTAAACATTTAAAGTCATTATAATAAAGGTGCAAACTTCGGACAGTAATCGTATAATAACAGCTGGCCCGCGGGAATGAGGAAAGTCTGATGTGAAACTAATGAATCCAGGATGCGACAAGCCTATGAGTCTCTACAACAATGGCTATCAGAATGAGGCAAACAAAAAAACAGAGCCAGCAGACTATAGGTAGTGGAGAATGGATATCGCTGAAACACTTATCACAAAGTCAGGGTGTCTCTGTGGAACTGTCTCAAAGCTGTTGGGGCGGACGTGAAGAAGAGGCTTAAGTACAGCCACCAGAGGCTGGAAAACAAAGTTTTGGCCAGGCCAGCCTACACCACTGTCTTCATGGCAGTCCGAGCAAGACCACAGTCTGCCCTAGCAAGGAAAAGTGCTGAAGTCGGAGGTACCCAGCCAGAAGATGCATTATCGCTAATAATGCCTACGAAGAAGAAGAAGAAGAAGATAATAACAGCAGTATAGGTTTTTGTAACACTATGCCAGATATGGGTGGGCTGGCGGCTGAGTGGTTAGGCGCGTGGTCCGCTAATCCATTGTACCAGTTTCAAGTCCCATCATTGGGGACCTTCTTTCTGGTACCACCACACCAGGAAAAAAAAAGGGCCCCAGGGTCTACCATGTCTCTAAAATGGGTACCAGAGACATCTAGAAAGGTAAATGCGACCAGGCGTGATACTGACCATATCAGACTTTCATGTGCCGAAAGTCTTGGAAATACGGGCCCTAACACCGTGTCCCCAATATGCCTAAATGACATGGAAACGGGGATTCTACCTTTACATTTTTACGCGAAATATGATACATGGATGACATTGTTCCAGGTTATACTTTGACTTTTGTCTCGCTGTTGAAAAACAACATTAAGACGGACATGAAAAGTTCCTCCTCCCCCCCCCCCCCCCTCAATATTTATTCTTCTTCGGGGGTGAGAATTTTGCTATAAATGACTTTTATTTGTTATCTTATTTATTTATCACCGTGTGTGTTACACGAAATGGGATCTTTCAAAGATAAATTCAAAAAACGCAGGAAATACTCGCACAAGATAAAAGGCTGAAAACTCTTCTGTTGTAGAGACAAAAAAAAACGTCAACAGAACTCTCCCCAACTCCCCCGGCAGGCAAGAGTTCCGACCAGTTAAACTTCTCACAGTAAATAGTAAGGGAATCTCCAGTCATGGAGTTTTAATTCCCGTTTAAATGTATACATTAGGAAAAAAAAAAAGTAGGAACAGTTTTATTATTTAACGATTACACAGCTGTGACGTTTCGGCGCAAGCCTTTATCAAACAGAAACAAACAGGATGGAGAATCAGAGAGAGGAGACAAAGTACAGATTCACATTAATTTGATGTTAACAAAACGATAAAAAAAATGAAAAAAAAAATGAATGAAAAATTGCAAATGACTTATCTCAGCTTCTGGAACAGCACAGAACCAAAATCGCTTTTATGTCAATAGGGGCACAAACAATAAGCACCGGTTACGATGTAAACAGAGCGTTCGTTATGAAAGGTGCAAAATTGTGCATGGCTGAGTGTAGAAAATGTTAAGAGACAAGGATGCCCACAGAAGGAGCAGAGAATTATTCCAAGAACAGGGGTGACTGGAGAGCCCCTATCCATGGCCGGTGCCCTTAAGGGAGTAAAAGGTGATGATGATGATATGATGATGAATGGTAGTACTTTTTTGTCCTAGTTTATACATTTTTGGTATCACAGCTTTACTGCAGTGCTTTGTGTATAGTTGTATGTCTATACACTAATTATTGTGTGTTTCTAATTTCTGTTTAATGTATCTTGACTGATGATACTGAGTATCACTGGAACCTGATTAGTTCTTTTTTTTTGGGGGGGGGGGAATTGAGAGTCCACTTTATGAAAGTGTGAGAGTCCCTGAACTACAGCGTATCTTTAAGTGTATGAACTAACAAACTGGCCATCTGCGTGTACCACTTCAGGACATTTGTGTTATACCGAGATCTGTTCTTTTTTTTTTTTTCAGCTCGGGGAATGGGGTGGGATGGGGATTATCCGAAGGTGAAAAAGAGGGAGCTCTACAGGGGCCTTAACATTTTTGACATAAGTATTTGTCGTGTGTTAATTAGACCAAAAAACACATCTCTCCACGAAAAGCATTGCTTCCGAGATGTTTGTTCAACGTGCGAAGACGGGTAATTATCGTTGCAGTTCGGCGCACGGAGTGTTCAGTCTTCCTGTGTGTGCAGTCCTCCGAGCAAATAGTCGCAGCCAATGAATACATACAGCAATTTACACGTACAGACTTGTGGTTCTCTCCCCCCGCCCGCACGCATCATAAGTAAGCCTTGTTCAAGTTCCGTTTGACTTCATCAAACACTGAAAAACTGCAGGAGATAACATTACCGACACTGCTGGGCTGTCTAACGAGTGTCAAGATTTTGTTCTTCGTTCTTGAGGAAGTGTTATTTGTCACGCTGTTTCCGTGGAAAGCAGTTTCAGTGAAATCCGTGCAGACTGGAACATTGCTTCTGTCTTGCTCGCAATTCTTTCGTGGTCACAACTTCCCAGGTGTCTGGAAGTCTCAGGCACACGTTAGAGGTTCTCGGTGTCTCGTGGACTGTGCAGTTGTGCATTGGTTCAGGGCTTTAAGCATTAAAACGGGTGTGTAGGCTCTCATGACATGGGCGTGAACGTCTGAGCATTCTCCAAGGAAACAGGCAAACACGCCTAGAATCCTCTCAGGAAATAGACGTAAACGTCAATGCATTCTCTCAGGAGATAGACATAAACGTCAATGCATTCTCTCAGGAAATAGACATAAACGTCAATGCATTCTCTCAGGAAATAGACATAAACGTCAATGCATTCTCTCAGGAAATAGACATAAACGTCAATGCATTCTCTCAGGAAATAGACATATAGGTCTGTGCATCCTCTTAATACTGTCGTGAACGTCTACGCGTTCTCTCATGGAATAGGCAAGAACATCCACGTATTCTCTCATGGAATAGACATGAGCATCCACGCTTTCTCTCATGAAATAGACATGAACGTCTACGCTTTCTCTCATGGAATAGGCAAGAACATCCACGTATTCTCTCATGGAATAGACATGAGCATCCACGCATTCTCTCATGAAATAGACATGAACGTCTACGCATTCTCTCATGAAATAGACGTGAACGTCTACGCATTCTCTCATGAAATAGACATGAACGTCTACGCATTCTCTCATGAAATAGACATGAACGTCTACGCATTCTCTCATGAAATAGACATGAGCATCCACGCATTCTCTCATGAAATAGACGTGAACGTCTACGCATTCTCTCATGAAATAGACGTGAACGTCTACGCATTCTCTCATGAAATAGACGTGAACGTCTACGCATTCTCTCATGAAATAGACATGAACGTCTACGCATTCTCTCATGAAATAGACGTGAACGTCTACGCATTCTCTCATGAAATAGACGTGAACGTCTACACATTCTCTCATGAAATAGACGTGAACGTCTACGCATTCTCTCATGAAATAGACATGAGCATCCACGCATTCTCTCATGAAATAGACATGAGCGTCCATGCGTTCACCCAGAGCATTTGCTTGAACGTCTGGTGCACTTGTTCCAGTACAGTGGCAGAAACCTGTATAAAGAATCCATGGTTATATTTTGAACTTCTGACTGTATTCATTCTCTGTAGATATGCCTTCATTCGGCAGTATCCTGTTCTCAGAAGACTGAAGCCGAACTTGGTGACAGGACAGCTCCGTGGTAGACGATATCACCGAGGACAAAGACCCGATGCAGTCTGCGACAGTCATCGTCCGTTTCTCACATATAACGTTGCCAATGATGGGTCTTAGTTTCCTCATTTCGTAGCGCACCACGCAATACCGAATCCCATGAAGGGTCTTGATGCTTTGTCCACAAGCCTATATGCATGTTCACCCCTTCTGGTCTTTTCTCGTCAGTTTTTCTGTCGATAATAGTTTCCAATAATATCATCAATGGCAGAAGCTAAATATTCTTGGAAAATTATTTTAATTACAAAATATGAAAAATATACGGTATAAATAGTGTATATTTGTGGTATATTTAGGCTCCATACCAAAAATAAACAGCAGCAATAGCGATATTTGTGGCCTATTAATTTCATCGTGAAAAAAATAACAGCAAGCAAATGAATGATAAATATAGCCATGTGGATGTTTGCTGTATTGGTAGCAGTAATCAGTGTAATGACAATGGATTGGTCTGATAGCTGAAAAGTGTGTACTAGTGTCTGTTTTACTTTAATATACTCAGTTGTTAATTTGTTTCTGTGATTTTACTCACGTACGGTTGTATGTATAATGTTTGCAGTGGTGTGAGAGTTGAATAATAAAAGATAAAGCATTAGAAGGCCCTGCACGCCAAATTATTCATTATTTGAAAATGAAATTCATTGTCCATTCGTTCCGGATATACATGTAAACTTTATGGTCGCTTATGGTTCATCGCTGTGAAATTAAACGTAACATTTCTGTTATTTGTCTTTTGCAATACTCATTTGTCAAATTTCAGCGTGCCAGTCAATGATATGTCCGCCTTATGATGAAGAAAAGTGCCCAGATGACAGTGTCAGACTTGCCTCCAGGTGGTCAGAGGACCAGTGTTGTGAGCTACAGCAAGGGTTAGTACTAGTGTGTTTGTGCTGGTGAGCAGTTTCCATTGGACAGTCTAGAAACTATGACAGTAGTCTGCAAGGGAGAGTACAATAATGCTAACAGACAAGTAACGCATAAAGTGTAGAGTTTACAGCGCTACGCGTAAGCTTCGTATCGACACTACATATAAACTAGATGTTAAAACGCCTTATTAAAATATGTGTGTGCGGGGAATCTGATAAACTGTTCTTCCTCCATCCCATGTTTTAACATTCTTATGGACGCAACTTAAGATCAGATAACTGAAATCATATGCAGACATGTTCACACACACACACACACACACACAACACATACCGTCTGCCATGATAACAAGTGATATCTTCATCAATCAGATCACAGTTTAATAACACTCAGTGATTTACAATTCGCAGTGCGCCAACATAAGTTCTGTACCACAGTTTTAGAGTGACTAAACTTTCAAAAGGATGTTTGCTAGAACACTATAGACAACTAACATCCATTCCTGCAGAATTGACAGATACGACATTGATATAACATGGACAAAATACATATGACACATTCGCGCACGAGTACACTGAAATATGCCTACCATTTCTTAATGACAAGTGTCAAAAATTACGTGCAACAAAACGCATGAAACACAAACATGTGTGTGCAACAAAACATGTGGGACAAAAATATTACATGCAACAAAACACGTGGAACTTGGCGGTTACGTAACCAGGAGTCGTTGCTCTTCTCTGCTGTGTACAAACTGAATTAAAAAGAAAAAAAAATACAACATTGATAACGCGCCTTTAACTTCTTAATGAAATTTCGCTTAAATATTACACAGATTCCTGCCAGAGTGTCCTCACAGTGTTTCCCTAGAACAACACACGAACACACCTGGTGTGACCACAGTATATTAGTGTTGTAAACGTTAAGTAATAAAGCTGTTCCTACTTTTCCCCCCTACTTTATGCATTTCGGTATCACAGCTTTAATGCAGTGCCTCGCGTGTAGTTGTATACTTACACACTAATTATTGTGTGTTACTCGGTTATTTCCACTGCGACAAATGTGTTTGTACGTCTTACATCTCACTTCATCATGGCATATCCCAAGATTATTTCTTTTACATAAATTTCATGTGAAATTTGTCTCATCTGTCTGATTCTCTGTCCTGTTTATGTTTGTATGAAGAAGACTTGTCTCCTCTGTCTGATTCTCTGTCCTGTTTATGTTTGTATGAAGAAGACTTGTCTCCTCTGTCTGATTCTCTGTCCTGTTTATGTTTCTATGAAGAAGACTAGCGTCGTTGTAAACGTTAAGTTATAAAGCTGTTCCTATTTTTTCCCCTAGTTTATGCATCTGGTACAGGAGGCGATCAGATCCGCTTCAAAGCCTTAAGTGTAGTGATTTAGCAGGGTGTGGTACGGTTAACATTAAAAAAATAGTAGTCAGAGTTCTTTAAAATGTGAAAGAAAATGACAAGAGTCATGAAACCTTCCCCCTCTCCCCCCTCCCCCCCCCCCCAAAAAAAAAGCGCTTTGTCTACCATTTTTCGAATGTTAACCATACAACAACAAAGATAAGTAATAGTGCAAGCAATAACCTCATGGTAGTCGAGGGAGTGCCAGTTGAGGAAGTAGAGTATTTCACATATTTAGACAGCATAGTGGATAAATACAGGGGAATGGTAAAGGATGTTAAAGCTAGAATAACCAAAGCCAAGACAGCATTTATCCAACTTAACAAAATATGGCTATCTTAAAACATAAAAACAAGAACTAAACTTAGGATTTTCAATAAAAACGTAAAGACTGTCCTACTATATGGTTCAGAGACATGGGTTATGAGTAAGACAATACAACAGAGGATACAAACATCCATAAGCTACTGAGGAAGATTTAAAACATTAAATGGCAGGACACGATCAGGAACGATGAGGTCTGGGAAAGGCTAGGACAAGAACCTATGAACCTACAAATCATGTCTAGTAAATGAAGGTGGATTGGCCACTCTGAGAAAACCCGACACTAGCATAGCAAGACAGGCACTGACATGGAATCCTCTAAGAAACAGAAAACGAGGAAGGCCTAGACTTACTTGGTGAAGAGAAATTATGACAGTGCTCAGAGACACAAGGGATGCACGTGGAAGGAAGTAGATAATAAATCCAAGAACAGGGATGACCGGAGAGCCTTTATCCGTGACCTATGCTCTCAGAGGAGTGAAAGGCGATGATGTTGATGATGATGATGATGATGATGAATACAACAACGCTGTGCTAAATCACTTTACTGCGGGAAAACTTCGGTGTTTCTCATTTGAAAAAAAAAAAATAACAAGAACAAAATTGTACCATAGCTTAGTCTGGGTTGTGTTGCTCCATCCCCATTTCCGTTTGCATCAGGCTTATATACTCTTCGTCGTCTTGAAGATCTGATTGGTCCGTGCTGGCCACCTGCTCACTTCTTGCACACTCGGCTAATATATTTCCTCACAGTCTTTCGTACAAAAAAGATGGAAATAATTTTGAAGTGTACCATAACATGAAGAATGTCACGTGGTCAAGACAAGCTACTAACTGGACTCTTACCGGGAAAAGAAAAAGAAAAAGGTTTTTTTATAACATATGCTTATTGAGATAGAACCTTTCAAAGGGGAAATCCGAGAAAGCTAGAAGTAAATACAAGACAGTCAATATTAAGGGAAGGCTTAAATTAGAAACAGAATAGGCCAAGCAAAGACTGCATTTCAGAGAATGAGAAACATATTAACCAACACATCCTTATCAATGAATGTTAGAAAACGAGTCCTAAAATGCTATATTGAACTTATCTTGTTATATGGAAGTGAATCATGGACAATAGGCAAGTCTGCACAAAAATCATTGGAAGCAGCAGAAATGTGGTTTATTAGAAGAATGTTACGAATCCCCTGGACAGCAAAAATAACTAATGAAGAATGTATGAGAAGAGCTGGAGAGACAAAACACCTTGTCAAAAAGATAAGAGAAAGACAATGTACTTTCATAGGACATGCAATGAGAAGAAGGGGCATTGAAAATATTATAACAACAGGAAAAATAGAAGGAAGAAGATCAAGAGGAAGACCAAGAGAAATGATACTGGACAGTCTGACGGGATGGTGTGAGAGGAGATCACCAACTGAGCTGATGGCCTGCATGAAGGATCGGATACTCTGGAGAAGCATAATAGCCAACGCCAGTCGGCACGGCACATGATGATGATGATTAAGACAAAGTAGCGTCGAATTTCCGTTTATGATTTAACATATCTCTTGGCGAGGCGAGGGACTGATGATACCGAGTATCACTAGAGTAATAAATATGGGTATCGCTGGAATAATAAATACGAGTATGACTGGAATAATAAATACGAGGAACATTTGAATAGTAAATACGAGTACCTGCCAGAGTTCTAGTGCGCTGGCATAAACAGTAAGTGCTACTTGGAGGCCACGGTGTATAATCCTGGCATCGAATTCATAACACTGCCATATCTTACGTTTTGTTTCCTTTGGGTGTTTTATAGTGTCTATACTTCAACTTAACGTGTTTTTTTTTATATTCTTTCTTTTGTGAATTCCAGTTGCCTCTCTCATTGTCTATAATTCAGCTCAAATAAACAGTTTTTTTTTCTTTTGTCCATTAGATATTTTTAGATGGGCATAATCTGCTATCGATATTTTTATAAAATAGTAGCCCTAGTACAAATCTTCAGTCGTTAATTTAGATAGCCGTGATAAGAATCTTCAGTCGTTAATTTAGATAGCCGTGATAAGAATCTTCAGTCGTTAATTTAGATAGCCGTGATAAGAATCTTCAGTCGTTAATTTAAATAGCCGTGATAAGAATCTTCAGTCGTTAATTTAGATAGCCGTGATAAGAATCTTCAGTCGTTAATTTAGATAGCCGTGATAAGAACCTTCAGTCATGAATTTTAAGAATGGTAGCCCAAGGAAAAACCATTAGTTCTAAATTTTATGAAATGGTAGCCCCAGTACGAACCTTCAGTCTGAAATTTTATGAAATGGTGGCTGGAGTACGAACTTTCAATCATAAATTTTATGAAACGATGGCCCTTAATCTCACCAAGAATGTTAACATTCGTCTTCATGTCACAAACTGATCCACTGAGAGTGGAATCTAGGAATTCATTGTTCGAGCCAACATTTATCGGCTGTCAGGTAGGTTCAGTGTAATACTTTTATCACAACGTTGTGTAAAAGCACTCGTCAGAATTTATGACATCCTGTAGTGTACTTCAAACAATGTGAGGTGTCAGGCCGCATCTCTTTTGTTTGTTTCCCCCCAGTTACACACCCTGGACCGTTGTCATAAACAGTACAAGAAGAGTAGGATTTAAAAAATGATAATATTTGTAAAACGTGTGCCATATTTTAACATATTTTTGAGAAAATACGATAATGAGAATTTTTTTAAAAAAAAAAAGGACTTCCTGAATGCAGGAACAGGGTTTTTAAAACTCTTTTGCAATAAACATTAGAACATGTTTTATACGTCTGCAGTATAATTAAGAGCAGTTTTTGAACGTTTGGATTATACTTTAAAGTATTTTTTGAAACACTTGAAATATATTTTAGACCACAGTTTATAAACACGTTCAATAAACCATCATTTCAATTTAAAACACGTTCAATAAACCATCAGTTCAGTTTAAAACACGTTCAATAAACCATCAGTTCAATTTAAAACACGTTCAATAAACCATCATTTCAATTCTTCAGTATGATTTTTTCCCCCTTTCTTATCATATTTTTGAACATGGTAAGGAGGTATCATTTTCTAAAATTTTCCACCCAGTAATAGTGACAGAGTGATAAAGGTAGACCGTAATAGCGGCAGAGTGATAAAGGTAGACAGTAAAAGTGATAGAGTAGTAAAGGTAGACAGTAATAGCGGCAGAGTGATAAGGGTAGACAGTAATAGCGACGGAGTGATAAAGGTAGACAGTAATAGCGGCAGAGTGATAAAGGTAGACAGTAATAGCGGCAGAGTGATAAAGGTAGACAGTAATAGCGGCAGAGTGATAAAGGTAGACAGTAATAGCGGCAGCGTGATAAAGGTAGACAGTAAAAGTGATAGAGTAGTAAAGGTAGACAGTGACAGCTATAGAGTAAATGTTGTGTGGCTAACCTTGGAAGAAAATACGAACCACTTAATACGCAAGAGAAAAGAAAACAAAATAATAAGAGATTGACCATGGCTCGAACTGCGGCCTCCCGTATGGCGAGTAAACTATCAAGCGGGGGGAAGGCGACGTGCTGTCCACTTGGTGGATCTGCAAATTCACTTTTCGGTGTTTATTACTTTTTGAGTGGCTTCGGTCCTGGTGAAATGAGTTTGTGGAAAGTGGCGATGATGAAGTTGATGCTAATGAAAGGAGTCGGAATGGACCACTCTGTGATAGTCACTACATCAATTTGTTACTTTTCCTTTTGAAATGCATACTTGCATGCATATATGTTAAGTGTGATCCACTTACTCATGTAATGTAATTGTGATCCACTTCTTCATGTAAGTTAATTGTGATCCACTTCCTCATATAAGTTAATTGTGATCCACTTCCTCATATAAGTGTGATCCACCTACTCATATAAGTGCGATCCACTTCCTTATGTAAGATATATAAGTATAAGATATACTTTGATGTTTCAGTAACTTTGTTTTTTTAATGTATAAATTACTGCGTAATTCTCTGTATTCTTGATTAATTTTTAATGATTTTGTGTTATTGCTGTGGTTGTTGCGTCTGCTTCTACTCGTTTGGGGCAATATGCCCGGCCGGGCATTTGATTTCCAGAGAAAGAACTTAAGGCTTACCATACGATGATGGACGTGTTGCAGTGTCTCCTTATTTCCAGAACAGACTAAAACAAAAAGGCTTCTCGGTGGGCTCCACCACCACGAGAAGTCGAGAGATAACGTTTCACTTGGCTGTTGTAAAAAATACAGCCTCTTACAAGAAGCAGCAAAATGTGACCGTTTGAGGAGTTCGGATAATAGAACCATGTTAGCCGCAGTTACCTCCCTTCTTAAGTTTGTCTTGTCTCGTCTTCTGTCGCCCTGTAACTGCGTGCTGGTGTTCTTTGCTGTAGTTGCTGTGAGGGTGTTGAGACACAGCATCATGTCGGCTTGGAAGCGGGTTATGGAAGCCATTTTTTTTTAGCTCCCGAGAGCGGAACTAAAAACAAAACAAAAAAAAAATGGGGATTTGCAGTACTTCTTTAGCAGACTCCACCACCATGGGGACTATGGCGATCCCTGCCCCGTTAAGTCAGGCTAGGGCTGTTACTGAGGGTACCAATAGAGAGGTGGAACAGGGTCTTGGTCAGCTATGGTTCACCAACCCTGACGCTAAGATGTCAGCTATGGGTCGCCGAGTGCCACAACGGACAGCGTCTTGGCCCTCGGCCGCCTTTCGTTCTCGTCTTACTTTCTGTCATTTGTGTTTCCGCTCGCTTTCGTCACTTCCTTTGTCGTTCTGTAAAACCGAACCATACACCTCTATCGACCTTTATTACTAGAACCAGTGTTGCTGCAGTCTCTTTCATCTCTCACAATCCCCCCTTTTTGTCTGCATTGTGCAACATATTTATTGGTATATTTCTATTACTTATGCTAACGTGTATTAAAATATATGTTTTGTTTCTTTTTCCAGACAAAATTATTTTTTTCGAGATAGCGAGCAGAAAGTGAAACTAAACAGTCTATATTTTGCTAGAATAATAATGAAACCTACATTCATTCCCCCCCCCCCCCCCCCCCCCCCCCCAACGATGTTGGGCGTGTATCAAGCCGTTGGAAATTAAGTAAAGAATGATTGTCACAACATATGTACAACATAAGTTTCGCATCCGGTGCACGAGAGTCGAAGTGAGAAGACTTAATAGAGAAAGCACTTCCCTTAGAGTCGGACAGGAATGTTAAGATAACATCTTAGGTTTTTTTGTTGTTTTTTTTTTCAATTCTCAGTGCATGTTTGTCCATTGGAAATGAACAGGTGCCTTATCTTCCTCCTCCGTAGATGCTCGTGCCTCCCTGAAGATCATTGCCAGCCTATTTGGTGCCCGGAGGGTTTTCAAGTCCAGGTCACATCTCGTGCGTCAAGACTACCCGGTTCCTGCTGTGACAGATTTCGCTGCGTCAACGGTAAGTTAACGGCAGGTCTACTTCCGTATGTAAGTTAACTGTGATCCACTTCCTCATATAAGTTAATTGTGATCCACTTCCTCATATAAGTTAATTGTGATCCACTTCCTCATATAAGTTAATTGTGATCCACTTCCTCATATAAGTTAATTGTGATCCACTTCCTCGTATAAGTTAATTGTGATCCACTTCCTCATATAAGTTAATTGTGATCCACTTCCTCATATAAGTTAATTGTGATCCACTTCCTCATATAAGTTAATTGTGATCCACTTCCTCATATAAGTTAATTGTGATCCACTTCCTCATATAAGTTAATTGTGATCCACTTCCTCATATAAGTTAATTGTGATCCACTTCCTCATATAAGTTAATTGTGATCCACTTCCTCATATAAGTTAATTGTGATCCACTTCCTCATATAAGTTAATTGTGATCCACGTCCTCATATAAGTTAATTGTGATCCACTTCCTCATATAATTTAATTGTGATCCACGTCCTCATATAAGTTAATTGCAGTCTACTTCCATATGTAAGTTAATTGTGATCCACTTCCTCATATAAGTTAAGTGTGATCCACTTCCTCATGTAAGTTAATTGTGATCCACTTCCTCATATAAGTTAAGTGTGATTCACTTACTCATGTAATTTAATTGTGATCCACTTCCTCATGTAAGTAAATTGTGATCCACTTCCTCATATAAGATAATGATGATCCATTTCCTCATATAAGTTAATTGCGGTCTACTTCCGCATGTAAGTTAATTGTGATCCACTTCTTCATAGAAGTTAAGTGTGATCCACTTCCTCGTATAAGTTAATTGTGATCCACTTCTTTATGTAAGTTAATTGTGATCCATTTCCTCATATAAGTTAAGTGTGATCCACTTCCTCATATAAATTAATTGTGATCCACTTTCTCATATAAATTGATTGTGATCCACGTCCTCATGTAATTTAATTGTGATCCACTTCCTCGTGCAGGTTAATTGTAGTCCACTTCCTCATGTAATGTTTGGGTCCTGAAGCGCTTATAGGTTTAAATCATATAAGTGGGTCACCCAGGTTAACGCTATGAGATCTTTAGTTTGTTTCTCTAGCTACATTCTTCTGTTTGGAACGAGGGCGGTCATCTTTATTGTTGCACATTACATATCATCTTTATATGAGTGATCAGAGCATAACGTCCTCGTACCACAGTTGTTTTTTGAATGGACATAAAGATGTATTTATAAAAGTATAAATGAAAAGATACGATTAAATATGCATAAGATACATAAATACAAAATACGTTTATATAAATTGCATAAAAATTCATGGAGAATACAGGGTACACAAAAAAAATATATATATATATATACTATGTATGTTTCTGATCCAGTTCTTTAGAACTTACACTCCTTTTTTCCAGTTATTTTTTATTTTTCATCTCTTTATTCTAGAGATGGATTACGCTGACATATTTATAAATTATATACGAAATTGAACTTATCAAGTTATCACAGTGGATTTGTTGGTAGCCGACCAAAGCGTTCATCATGCAACGACGTTAAAGCAGTATCCAGAAAGCGCGTTAAACAAGATTAACCTGGAATTTGTCTTCTGGTGCTCTTAATGATATTATCGATGTTTTCCTCTTTGTCGAAACTCCGATGTAGATTTTAAATTCAGCGTTTCCGTCTAACATCTTCCCTGTTGTTTCAAGTACATCCTTGTAATTTGGATCTGAATGATATTCTGATATGAATATTTTCATATTTCCGATGGAGTTCTGAACAGCTCAGACTGTCGTCAGTTCCTTCGTGTGGCACATTACTTCATAAGGAATGAGACGTTTCCCTTTAGATTAATTCCTTATGACATTTTGTACGCACCATGCACGCCACCTGAGATATAGATAGACACGTGTTAATGGTTTAAAAAAAAAACGAAAAGGAAAACTTATAATTTTGATCCTAGTGCTTCAAACATCAAGTTTCCCCCCACCCCCTTTAAATAACAAGATAAAGCGCGCACCCCATAAAATCCCTTTGGTGTGCGTCCGCTTGCGGTGCATTCCTTGCAGTCTCTTTTGTGACAGTACTTGGTGCCCCAAACAGCAAGGATTTAAACATAAGTTATGATGACCGCCAAAACGGCAGCTATCTTTTTAAGCTGAAAGGATCTTTAAAAACTGAATTAAAGAGACTAAAATCTGAAAGAAAAATAGTATATAAAAGGGGGGGGGGGAGCCTACAAACAAAACAAAACACCCGCGGTATGCAAAGCTCGTAGGCTCCCATTAACAGGTCTGGAGTTCTCTGTCTGCTATAGAAAATTGGCCAGGTTTCGAAGATAATGAAATCCCCTTTTCCTTTAAGCCTGCTTTACGTTTCTGAAAACAGAGAAATTAAGACAAGAAACTGCGAAGAGAAAAACAAGAGACTGAACGAGAGGATTTACTTGCTGTGGTTTCAGGCAGTTCAGAATGTAAGAACAGTCTTTGGAAAAAATGAATAAAGAGCAAAACGTTTAGAAAAGTGAAGAAAAGGGACGGCTTCAAGCAAAGTGAACAAAGCAGCAGCAAATCGAACAAAGTGTACAAAGCGACACTTTGACACTGAACAAAATGAACAAAGCGACACTATCATTACACCGAACAAAGCCACACTTTGAACAAAGAGAACAAACCGACATTTTTAACACATTGAACAAAGCGACACTTTTATGAAAGTGAAAAAAAAAAAGCGACACTTTGAACAAAACGAACAAAGCAGCACAAAAAATGCTTGACCTTAATAAATGCGGAACCTTAATTATTACCCTTGCAAGCTTTGATAAACAGCATACGAAACACAGGTGAAGGCGATCTAAATACAGGGGATGGATGATGGCCTTGTTATTTTAGTGTCGACGCCTGGTACGCATTCCCCCACCGCATGCCGTCCACCAGTTAAAGCTCTCGACGAGGGGAACGGTTTATGGTGGCTCAGAATTACCATAACGTTTAAACCTATAATAAAATCCCGTCCCGTAGTCTGTTTTTTTTATACGGGATAAGCTATTAGCAGGTCCTGATATCTAAATACACTGACTACTCCCTGTGCTGGTTTACCATTTCGTTAGCGGTTAGCTGTGGGGCGAACACCTCGGGAACTCTTCAAATCTTGGACAACATTGTCAGTGGCTTACGGCCGTTTTGAGTGAAGTCATTTGTCAAGCTGGACCCAGGGATTGATCATAATCTGTTTGCTGAGGTGGCTTGGTGGCGGGGTGTCCGAGTGGTAGAAACGCTCGGGGGTATTCTGCCGTGGTCTTCCAAATCCGGCTTAACCTGGGGTGACTTTCCAAGCCGGGGCTGTGTGGGTGTAGTGGTGATGGAAAGAGTGATACCTCATAAAGAAATAGTGATGTTGACATCTTGTTTGTGATACTTGCTTTCTCAGCCAGGGGGGCAGGGAGGGGGTGGGGGAAACGAGCAACAAACATCTCCACAGGTACTGAAGAAAGAAAAAAGAAAAGAACGCTATTAGAAGAGGGAACATTACCCAGATAAATCATTCAATCATTCATTCAGTAAATGCCGTGCCGTACCGTGCCGTAACGTACCGTGCCGTACCGGATATCGTTGGCGATCAGGCATCTCCATCTTGTGCGGTTCTTCGTTATTTCTGATCAATTCATATTTTTGTTCCCCCCCCCCCTGTTCCGCGATGGTGTAGTGGTTAAATACACTTGTCTGCCGTTCAGAAGGATCCTGTTTCGATTTTGCGCCCCCCCCCCCCCCCAACCCTGGACGGAATTTCATTTTTTTTTTTCGAACGACCAGCACCGGGGTCACACCAGCCTCACAAATGGATACCTGGAAAACAAATGTAACGAGGACAGGTGCTGGCACCTCAGAAGCTGTAGTGGCACCCCACAAGTTGTAGTGGCACCTCAGAAGCTGTAGTGGCACCCCACAAGTTGTAGTGGCACCTCAGAAGCTGTAGTGGCACCCCACAAGTTGTAGTGGCACCTCAGAAGCTGTAGTGGCACCCCACAAGTTGTAGTGGCACCTCAGAAGCTGTAGTGGCACCCCACAAGTTGTAGTGGCACCTCAGAAGCTGTAGTGGCACCCCACAAGTTGTAGTGGCACCCCACAAGATGTAGTGGCACCCCACAAGATGTAGTGGCACCCCACAAGATGTAGTGGCACCCCACAAGTTGTAGTGGCACCTCAGAAGCTGTAGTGGCACCCCACAAGTTGTAGTGGCACCCCACACGCTGTAGTGGCACCCCACACGCTGTAGTGGCACCCCACAAGATGTAGTGGCACCCCACAAATTGTAGTGGCACCTGAGAAGATGTAGTGGCCTAGAAAGTGAAGACGGTAACACCTGTAGGGCATGAAAATGCTACAAGACATACATTTTTATTTTCCATCCATTTTGTCAGTCAGCTGAGATATTTTTTTTCGACCTCCCTCTTCTTCTTTTTTTTCCTGTTGAATTTTCCGGTTGTTACCAAGGTAAAATCACACAGGAGAAATAATAAATTCACACAAGCGATGCGCATTGGCATGGGACTACTGGCAGAGAATGAGTGAAGTCTGTTCTAAAATGTACGGGGGTGTTGGTCTTGCGGCAGTAAACTGTCCTGCCTGCGGCTGTCAGGCTCGATGCGCTATGGTGCCATTATGTCAGGCCGGCACTTACATGCCTGGACTCTAGGGAAAATAGAACAGGTCTTTGTTAACTCATCCCAGTCAGCGCATATCATAAAGGGAGTACACATGAATACTGTATTAGAGGAGGTGGCGAAATTTGTTTGAGACGGGAGCCACATGTAATAAACTTTAGATATTTAAGAACAGCAAGCAGGCTCAATGAGAGAGAGAGAGGGAGAGAGGGGAGAGGGGAAGGGGTGTAGAAGGAACGAGGGAGGTGTACTTCTGGAGCTGAAGTTGTTGGTTGTGGAATCTCATTTTTTTTTTGTATACCCGGTAAATAATTATTAAGCTTGACATTAAAGGGGGGAAACCTTTTATATTAATAGTTATTTGAAGAGAAGGGACTCCAGTCAACATACTTCTGTAAAATATCGGCGCTTATTTGATGTTCTCTCAACTCTTTTGTTATTTTTATTACTGTAATCTTCACTCTTACTTCTGTGGTCTTTATCGCCGGGCATAGAGATTTCTCCGGTGCCCATGGCTTAAATCGCTAGCCTAATGTTAATGAGATGGTGCCCGATGAAGTACAGCTGTGCCTGGAGCACGCTCAATTACTGAGCCTCTCCGTAGGATCCACTACCCAGGCTCTTTTGCCCTCCCATTTGGTGTTTATATAAGCTCCCCTAAAAGACTTTGTTGGGTGGAAAATACTTTATCATTCATTCCATAGCTTCCCCCAACAATAAATAACAACCTAGAAGGCGTACACTCATCAAGGAAAAATAAAAGATTTGTTTATTGACAACACCGGCACGCCATAAACGTTTACACCAGATAACATATAAACATACACAGCAGTTAACATCACCCCCCTGGGAAATATGAGCATGCCGTGAACATCCAGCATGAACCAACCAAAGGCGTCGCCCCAATTGACGCTGCCACTCATATACCATCTCTTACAATCTCTAGACTTCCCTTTAACAACATATTAATGCCATGTTCACTATTAATCAAGAGTTAGCCACACTCCCTTGCCCATATAGGAGCTTCTTGCCAACTCAAACATATAACACATATACCCAGTACTCTGCCTGCGCCAACGTCAACACATACAGTGCAAGTATGAAATCGTTAAGTGAGCACATTATGATACGGAAAGATGAAACACAGCATAACATTATCAAACATAGGGTGAGTTTGACACCGGTCAGCATAAACATATGCTCACTCACATTCACGTGGAAAAGCATGTCAGTGCCTACGATCAGAAGGTAAAACATGTGAATATATGAATGCATAGTGTGTGTTTGGGGGTGGGGGTGGGTGGAAAGAGAAGCAGGGAAATAAGAGGAAGAAAAGGGAATTGGAAGGAGGTAGGGTAGGGGTGGAGAGGAGGGAAGAGAAGCAGGGAAATAAGAGGAAGAAAAGGGAATTGGAAGGAGGTAGGGTGGGGTGGAGAGGAGGGAAGAGAAGCAGGGAAATAAGAGGAAGAAAAGGGAATTGGAAGGAGGTAGGGTGGGGTGGAGAGGAGAAGAGGGAAGAGAAGCAGGGAAATAAGAGGAAGAAAAGGGAATTGGAAGGAGGTAGGGTGGGGTGGAGAGGAGAGGAGGGAAGAGAAGCAGGGAAATAAGAGGAAGAAAAGGGAATTGGAAGGAGGTAGGGTGGGGTGGAGAGGAGGGAAGAGAAGCAGGGAAATAAGAGGAAGAAAAGGGAATTGGAAGGGGGTAGGGTAGGGGTGGAGAGGAGGAAAGAGAAGCAGGGAAATAAGAAGAAGAAAAGGGAATTGGAAGGGGGGAGGGGAGACTGCAAGTGAGATGTGGTCTCCCAGTCTATTTCCTATAAGTGCAGACAACTCTCGAGGAATGTGTGTGTGTGTGTGTCTCTCTCTCTCTCTGTGTATGTGTGTGTGTGTGAGAGAGAGAGAGAGAGAGAAAAGTAATCTTCTTAAATCAGTGCACGCTCATTATTCCTTGTACGCTGTGTAATGAGAGGTAAAGATAAGAGTAATGTCGAGAGAGAAAATAATGACAAGATGCCAGGATTGAAAGCATCAGCCCATCTAATTAAAATCATCAGATGCAGAGATGTTCAGAGAAGTTATGGTAGCTGGCGTTACTCTTTACGGCGCCTGAAAAATGACGACGGTAGTGACGATGATGATGATGACGATGACGATGACGATGATGATGATGACGATGACGATGACGATGATGATGAGTATCTTACTTAGTCACGTCAGCTATAATTTAGTTTATTGCTTCATCAACAGCTTATTTCATATGCTAATAACTTTTTTTTCAGGTTGAACAGCTTATTTTATATGCTAATAACGTTTTTTTTTTTTTGGTCTCCTGAATCCGTTTTAGAAATACATTACATACACTAATTGGATACTGAAATTTCTTACACATATAATTTCTAATTTTCTAGTCATTTACGTTATCAGAGGAGCCGGATAAGCTGTTGGGTTTTTTTTGGCAATCGACTTACATGATGGCGGCAGGGCTGGTGGAACATAGCTGACCAAGATCCTATCCCATCTCTCCGTTGGTAACCCCACCCCCCCCCCCCACCCCCAGAAACAGGCCTAGCTCGACTAACGGGGCAGGGATTGCCATAGTCGGCATGTCGGTGGAATCTGCTAAAGAAGTGTTTGCTATAAAGGCTCCACTCATGGGCTGACAAAACATTAACTGCTGTGACCCGCTCCCAAACCGACCCGATGCTGTGCCTCACCCACAGAATCGGCTGCAAAGAACACCAGCTCACAGTTCCAGGAAGACTGAAGAAGAAGAAGAAGTCTGTGAAATTTTCATACAGTTTCATACAGGCTGCTAATTCATATTTGCTCATGTCTGGAGAATGTTTGACTGTTTGTTTTAAAAATGTTTACAGCACAGAGGACACTAACAAAATAAAACACACGATAATCGTTGAACAGTGTCACGTACTGTTGGTGCATTTGTTAGATAAAGAAAATGTTCCTGTTATTCTCGGTTATTAGCCTGTCCACGTTTCAAAAAAAAAAAATTTTTTTAAAAAATAAAAGCAGTATTTAATTACACCTGTATTTCTGTATACATACTACTTACGAATACCTGGGATTTTTGCTACAGAGCCAAGAAAAGGGACCTAATAAAGATCCGTGCAATGGTACAATCAAACAACGTGTTTTGATGGGGGGGGGGGGGGAAGCTTTCGTCTTCTGTGTAGTCCTTGCGCAAACAGTGTTTTTCTTATGTCGCCAGCGAGTTGAAGCCTTCATTTTGTTCAACTTCCTTCTTAGTTTAAGTTAGAAGGGAGCCAACTCACGATACTCGCTTTTCCTAGTTTAAGTTAGAAGGGAGCTAACTCACGATACTCGCTTACGGTGTAGGGGACGCAAGTGAACATTCCATGACCCTACGCATTTGATTTCACTTGGAATTAATTGCATTGAACGAAGATGCTTGCTGACTTGAATGTTATCTGCCTGTTAAATATTATCTGACTGTTACGTAGTTTGTTTTTTTTTTGGTCGCTTTCAAAGTATTCTTCATTTTTACTATATGCTCTATGGGCTTTACAGTGAGTATGGGTAAGAAAGAAGTGTCAGCATAGAGCAAGCTGGATTCTCATTTGCTATACGTTCTTTTATTTGTATGAGGTAATTAACTACAAAACGACGCAAGAAAGGGGAAGTAAAGCGCTGGATTGTTTTTCTAGTATTCTACCTCTTTTCAATCCATCTGTCTGGTCAACCGCATAAAAGTATCCCCGCTTGTCTTTGTGCTTCTCAGGTCAACCTTTCTCCTTTAATTTTTACACTCACTTAAGTCAGTCAGTCATTTGCATGTCCCTTGCGGAACTTTGCCTCCCTAACAGCTCTCCTGTAAGCCTCTCGGTTGTAAGCAAGATGCCCTGCTGCTGATGGATCCATTTACAGATTATCAACGATGTATTGCAGCCACCTTCGCCTCTCTTAGTTTTTCATATTGTGTACCTTCCAAGTTCGGTCTTCTCTAAATTCTCATGACGTTTAATGTGTCCAAAATATTTAAGTTTTCTCTGTTTAATCCTCTTTACTAGCCAACATATAGCCCCATACAAGTGGGAGAATCGTTTTAACTGTATCAGTCATACACATAGCAGAGAAAACATCCAAAATGAATTATATGTTGGACCTGTCGCCCCGTAGATGGGGTTAAGAGACAACAGAAAAAAAAATAATTTAAGCAGCTGGGATATAAAAGATCCCTGGTCGTCCAGGATGGGGGTTGGAGCATGGGGCCAACGACCCCATCTCCGTAAAAAAGATTAGTGTTATGGAGCAGATAGAGAAGCCTCGAAATTGGGAATACAGAGGAATGGAGGCGAACTTTTACCTGCAGCAGTGAGCCTTAATGGCTTGGAAAGCTGTAGAAGAAGAAGAAGTGATAAAAAAGATTCATCGTTAGTAAAGACATTTTCTGTCAAAGGTTAAATTATTTACTGATAAGAAATGAAACATACTTAAACGAGTAATAGGGAGTCATCCCCAATAGTTCTACAGACATGAAAATCCTATTGGCTACAGGGAAAGAGAGTTTATCAGAAAATAAAATCCTATTGGCTACAGGGGAAGATAGTTTATCAGCAAAAAATTCTGTTGGCTACAGGAGAAGAGAGTTTATCAGCAAAAAATTCTGTTGGCTACAGGAGAAGAGAGTTTATCAGAAAAAAAATCCTATTGGCTACAGAGGAAGATAGTTTATCAGCAAAAAATCCTATTGGCTACAGGAGAAGAGAGTTTATCAGAAAAAAAAATCTGTTGGCTACTGGGGAAGAGAGTTTATCAGCAAAGATGCTAGCGTCAGAGTTAGATTGTAAGTATCAGACAACGATATCACCGGCTCCCTAATATCACCGACTCCCTGTTTGTGTGGTGGAGGAGTTCCGCCATTTTAACCAGGTTAGGTGTGGTCTGTGTCAAATACGCGGTTATAGGCCTCTAGGAGGAATTGTTTAGGACACTGGTGGGCGAGGAACTAAGTCTAACGTCTTGTGAGTGTAAATATTTGTTGTTCCGTTTGCAGTTTGTAGCCTCTAGCTAACTCCAGCTTGCCTGCAATGCAATATTGAAGCGATTCCTAGTTTGACACTTTGACACGTCCTGTTTAGTAGATCATGCCAAAAGTTTTGTTACCTTCAAGATAGATCTTCTTAAGTTAGATCGTTCGTAGTATGACGTTTTTGATGCATATAGAGAAAACTGTGTTCGTGGCCAAATTTTCCTTCAGCAGTATCACGCTATGTTAAATGTCATGAGAATTTAGAGAAGACAGTCTTAGAAGGATGCATAATGGGAAAAAAGAAAGAGAGGAAGACCAAGGCGAAGATGGCTGCAAGAAATCGTTGATAATCTGCGAATGGACGCATCAGCAGCATAACTTCTTGCTTGGATACGAGAGGCCTACAGGAGAGCAGTTAGAGAGGCAAAGTTCCGCAAGGGACATGCAAATGACTATCACGCCTGGACGCATTTACTTCCCCTTGCTCCAAGTAGCCATTCATGCAGCTGGGTTGGGTGGACAAACTACCACACTAACCACTTGGCTACTTTGTCACACTTGGAGGTGTAGGTACGCTCTAAATTTTCTACTTCTTTAAAGTGAGCATGCCATGAGAAAGATACCTAATCATGCATTTACGCTTTCCAGAGAGTGGCCAAACGTGCACGTATAACGGTAAAGAGATGAAGAATGGCGAGACTTGGCAGATTGACAAGTGCAAGACATGTGAATGTCGGGATGGACTCAACAGGTGCAAAGACAAGCCCTGCAAGAACCTCTCCTGTACCTGGATGGTCATTCCAGAAGGCGAGTGCTGCCCTGTCTGTAGAGGTCAGTGCTTGAATCTTGCTGCGTCCTTTTTTCTCAAATCATACACTTATTCTCTGCAGTTAATCATCATGAATAAACGACTGCTGGAGCATTCACTTTATGTGATCTAGCCCATAACACGCAACATTCAACAACAAATATATAAGTATTAGGAATTTGTTCTGTAACAAAGAATCCAAACCACTGCCTGCTGTAACATTCATTTTCAGTGTTGTTTCCAATATATTGTTTGATATACTTTGGTCATGACCTCAGGGTACTTGTAGCATTCAATCATCTCTCCAGGTTGCGTATCGGACTCTGGTGATCTCTACAACGACTCTGCAGTTTGGAAAGAGAATGACTGTACAACCTGCACATGCAAGGACGGCCATGCACAGTGCCAAGCAGAGATGTGTGCTGTCCATTGCACCAACCCTAGACACATCCCTGGTCAGTGCTGTCCAGTTTGTCCAGGTGAGATATTGCATATATTTGTCAGTGATTGGAACTTGGTGTCGTATAAGGAGCAATCAAATGAAAACGAACAAAAGCCCCTAAATCCGGTAACCAGCTGTACATTTTTCAGACTTATGTATTGCATCTGGCGTGATAACCACATGTGGTTGACCCGGACACAGATCGTCGAGCATTCTTTCCCTTAAAATTCGAAATCACTGCTCACTCATTGACACGAATCTTGGACACCGCGCGTTTACCATGCACATTTAGCATTCGCGATAGATTTCTGCTGGGGAACTTCAATTCAGATAACCTCGCGCTGTTCTTCTTTCGGTGCAAAAAATGTTCGTAGACGAGGCGTGGCGTGTTTACTCCTGCATGACTTCTGTTAGAGTGACCTTGAAGTCGGCAAAAGAAAAAACAAACAAAACCTGGTACGACCTCCGCTGACACTATCTACCACAAAGGCAGTGTCTCCCTCTCAGACATATCAGAGATTTACTGGCCTCGAGTGTTTCATTTGACTGTAACTGTGATCAGAGACTGGCATCAGCGCACTCCAGGGATGTGCTCCGCCTTCCGTTCCAGCACCCACTGAAGTGTGCGCCTGCTGATGGAGCCAGTCACACACTGGTTGTGGGTAACACGCGCTAAACCTCTACTTTTGGGGAAAAACGTCCACCTCCCCTCTTCTCCCCCAATTCGATCATCCTCCTGATGTTATTGTCATCATTCAGCCTGATGTCTTCCTCCAGACGCAGTCTATCCAAGATGGCTCTTGCAGTCTTCTCCTTGCCCATTTCTAAGGTTCCCTGACTCTCTTCTGCAGAACTGGGATGTCATAACAAGATGTCTTATTCGAATGGGAAATTTATGTATTTAATTTGCCCACATTTTTTTTTGTGCCATGCCGGCCAGCTTGTTCGCTTTTTCATTGCCTTTGACTCTCCCATTCATTTGACTGCTCCTTATAAAACCTGTGACAGATAAAAATGAGATTTGTTGACAGATTTGTTCAAGAATGTCCCACTTATTAAGACTGAAGGGAAAAAAATGCTGTGCAGGTGCATTTCAATGACAAGATTTAAGGGCACATGGAAAATCTTAAGGGGATCTTACTCTAATTGAAAACATCCGTGACAGTGTATTAGGATATATACTTGGTTACTAGGATTTCTTTCTTTCTGTTTTTTTGTGTATGTAGCATTATGTGATAATAATAATACAAATAATATCCTGTTAAGTTAAAATTTATTAAGTTCATTACAGGGATTTATTCCTTTCTGCTCTTTATATGTAGTCTTATGTGGTAATAATAGTAATTTGTTAAATTAAAATCTGGTGTAATTGAAATCACCGGGGAACATTCATCAGCTGTCATTCCCGGCAATTCTGTTCACTTCATGAACATAATGACCCCCCCCCCCTCTCTCTTCAAGTTTTGTGATACAGATCACATCACACTCTCATGTGCTGAAGGTCATGGAAAACACAGGCCTTAACTGCATGAAAATCGGAATTTTATCTTTACAAGCTTATCAACAGAGCTGATAAAGAAGAAACTTTCAAGTCACACAAACAAAGAGCTTTCTCCACATCATATTCCTGTTTAGCCATCGATCAGTATGCAGAAAGCCACTGAAAAAAGAAGACTAAATTTAAATACAGAGCCTCATTATTCAAACAAACAAACAAAAAACAACAGTGTTAAAAGCAAAACGAAAACATTCGCAAATAACGAGATCAGATATGTTCTTTATCTTATAATCAGATGAAGATCCAGCTCCTAGTACCAGCCTATGTCTTGGCATAGAAAGTTGCAGTTTGTCATGCCAGCATGGCTTAGAGCAAACTCCAGACGGATGCTTTATCTGCAAGTGCAAAGAAGGTTGGTTCCGGTTCAAACAGGTTTATTGTCCATCTTCTGATACTTTTGATTTATAGATTTGCACTCTTTGCATGAAAGTTATATGTTGTTAGCAAATTTAGTGCATAAATATTTGTAAACAACATTTAGTCTGCATTTAATTAGTCATTAAAATGTGTCATTTCCTAAAAATCTGCAGTACATCAGAAGTTGAGTAATGGGAAAAAAGAAACAGAGGAAGACCAAAGCGAAGATGGTTGCAAGACATCGTTGATGATCTGCAAATGGATGCATCAGCAGCAGGGCATCTCGCTTACAACCGAGAGACCTACAGGGATGCTGTTAGGGAGGCAAAGTTCTGGAAGGTTCATGCAAATGACTGACTGACATTAGAAATTATGAAACTGGAAGGGTCAGTCTAGTTTCTAGTAGGATATTTGAAAACTGTGGTGGTTATTTCAGTCTGTCACATAACATGTGATATTATTAAAATATGGAGAAAAACATAAAATTGCATAACTGATCTTATTTATGAGGAAATAACCAAACCGGGCACTGAGAATATTACTGAAGAGATCAAAAGATGAAGATGAAAATGGCTTGGACATATACTACGAATGAAAGAAAAAAACAAGACACCTTTATACTGCTTTGACTTGGACATCTCAATGGAAATGAAAGAGAGGCAGGCCATTGGGGACATGGAGACACAAAATACAGGAAGAACTAAAGGAAGCGGGAAAGACATGTTTTGAGGTATCTTGACTCGTTCAGGATAGGATTGGCTGGAAAATCCTTGTTGATGCCCTATGTTCCATTGGGAAAACAGAGGACTGATGATGATGTAAGAGCATAATGCTAGAAAACTTTTGCCCAGTTAGACTTGTCACTAGCCAGCCATTTCAGTTTATTCAAGGGTTCCAGCCATTTCAGTTTACTCAAGGATTCCAGTCATTTCAGTTTATTCAAGGATTCCAGTCATTTCAGTTTATTCAAGGATTCCAGCCTTTAGATTGATAAGTTTTATGTTCTGCAATTTTTTTGTTTGTTTGTCAGATCTTTTAAAGCACATGGCTTTCATTTGTATTTGGTATTTTTTTAAAAAAGAAAAAGAATATCATTTCAGTAACTGAATTCTTTTTTTTTTTTTTGTTGCTGTATGAAAATTTTCATGTAATCTGGAAAATGAAGTTATTGCAAATGAAAAAAAAAAAGAACCAAACACATAGTCATATAGTTTCTTTATATTTATTCAGAAACGTGTCATCTTAACTGTCAGTTTGGACGGAAAATTGATGAGGAGGGCAAACCAGTCTGCGAGTGCCGTGGTGCAGAGGACAGATGTCCACCTTGGGAAGAGGAACAGTGTGAAAAGAAATGTGAATATGGATACAAGAGATCCAGAGATGGATGCATGAAGTGCAAGTGTAGGAAGTGCCCACAGTTCAACTGTACCAAGCGATGCATCCATGGACACATTCTCAATGATGAGGGTTGTGCCTTGTGCAAGTGTAAAGGTGAGAAATGGTTTGTTTAGGTACATGTGTATACTTTCAAATAAATATTATTACTACAGATCAGGCTTGAGCAAAGCAGTAAAGTATGAAGGCTTTCTAAAATCTCGTATTTCTTTTTATTTGGACATGGGAGCAAGTATTATGTTAGCCTGAAGTCTTGTATATTTAGCCTGCAGGAGCAAGTGTTATATTAGCCTGCAGGAGCAAGTGTTATATTAGCCTGCAGGAACAAGTGTTATATTAGCCTGCAGGAGCAAGTGTTATATTAGCCTGCAGGAGCAAGTGTTATATTAGCCTGCAGGAACAAGCGTTATATTAGCCTGCAGGAGCAAGTGTTATATTAGCCTGCAGGAACAAGTGTTATATTAGCCTGCAGGAACAAGTGTTATATTAGCCTGCAGGAACAAGTGTTATATTAACCTGCAGGAACAAGTGTTATATTAGCCTGCAGGAACAAGTGTTATATTAGCCTGCAGGAGCAAGTGTTATATTAGCCTGATGAGACTCAGCAGTAGCAGTGTGAAGCCTTCAGTTCTGTGACTTCTCACACAAGTGACTCTTCTGCTTTAAATACATGCAGCCCAGTATCTAAACAGCTTTACTTTTATTAATGAGTGTTAACCAGAGCCACATTCTTTATAGTACAGAACTCTTGTCATAGAAAGCTGTTTCATATGCACTGACTTCAGTACCATAAAGTCTTTCCCTGATTTCCAACATTTGTTACACACACACACACACACACACACAAAAACTATGCCAGGGACAGACATGTTTGCAAATTTTACCTTAACTCAAAGTTTTCTTTTTTACTCAATATGTACTCTGTTTGTTACCTGGAGGATATGACTTGATTTCTTGCCATGTATTTTCCAACTTCTCTTTAATCACAATCACTACAGCATCCTTTGTCCCTGCCTTCAGAATTTCGGTACCATGAACTGGTGAAATGAATGCCTTTTTCTTAGTATACTCCCATAAAAACAGGTCAGCAGGGTAATGTTTGGTGAACGTGGTGGTCACAGGGGTGGACCATCCCTCCCAGATGGCGAATTTGTTTTGCTGAGCCACGAAATGCACTGTACTTTATCCTTTGTTGATACCATTATGATATTAGTGATTGCAGCGCTATCTGTACAGAACTGTCAAATCTGAAAACTGGTATTTGTCTTCCATGGAGTGTCTTATTGCATCAAGGGAAGTGATGTACAAAATGACAGAGTTCATAGCCATGAATAGTAAATATTCCATCTCCCATTTATGCTTACCACTCATATTTACCAAGCTATCAAGTGGAACACAACAGGCCGAAGAAAAAGAGGCAGACCGCGTGAAACTCTGAAGAGGACATTATTAAGAGAGGCCAAGTTAACAGGCATAAAATCCTTTGATGAGGTTGAAAGACTCGCCGAAGACAGGAAAAATTGGCGAACTACTTTACGAGCCCTATGTGACGTTTAACAGCACGGGAAGGATATAAGATATATAAGATAAGACTCATATTTACACCATTACACCACGGTTTGAAGGTTAATAATATTAGCAGTAAGACTTCAGAACATTAGTAACATCATTTTCTGTGATTTTAATATTACATGTCATATTTTATTTATTATGTACAGTGACTACCATGTCTGTTTAACAGAAGTGGCATCTCCTGAACGTATGAGCTCTAACTCCGAACCAGAGACGATAGAAGGCAGAGCTTGCATTTCAGTGTATGGCTCCAGGCATGAGAATGGAGAATCTTGGAATGACGGATGCAGGTTATGTAGCTGCCACAATGGAGTGGAGATGTGTTCTCTGATAGCATGCCCAGCACCTCTCTGCTCTCATCCAATATTCAGAGTTGGTGACTGCTGCCCAACTTGCCCTGGTAACTAATGTCTTTGATTTCAACCTTTTTTTTTTTTTTTTAATGCTGACATTTCTTGTTTTCTGTGTGGCATCATGATTTTATTTGCTTTACAGAAAGTGTGTAACATATAAAAATTTCTTGGGAAGGTGAAATATCTTCATTTATATTTATATCTTGAAATATCTACATGTCACAGCAGTCACATGGCTTCTTAAAATTAGTTTGTTTTTCTCATGACTGACTTAAAAATAAAACCTGGATAAGATTTTCACTCTTTGGGCATGTTACATAATGTTACATAATGTTACATAGGAGAATTTGACTTGATGTGTTGATTGAAATGGGGGTGGGATGAGAGAGAGAGAGAGAGAGAGAGAGAGAACTTTACCTGCTAACAAAACAACAGCATCATGATTTTGGCTTGTGGTTAGACCAGACAAAAGCAAAGAGATGGGAAGAGAGAGCAAATATTGTAAATGAATAAAAGAAATGTTACATGGAAAAGATTAGCCCTCAAAAACTGCCCCAGCCATGTATCAGTATGCACTTTTATAATATTATGATATATTTTATCAGATATTTGCTGATGTTACACGTGGTGTTTCAAGTTTATTCCAGGGTCTTTTAGTTAAAGGTACATGGCAGATATTTCATATGTGGCACATGTTTTCTGAATCTGTTCATCTGTGGCACATATCTCCTGAACATGTTAATGTGTGGCACATATCTCCTGAATATGTTAATGTGTGGCATATATCTCCTGAACATGTTAATGTGTGGCATATATCTCCTGAACATGTTAATGTGTGGCAAATATCTTCTGAACATGTTAATATGTGCCACATATTTCCTGAACATGTTAATGTGTGGCACATACCTCCTGAACATGTTAATATGTTTCACATATCTCCTGAACATGTTAATATGTTTCACATATCTCCTGAACATGTTAATGTGTGGCACATACCTCCTGAACATGTTAATATGTTTCACATATCTCCTGAACATGTTAATATGTTTCACATATCTCCTGAACATGTTAATATGTTTCACATATCTCCTGAACATGTTAATATGTTTCACATATCTCCTGAACATGTTAATGTGTGGCACATACCCCCTGAACATGTTAATATGTTTCACATATCTCCTGAACATGTTAATATGTGGCACATACCTCCTGAACATGTTAATGTGTGGCAAATATCTCCTGAACATGTTAATATATGGCACATATCTTCTGAACATGTTAATGTGTGGCACATACCTCCTGAACATGTTAATATGTGGCACATACCTCCTGAACATGTTAATGTGTGCCACATACCTCCTTAACATGTTAATGTGTGCCACATATCTCCTGAACATGTTAATATGTGGCACATACCTCCTGAACATGTTAATGTGTGCCACATATCTCCTGAACATGTTAATATGTGGCACATACCTCCTGAACATGTTAATATGTGGCACATACCTCCTGAACATGTTAATGTGTGCCACATATCTCCCGAACATGTTAATGTGTGGCAAATATCTCCTGAACATGTTAATATGTGGCACATATCTCCTGAACATGTTAATGTGTGCCACATATTCTCTAAACCTGCTAATGTATGGCACCTATTTTCTAAACCTGCTCATGTGTGGCACATATTTTCTAAACCTGCTCATGTATGGCACCTATTTTCTAAACTTGTTCATGTGTGGCACATATTTTCTAAACCTGCTCATGTGTGGCACATAAAGTGTATCCTCTCTTTAAATCTGGCTCATCTAGCAATCTTTCCAACTATAGACCAATATCCATACTATTGTCGTTTCAAAACCACTTGAAAAACACATATACATAATAAGTCTACGACACATGCAAGAGAACAATTTACTCATAGACAGTTAGTCAGGCTTTAGACCCAATCATTCCTGCCACACAGCTCTCACCAAAATGACAAAAAACTGGTTAGTAAACATAAATGATGACAGACTATGTGGTGCCATCTGATATTCTTGTAAAAAAAATAAAGACTTATAGACTGCACCCTGACCTAATAAAATTAATTGCATCATTTCTTTCAGGCAGAAAACAAGTAGTATTCTTCAACAGTTCTCTCTCAAATTCTGTTATAGTTGACACCAGTGTTCTGCAAGGTTCTGTTCTAGGCCCGTTACTCCTTGCTGTCTATGTCAATGATCTTCCACTTCATCTTAAACACTCTTCTTGTGACCTTTTTGCTGATGATTTCATGGTCTACACCAGTGACTACAACTGTATTAACCTTGAATCAACTCTTCAGGTCGAGTTAAACAATCTAATTAGATGTAGCAACAAAAATGGCATGATTACAACTACTGATAAAACAAAATCAATGCTCATAACAGCAAGACAGAAACTACAAAACGCAACAAAAACAACACTTTGGCTCTGTACTGAAACATCACAGATAGAAAACGTTAGCGAGTACAAAACACTAGGTCTTATTAATGACCAACACCTGACCTGGAACTCTCATATGCAAGGTCTAACAAAACTCATAGTGCAAAAAGTATACCAGCTAGCCATATTCAAGCACTTCATCGATAAAGACACAAGGAAGACACACCACATATCACATATACAAACACATTTAGACTATTGCTCAGCAATCTGAGATGGTTGCTCAGTGTCAAATACAAAGAGGCTTTACTCACTTCAAAAGCAAGCAGTGAAGCTTATTACTGACAAAGATCAAGCACAAACAACTAACCAGCACAAACGTATCAAAATACTACCTCTTAAGAACAGATTCCTCTTCAACAAAGCCAAGTTAGTACATCAAATTCTTTCACAGCATGCTACACCTTATCTGTTTAAATTTAGCCCAAAATTTTTGGCCAACACTTGAACAACATAAGTATTCCAAAACCTAGACTTGACCTTTACAAGAAGAGCTTTACTTATTCTGCTGCTCATCTTTGGAATACCCTCCTATCCTGTATAAAAATATAAACTGTACTCCTTCCTATAACTACAAACTTTTCCAATATCTATTTGATGTTGACTACATGCCTCCATGAATCGTAAAACTTAAAAAGTTATTTTAGACTGCTCTTACAGACACCGAACTCATTATTCTGAATATTAATGAATTTTTGTTTGGTAGATAATCATTTATATGTGTATGTAACAGCATATTTGTAAAATGTCTTGAACAGAGTGAAAGTTGTATGATAAAGGGCAGAATGTCAGACAGGTCTGTGTGGCCAATTCTTAACCCTTTTGAAATAAAGATCAGTCAATCAATCAATCAATCAGTCAATCATATTTTCTAAACCTGTTCATGTGTGGCACATATTTTCTAAACCTGCTCACACGTGGCACATATGTTTTTTAAACTGTTCATGTGTAGCATATAGTTTTGAACCTGACTGATCATTGGATTTGTATTATTCTTATCATCAGGACTTACTGTAGTGGCTCCTACTGGAGACAAAGAATTGTGCGAATCCTCACTGGGTCACTATTATGTTGAAGGTGAGACCTGGCAGATGGACCCTTGTACTCTCTGCATCTGCCATGCAGGAACCATTCTGTGTGAGGTACCTACCTGTCCACCTGTGCTGTGCCATCATCCAGTCAAACCTGAAGGCCAGTGTTGTGCAACGTGTCGGGGTGAGACTTGGGAAGAGCATATCTGAAGAAATAGTTTTTTTTTCTTTTTAAGTGTTGGTTTATATAAGATCTGTAAACTCAAACTTATATATTGGAATATAACAGTTTCTCTCTCTTGCATATATACATGTACACTGACACTTGCTTATCCTTGCATTCATATATAATCTTACATATAAATTAGCATAAATTTCCAAATTCTCTCTTATTCATTCATTCATTCATTTATTTGCATGTCCCTTGTGTAACTTTGCCTCCCTAACAGCACTCCTGTAGGCCTCTCAGTTGTGAACAAGATGGCCTGCTGCTGATGCATCCATTTGCAGATCATCAACGATGTTTTGCAGCTATCTTACCTTTGGTCTTCCTCTCTTTCTTTTTTTCCATTATGTATCCTTCCAACATGGTCTTCTCTAGATTATCATGACATTTAATGTGTCCAAAATATTTTTCTCTCTTTGATCCTCTTTACTAGCCAGCCTTCTTCAGTATTAAGTTCTTGTAGTATGGATATATTTGTTCTTTTATGTGTCCATGAAGAACTCTTCTGTAACATTTACATTCAAAGGCATTTATGTGTTTCTCAGCTATTTTGTTAAGTGTCCAGGTCTCACAAGCATATGTTGCGATGGGAAAGATGCATGCCCTTAAAAATCTTATTTTTGTGGTTGTCTCTGTTCCTCTCCACAGATTCTTTATTTGTTTTACTTTCTAAATAGCGATAGATATCCTCCTTTTTCCCTCATTGTATCTCCATTATTAGTTAGTAGTGATCCAAGATATTCAAAACTCTCCACTTCTTCCAGTTTTTCCTCATTGATACATATTTCAGCTGCCTTGTTCATTTTGTCAGTTGTCATCAATTTAGTTTTCTTTGCATTAAGATAGAGGTTTTGCTCTTCGCTGTTCTTACTGACTGACATAATTAGTTTTTCCATTCCTTTTTGTGTTGTGGACAGTAATACTGTATCATCAGCATATCTAATCTCTGGTAATTCATAACCTCCAATTTTTATGGCATCATAATATTCTTTGTCTACATCTTCTCTAACATTCCTCATTATATTTTCAGTATGCAAGTTAATTATGGAAGGTGACAATATGCACCCCTGACGGACCCCTTGTTTTATGTCAAACCAAGTTGTTGTTTCACCATTTATTCTTACTGTTGCTTGTTGGTCTAGAAACAGCAGTGATGTTAATTGTATCAAATGTGCTTGAAATCCCTTTTTTCCCATTATTTCCCACAGTTTCTGGTGTTTTACACAATCACATGCCTTCGAGTAGTCTATAAAGGATAAATATAGATTCACATTAAACTCTCTGCATTTCTGTATTATTAATCCTGTATTGAATATATGATCTCTTGATCATCTTCCTTGCCTGAAACCAGCTTGGACCATATTGACTTCTTCTTCTATTTTCTTACGAAGTCTGCCCATTATGATTTTTAACAGGATTTTATTGGCATGACTAATCAGGGCAACAGTTCTGTAGTTGGTGCATAATTTCAGGTTACCCTTTTTTGGCATATCTTTTTACATAGCGCATGATAGATTGCTGAACATTCCTTTCCTCTTGCTTTAATAAGTTCAGCTGTTATCTCATCACTTCCTGGTGATTTACCATTTTTCAGATTCTTTATTGCCCATAAAACTTCTTCTATTGTCAGTTCGGGTTCTTTCTCGTCCAATAATAATTCACACTGTTGATTTCTACTTTCACAGTCAGTTGTTTATACATTCCTCTGCAATATTCCTTCCGTCTTTCTAGAATTTCCTCTGTCTTTGTCAAGGTATTCCCCATCTCATCGCAAATTACATTTATCTTAGGTGTGACATTTCTCGTCAATGTCTTCATTTCTTTAAACATTTCACTATCTCTTCCACACTTCTAATGTCCTTCTGTTCTTTCACAACAATCTTGTCTGTATCGTTTTTTTGTCTTTTCTTATGTTTCTTCGTACTTCTTTTGTTAAAGTTTTATATTCCTCTTTGTTGTTGTTTGTCACTTTCCACTGCGTCTTCATTTCTGTACATTGTTTTATCAGTTCTAATGTGCCTGCTGTAATCCATCCATTCTTTTGTGTTTTCTTTACTGGAACCATGTCTTTAGCTGTTATTATTAAGATATCTCTGGCCTGCGTAATATATATATATATATCTTACATCCTTCCCGTGCCATTAAACATCACACAGGGCTCACATGGTAGTTCGCCAAGTTTTCCTGTTTTCAACGAGCTTTTCAACCTCATCAGGGGATGTTATGCCCACTAAACTGGCCTATGTTAACAATGTCCTCATTTTCTTTGGCCTGTTGTGTTCCACTTGATAGCTTGTTTTGGGATTCTCTGACTATTTCTTCGCATCATGTGACCAACATATGTCCATCTTCTTTTTTTCTGATCACCCATGAGACAGGTTGTTGTTTGCTCATCTGTCTTATCTCTGCATTGTTCTTGAATTCATTCCACTTTATACAGAATATAGCATGAGTGAATAGTTCCAGATTGAAACAGGCATGAAACAAGGATGTATATTATCTCCCTTGCTTTTTGGAATTCCAATAGACTTCCTGAAGTTCTATTTCACCTTCTTCTGGCTAGGTCAGCATTATATCACTCTCTCTCCCCTCCATGGTTCCCCATCCACCACCCCCAGTTACAACCCACCGGCCACATATCACAGGTCTCCTTTTAAACTGTCTCCACGTTCTACTGAATTCATTCCTGGCGCACACTGCCGGACAAGCCACATCTTACTATTTACAGCTAAGTACTCTATTTCACTTTTTTTTTGTAATATTCATGGAATATTAAATATTAAATGGAAATATTAAATGGAAATAGCAGATGAACAGTTTGGATTTGTTGAAGGAAAGGGAACACACAATGCCATTTATGCTTTTATGAACACTAACAGAAAGAGCTTTAGAAGTACAGAAAGATCTCTACTTATGCTTCATTGATTACACCAAGGCATTTGACAAGGTGAAACATAATGAAATTATTAAAATGCTTGAAGACATCAGTATAGACGGCAAAGACCTGAGGATTGTAAAACATCTATACTGGCAGCAAGAAGCAGCAGTTCGAGTTGAAAATAGAATTGGAAAATATCAACCTATAAAACAAGGGGTGCGACAAGGATGTGTACTATCTCCAGACCTTTTTTCTCTGTATAGCGAGAATATTCTAAGAACAATCATCACAGAACTAGGCATAAAAATTGGAGGATACAATATTAACAACCTTCGGCATGCTGACGACACAGTATTGACAGCTGAGAACCAACAAGACCTGCAAAATCTCTTGGATAAAGTCGCCAAAGAAAGTGAACAGAAAGGCCTTACTTTGAACATAAAAAAGACAGAGACTATGGTTATATCTAAGAAACACAATCCACCAGCATGCAGTATTAAATTAAACGGAACTATTCTAAAGCAGGTGCAGGAATTCAAATACCTTGGAGCAGTAATAACTTCAGATGGGAAATCTTATCTTATATATCTTATATCCTTCCCGTGCCATTAAACGTCACATAGGGCTCGCAAAGTAGTTTGCCAATTTTTCCTGTCTTCGGCGAGTCTTTCAACCTCATCAAAGGATTTTATGCCTGTTAATTTGGCCTCTCTTAATAATGTCCTCTTCAGAGTTTCACGCGGTCTGCCTCTTTTTCTTCGGCCTGTTGTGTTCCACTTGATAGCTTGTTTTGGGATTCTCTGATCATTTCTTCTCATCAAGTGGCCAACATATGTCCATCTATGTCTATAGATGGGCAATGCAGAACAGAAATTAGGAACAGAATAGGCGAGGCAAAGACTGCATTTCAGAGAATGAGAAACATATTAGCTAACACATCTTTATCAATGAATGTTAGAAAACGAGTCCTAAAATGCTGTATTGAACCTATCTTGTTATATGGAAGTGAATCATGGACAATAGGCAAGTCTGCACAAAAATCATTGGAAGCAGCAGAAATGTGGTTTATTAGAAGAATGTTGCAAATCCCCTGGACAGCAAAAATAACTAATGAAGAATGTATGAGAAGAGCTGGAGAGACAAAAAACCTTGTCAAAAAGATAAGAGAGAGACAATGTACTTTCATAGGACATGCAATGAGAAGAGGGGGCATTGAAAATATTATAACAACAGGAAAAATAGAAGGAAGAAGATCAAGAGGAAGACAAAGAGAAATGATACTGGACAGTCTGACGGGATGGTGTGAGAGGAGATCACCAACTGAACTGATGGCCTGCATGAAGGATCGGGTACTCTGAAGAAGCATAATAGCCAACGCCAGTCGGCACAGCACATGATGATGATGATGATTCATGGAATCTATACTTTATCTCCAATTTCTATTTCTTCGTCCTGTATGTTTTTGTATGATTATGGCTCACGCTGAAACATCACGACTTTGTAGTCATTAAGTAATAAAGCTGCTCCTACTTTTTCCTAGTTTATACATTCTGGTATCACAGCTTTACTTCAGTGCTTTGTGTATAGTTATATACTTATTTTTGTGTGTCATAATGAAAAAATGCTGCACAGGTAAAATGAGCAGCTGGAAGATCTTAATTTTGCAGATGACATAATTCTTATCAGTGACAATGCGAAATCAATGCAAGAAGAAACAGATACCCTATCTTCAATGGCTAGTAAAATAGGACTTGAAATTAACAAGGAGAAAACAAAAATAAAGAGACTTCTCATTAACCATAGAACATAGAAGGAACGGCTGTTGAAGAAGTAAACTAATTTGCATATCTCGGCAACTACATAGATCAGGATGGTGACACCAAAAAGAAAGTTAGCCTTAGAATTGGAAAAGCAGCAGTGACCTTCAAGAATCTTGAGAACATATGGCATTCAAAAGTTATAAGCACAAATACCAAGTTAAGATTATTCAATTCGAATGTAATATCCACCCTCATTTATACATGTGAAAGCTGGAAAATAACTAAAGAAATAGACAAGAAATTAGACTCTTTTGAAAACAAATAGCCCAGGAAGATACTCTGTATAAAGTGGAACAAATTCTAGAACAATGCAGAGATAACACAGATGAGCAAACAACAACCTGTCTCATGGGTGATCAGAAAAAGAAGATGGACATGTGTCGGTCATGTGCTGAGAAGAAACAACCAGTGAATCCCAAAACAAACTATCAAGTGGAACACAACAGGCCGAAGAAAAAGAGGTCAGCCATGTGAAACTCTAAAAAGGACATTGTTAAGAGAGGCCGGTTTAATGGGAATAACATCCCTTAATGAGGTTGACAAGCACGCTGAAAACAGGGAATATTGGCAAGCTAACATAGAGCCCTATGTGACATTTAGCGGCATGGAAAAGATGTAAGATATATATATATATGTATAAAATAAAGTAGGAGTCGAACCCGTTCTGAACTATATTCAAAAACAGCAAATAAAATGGTTCAGTCGTGTATCACAACTACCAGCAGAACATGTACCACAGAGAGCAATGTTTTACAAAACACACAAAGGCTGAGGAAGGGGCCACCCATGCAAACGATGGACCGGTGGTATAGCAGAGACCCTAAACATCTCAGTGTATGAAGCCAACAGGCGAGCCATTGGGAGACAGTTGCACTTCACCTCTACACCTAACAGTAAATGAGGAAGGACAAGACAAAACAAGACAAGATGTATACATACACACACACTCACTCTCTGTCTACTCTCTCTGTTAAACAATGATCCTCAGAAATGTACTTATACAATGCCAAAATGGCCTCTAGACTCCTGACACTTACTACACACCTGCATCATTAACAGAAACCTCAGAACCTAGGTATGACCTGAGAGAGAAGCACAGAGGAGAAACTCTGAGGTTCCTACAAAGACCTCCTGCTGATAACAAGATTAGTGGAGGCAGCCAGACTCCCCGTGTAGAAAGTCAAGCACATGAAACTGAATGCAGAGGACTGATACACATATGGATGAAAAAAGCTAAAAAAAAAGAGAAAATAATACTGTGAGATATGAGATAGGGGAAGTAATACATGGTGAATAACAAGCAATGATCCTCCAACTTGCTTCATCCTTTGTATTTGCATTGCACCCAGCCAGACTGAATCCAGTTCAATTTTTGTATGTGGGGCCCATCTGTATTATTGACATCCTCTTGCTCTTTTTTTTCGAAAAGGTTGTTCTCTCTGATATGATTTTCATTATTGTTTTCTGTCTCTTGATATGACCAAAAGAATTTTAGCTTTTTTTAATCCTATGGTTTTCAATTATTTCTCTTTTCAGTTTCAGTTGTGTTAGTACTTCTTTGTTTGTTTTCTTTTCTCTCCCATTCTTTTGATTTTCTATCACGTGAAATCAAGTCTTGATTTTCTTTCCCATTTTTGTTTTTTTCAAATTTAATAGTTATACTTCTGCACCATAGAGTGGTGTGGACAATGCTTAGTATTTGATGACTCTCATATATGTTTCAGCATAAAATTTTTGTTTTTGTTTTTTTATTGATTCAGTGTGCCTTTGGCCATTCCTATTCTTCTATCAATTTCTATTTCACATTTTCCAGTAATCTCTCATCATGTCATTAAATATATGAATTTTGTTACTTGCTCTAAGTGTGTGCACATTCTTTCACAGGAGATGACGTAGATCCGAAGACTACGCACAGGCACCATCATCGCTGTGTCTCTTCTACTGGTAATTTATATAAGCACGAGGAAGCTTGGCAGTCGACGCCGTGCCAGAGCTGCGTCTGCCTAAATGGGCAGATACATTGCTACAACCAGATGTGTCCAGTGCTCAACTGCAACAAACCAGCCCAGAGAAAGGGACTCTGCTGCCCGACGTGTGTTGGTTAGTTTGTATCATTTTCTTCTTTTAGTTGGTCTTGACTGTGAAAATGTATCTAACCCTGTTGGATTATAAAGTAAAGTACGAGTGCATTATTCTGTAATTGTATAAAACTTGGCACATTGTCAGATCATTATTAATATGTGATACTTGAAATAGGTGGAAAATAACTGGAAGACTGAAAATGATTCAAACAGCTGCCTAAATAGCACCATTGGGGAGGGGGGGGGGTGAAGTGGAAAAGCTAAAAGTTTGCCTGCTCTGTTATACGCTTGATAAGAATGGATATATATATCCCATATATCACATATGTCAGAGATAAGGCAGATGAGCATACAGCAACCTGTCTCATGGATGATCAGAAAAAGGAGATGGACATATGTCGGTCATGTGATAAGATGAAATAGTCAGAGAATCCCAAAAAAGCTGTCAAGTGGAACAGAACAGGCCGAAGAAAAAGAGATCAACCACATGAAACTCTTAAGAGGACATTGTTAAGAGAGGCCATTTTAGTGGGCATAAATCCCTTGATGAGGTTGAAAAGCTCGCAGAACTACCATTCGAGCACTATGTTTCGTTTAACGGCACGGGGAGGATGTAAGATGTGAATAAGAGTTTCTTTACATATCATATAGCTCTGGCTCTGCCGAATGCTCATTTTATTTTTGTAATGTTTACAGAAGCCAGCTTGCCCAAAGTCTGCATTTATGCTGGCGTGACATATGAATCAGGAGAGAAGTGGGAAGGAGATAACTGTTCACAATGCGTGTGTTCAGCAGGACAGACGGAGTGCTTTCCCATGGTTTGTCCACATCTGAGTTGTAATATCCTGATCAGGAGAAGCACTCAGTGTTGTCCTGAATGCTATGGTAAGTGATAATGCTATGGTAAGTGATAATGCTATGGTAAGTGATCCTACTGTATTTGTCATTTGCTGCCATATAAGGCATGCTACCTTGGTTCCCCCCCTCCTGCCCCCAAAAAATGTCTCAAAAGTCTTATATTTAAATTTTAGGTGAAATTTTGATTTGGTGAGATTAGCTAGCCTGTGTTTGTGTTGGTACTCTGCACAAAACAGAAATGCTTGTTAAGTTGTTTAAGAAAGGTGGCATTAGTGACAACCTGGTCATTACACGTTTATAAATACAGTACTGAAGTAATTTACTGATGATGGCTCGGTTTATGATTCGGAAGAGATTACAAGAGAACAGAACTTTGAAGATAACTGTGTTGACACGCATTTTTCCTTGATCCAATTTTTTTTTTTATTTTCCAAAAAAAATTCAGTGAAAACTACTCCAGTTTCTTTTACATATCAATTCCAAAGAAACTTCTACATTTTCTCTTTAGTTACGAGTTTGCTAAAAATGACTCTAGTTTTTAAAAAAAAATAAATTCCCTAGAAGTTACTGCAGTTTTGTTTGTTTGTTTGTTTTCTTTTTTGTAACATAGAAGTATGATGAGGTGGACATACTTGAGTAGAAAGTTCTTCCATTATACTGTTTATGACTGATAAGCAAATGCCATAAATTGACTGATAAGCAAATGCCATAACTTTACTGAGAAGCAAATGCCATAAATTGACTGATAAGCATATCCTATAACCTGACTGATAAACAAATACCATAACTTGACTGATAAGCAAATGCCATAACTTGACTGACAAGCAAATGTCATAACTCATCAGAATTACTATTTCTTTGAACACTGCATAGAGGACTTCAGTTACTTAATTTTTAGATTATGTTCAGCAAAAAATCTTGTCAAAAAAATAAGTGAGAAACAATACACTTTCATAAGACATGCAGTGAGAAGAGGGGGCATTGAAAATATTGTAACAACGGAAAAATAGAGGGAAGAAGAGCCAGGGGAAGACAGAGAGAAATGATACTGGATAGTCTGATGAGATGGTGTGAGAGGAGATCACCAGTTGAACTGATGGCCTGCATGAAGGATCGAGTACCCTGGAGAAGCATAATAGCCAACGCCAGTCAGCACGACGCATCATGATGATGATGATATTGCTAAAAAGTAGAGAAAAGCATAAGTAGAGAAAATTGTCCAAGTTGATGAAGAAATTGCAAGAAAATTAATGGATTTATCTGCCTGTACACTCATATTCATCAGAGTAATGCCTTGTAGTATCAAGTATCATGTGCAGGTGCTTTTCATTTTGTGCACTCTTTCATTTAATTGGCTGTATTTGTTTAATTGCAAAGAAAAAAAGAACAAAGTATTTTCCATGGCCAAAAAAAGTAAAGAATTTAAATGTTACTGGTGGGGGGGGGGGGGGTAAATATGACTGTGCTTAAAGGATAGTGCTGTAATCAGCACCAGCAAATGTGAACTTGCCATGACCTTTATCACCTAATAATAGCACTTATAGTGTTATGGTCATCCTGAATTAGAGGAGTAGGACTCCTCTGTCCTCAGTGAGAATGCAGACCAGCAGCTGTAAACACTTCCATCCATTTGATTCAGTGACATATTTTCAACATCACTGCAGCATCACATGCTAATAACTTTAGCTTGCAGCTGTAGCGAGATCCAATATCAACAAAATGCTGCACTTTAATGATAAAGGTAGACAAAGGTGTATGGTTCAGTTTTACAAAAATAAGGATGGAAAGAATGAGGAAAGTGGACAGAAACAAGAATGGTAGAAAATAAGATAAGTGTGTATGTATGAAAAACATACAACAATCCAATATTTTGCAAATGCCTTTGTCAAAGATCATAAACAAAAACAACACAACAGATAAAATCATGAAGAATAAATGAAAAAGTTAGCACACTTTGGTATCCTCTTCCTTCTGAAAGGCAGGCATAAAATGTGCTCAGACAGATGTAGGTAAGCACAGTGTAAAAGCAGGCAGTTGGCTGAGAAGTGAGAGAGAAAAACCACAATAAAGGGTACATGACCTTTTTCTGTCATTTTTTTTGTTTGTAAAATTGAACCATACACCTGTAATTATAATAATAGTTATTAGAATAATTTGTACATGCAGTTATCATTTCTCTTATTTAATTATAATTTTTTATATTGTGGTAATGTTACTATACGTATGTGAGTGACATTTTACATTTTAAAAAAAAATGTGTTTAAACAAAAATGCACCTTTTTCCTTTATGAGCTGATGATTTATAAACATCATAAACAAATGTGAACATTTAACATGTTAAACAGCTTCTAAATCTTGTAGAAAAGAAATTATTTTGTAAGAAATTGTATGAAAAAAAATTTCTAACATATTTTTTTCATTCCTTTTCTGTCTTCACAACTTTTTTTTCATAAAACTTCACAAAATTTATCTAGCCATATTATATATTCATTTTTTCTTCTTCTGCCCAGATCTTTCGAAGTTGCATGTCCATGGAGGCGGTAACAAAACCTCGGACAATAAGACAGGTAATTTTTTTTTTCTTTTAGGCTCCAGGTGACGCACAAAGTTTCTTGCCTATTTTTTTTTATACTCTCTTCATGTCTTATTGTTTTCCCCTTCCATTTCATGTACCTCTATGTAAACTGAAAGGTAAGTGCTGAAAGTGAATTTGAGAAATCATTGGAATAATGATACAAGAAATCATCATCAGTCCTCTGTACTCCCAGTGAAGCATAAGGCATCAACAAAGGTTCTCCAGCCAATCGTGTCTTGAGCAAGTCAGGATAATACAAATACAGGCAGGCAAATCATGAAACTGATTTAACACTGAGCAAAACTTTGGTGTATTATGTATCTAGACGGAATGCCTTTGAGGGTGGAGAATTTCCAGAAAAGAACAGTGGATGATTGACAACACTGAAAAGTAATATAACACTATAGTGTCCAAATCTCTCTCTTATATTCTCTTCTTACATCTTACATCCTACCTGTGCTATTAAACATCACATAGGGCTCGCATGGTAGTTCGCAGAGTTTTCCTGTTTTTAGCGAGCTTTTCAACCTCATCAAGGGATTTTATGCCTACCAAGTCAAGGATGGCACATCAAGGATATATTCTCTCGAGGGGTAAAATTTGTTCTTGATATAATGTTTTCATGTTATATGAGTATTTCATCTAGTTTTGTTGTACTCCATGTTTCTGAGACATACAAGACTGCTATCTGCTGGCAGGTTTATAAATGTTTTCTTGTGATAGTACTTTGGAATTTAATATATGTTCTGTGCAACAGATTTTGTTCTGTGAATATATTCTGGTTTAATGTCTTCTCATAATTCAGTGCTAGTGTTGAAAACTATTCCTAGATGTTTTTAACTCTTTTCCTTCTCATTTTCATATAATATGTATCAAGATTTTGTAGGCTCTCATCTTTGTTATTCTTCATATATTCTGTCTTTTCATAGTTGTTTACTAGGCTTACTTTCATGCAGTCTCTTCTGTATGTTACAATGTAAACAGATATGTCTTGCGTTGTTCATACAACTAATTCCGTATCATGTGCACACTTGAATATATTTTGTATGACTCTTGCTATGCATTGTTCTTCCTGTGCTGTTTTTATTATGATCTCCAGGAGTGTGTTAAGAGAACTGGGGACACTACCTTATATATAAAAGGACAGATTTTCTTTCTTTATGTATTATTTTATTGTGTATGTATCTTCCATAGTTTTGTGAGGCTCATTTGTCTTGAGGTATATCAGATTTCTGAATAATTTTCCAGCAGCTTTGCATATACCATCATATTCTCTCTCAAAGGCAATGAAAATATATGGTTCTCACCCATACTCCCAGTTTTTTGTCAGTTTTTTTGCCACAGCATGATATGTGGTCCCACTGAACCCTGGTGTTTCATGACAGATCTGCAGGTGTCCCCCATCAGAGATTGTCATTGAAAAATCCCCTTGTAGGCACTTCTCATGGTACCCTAGGACTTAGCAGTATGCTTTTGTTTTGTCCAATGCGGATTGGTTAAAAAGTCTACAAAAGGAAAAAAAAAACCCTACTTTTACATGTGCCATATATCACAAGCCACACCTGATTAACATTTTGTATAATATACATTTATTATTCTTCTTTTTGGTGGCAGCCTACTGGATAAAATAAAAGGAAACATTTTTTTTTTTTTCTGCCTATGCCAGTGACTTTAATTAATAGAATCGGTTTATTTTATGGTGTACACGGTGGGAAATCAACCAGAGAAATAGACAAGGAATTAGACTCTTTTGAAAACAAATGCCTAAGGAAAGTACTTGGTATAAAGTGGAACGAATTCAAGAACAATGCAGAGATAAGACAGATGAGCAAACAACAACCCATCTCATGGGTGATCAGAAAAAGAAGATGGACATATGTAGGCCATGTGATGAGAAGAAACAATCAGAGAATACCAAAACAAGCTATCAAGTGGAGCACAATAGGCCAAAGAAAAAGAGGTAGACCATGTGAAACTCTGAAGAGGACATCGTTAAAAGAAGCCAGTTTAGCGGGCATAACATCCCTTGATGAAGTTGAAAGACTTTTCAAGAACAGGAAAACTTGGCAAGCAACTATGCGAGCCCTATGTGACATTTAACTCCACGGGAAAGATGTAAGAAGGGTGAGGGGGGGGGGGGACATGATGTGAAAAATGAGCAATGGTAATACACAGGTTCTGTTGGTATAATAAAATATGCAAAGGGTTGCATAGGGACAAAAAGGTTGAGAAAAGCTGATATGGTCTATTGTTGGTCTTTCTTTTCTTTTTGTTTTGTAGCCAGCTAGAATCTGTAATCAGAGACTGGCATTCCTCCTTTCCAAGGCATTCCCATATGTTCTCCGCCTTCCATTCCATCACTCATTGAAGTGTGCACATGCTGATGGAGCCAGTTACACACTGGTTGTGGGTAACACACACTAAACCACTCTGTTCCAAAAAATGTCCACTTCTCCTCTCCTCCCCCAGCTCAATCATCCTCCTGATATGATTGTTGTCATTCAGTCTGATGTTGTTCTCTATTTGCAATCTATCCAATGTGGCTCTTGCAATCTCCTCCTTGTCCGTTCTTAGGGTACCCTGAATTGATGCCGTGCTTGCTAGCCTGTCTGTTTTTCATTGCCTTGGACTTCTGCCTGAGTTGGACAGTAGATCCATGCCAAACTGGATAACCAAGAGTCCTGTAGAAGCTGGATCCACTGTGGAAGGAGTATCTCATGATTCTTCATAACATGAGTCTATACAAAGACCCCATGGGAGTCATCCTGCTCACCAGGAAATTGCTTCTGATGATGCCTGCACTTTCATTCTCATACTCGAAGTAGTGACTGCATAGGCTCTTGATTTACTTGCAGCCAGTTTGCCATTGTGGTAGACAACATAAACCCATCTGCTTTTTTAGGCCTCATGCCGCAGACACAGCTGTGAAGATCATAGGGTCATGTGCTTAGAGTGATGCTAGAATGTTTTTAACAAATAGTTTTAAACTGTTGAGCATTATGTATGACAAGATATTATAGCATGGTGGACAAATAATGGTATGCCTCTATAGTTTTTACAATATTTATTATAAGGGTAACAAAAATGGTCCATAGGCCTAAGGACATAATATATATGTATAGATTATGGAAGACTACATTCTACAAGATAAAATGATATTTGACATTTAGGCATTTGGTTTGGGGCATATTGTTGCTAGAGAGTTGTTTGATTCATTTTAAATGAAAATAATATTTATTTTTGTTCCACAGCCCATCTCGAGAACGCATCAACTGTTGCTGGTAACATTGTTGGATTTGCTGTCCTTGGGGCTCTCGTATTTATCTTGGCAGTGTTTATTGCATTAATGGCATGCTATCTGATGTTTTGGAAGCATCAGAAAGAGTTCAGACCAAGACCAAAGTCAGCTAATCTTGATCTTCATGGCCAGATGCCCTTTATTCCTGAACAGCACACAAAAACAGTGAACTCAGAAACACAGTACTTAGAAAAGTTATGCCCTAGCATTGCCTTTGAAAAAGGGAAAGGAAACAGAGCAAGCAATGACTATGCGGAAATGGTTTTTAAGGAGCAGGCAAAAGACAGCTTCAAAGGGACCAATGAGCATTACTAGGCCTGTGTCAGTTCATAAGTGCTCAGTCTCTTGTATCTTGTTTTCTTGATTCAAGCCTCAAGAGAAAATGGAAAAGAGAGAGAGGATGAAATAAGAGGAAAAGACAAATAAGAAGGACCTTGGCTTACGATATAAGGCTTACGATGGTCTGTCACATTCCTGAATATATTATGGTGAACAGTTTTGTTCACTATTCTTAATACCATTTGCATTTTGTACCATCCTCCAAATCAACCATTTGTCATCATGTATAAAAAGAGCAAAGTTATGATGCAGAAATGTTTTCTGACCTTCACAGTATGTCAGCAGAAAACAAGCAAATTAACATTGACATACATAATTAACTGCTTCCATGGGCTCAGTTTCCTCCGAATATCAATCAGACATATCATGCGTAATTTTCTTTAACCCACCTTGTAAAGTGCTTATTACAATTGTATCATAATAAATATAGAAGAAATCAACATATTCATCATCTTACTTATCTTTGTCATTGTTACATACATCATTATCATCACCATTCATTTTTGCAGCAGCATTATAGCACTGCAGTGATCAAATTCATTTTCCCAATTATTCAGTTTTATAGTTCCATGACCAAAGTATTTATTTATTTGTATGTTTATTTATTTCATACGTTTTTCCATTACCAGTTTTGGCACTTTCTTTTTAATGACTGATTTTATTAAAATTTATTTTTAAATATCTTTGAAAGAAACAAATCAGTTATGAACTGTTTATATTTGTCTGTATTGGGTCAAAAATACTTTTATAAAAATGTTGTTTCTTTTATTCAGAAGCTGGTAAAATTCAGTTTTGAAAATTATTATTGAAACAAAATCACACATCTTAGCAGTGTACCCCAGGATACATATCATTGTGTAACATACATCGTAAGATGTTATATGTATATTTTCAAAGAGGTTGAACTCCTTGTTGAGTAAGAAAGTTTCAGTCAGAGATCCTTGCAGATAGGACCTGGACAGTGCTGTATGTTCATCCATTTAAAACAATTTTTTTTCAGTGTCCTCTTCCCAAGATCAGATTTTTTAGAGTTAGCGGCTTTCTTAGGTTTGTTTTACTTTGTAAATAGCAGACTTATTAAAATATTTGAAAAGAGGAACATATGTTTAGGACATTTGTTTGATTCACAGAGATTTAGGGAAGATTTGCACCAAAAAAGAAATAGAACATGACATAGGGAATCATCTTATGCATGATAAACTTATGACTCATTGAATGAGATTTTTCAGGATTAGTTTTCCAGAAGGAATAGGAGTGAAGAGATTTTTTTTTTTTTCTGGTGATAAACCTGATAATAAGATTTAGCACTTGAGAGAATAATTACGATAATGATTTTGTATAAATTTTTTTTTAACCCAGTCATTTTATAATGCATCTCATATTTCATGAAGCCCTTTTGGATTTTACTTCTTTATTCATGCATTTTTTTTTTCTTGCTCATTTTTGCCTCTAACCAACTGTCTCATTGGTCACCATGATCTGAGTTTTTCCTGATTCATTTTATAAACATTTCGTTGCATTTACAATGTGTGATTTGTGTTATTTTCTTGTGTGAAGATATTTATAAGTTTTTCTATGTTATTATTAACAGTTCTTAACCACAACACTTATTCCACCTCCCCCCCCCCTCCTCTTTTTTTTTCTTTTTTAAATATGCTTCTCAAATCAGACTCATGCAACATATATCAAATATGCAGATATTTCTGTGTATCCCAGCTCATTTTTTTGCCATTGTTTGGAAAACATTGGACCAAATCTGCTATGATAGACGCAGAGTTTTAGAATTCAGATTTCACTCTATTTTGTCTTATTCAATCTGTAGGCCAAACAAAGGTTAATAAAAACTAAAATAAAAAAAAAAATAGACCAAGTTCATTTTCATAACAGATGCTTACATAAATCCACACGGCATATCAAAGATGTCTCAGTGGAATCACAAAGGAGTACAGAACTAGAGGAATGAATTTATCATTGTTTTGTGGAATAAAAAAGGCCCAGAAAATGAATTTGCTAATGTTTTTTTTTTTTTTTAAACGATAGACATAATGAAAAAATTCTAGATATAACGAGACAAAAAAAAAAGAAAAAAAATTCAAGTGAAAAGAAAATTCATCAAATAGTATACTACAAGCAGGTCTAGAAATAACTTATTAGTTTGTGTGTTGCTCATGACAGAGAACTTAGATTCCTCGATTTGAAATGCCAGTCTATAATTTAGAAAAAAAAAAGTGCTCAAAGCTATGAATTCCTGTTTAGATTCCCTCATATATTGTGAGACTATTTCATGGCAGCTTTATTACCTGAATACTATATGTAGTTAGTAATACAAATTGTTATAAATATGAAAGGTTTGTTTTAAATCTCAGAATTCTCATTTTTAAGGAAATTCACAGTTTTCTATAATTTTTATACTTTTTTTTTTTTGCATTTGTATATTAATAACAGTAAGTTTTTTTTCGGACATTTACCTTCCAGCTTCATTGTCTAGAAATGGATAACATTATTCATCATATTAAAAAAAAAAGGTATATAGAATTTTTAATGAAAAATTATTCATTCCTGTATAATAAGCAAAATAAATGAACTAAATACAGCAGAATATCATTGTTTATTTGATCTTTTTTTTTTTTTTGTAAGAAAATGTTGATATGCATGCCTAGTCACCCAAACACACCAGCCTTAGTTCAGAGTGATTGAAATATGATCATAAAACAGGGAAACTAAGAAGAAAATTGATGTACCAACATTCTATGGAAAAGTGGGGCATACTTCATGGAATAAAAGCAAAGAAATGCATGAGAGGAAATTTTAAAGAGGTATAGCAATATTTCAGCCACACCAAGAGACACAATAGCTTGGAGAGGTTTGATAGTAGAAGCCGTGATGCCCGGTAAAATAGAAAAGGGACAACCTCGCCGCAGATGGACTCAGGACTTCATAGAAAGTCTGAATGTGTCACTGGAAGATGCCAGTCATCTTGCACAAGACCATATTGAATTCAGAGAGGCTGTGAGAGGGACAATGCTCTGGAAAGGACATGTCACATAAATGAATAGCAATTAAAAAAAAAAAAAGTAAGCCTATTATGACCAGTCATCTACTTTGTCACCTTAAGACTTAACTGCTGACCTAAATAACAATATTTTAAAATTGAGAGTTCTCTTCATTTCTTTTTGTTTTGTAAAACACATGGAAGGTTAATTTTCATAATAGATGTCTATATAAAACTATATAGCATGTCAAAAATATATGGTACAGATTGGTTGTTGGACAATATGAAATGACAGAGAAGAAACAATATCTCTGCAGTAAGGAAGCAGGCAAGGCTGTAGATCTAATGTAGCAAACCTTATATGAGGAGATGCTGATAAAATGTGTTAGGTGAATAAATGTCATTAGCATATTAAATAATTTAGCTGAATAAATATCATTATAATCATATTTAGTATATTTTAATAAGAAAAAAAACTGTTTAATAGATAGACCTCATTCACTAAGTGCTATAGGAAGCTTCGTTGTTTCAGTATTTATCTTGTATTGTCTAAAACTTCGGTGTTATTTCAAGGAATTTCATTTGTTTTATGTGTTATTTCAAGGAATTTCATTTGTTTTATGTGTTATTTCTTTTCTTTATCTTCTTATCCCTCTCTGTTACTCCACTGTAGGATTCTGTTAATAATTTTCTGATCTTTCAGTAAACTATAAACCAAGATCATTGGTTTCACAACTCCCATTCTGTCACTATTGGTGTCTTCCAGTTAGAGTAAATAATAATATTGTTAATAATTTCAATAATTTTAGGCTGTAGCTTTTTGTATACTCACAAGCAAAGGTATCTCAACAGAGAGTGACTTTGTAGACACAGCATTTCTAGGTCATGGTGTTTAGTAAACTGTAAATTCTGGCAAATGTATGCTAGTGCTGTATTTGCACTGAAATTGTTATTTGATTTCAGTTACTGGAGCTGAACAAGTACATGAGATATGTTCACTATGGCATTTGACCATGATCTTCCAAACAAATAAGAAATGGCACTTTTCACATTGTTTCATTTACTTGTGTTATTAATGTTTAAAGATTTATGTTTTGTGTATGTGATAACAGACTGACAATTGGCACTGCCTTGCTTGGTGTAAATGATGTCTGAATGGTCTCATTTGAACTCATAATGTGAGACCCAAGATGAAGTAAGAGTTAACTAGGATTTCCCTTCCTGTGCTCATGTTCTTAATTTAATAAATTGTGAAAAAAGGAACTATGTTGTAAGAACTATTCATTTGTTATTGACATATTATTTGGATGTTTGCTGTGCTAAAGTTTAGAAAAAAAAATAAACAAATCAAATTTTATTGTACAGTTTCAGCAATGTTAAAAATCTCTTCTGAATTCATGTCAGGTTCAGCTACCTGAAAAATTAAACAAAGAAATCTCATTGTATAAAGAAGCAAGCTCTGGTTATGTAGTTCTGTTACCTTTGTTAACCCCTGGTTGTTGAAGCTAAGAAGAAGAATTAGCACCCCAGATAGATCATAATTAATTTGCTGTTAATTTCATTCATGGAAATGATTTAAGAATGGTATACAACCAAAGGGAACTAATCTATCCTTACCCCATCAACCAGGCAGTTGTACTAAGGACCAATGCCAAGCTACTTTCCATTCTAGGCTAGGCTGTCCCTTTCAGAGGTCAATGCAGATACCCTCTGAGGTCTGCACCCTCAGTGGCTGGTTGTGATTGCACCACTGGTGCCTGCTACTAGGATACTGCTTAAAGGTAGAATAGGATTCTGACCAGTTATGGTTTGCTGACACTGATGACAGTGTCTTACCGCTAACGTAGTCATTCTTCACTGTCACAAGAGCAGATATAACTGTATAAAATGTTATTTGATAAAGCTTACATTATAATAAAATGTTTTTAGTCATGCAGAGAGGGCACAAGGCTCTTCATTTTGTTACTTATCTTGTAGAAAAAAATTGTCTTTGTATTTCCATCAGCCTAAATGCAGCATTCTTCTTTGGATTATTATTTTACATTTACATTTGCTCTGAGGATCTTCCATTTCTGAATCATGAGAAGTGACTTGTATAAATAATATTTATGTTTACTAAATAGCGTTACCTGGTTTAGTTTTTGTTAACTGTGGCATTAATAATGTGCTCTTGAAAGTCGCATAAAAATGCTACATGTTTCATATATAGACACCTCTCCATTGTGAAGTGAAGTATATGTGTATTATAAATGTTGAAGACATTTATAATGCATAATATGACCAAAAAATATGTGATAGAATCAGATGTAAACTTGCTTACAAATTCAGTTTGAATCTCGGCTCCAAATTGCTTAAAATATTAATATTATTTTTTTCTGGCATTATTGTTGATATGTAAGTCTTCATTCTTTCTGAGATTATGAAATGGTGGCAAATTTTCACAGGAATATAGAATTTAATGATGAAAACACTCACAGAATTCTATTTAAAAAATAATTATATTCCAATAAAATTCTTATTTCTTCTGCTTCTTGTGGGGAAACATTTTTTAAAAACATTTTGTGCATGAAAAGAAGTCTGGCATTTCACCACATCATTTTAATATACTATTCAAAAAAAGAAACGTAACAAATATGATGTTGCGATTTAAACTGAAGTTTGCTGATCAGACAAGAACAAATTGCCTGAAATGTTCATTTGTACATCACCTTCATGTGCTGGCCTGAATTGTACTCAGCAGATGATTCATTAGCACAGAAAAGCGACACTAGTCAAAACAGCATTTTTGACAATAACTCATGACAGATTCATGAGAATCCCGTGAAACTTACTGAACACAAGACTCACTGACCGTGTTATTGAATGCCTATAAAAGATTGACGCTCCTCAAATCAGTTCATTTGAAAATTCATTGCGCAAGTGTGGCTCATCTCACTACAGAATGATGACTCATCATCATTGGATGTTTACAGACTGGACAGTCACAAAGTGTAGTGGCTAGACAATTTAATGTGGTTAGAAGCACCATTAGTCACCTTTGGAAATGATGTCAAGAAACTGGCTCAGTTGCAGATCAGTCACGCAGTGGAAGACGCACAGCCACAACTCCTGCCGAAGACTGCTTCATACGGCTGCATCACCTCAGGAATTGATTTGCACCTGCGTCCTCAGTGGTTCAGTAAATGACAGCAGCTCATCAAATTTCAGATCAAATAGTCAGGAACCAGATGCACGATGCTGGTCTTTGGGCTAGAAGACACTACAGAGGTCCTGTTCTTACAGACTGGCATCGCCAGAACCAACTGCAGTGGGCGAACCAGCATCGTCAGTGGATGAACCAGCATCATCAGTGGACCATTGCGAGTGATTGGAGAAGGGTTTGGTTTAGTGATGAATCATTCTTTTTGCTCCAGCGACACGATACACAGAGAAGAATTTACCTCAGTCCATGAGCACTACGCTCAGAACTGCGTGGATGAGGCTCCTCCACATGGTGGTGGAGGTCTGCTGGTGTGGGGGATGATCAGCTTCGTGGGAAGAAGTGACCTAGTACAAATTAAAGACACCTGAATGCCCAACGATATATTGCTGAAACTCTTCATCCTTACATTGTTCCACTTCTGGCTGCACCAGGCTCGATTTTTCAGCAGGATAACACTCGACCTCATGTGGCACAACTCACCACCCAGTTCCTCGCTGACAACAACATCCACACCATTCCATAGCTATCCATATCATCAGACATGAACCCAATAGAACACTTATGGGATGAACTCAACAGACAAGTCCGCCAGCGAGACGTGGCACCAACCAATCTCCGACAGTTGTCTCTTGCACACTGCGGGAAGAGTGGGCAACCATCTCGCAACAACAGATCCAATGGCTAATCAGATCCATGTCAAGGAGATGTCGGTATCTGATACAGACCAGAGGAGGCCATACACCTTGCTGAAATGGAGGCCTCAGTCACAAAGAATAAAAGTCCAAACCAAATGTAATGAACATAATTTCATTGTTAAAGTCTTAAAGTTTCTTCATGCCAAGATTGAAACATTAATTCCATAAAATAAAAGTTTGAAATAAATTTGAAATTTGGTGTCCATTACAATTATAGTAGTTTTGCATTTATTTTTTTGAACAGTATAGAATATATATGCTGTAAACATGATCCACAAAGGTTAAGCACTTGGTTTCACAAGGCTAGCATAATGAACAAATTTTTATGCGTGGGCACACATTTTGTCAGAAGCTGAAGTTAACAGGAAGCAGATACCTGCCCACAGCTCTATATTAGACCAACCACACAACCACTCTTCATGCTGACAACCAGAGTGCTGCAGCGAAAATGGTTTCTCTTTGCAACAGTTTTGAGCATGTGCAAAAGCTGTTTGTGCATTCATTAAAAGTGATATATGTAGTGCTAGCATAGGGTCTACCTTTACAAATGTCAGTTTTTTTCTTAATGTTTTCTCATTATGTCAGACCCTAGAAATTTACTTAACAACCATCTTACATTCTTATGACCACCATCTGTTGTTTCCATTTTTTTTTTTACCAGAATTTTAATGATGTTTGTTCACTGGCTTAATGTTCATTGCTTCTGAAAACTTGAGTCCTTTTCTTTTAAATAATAATTTTAATTTTGTTTATTAAATATGCCATAACGGTGTCAGTTTATTTCTTTATAACCTACATTAAAAAAAAATTATGATTACGTGTATTAATGTCCAGGCTAGACAAAAAGAATATAACTGTCAAATTATGGTTATTATCATTATTTGGTATGGATATTTTTAATGTTGCAAATTATTTCCTGAAAAAAAAATATTTGGAAGGCTGTGGTGCTGATCTAAAGTCTCTGAGTCTTTGGTTATTACATAATTAAGCTACTTAAAGTCTGTAAATTTCAAATGATCCTGATTCTTACACTTACATCCTTCCCATGCCGTTAAAACGTCACATAGAAGCGTGGTAGTCTACCAAGTTTTCAGCGAGCTTTTCAGCCTCATAAAGGGATACTAAACTGGCCTCTCTTAGCATTAACTGATTGGGGAATGAAAATTTTCAGTGCAAAGTTATCTGTGGAGAACATACCTCCAGCAGCTTTAGGGTACAAACAGGAGTGAAACAGGGATGTGTACTATCACCAACATTATTTATCTTGGCAGTAGACTGGTTAATGAAGGAGGCAACATAAGACAAACGCAGAGGATTACAATGGACCCTTGACACAGTGCTGGAGGACCGTGACTTTGCGGACGACATTTGTCTATTATCAAGCAGTCACAAAGATATGCAAGATAAAATAAACAAGCTAACTCAGAATGCAAACAACATAGGACTAAAGATCAACGTAGGAAAGACAAAGTTAATGAAGCAAAATGTGAACAACAGAAATGTACTCAGAGTAGATAACAAGTTAGTGGAGGAGGTCAACGAATTTGTATACCTTGGCAGCAGAGTAGTAGAAAATGGAGACAGCACAGAGGACATCAACAGCAGACTTACTAGAGCAAACCAGGCTTTTGCAATGCTGCAGAATATATGGAAATTAAAAAAAACAGCGTAAATATGAAAATCAGGATATTTAAGAGTAATGTTGAAAGTGTACTACTCTATGGAAGTGAATGCTGGAAAATCACCAAAACCATAGAAAACAAGTTGAATTCTTTCCAGACTAAATGTTTACGAAGAATTAGAAAAATATTTTGGCCAAACACCATAAGAAATAACATCTTATTAGCAGAAATGCAGATGAAACCACTGACAACAATTATTGAGGAAAGACGCTGGCGATGGTTGGGACATGTGCTCCGAATGACTGACAACTCACTACCAAAATAGCACTAAGATGGACACCACAGGGGAGCAGAAGTAAGGGTAGACCAAAAGAGACATGGAGAAGAACAACAGAAAGGATGTTGAGCAATAGAGGGCTCACCTGGGCAAGAGCAGAAAAAAAGGCGAAGGACAGGCATTTGTGGAAAACCCTTGTGGAAGCCCCATGTGCCATGGGCACTTAAGGTTCAGAGAGAAAACTGGCCTCTCTTAGCATTAACTGATTGGGGAATGAAAATTTTCAGCACAAAGTAATTATGAATAAGCAAGATTTCTTTATAAATGAAATGAAGTTTGCATGCCTCTGTTTACTGAGTACTGATTTATGAATATAAATAATCTTTATGAGAGGAGGTTTGATATTTTTATATTTCTTCCCAATATCTAAATTCTTACTTGTAATAATGAACTTGTAAAGAGAAGCTTAAAATGCATTAAGCAATGAATAGGAAACATGGATTCATTCACAAGACAATGAGGCCATCCTACTCTTTGTTATGTAATCAAAAGTTTCAAATGAAAATATATGTTCAGTGACCAGTAGCAGTTGCATAAATTTAAAAAAGAAGAAAAGGAGAATAAACAAATAGTTATGCATCAAATAGCCTTAATTAGTAGTCTGCAGCAAATTGTCTTGAAAGCTCATTGTGTGGATATAGTTGTCATATGATGTCAAGTTAGATATATTAAAACAGTAGGGGTTGAGAATGCTGAGAGAATTGGGAAGCATTTACACTGATGATCTTGGAAGCTTCATAATCTGCTTCACTTTCTTCTTTCAGACCTATAGTCCTTTGTTTACATTTTCTTTTCAAGACTAACCCTGTTAGTTGTTCTCACATTTTGTTGTTTCTAGCTATTTTATACTAAATTGTTCTTGTAACATGCACAATATAACCACATAGAACAAACACCATGGGTTTTTTTCTTTCAGAATATGAAAATAAAAGCTGAAAAAAAAAACCAGACAAGCATGAGAAGTGTAAAATTGTGGCATAAGATATTTAAATAATGACTGAACATTCAGTAGACAGGTAAAAAAAGGCAAAGTCCTCTTTACCATGCCATTAAGGCATATTGGGGATTTGATGTTAGGCAGTATTCCAGCTTCAAGCGACTCCAGTGTGAGTGTGTGTCTTACCTCCATAGTTTGTTCACAGTGACATCATTTTAAATTTTCTGGTTTCCAGTCGTTTTACTACTGAAGTCAGCATTCTTCAGTAAATTGTTTCATGTAAGTTTCATTTAATAATGTAGCAGCCATTTATTCCAATATTTTAAATTATCTTGCTGTCCAGCTTTTATAATTTTAGGACATTAAGTGCTGATTTTGATATCTTTAGTTCTTTTTTTTTTTTTTAACATTCGCCACGTTAAAATTATGGTCATGTGAGAAGCAATATTGATACTTTATGCCAATGAACATTCTCAGTTGTAGTCCATTCCTTAAGGCCTCCTTGTTAAAAAGATGGTTGTTTCTTGTCTCTTCTGTCTTTCTCTCTAAACTCGGTTGTTTTTCACATTCTGCTCCAGTGCCATGGAACCAGAAATAGAATCACTGGTACACAGCGGTCTTTCTCTGGTTACAGTTTAATTTGTTGTAGTCTACAGATAAAAATAGGTAGTCTACAGATAAAAATAGGTAGTCTACAGATAAAAATAGGTAGTCTACAGATAAAAATAGGTAGTCTACAGATAAAAACAGTAATGACAATGGAGAAAGTTATTCTTCCTACCACCAAAGTCAAACAATGTTTAGTGACTTTTAACATATTGTTAAATAATCACCTAGATAATAGCACGAACTGGCTGTGGCATTAACTCTTTCACTCTAGAATTATTTTCCCATGCTCTGCCAGAATAAATTTTGAGGGGAAATTTAGATAGAAAGAATCTGAAAAGGAGTTAATCTATAATTTAAAAATATGACTTGGGTTAGAAATATACACATTTTCATTTTATTTAGACTGTGTGTGTGTATATATCGCTTTGATCATTGATTCCCATAAGTGTGCAAGAGCTACCAGTTTTGTTTCAGAGTGAAAGAGTTAAATTCTTGGTACTACATTTAGGATAAAATAGCTCTGTAATGTACATTAGCTGTAAGAGAATTGGTGTTCTCATGTATAGCTTTAGAAATTTTATGAAATTTGATGCGCTATCTCTTATAAATAGGTGAAGTCATGGAGTAATTGAGTGTGGTTGATAGAAGTTGAAAAAAAAATGTTAAGTATGTTTTGGACAAAGGGTTCTTAACCATGGGTATCTATACCCCTTGTAGGTGTATAGGAACCAGGTAATATAAGGAGTTAAATCTGATAATAATTTTTGCTACTTTTCAGTTCTGTTCCTAGCTGCCCATATGTAAAGAAAACAAACTATTGGCATCTTTTGAAGCCATGCTACTGTCTACTAGGGCTGGTGATGATAATAATTTTGATAATCTGGCAAAGGGGTTTGGGGGAGATATAGGGCATGTTATCATAAACAGTTTAAGAACCTAAGCTTTTGACTATTTGTGCATTTCCTAATGAGAGGAACTGAAAGGAAGAAAAATTAGAAACAATAATTTACATTTCTAACTCTGCTCAATTCATTATGAGAATTTTATTTGTAACTGTCATGAGAGTTTATGATATCAGTTTAATTTGTATCTCCTTGGAAGAAGTGAAGTATTAGACTCCTGACTTCTCATGTGAAGGCAGGGAGTTGTAAACCAGCTCCGGCACACTTCTGTCAGTTCAGGCAAAAAACATTGGTGTACCTCAGGTGCCACATACTTGTGGTAGAGATCAAAGACAGCAAACACAGACACATCATGTCTAGAAGCCAAGTTGTTGTAAATGACAGTTAAATGTGCTACAGAACATAGCTGATATAAGAAGGTGCAGATTTGTCTGAAGCAGCTTATATTACTTATATTATGAGAAATGCAAAATCTGATGAACATTAATCCTGACATCTTATTTTATGACATACAGTTTCTAGTACAGAGTGTTTATTTATAATGACAGACGGATAATGCTGGTATGAATATCAAAGCAAATATTTTTGTACAAAGTTCAGTGCATGCAAAGTTATGATTTATTAGGTAACATTTTCAAAGTTATGATTTATTAGGTAACATTTTCAAAGTTATGATTTATTAGGTAACATTTTCAAAGTTATGATTTATTAGGTAACATTTTCAAAGTTATGATTTATTAGCTAACATTTTCAAAGTTATGATTTATTAGGTAACATTTTGAGAACATGTTTAGATTATTCAAGAAAACAGGAGAAGGAAATGAGTCATCCTAGCATTTAGCAAATACCATGACAGAAATTTTTGTTTCTGTCAGGATAAAACAGTTTTGCTAAGGACAAAAGGTATTTCTCAGTTTGGCTTCAGAATTTCTGTTTTGTTGGAGCAAAACCATATGCTAATTATTTGTTATTGAAAGACCAACATTTGCATATATGAAAGGCAGGGAATAATGCTTTTGAACTTTGATGTTCCTTGTTTGTGTTCAGCATTTATGTATGCCTGCCAGCCTGCCCATTGGGCTCTGTTTTATGTGCAAAGATACAGTGATGGGTCTGGTATTTGCTGTACAAAAGAGTGTAATATGTGGCGGTTGTAAATATATTCTGGAGAGAACGAAATCTACATTATTTGTTCTGTATCTGGTGTAAATAATTGTATCTGTATTTGCTTTCAGTGAACAATCTTATAAAACAATGTGCAAAAAGTCTTAACAGAATCTTTTGTTGTCTTTTTTTTTGTTTGTTTCATCTCTGTATTATAAAACATTCATTGTATCATTATAAAATTACTGTACATTTGTTGTTGTACCTCTCTGTAGCTGTGAAGTTTGGTTCTTTGAATCTGTGAATGTGGACATCCTGGCTTTACTAGATCTTTGAATTTGATTATAGAGACTTCATCAGATTTTAGAATTTGATCATAATGGCCATACCAGTTCTTGGAAATGAACCATGATGGCATTACTAGGTTCTGGAAATGGACCTTGACAACCTTTCTAGATCTTGAAACTGTACCATGATGGTTATACTAGATTCTGGAAATGGACCTTGACAACCTTTCTAGATCTTGCAACTATACCATGATGGCTATACTAGATCTCATGGCTGGATCCTGGTGGGTTTACCAGCTCTTGGAAGTAGACCTTGATGGCTTTGCTAAATCTCATGACTGTATCTCTGTAGCTTTACCAGATATCAGAAACAAACTGTGGTGTTTTTACTAATTTCCCACAGCTGCTCTACAGTGCTGGATTTCCAGTAAGCCCCACCATTATTAAGAACACAATGGAGGGTCATCAACTCAGTATCAGAAATATGAAGTATTCTGCCCAGTGAGTACCTGAAAGAAATGGGATAAGGTTTAAGCCCAGCATTTTTCTGCTTGTCTGATTATAATTACATTACCACTCACAGTTATATTCGCATCTCGCGTTAAGCACAGCATGATTAATGTGCTTCCTTTAGTCATAAATAGAAAGTTAAAACAAGATTTCACATACAGAGAAATGTGTAAGAAGAACTGAGAACATAATGTGAGCAAGTGCGCATGACTGACGAGATGACGGCTCGTACTCTGTAGGGTTTTAATCATGAGAAGTCTTCTAGTGATCTAACAGCTCTTAAAATCCAAAGTAGAGTTCATATCTGGAGCTGGGTTAATGGGTGCAAAGGAGCTCAAATACCAAAAGGGTTAAGAACAAAAATAATATGCCACTACAAGAACAAATACTGAAAGATTAGAATGAGGATCTCGAATACTTGATCCTTGCCTCATAAACAGGTAACTGAATGTGGGAATTGCCACGTTCTGCGTCCACGCAGCATAATTAACGGGGCAGAAACGAGAACATTAAGCAAGAAAATGGAGAAGGGAGTCAGTTTACATGATTGTGAATAGATAGAAGAAAACATAATGGCCAGAAGACAGATATGTAACAGAATAATCAAACATAAAGTAGTGAAAATACGGCAAATCAGGCAGCTAAAGTATTCTGAGTCTTTTAAGAGGTTCTCTAATATGTTGAAAAACTATACTAAAAACAGCAGGAGCACAACAATGATACCGATAATGAAAACGCCAAGAGGATGACAACGATACCCGATAGTGAAAACAGCTCTAGGGTGAGAACAATACCTGATAGCGAAAACAGCTCTAGGGTGAGAACAATACCTGATAGCGAAAACAGCTCTAGGGTGAGAACAATACCTGATAGCGAAAACAGCTCTAGGGTGAGAACAATACCTGATAGCGAAAACAGCTCTAGGGTGAGAACAATACCTGATAGCGAAAACAGCTCTAGGGTGAGAACAATACCTGATAGCGAAAACAGCTCTAGGGTGAGAACAATACCTGATAGCGAAAACAGCTCTAGGGTGAGAACAATACCTGATAGCGAAAACAGCTCTAGGGTGAGAACAATACCTGATAGCGAAAACAGCTCTAGGGTGAGAACAATACCTGATAGCGAAAACAGCTCTAGGGTGAGAACAATACCTGATAGCGAAAACAGCTCTAGGGTGAGAACAATACCTGATAGCGAAAACAGCTCTAGGGTGAGAACAATACCTGATAGCGAAAACAGCTCTAGGGTGAGAACAATACCTGATAGCGAAAACAGCTCTAGGGTGAGAACAATACCTGATAGCGAAAACAGCTCTAGGGTGAGAACAATACCTGATAGCGAAAACAGCTCTAGGGTGAGAACAATACCTGATAGCGAAAACAGCTCTAGGGTGAGAACAATACCTGATAGCGAAAACAGCTCTAGGGTGAGAACAATACCTGATAGCGAAAACAGCTCTAGGGTGAGAACAATACCTGATAGCGAAAACAGCTCTAGGGTGAGAACAATACCTGATAGCGAAAACAGCTCTAGGGTGAGAACAATACCTGATAGCGAATTGTTTGTGTTCAGCATTTATGTATGCCTGCCAGCCTGCCCATTGGGCTCTGTTTTATGTGCAAAGATACAGTGATGGGTCTGGTATTTGCTGTACAAAAGAGTGTAATATGTGGCGGTTGTAAATATATTCTGGAGAGAACGAAATCTACATTATTTGTTCTGTATCTGGTGTAAATAATTGTATCTGTATTTGCTTTCAGTGAACAATCTTAAAACAATGTGCAAAAAGTCTTAACAGAATCTTTTGTTGTCTTTTTTTTGTTTGTTTCATCTCTGTATTATAAAACATTCATTGTATCATTATAAAATTACTGTACATTTGTTGTTGTACCTCTCTGTAGCTGTGAAGTTTGGTTCTTTGAATCTGTGAATGTGGACATCCTGGCTTTACTAGATCTTTGAATTTGATTATAGAGACTTCATCAGATTTTAGAATTTGATCATAATGGCCATACCAGTTCTTGGAAATGAACCATGATGGCATTACTAGGTTCTGGAAATGGACCTTGACAACCTTTCTAGATCTTGAAACTGTACCATGATGGTTATACTAGATTCTGGAAATGGACCTTGACAACCTTTCTAGATCTTGCAACTATACCATGATGGCTATACTAGATCTCATGGCTGGATCCTGGTGGGTTTACCAGCTCTTGGAAGTAGACCTTGATGGCTTTGCTAAATCTCATGACTGTATCTCTGTAGCTTTACCAGATATCAGAACAAACTGTGGTGTTTTACTAATTTCCCACAGCTGCTCTACAGTGCTGGATTTCAGTAAGCCCCACCATTATTAAGAACACAATGGAGGGTCATCAACTCAGTATCAGAAATATGAAGTATTCTGCCCAGTGAGTACCTGAAAGAAATGGGATAAGGTTTAAGCCCAGCATTTTTCTGCTTGTCTGATTATAATTACATTACCACTCACAGTTATATTCGCATCTCGCGTTAAGCACAGCATGATTAATGTGCTTCCTTTAGTCATAAATAGAAAGTTAAAACAAGATTTCACATACAGAGAATTGTAAGAAGAACTGAGAAACAATGTGAGCAAGTGCGCATGACTGACGAGATGACGGCTCGTACTCTGTAGGGTTTTAATCATGAGAAGTCTTCTAGTGATCTAACAGCTCTTAAAATCCAAAGTAGAGTTCATATCTGGAGGGGTTAATGGGTGCAAAGGAGCTCAAATACCAAAAGGGTTAAGAACAAAAATAATATGCCACTACAAGAACAAATACTGAAAGATTAGAATGAGGATCTCGAATACTTGATCCTTGCCTCATAAACAGGTAACTGAATGTGGGAATTGCCACGTTCTGCGTCCACGCAGCATAATTAACGGGGCAGAAACGAGAACATTAAGCAAGAAAATGGAGAAGGGAGTCAGTTTACATGATTGTGAATAGATAGAAGAAAACATAATGGCCAGAAGACAGATATGTAACAGAATAATCAAACATAAAGTAGTGAAAATACGGCAAATCAGGCAGCTAAAGTATTCTGAGTCTTTTAAGAGGTTCTCTAATATGTTGAAAAACTATACTAAAAACAGCAGGAGCACAACAATGATACCGATAATGAAAACGCCAAGAGGATGACAACGATACCCGATAGTGAAAACAGCTCTAGGTGAGAACAATACCTGATAGCGAAAACAGCTCTAGGGTGAGAACAATACCTGATAGCGAAAACAGCTCTAGGGTGAGAACATACCTGATAGCGAAAACAGCTCTAGGGTGAAACAATACCTGATAGCGAAAACAGCTCTAGGGAGAACAATACCTGATAGCGAAAACAGCTCTAGGGTGAGAACAATACCTGATAGCGAAAACAGCTCTAGGTGAGAACAATACTGATAGCGAAAACAGCTCTAGGGTGAGAACATACCTGATAGCGAAAACAGCTCTAGGGAGAACAATACCTGATAGCGAAAACAGCTCTAGGGTGAGACAATACCTGATAGCGAAAACAGCTCTAGGGAGAACAATACCTGATAGCGAAAACAGCTCTAGGTGAGAACAATACTGATAGCGAAAACAGCTCTAGGGAGAACAATACCTGATAGCGAAAACAGCTCTAGGTGAGAACAATACCTGATAGCGAAAACAGCTCTAGGGTGAGACAATACCTGATAGCGAAAACAGCTCTAGGGAGAACAATACCTGATAGCGAAAACAGCTCTAGGGTGAAACAATACCTGATAGCGAAAACAGCTCTAGGTGAGAACAATACTGATAGCGAAAACAGCTCTAGGGAGAACAATACCTGATAGCGAAAACAGCTCTAGGTGAGAACAATACTGATAGCGAAAACAGCTCTAGGTGAGAACAATACTGATAGCGAAAACAGCTCTAGGGTGAAACAATACCTGATAGCGAAAACAGCTCTAGGGTGAAACAATACCTGATAGCGAAAACAGCTCTAGGTGAGAACAATACCTGATAGCGAAAACAGCTCTAGGGTGAGAACAATACCTGATAGCGAAAACAGCTCTAGGGTGAGAACAATACCTGATAGCGAAAACAGCTCTAGGGTGAGAACAATACTGATAGCGAAAACAGCTCTAGGGTGAGAACAATACCTGATAGCGAAAACAGCTCTAGGGTGAGACAATACCTGATAGCGAAAACAGCTCTAGGGTGAGAACAATACCTGATAGCGAAAACAGCTCTAGGGTGAGAACAATACCTGATAGCGAAAACAGCTCTAGGGTGAGAACAATACCTGATAGCGAAAACAGCTCTAGGGTGAGAACAATACCTGATAGCGAAAACAGCTCTAGGGTGAGAACAATACCTGATAGCGAAAACAGCTCTAGGGTGAGAACAATACCTGATAGCGAAAACAGCTCTAGGGTGAGAACAATACCTGATAGCGAAAACAGCTCTAGGGTGAGAACAATACCTGATAGCGAAAACAGCTCTAGGGTGAGAACAATACCTGATAGCGAAAACAGCTCTAGGGTGAGAACAATACCTGATAGCGAAAACAGCTCTAGGGTGAGAACAATACCTGATAGCGAAAACAGCTCTAGGGTGAGAACAATACCTGATAGCGAAAACAGCTCTAGGGTGAGAACAATACCTGATAGCGAAAACAGCTCTAGGGTGAGAACAATACCTGATAGCGAAAACAGCTCTAGGGTGAGAACAATACCTGATAGCGAAAACAGCTCTAGGGTGAGAACAATACCTGATAGCGAAAACAGCTCTAGGGTGAGAACAATACCTGATAGCGAAAACAGCTCTAGGGTGAGAACAATACCTGATAGCGAAAACAGCTCTAGGGTGAGAACAATACCTGATAGCGAAAACAGCTCTAGGGTGAGAACAATACCTGATAGCGAAAACAGCTCTAGGGTGAGAACAATACCTGATAGCGAAAACAGCTCTAGGGTGAGAACAATACCTGATAGCGAAAACAGCTCTAGGGTGAGAACAATACCTGATAGCGAAAACAGCTCTAGGGTGAGAACAATACCTGATAGCGAAAACAGCTCTAGGGTGAGAACAATACCTGATAGCGAAAACAGCTCTAGGGTGAGAACAATACCTGATAGCGAAAACAGCTCTAGGGTGAGAACAATACCTGATAGCGAAAACAGCTCTAGGGTGAGAACAATACCTGATAGCGAAAACAGCTCTAGGGTGAGAACAATACCTGATAGCGAAAACAGCTCTAGGGTGAGAACAATACCTGATAGCGAAAACAGCTCTAGGGTGAGAACAATACCTGATAGCGAAAACAGCTCTAGGGTGAGAACAATACCTGATAGCGAAAACAGCTCTAGGGTGAGAACAATACCTGATAGCGAAAACAGCTCTAGGGTGAGAACAATACCTGATAGCGAAAACAGCTCTAGGGTGAGAACAATACCTGATAGCGAAAACAGCTCTAGGGTGAGAACAATACCTGATAGCGAAAACAGCTCTAGGGTGAGAACAATACCTGATAGCGAAAACAGCTCTAGGGTGAGAACAATACCTGATAGCGAAAACAGCTCTAGGGTGAGAACAATACCTGATAGCGAAAACAGCTCTAGGGTGAGAACAATACCTGATAGCGAAAACAGCTCTAGGGTGAGAACAATACCTGATAGCGAAAACAGCTCTAGGGTGAGAACAATACCTGATAGCGAAAACAGCTCTAGGGTGAGAACAATACCTGATAGCGAAAACAGCTCTAGGGTGAGAACAATACCTGATAGCGAAAACAGCTCTAGGGTGAGAACAATACCTGATAGCGAAAACAGCTCTAGGGTGAGAACAATACCTGATAGCGAAAACAGCTCTAGGGTGAGAACAATACCTGATAGCGAAAACAGCTCTAGGGTGAGAACAATACCTGATAGCGAAAACAGCTCTAGGGTGAGAACAATACCTGATAGCGAAAACAGCTCTAGGGTGAGAACAATACCTGATAGCGAAAACAGCTCTAGGGTGAGAACAATACCTGATAGCGAAAACAGCTCTAGGGTGAGAACAATACTGATAGCGAAAACAGCTCTAGGGTGAGAACAATACCTGATAGCGAAAACAGCTCTAGGGTGAGAACAATACCTGATAGCGAAAACAGCTCTAGGGTGAGAACAATACCTGATAGCGAAAACAGCTCTAGGGTGAGAACAATACCTGATAGCGAAAACAGCTCTAGGGTGAGAACAATACCTGATAGCGAAAACAGCTCTAGGGTGAGAACAATACCTGATAGCGAAAACAGCTCTAGGGTGAGAACAATACTGATAGCGAAAACAGCTCTAGGGTGAGAACAATACCTGATAGCGAAAACAGCTCTAGGGTGAGAACAATACCTGATAGCGAAAACAGCTCTAGGGTGAGAACAATACCTGATAGCGAAAACAGCTCTAGGGTGAGAACAATACCTGATAGCGAAAACAGCTCTAGGGTGAGAACAATACCTGATAGCGAAAACAGCTCTAGGGTGAGAACAATACCTGATAGCGAAAACAGCCGTAGGGTGGCAACAATACCTGAGAGTGAAAACAGCTCCAGCGTGGCAACAATACCTGATAGTGAAAACAGCCGTAGGGTGGCAACAATACCTAATAGTGAAAACAGCTCCAGCGAAGCAAAAATACCTGATAGTGAAAACCGCCGTAGGGTGGCAACGATACCCGATAGTGAAAACCGCCGTAGGGTGGCAACGATACCTGGTAGTGAACACAGCCGTAGGGTGGCAGCAATACCTGATAGTGAAAACAGCCATAGGGTGGCAACGATACCTGATAGTGAAAACAAAATGACATGATCTGTCAAACAGATTCTCTCAGCAGGAAATGCGAGCTTTTGGATTCATTCATTCATGTGCATGTCCGTTCCGAAACTTTGCCTCCCTAACAGCACTCCTTTAGGCCTCTCGGTTGTGAGCAAGATGGCCTGCTGCTGATGCATCCATTGGATTACCATTACCAAATGGGTAATCCAGTGGATTACCATTACCAAAGACTCATCAGTTAATCAATGATTCTGCTTTCAGCAACAGTCCAACACTTAACACTGCAGAAACGCCTAAAGCAGTCTTCTGAAAACGTTGACTGACACCAAAAGCTAGTGTAAGTTAAATTACCTGGTACAGTATTACCTTATGTTTTATTGATTAGCATTTAAACAAATATACCTGGTATAGTATTACCATGTTTTATTGATTAGAATTTAAACAAATATACCTGGTATAGTATTACCTCATGTTTTATTGATTAGATTTTAAACAAATATACCTGGTACAGTATTACCTTATATTTTATTGATTAGATTTTAAACAAATATACCTGGTACAGTTGCAGTAAAAGAAAAAAAACAACTTTAGGGTGACAACGATACTGATGGTGAAAACAACTGGATGGCAAGAAAATAACAAAACATATCGACAATGAAAACAGCAAAACATATCGACAATGAAAACAGCAAAACATATCGACAATGAAAACAGCAAAACATATCGATGGGAGCAGAGCATTTATGTAGATAGATCAGATGAAGGACCGTATGTGGCTTATGAGAGGAAAGACGAGATAATGTTCCACCATAGCCCGACATGGGGGGAAAGTGAAATGCGAAAACTTCGAAACAAAAAAGGGGGAAAAAATATGATGAGCCAAGGATAAAACAGAGAAAAAAAAAGAGATGAAAAGGCGGAGGTGGAAAAAAAGATCAAAAGACTGACAAAGAACAAAAACAATGAAAAAGATTTGCGAAGTGAAAATGAGAGGAAGAGGAAATTTACAACAGGGAAGAGGAAACCAATCAGAGAGAATAACGTGGAAAAAAGAGAGAGAAGAAATGAATTAAGAAGTGATGGCAGAGAAGAAAAATATAACGACAGAAAAGAACAAAAGGAAGAGATGGGGTGGGGTGGGAAACTAGAAATTTTATAAGAAGAAAAGATCATCGGTGGAGAAAAAAAAGAACGTATGATAGAAAAGTTAACAACAGATAGAGAGGACTGAGCGCATTAGTGAAATAACTGAAGCAGGAAGTGTTAAATGGAGCTTACAGCGTTCAAGAACATTAATATTACTAGATAGCAAACAAAGCAGCAAGGATTCCCCCAGCACGAGCTGTTCGCGTGGAATCTGGTAAGAAAGCTTTGTAAACACGATAGAGGTTTGTTACAGGCACTCAGTAAACATGGAGATTTTCTACGCTTGTATAATTTGCTCTCCTCATTTACGCGAACACTATTAGCATCCAGTCCTACATTATTTGGTGTAAACTCGAAAACATTTTGGTCTTATTTTGCTACGGTAGGATAGAAATGTTCTAGCAAAACATTAAAACCTTCCTTCCCAATCTCTCTCTTCCCCTCGGCCAGAAGCCGTCTTTAGCAGAGTCTGAATTCGAGGCGGTTGTTCAAAATATCCCGGAAGCTTGATATCATTTTGGTACCATGTTGCAAGTCTTCTGTTCATACCCAAATTACACATTGTAATTATGTGTCCAAAATATGTGCAAGTTTATATTTACTACACAGCTTTTTTTTTTTCTCGCAGCGACCGACGATTTTTTTTTTAAATTCTGAAACAAAAAAGAAACAAGAATGCCGCTAAATATAAAGAGAATTTTCTGTCTAGAAAGAAGAGGGGGGGGGAAAAGCGTTAATTCTAGTGACCCAGAAACTGGTTTAAAAAGAGAAAAAGAAAGAATCATTGAGGGGGAGGGAGGGGGGGAGGGAATGCAACCCCAGATAAGAGGCCAGGTCTGAAAGTAAACATATTTAAGATAATCCGAACAAGCTTTCATGTTTGTATTCGTTTGTCTCTGTGCGTTTAATTTCACAATCTGCCCTAGATTTTGCCTTTGGGATGGAAATATTCCATGAACTTAAGAAGATGGTCAAACAGATTCTCTCAGAAGACAGAATTTGCTGGCAGTAATTTTAATACATAAAATTCTTTGGCAACTTACTAAGACGTAAAAGGCCTCAAAATTATGTATAGAGGTAAAGATAAATGGCAAAATCCCCGTTTTCATGCCATTTAAGTCATACTGGGGATACTGCGTTAGGACAGTATTTCCAAGGCCATCGACACATGAAAGCGTGATGTGGTCAGTTTTGTGCCTGGCCGCATTTACCTTCCCAGATTTCTCTAGCAGAGGTCGGGTGGCACCAGGGGCCTTTTTTGGTGTGGTGAAAGCGGAAATAGTCCCCACTGCTGGGACTTGAAGCCGATACTACTGGGTTAGTATACATGAACAAAATAAAGCAATAATCTTTAAGGTTTTTTTTTTCGCTTCAAATATGACTTTTCGTCTTTAAAGGATGAAATTGAATCTTTTAGTGTCAAATCTTTATCTTCTTTATTTTTAAAGGGTAAAGAATTGGGCACGCAGGCCCGTCTTACATTCTGCCCTTCATCACTCCATCTTATCAAATTGTTCATGGAGGATATCATGTAGAATATCGTTTTTCTCACTAACTTCTCTCATGGCTGATTCTGTCAATGTCATGTCCGCGGAGCAGCCACACCAACAACTAGCCATTCTTGTGTTACAAGGCTAAGTCTGTTAACACTTAAATATTATACTTAAGTCTTCAAGTCAGTCTTCTTTTTATCTTCAAATAAATCAGTGCATATGCGAGAAGTTGCTTTTCATTTGCTGGGTTTCTCACATGTTCGTCATGGCCCTTATCACTAATTCAGAAACTTCTGACGGAAGCACAGCAAATATCGTTCTTATCTCAACAATGGTTGATATATTGACCTGCTTTGTTTGAGAATTTCATCATATAATACTTGCCACCCAGTCTTGCAACCAGCCGTCTTAGTTTTATGCACCGGAATGTTGTAATATAGTCAATACAGGTGCTACATAGGGCGCAGGTCTCCGAAGGGAGCAGTTTTATATAGATTTGTTAGTGGTCCTCTCCTCTGGCACAAAATAACATGATGCTGGTCCTGATTATAGCATTAACTCTTTCATCCATGAGTTAATTTCTATGCTCTGACAGAATATGATTTGGTAGTAAAAAAAAAACTGGAAGAAAGTTACTCTATTATTTAAAAGGATGGGTTGAGCTAGAAATCTGCTTCTTTTCATTTCATTTATGGACTTTGCCTAAATATCCATCTGAGGATTGGCTGACGCAAGTGCGCAAGAACTACCAACACTGCCAGTGTTGTTTTAGCGTGAAAGAGTTAAAAATAGTTTACTGAAACGTAAAGGTCAGACGAGACATCAGTATTTGAAAGCGTTAGCGGTGAGACGTGTTACAGAGCAGACTGAAAATGCATTGACCATAAGCAAGAACTGGAAGATGGCAACATTATGTAATCAAGCGGCATTAAAAAGATCGTCAATGAAGATCAGATGGGAGGGGGGGGGGGAGGTAAAGAGGTTTCTTCGTATTCTCAAATGAAAAAAATATCTGTTATAGAAATAGTAAACATTATGTAAAAAAAATATAGACATAGATTGCGACTTTTAACTTATGCTCACTCGACAACCCAGCATCAAGATGTAGAAACTTTAGAGATGTATAAGTTATAACAAAGTGTACGATAATAATCAACTCAAGAACTTCTCATTGTTTTAAATGTTACATAAAACATTTGTCTTTTTTCGTCAAGACAGAATTTCACTACTGCTGCATATTAGCAGAACTTGGAGTGATGTTCACGGACAAAGCAAAATTGTGAATTCCTTTACAACGATCAGAAACTGCAACGAAATAATTAACACGGCAGGTTTCAAGGTTTCTCAAGTCGACCTGGCAATCGATTCGACAGACTGGCGCTAAGTGCCGATGAAGCCAGGCAAACTGTATAATCAACATTAGCATAGTTGTGAGCACTCATCACTAAGGCTGCAACATTTTGCAAATATTTATAACATATCTCGAGGCAAATGTAGTGAAATGTTACACGCGCCATTGAGTCCATCAAAACGACTTTTTTGTTTGTTTTTGCTGATAAAAGAGGTTTGTTTCTTTTTGGTTTTGTTTTGTTTTAGAACCGGTAATTTTATTTCTAGCAGCTTCTATATGCTTGATTAAAAAAAAAATTATACGAGGTTTCAAGTTAAAAATCATATTTGAATTGTGGCCACGCATCAATAACTGTTAAATGAACCCTGAAGCGATGACGCCGATATGTGGTAATTCCAGGGTCAGGGATAATTTACACATAACGATCACATAGGTTACTGGTTCAGCGCCGACGGTATATAAAACTAAATATACACGAAGCCACAGTTGTAAAGCTGTAATAACAAAATGTATAAACTAGGAAAGAAGTAGGAACAGTTATGTTAATATTTTGCACTATGGAGCAATTCCGCTTTAAATTATCGAGCACATAGTTGTGACTTTTCGGTTTTCACCTTAATCATATAAAAACACACAGGACGAAGAAATAAGGAAAGCAGAAAAAAAAATTCATATGACTTGTAAGAGGCTGTGACTTGTAAGAGGCTGTGACTTGTAAGAAGCTGTGACTTGTAAGAAGCTGTGGCTTGTAAGAGGCTGTGTCCAGAAATGCGTATGGCGGAGTGTAAAGAATGTTTAAATGGAGACTTGGGATGCGTGATAGCTAAAGGGGGATTGGGGGGATTTGGGAAGGGTTAGGGACCGCAGAAAGGAGAGAGAGTGATACAGTGGTAATTTAGCCGGAGAAGGTGGAATAGGTGATTATGTTTGGGATAGTAGGGTTGTAATCTGATGCCAGGAGAAGGTTCTGAACTATGTGTTGGAAGTGAGAAAGATGTAGAACCTAGTGCAAAGAGAATATGATTGTGGAAGAATAGAATGTTAGGTGTAGTTGAATTGCGAGTTCAAACCATGTGGTTCCAGCATCCCATATTCCTGAATACAGCGATTCTCAAGCGCTAGGCGGCTTCTATCATCAGATTGATATTGTTTGATGGCTGTTACACGGAAATCTCTGTGGTTGGGGCCACTGGAATGATTAGGAGCTGGTTTCGAATCATTGCTGGGTGATATCATACAGATGTTTCCGCGGGCATCTATTCTGAGACCAGTTTCACCAAAATAAGTTATCCTGCATCTTTTGCATACAGTGGCATTTATCACATTACGAGACTCGCATGGTCGTTCGCAGAATGCTTTCGTGACAGAATTGTAAGGGAGGCAAACAATGCTTATGCCAGTACTACCCGTAGTCTTTCCATGGTATTAGATGGTTGTTACTAAATTTGAAACCACGTGTAAATAAAAGCTGTTGCAAAAGAAGTGAATGAATTGGAAAAAACAAACAAACACACACACACACACAGACAGACAGACAGACAGAAAGAGAGACAGACAGACAGACAGAAAGAGAGACAGACAGACAGACAGAAAGACAGACAGACAGACAGAAAGAGAGACAGACAGACAGAAAGACAGACAGACAGACAGAAAGAGAGACAGACAGACAGAAAGAGAGACAGACAGACAGACAGAAAGACAGACAGACAGACAGAAAGAGAGACAGACAGACAGACAGACAGACAGAGATTCCTGCATACTGAGCAGTCTAGTGAATGCGGTCAGAAGAAATACAAACAGAATCAATAAGGAAGGAACAGCTTCAGTCAATACTGACCCACTTCTGACAATCACTCTCCTCTCTGTTCTGGAACACGTTAGTGTTTTCCGGAATTGAAAGGACCGACTGTGTGACAGGTCTGGCTGTGTTTACAGCAGTAGATAGACAGGTAATTGCTCTGGCAAACAAAGTTAACATTCGCACTAAGGGCACAGATAGAAGATTTTGATACAATATGATACAGTATCTCCACTTTTAATGGAAGAGCTGGGACTAAAATGTGATGATGCCATCGGTTAAACTTCAATTTAAGATAAAAAAGATATCTTTCAGGTTTGGTTACTGTTTGTGGGCTGATAGAAGAGAAAATGTCACGAGTATCTAGCTGAAGTAGCAGTGGCAGATCTTGTACTTTCATAGAGGCACAAGCTAGATGTAGCGTTAGTGTTTGCGTTTTCTTTGGCCTTTCAGTACAGTAAAAAATGGTGTGGTTAACATCAAGTCTGGACCACCTTTCCTTCTACAATTCCAGAAAGGGGTCAGGTACAAATTTCTACAGACGGATCACAGGGTCGCATCAAGCCGGATTCAAATCAGCGACCTTTGGTATGAGAGACCAGTGCACTAACGACTTCACTACTCCAATGCTCATGCTAAGGGCACAGAAGAGCTGTAAATAAATGTAGTATCGGTATCATCACTCATGGTATACTTAGGGATATAATGATATGGAGATTGAAGCATCTGTGGTTATGAGTGCAGATATAGTAATCTTAACTGAACCCATTTAACAATCATAGTAATCACAATTTAATCTATTTAACACTGTGACAGTGCAAATTACATATAAATGGCTATAAATAAAGTGAGATGTAAACGATTGCCGATTATCAGAGTTTGTTCCCCTGCAGAATCGTTTAAAGTAACGCCCTTGCCTGTTTTGTTTATATATGTAAATTATGGGATTATTTTCCCCTGATTAAATATTCCTCGTGCAATTAATGTTGTTGATAAAATCACGGGATTTGCGAGGGAAGTCTGAACATGGTTTGTGGAAGTACGGAAGATATTATATATATATATATATATATATATATATATATATATATATATATATATATATATATATAGTCTGAGTCTGGAAGATAAGATTTTTGTGTTAGCCTGAGTCTGTCTGGTTGTGAGAACGTAGTACTATTTTCCTGGAGTCCTTATTTGAAGCTTGAGAGGTAAAGAGACAATCATGTCCCTTTTTTTCATGGATTATGACCAAGACAATACAACAGAGGATAAAAACGTTTATGAACTACTGATTGAGGAAGATTGTAAATATAAAATGGTAGGACAAATCAGGAACGATGAGGTCTGGGAAAAGACAGGACAAGAACTTACGAATCTACAAATTATGTCTAGGAAATGGAGGTGGATTGGCCACACACTGAGGAAACTTGACACCAGCATAGCAAGACAGCACTAACATGGAATCCTCAGGGATATAGAAAACGAGGAAGACCTAGAATTACTTGGAGGAGAGAAATTATGACAGTGCTCAGAGACAAAGGATACACATGGAAGGAAGAAGAGAATAATTCCAAGAACAGGGATGACTGGAAATCCTTTACCCGTGGGCTATGGTCTCAAGGAATTGAATGATGATGATGATGATGTCTCTAGAAGTTTTCTTCAAGTCTGGTGAAGCCATGTAGCTATTGTACATTCTGCCAGTGGGATTTGTCTCTTGTGTGTCGCCATCAGTAGTTTGATTTGTGTCTTGCTACATCAACCATCATCCTGAACTTCGTCATCATCTGGTTCCATCATTAAACGACTTGAATGCCGGCCTCTGTTAACTAAGTGTGGACAACTGTAGTCATCTGTCTTCATCTGTACTCCTTGAGATGTTTTACCTGGTTCTGTCAAGTGTATATCAACGTGGAATTAAGTTTTTAGTGTGACACTGTCTTCAGTTGTTAAGTCGTCTAAGTAAGTGACAGCTTCTAGATAATCAAAGAAGTCTTGCACAGAGATATTATCACACGCGTTCAAAACGTAGAATTGGATTAATAGGCTATTAATAGTTAATATTATACTAGGAAATTTACACTTATCTGCTGCGCAACGCCAGGAAACCAAGCCGTCACTATTTTCGTGTCCTGCTGAACTTTCCCCGCTACCCAGCGATGTGCGCCATTTCCCTTCTCGCCTAGTCATTGTTGTGTGCTATTGATTGGATGTTTAAAACAGACACTGATCAATGGCTCGGCAAATGAATGAAGAACCTACTGTCGCGTCTGCTACGGAATAATCTTCTCCAGCACTTAACTGAACGATAATGCTCTGTACTTGGGGGGATATAACTTCGACCTTCTTTTCATAGAAGCTACCAAACCTGCTTGTATTTCATCAGCGGTTTTATTTTATATTCTGTAAGCTGTGCTTTCTTCCGGGAATCCAGCGCAGTTCTCATCAATTATTCACGACTCTTAAGTAAATATCTAATGCCTTAGCGAATGTGGATTTCTTATATTCATGAAATGAAAATACTTGTGAATTATATCGATAGACTTCAGTGTAGAAATAAATGAAATATTGATAGGGAACTGAATGCCCCCCCCCCCTTTGTTTCTCCTGTAAATTTATATCGCGTGCTAATATTTTCTGTTATATGTAAACTGAAAATGCAAATCATTCCTTAGTGTGCAAATATTAATTCAAAATCATGTCTTTCTTTAGATTTAGCTTACAAAAGCTATATCAAATGTTCTAACATTGTTTTCACAATGTTAAGAAATACAGCTCATGGTTTTTATTATAGACATGTCATAGTTGGAACAGAAATCTTTTTTTGTTATATTTTTTTCAGTGGCGTTTACCAACAGTTCCGCAGAGAGTACATATTTTCTGTGGAGCCAAGAGCGCTGATTTATTTAAATGTCTGTAACCTTTTTTTTTTTTTAAACACGAACAGAATATTTTTTTTAGTGCTATCACTGAACAGTAAATAATAAATTAACAATAGAAAAATCTGACTATCAAAAGTGATGGCATCTTCTTTTCCTGCCTGTGTGCTGAGAGTCTGGTCTAGTTTCCCTCCCCTTGCGGCGCCATCTTTCTTTTTTCTCCAGGATCCAGTCTCTGGATGATTTTAATGGTTTTCTTGACCCTTTCCCAGCCAGCTTTGGTTGGAGGGCAACTGCAGAGTTTCAGTCCTGCAGGCAGTGATTGTGCTGGTCCACCACAGAAGAGACATATACATATTTTCTTAGCTTTAGAACTGTTGGGATAGTCTACGACCAAGCCTCCAGTAAACCCTGCTTTCACAGCCTGCTGGGTCAAAAGTTCAAGCTCTGCACTATTTTCTGGGTAGAGTTGAAAGACTGCTCTAGATCCATTTCTCATAACTGCATTTAATGTTTTGAAGAACTTCAAGATTCTTTTTTGGAGGAGAATGACGCGTTCTGTCAGCATTGCACAGCCACTGTAGAGCTGAGATGCTAATTACTCCATGCAACGTTCCAGGTCTGAAAGGGAGGCCATTACCCATATCACGAAGAATAAGGTCTCCTTCCACTTCCCTCTGGGCGGCCACATCTAACATACATGGACTGATGTCTATACCAGCCCAGGTGTGATCTGGTTCCGAAAGAACATCACCATTCATACCTGAGCTACAGCCTATATCCAAGATATAGCATGATACATCTGGCGGAAGTGCAAGCAGTTCTAATGCTCTCTCTGAGAGTTTCTGCTGAATCTCTATCATGTGAGTGTTTCTTGTGTATTCTGCTGCTTCAGTTTCATTGTAAAACAATTTCTGGAGTCGCTTCATGCTCAGGTCTTCCTGCTGAAGTCATGTTGATCGATATCTACGTTACGTTTCTGAAGATTGTGATCTTCTCATGGAGAAGCTGTCTAGACCAGATCTTTACTCTAAGAATAATACTTGAAAAACATATTGAAAAGCAGAAAACATTAATACTGAACTTTATAGACTTGAAAAAGGCATTTGATAGCATACACAGAGATTCATTGTGGAGAATTTTAAGACTATATGGAACACCATCTAAAATTGTCAACATCATTAGAGATCTCTATAACGGATATGTTTGTGCAGTCAAGACAGAAGAAGGAGTGAGCGAATGATTTCAGATTGAAACAGGCGTGAAATAAGGATGTATATTATCTCTCTTGCTTTTTGGAATTGCCATAGACTTTATAATGAAAAGATGCTGTAGAAGTAAAACCAGCATTGATTGGGTACATGGGACCGAAATAGAAGATCTTGATTTTGCAGAAGACACAACTCTTATCAGTGACAATGTGAAATCGATGCAAGAAAAAAAAACAGATTCCCTGTCTTCCTTGGCTAGCAAAATATGTCTTGAAGTTAACAAAGACAAAACAAAAATAATGAAACTTCTCAGTAATCAAGAAGGAAAAATATACGTTGAAGGAACAGCTGTTGATAAAATAAACCAATTTTCATACCTTGCTAGCTACATAGACCAGGATGGAAGTTAGAATTAGAATGGCAAAAGCAGCATTGTCCTTCAAAAATTTTGACAACATAAGGAATTCGAAAATTATAAGTACAAAAACTAAGTTAAGATTATTCAATTCAAATGCAATATCCATCCTCATTTATGCATGCGAAAGCTGGAAATCAGCTAAAGAAATAGACAAGAAATTAGACTATTTTGAAAACAAATGCCTAAATAAAACACTCAGTATAAAGTGGAACGAATTCAAGAACAATGTAGAGATAAGGCAGATGAGCAAACAACAAACTGTCTCATGGATGATCAGAAAAAGAAGATGGACATATGTAGGCCATGTGATAAGAAGAAACAATCAGAGAATCCCAAAACAAGCTATCAAGTGCAACATAACAGGCCGAAGAAAAATAGGTCAACCACGTGAAATTCTTAAGAGGACATTGTTAAGAGAAGCCAGTTTAGTGGGCATAACATCCCTTGATGAAGTTGAAAAATTCGCCAAAAAACAGGAAAACTTGGCAAACATCTATGCGGGCCCTATGTGACGTTTAACAGCATGGGAAGGATGTAACATGTAAGAATCTTCTACTAATTGGGCTTTCCAAAACGTAGGAACAGCTTTATTCATTAACGAAGTAAACAGCTGGATCATTTCAGCTTACGTCTTAATGATACAACAGGACGAAGAAGTAGGAAAGTCTAAATGTACATGCATGGCATATAACACATTAAGTGGTAGGGGGGGGGGTTGTTTCTTAACTCTTGACTTGTATGAAGGCGTATCCGAGACACTGTGGTTATAAAGGAAGTGTAGATGCGTTGTGGAATATAGAGCTGTATAACCAGTTGTGGAATTTATAGCTGTATAACCAGTCGGAAAGGGGAAATGGGGAAGAAAGATACAATGGTTGTTAAGCTGAAATAAAGATGGACAGAAAATATTACGTGAATGTAGTTAGACTGAAGGATCTACAATATAGCTGGGTGAAGTATCACTATAATATAGTGGCGTCAAGGAAAGATAAGAGCTTTGAAGGGAGACAATGTGGTATTCAGATCATGAATGTGCTGAAGGGAAAGGTTAAGTAGGAGTTCAGCCCATGTGCTTCCATATTCATGTATGAAGCGGTTTTCGAGAGGCCAGACTGCTCCTGTTATGAGAGTGCTGTTTGTTATCAAACTATCACTTGGAAAGTCCGACTTGTCCATGTGGTTGTGGCCGTTGATATGGTTGGAAACTGACTAAAAGAGTATTCTCACCTCTCAGAGATGTCAAAGATGTTTCTTAACTTCGTAAATGCGTGTGTGTCCTGTTTTACCCGGGTACTGCACCGCAGCCAACACACTCCGTCTTCTTGTCCCGGATAAGAGGACTATATCGTACACGTGCTCGCGCACCTGGTGCTCGACATTAGGTTACACTCCGTTCATTAGCGCTACAGCTTTGAATTATCCTTTAAACCTGGTTAGAATTTCACCACAGGAGTATATTTTGACGAGGTCCTGTCAATCGCGCTCAGGTAATATCACAAGGTTATAATCCACGTGCGAATTCAACTCCAAATATACACATGAGCAAACCATCCTCTTTCGCCGAAGGACAGGCCACTGCAGACTACCGAGGCACCTACATCGACTCAAAATGTCTCACACAGACGAGTGTCCATGTGTCAGTGGAGTACATTCCAGAACATGTCCTTCAAGAGTGCCCAAACCAGGGGACCTGAAGCGTGAGACATGGTCAGAGGACACGAGCTTATGGCAAAAACTTTGGAGCTCCTATCAGGATCTTGAGAGTATTGCGAGCTTCGCCATGTCGACAGGGACTAGGATTTGATGTGACTAACAACCTCGAATGTAGAAGAAGAAGAAGAAGAAGAAGAAAGATGTTTCAATTTGAGGCTGCTTAATCTGATACCAGTCTTTCCAGTATAAGCTGTGTTCCACTTTTGTCATTCTGTGGCATATGTTACATTAACTAAATAACTAATTTTCCATTCATTATACATCCACATAAAAAATAGTAGGATTCGTATGTTAGTACATCATGGAGTGTCCTATAGGGTAGTTTTGCTGAGGGTAACCGATTTTTCCCGCCAGACTACAGGGCAGGTGACACAGCGAGGGCAATTGTACTTTATTTTTCCTTAAAGTGAAAAAAACATGCTGATATCTTTCAGGTTTGGTTACTGTCTATAGGCTAGATGAGATTCAGAGTAGATGTCACGAGTATCTGGGTCTACCTGAAGTAGCGGTAAATCTTCTCCTTTTTCACTTTTTCTTGGATAGTGTGATATTTCTTAATAAATTACTACCGCTATGGGACTACATGTCGGTGCAGTTTTATGACAGCTTATGAGTACAACGTTCATTTTAAGCAATCCTACAACTATTGCTAGACTTCTTAGTTATGAGATGGATATATGAAGGAAAGAAAAAGAAAGGCCGATAAAGACTGTCTGATGAATTATTTAAAACATTATAGAAAGTAAGCGAGACAAATGAGGCGTCATATAAAAAATGCGTGCAGAACGTGAGAAAACGCCAATATATTTAGTATAATGGGCAATGACTGTTTAATCGATCAATATCCACGGACGCAAGAGAATAGATTATGTTAAAGCATTGGCATCACGCTACCTTCTCTCTACCTATTGGCAGTTGTCTTTTTTTTATATTTTATAAAAAGCACGTTGTGGACTTATTAAGTGCTCGAGTGGACTCCTTCACTTTGCATATATTAAATTCTTATTTCCAGCCCATTATTTCGTGCTGAATTGTTCTCCCTAGTTCACGATTTCCTGTGACTTGTGCTGAGTCCTATCTTTTAAGATTTTAGTTTTGTCTGATAATCGTATCACACGTTGTTCAAGTTACTAGCTGCCGTTAGTAACTCAGAGGTAGATATTTCTCTGTCTTCTGAGGTGATTTTGTCCTCAACACAGCGTGTCGGGTACTCATTAGCACAGCTGGAGGGTACAGTGGCGGGATTTGATCCCGCTGCATAGAGTCTGAGACTGGCTGTAGCAAGCTTATGAAAGGAATTCACGTTTTCGTTTTATCTCTTCTTCTGTTTTCTCTGAGTTGTAAAGAGATTCACAGCCGGCTTGCTAGGTCTGTCGCGGTTTAAGGGCAGAATTTAACCCAATGGAGTGAGTCTCCCTGGGCCATTCAGAACCCTTGTAGCCGATGGGCACGTGGCCACTATTCTCAAAATGTACAAACTAGGACGTGAACCAACTGAAATCTTAAACACCCCATTACAGAAAGAAATCGATGAATCCTGTCAGTATGTCTTTTGTGTTCCCTTGTCACTTAAAAGTATATGAGGAAAGAAATAAGACAAAGATTTATTTGTCTCAACTTATTACAGTGTGAATGCAGTGATCAAGTGAAAACAAAATTGGCCCAAGATTTTTCACAATTTTTTTTCACATTTTCAGTTGTTGTTATTCAATGATTTAGTCTTTTTTTTTTTGTTGTTGTTGTAAACCGCAAATAGAAATCATGAATAATTTATTGCAAATAATTATCTTTAGGAACATGTACACATTAGATACGCCTGCATTATACTATGAGTGTTAGTTATGAAAGTGTTAATTATAAACCTACTTGTCTTATAAATCGTTTAACGACCGAGAATGGAAATCTATTTTTTTGTCTCTTGCAGGTGGACTTTGAAACGGGACGTTTTATGCTATGGAAAGACAATCACCGGAGGCAGATTGCTGAAAGCTGAGTAATTCTCCAGAACTGTGCGTCCGAAAATCCGGCCGGAGTTGAAGCATTTCCTTATTTGAAGATGAACATTGGACTTGTTCTTGCTGTTCTGGGCCTTACGGCTGCTTCAGGGATAGAAAGCAGGCAGTTACTGACAATAGGTAGGTAGGCTCCGTGACTGAGTGTTGTATGTTGAGTAACATTAATCGCTTAGTTATTTAAATATCTCCATCCTCTCCCCCTTCTCTCTCCCCCCCTCTCTCTTTCCACCCTTTCTCCCCTCTCTCTCCCCCGCTCTCTCCCCTTCTCTATCCCCCTCTCTCCCTCTTTCTCTTCCTCTCTCTCTCCCGCTCTCTCCCCTTCTCTATCCCCCCTCTCTCCCTCTTTCTCCTCCTCTCTCCCCTCTCTCTCCTCCGCTCTCTCCCCTTCTCTATCCCTCTCTCTCCTTCTTTCTCCTCCTCTCTCCCCTCTCTCTCTCCCCTTCTCTATCCCCCTCTCTCCCTCTTTCTCCTCCTCTCTCCCCTCTCTCTCCCCCTCCTCCCCCAAGCCTTTAAAGATCATTCAACTGATGCAGCAATTGACTCTGCTCATTCGCTCTTTAAACGTTCTTGCTCTTGTTTTTTTTTAAACATATGTTCTTAGTTTTATTTCTTCTTCCTTTTTCATATCTGTGTTAGTTTTTTTTCTGATATCCTATCATATGGGTTAAATTTTTAACCCTGAAAATTCAAGGTGGCACATTGCTCTCTTTAAGTTACTCCGTTTTCAACAATTACAAAATATAACTTTGACAAATACGCGGCTGTCTTCAGCTTTACTGCATCTCTCGTTGATCATGTGCTGTGCCAAAGGAAGTTAGTGATCATGTGCAGTGCCGAAGGAAGTCATTGATCATGTGCCTTGCTGAAGTACGTCAGTGAACATGTACCGTACCGAAGGGCGTTAGGGTTCATGCATCCCCTTTTATAAGATCTTTGGTTTATTTTTTGTTTCACGGTTAATTTGCCTTTATATACTGGTGCCCCCTAACGTTGCTCCTTAACACGTTTTTTTTCCTCCGCAGTCTTCTTTGTTTCCAGTTTTCCAAGTGATTATCAGGTTATCGAAACTTTGTCTCTCCGTGACACATCCAAAGAAGTCTGAAAACTTTGTCTCTTCGTGACACATCCAAAGAAGTCTGAAACTTTGTCTCTCCGTGACACATCCAAAGAAGTCTGAAAATTTTGTCTCTCTGTGACACATCCAAAGAAGTCTGAAAACTTTGTCTCTCCGTGACACATCCAAGAAGTCTGAAAACTTTGTCTCTCCGTGACACATCCAAAGAAGTCTGAAAATTTTGTCTCTCTGTGACACATACAAAGAAGTCTGAAGACTTTGTCTCTCCGTGACACATCTAAAGAAGTCTGACTGTTTTTTGTTTTTTTTTTTGTTTTAGCTGCTTTTAGTTTGTCTTCAGCTTGTCTGAGTGTTTCATTTTTATCTTCTTTTTCTGGCTCTCCAAAATATCCCCCGAGTAGTACCAGGCACATGCCTGGGAAACAAAGAATAGGACCACTGTACTCTACCAAGCATGATCGTAAAAGGCGACTAAGGAGGGTTTGATATACAGGCAACAACACTATCCGGTTAAAAAAAAACGTTCGCTACGAAAACAAGAGGAAATGAAGAGCCCATATGTATGGCCTATGCATCAGACAGGAGTAAGGAAGCCGTGGATGGATGGATGGGTCTCCAAAGTATGCTGCATTTTCCTCTAAAACCACCTCAGTTTTTGCTTCAAATTTCTGCTTCATCTACAGTACTCATTTATTCTCCAAGTCTGACGTACCTCCTTCTTAGACGCCATCGGAGCCAGGTATTACCAATGGTAGTATAATTACCTGTTGCTCATTCGCTCAGTTTGTCTTTCCTATCATGACGTCTTCCAAAACAAAATTTTCCTGTCACATCTTCAAAGTTCATTTCCCACGTTGGCTTTGGAATCTCTCGTTATGCAAGTCTATATTTTGATTTTTGCACTGTTTTATCGACTTGTGTAAGTTCTATTTCCTTTTCTGAATTATTTGCTGTTATGACATATGTTCAGATAATATTGATTTTGATTGATTTATCGCATAAAGTAACTAGTAATCCTTTATTACCAGTGTCCTTTAAAATCTTATTTACTGTATATATTGTCGCTGATGAGGGTTTCATTTGTTTGACTAGATTCTTCCCTGAGCAGAAAATCTTATGATCCCGTACATTGTGTCCATAATTTGCACTTTTATATACTCTCACCCAGTCCTAATATGACGGTGTTGAGTCTTTGTCCTTCGGGTACCGTGATTTCTGTTTTTATACCTGGTTTGCCTATTGCATTGAATTTCAAAAAGACCCTAGGGTCGACGCAGCCTCTAAAAAAAATGGGTACCAGATAAATCTGGGAAGGTAAATGCTGCCAAGTGTGATACTGACCACGTCAGACTTTCATGTGCCGAGGGAAGTTGAAATATGGGCCGAACATCATATGGCACGGAGACTGGAATTTTACCTTTACTTATTTCAAAAACGTGTTTGCTTGTAGTGTTTAGTAAAGAGAGTATTGTAAACACATAACATGCTTCTCTGTGATTTCATGTTTGTAGTGTTTAGTAAAGAGAGTATTGTAAACACTTAACATGCTTCGCTGTGATTTCATGTTTGTGGAGAAGCCGATGCTTTACAACTTGTTAACAAAACGTAAACAGTTTACTTGGTGTAAACCACGATAACGTAAGCGCTCTTCTTTGGAATCTTGCACGTAACGCAAATAATGTTGCAATAGTGGCTACCACTCCGCCCTGAAATTGCAAGTTATTGACTCAAGAGCGGACATTTCGTCCTTTTCTCTTGTGCTATTAGGATAAAAAGATTAAATTTCGCTCAGTTCACACGATTTCACTCGCACTTGAACAGTTCTCGATATACAGGTCAGTGAGTTTAAATGAGGGGAAAAAAAGTCATCTTTCTGTTCATTTTATTTAACTCTGGTGATTTCCACAGCGGAATATCACAACACATTGCTGCACAGAGGAAGGTCCTCAGGTTTTTCGTAGATGTTTGAGATAATGTTGAAGAGACATAGTATCAAGTGATAAATCTGCTTTTATACACTTCCACAGCGTGTCTTGGCAATTTTGTTTCCATGTTTAATTTTGATCGTGATAATCACTGCCCTGGCAGAATGTAGCCTTACATTCAATAACGAATTGCAGGCAACATAATAATTTATGCCCATCCGTTTTAGGCTCTACAAGTAGAGTCTAGATGAATTTGTGTATTAATTCAACTACTGCGAACACGCTGTGGATGTGTTTGACAGGATTGACCATGAGCTGATCTCGACTGTTTTTCTCACTGGAGTAACGCGAATGAACTCAGGCATCACACCTCCTGAATCTTATCAGTGACTTACATAAAGAAAGCAATCACTATTGTGTGACTTTAAAACTACAGAAGTGAAACAAAAATATGAGTACAAAATGGATTAATGACCAGTGAATATCTAAAATCCGATAAGCGGGGCATGGAAGTCTCATTCTAAAATTCTGTTTCGTTTTATTATTAAAATAAAATCAGGGGAGTTAATTTTTGTCAAAATTTGGTTTAAACTGAAGCTAAACTAACGATTCATTGATTAAAAAAAAAAAAAAACATTTCATTATTCACAGGAAGGTCTCATTCATTAAAGTTAGGAAATATTTTGTGCAAGGCTGTAGTATTAGGCCAAAAATACAGCCGTCTATGTATCAGTACTGTTAGTTCAGGGAGGGCAGTACTGGCCTCAAAAGTCCATGGTCTTAACACTGAATATCTAGCCTTGCTCTGCCGGAACCTAGATCAGATTTCTAATCAAGTTTTGCTTTGTCTTATCGCGTTTTGTTTTTTAAAGTAACAGTTTCTAGCAAGTAGTACCCCCCGGGGGGGGGGGAGGGAGCGGCAAAGACGCTGTCCGTTCTGACAGTCAGCGACCCATACCTGACATACTATCCTCAGCTGACCAAGACCCTGTCCCATCTCTTCGTTTGTACCCCGGGTAACAGTCCTCATGGTGGTGAACTCTGCTAAAGAAGCACTGCACAGTCCCTGCCCTTTTTTAGCTTCACTTCGCGGGCTACAAAAAAATTAGCTACCTTGACTTCCTCGTAAGTCATCACCATGCTGTGAGTCAGCATCTTCAACGCATCGGCTGCAAAGAGCACTAGTTTGCAGTTCCAGCGACATAGAAGAAGAAGCAGAAGAAGAAGAAGGAGAAAGAAAGAAAGAAAGAAATAAAGAAGGAGGAAGAAAGGAGGAGGAGAAGGAGGGGGAGGAGGAGGAAAAAGAAAGAAATAAAGAAAGAAAGTAGTAGTAGTAGTAGTAGTAGTAGCAGCAGTAGTAGTAGTAGTAGCAGTAGTAGTAGCAGCAGCAGCAGCAGCAGCAGTAGTAGTAGTAGTAGTAGTAGTAGTAGTAGTAGTTTTTAGCTAGCTCATTAACGAGTGGTTTTGTCACTTCCAGGAGCTGTTCTTTCAAGATCGTGCCACCCTGACTCTGCATGTGACGACGTGGCAAGAGAAACGACCTTCACCGTGGACGCTGACGTTGTCAACGTTACTCTGACTGTTACTTGGAGTGACTCACTCAGCGTCTTCCAGTTATACTCCTTCTGTATGACCACATTTCTCTGCCGTACTTCTCAACATTTCACGTAGAGAACTTTCATTATTGCGGGTGAGAGGATCTGGTCGAGACCGGTGCTCATAGTAAAGTATTATAGTCAAAAGGCCCTGCGGTCCACCCAGCCTCTAAAAACGGGTACCAGAGAAATCTTGGAAGGTGAATGCAGCCAGGCGTGATACTGACCACATCACACTTTCATGTGCCGAAGGTCTTAGAAATACAGGCCCACCATGGTTTATTAGAAGAATGTTGTGAATCTCCTGGACAGCAAAAATAACTAATGAAGAATGTATGAGAAGAGCTGGAGAGACAAAAAATCTTGTCAAAAAGATAAGAGAGAGATAATGTACTTTCATAGGACATGCAATGAGAAGAGGGGGCATTGAAAATATTATAACAACAGGAAAAATAGAAGGAAGAAGATCAAGAGGAAGACCAAGAGAAATGATACTGGGCACTCTGACGGGATGGTGTGAGAGGAGATCACCAACTGAGCTAATGGCCTGCATGAAGGATCGTGTACTCTGGAGAACCATAATAGCCAACGCCAGTCGGCACGGCACCTGATGATGATGATGAACATGGTATCAAAAACGAAGAGGTCTTGGAAAGGGCAGGGCAAAAGCATATGAAACTACAAATCGTGTCTAGGAAATGGAGGTGGATTGGCCGCACACTGAGGAAACCCGACACCAGCATAACAAGACAAGCACTGACATGGAATCCTCAAGGAAACAGAAAACGAGGAAGGCCTAGACTTACTTGGAGAAGAGAAATTATGACAGTGCTCAGAGACAAGGGGTACACATGGATCGATTGATTGATTGACCTTTATTTCAAAAGGGTTAAGAATTGGGCACACAGGCCCGTCTGACATCCTGCTCATTATCATACATCTTTCACTCTATTCCAGACATTCTACAAATATGCTGTTCATATAACAAACATAACTAACATTGAAGCTGAGAGACATAAAATAAAATATAACATTTACTTTTCGCTCTTAAACATTCACTCAGTACAGAAGTAACTACATACATTATAAATGACTATCTACTAAACAAAAATTTCGGGACTATTCAGAATAAACAGTTAACTGTATTCAATGTCTGTAAGAGCAGTTTAAGATAACTTTTAAGTTTTATGGTTCATGGAGGCATGTAGCCGACATCAAATAGATATTGGGAAAGTTTGTAGTTGTAGGAAGGAGTATAATTTATATTTTTTATACAGGATGGGAAGGTACTCCAAAGATGAGCAGCAGAATAACTAAAGCTTTTCTTGTAACGATCAAGTCTAGGTTTTGGAAAATATATATTGTTCAAGCGTTGGCTGCACTTTGGGCTAAATTTAAACAGGTTCCATAGTTAAGGCGGGGCATACCGTGAAAGAATTTGATGTACTAACTTGGCTTTGTTGAAGAGGAACCTGTTCTTAAGAGGCAGCATTTTGATATGTTTGTGCTGGTTAGTTGTTTGTGCTTGATCTTTGTCACTAATAAGCTTTACTGCTTGCTTTTGAAGCGAGTATAGCCTCTTTGTATTTGACACTGAGCAACCATCTCAGATTGTTGAGCAATAGTCTAAATGTGTTTGTATATGTGATATGTGGTGTATCTTCCTTGTGTCTTGATCAGACACCGAATACAGTTAATTGTTTATTCTGAATGTGGACACAAAAAAGAACAAATATATCTATACTACAAGAGCTTAACATTGAAGAAGGCTGGCTAGTAAAGAGGATTAAAGAGAGAAAACTATATATATATATATATATATGTGTGTTTTTAAAGTCTCACTACACTCTATGAAAAAAAAATCGAAAAATGAAGTAAATGACGTCATCACAAATTGTGCCCAAAAAAGTCAGTTAATTAGTTACAATAGTGACTGCAATTATACAAAGCTGTTTTGGGTTAGCTGAAATGTACCACTGAAATATTCACTATAACAGGTGTTGGAAATGTCCACCACGGGCTTCAAGACATGACTGTACACGTCTCTTCATATTGTCAAATACCTTGTGCAATGTGTCTGTTGTTATTTCTTGAATGGTAATTCTGATTGCTTCTTTCAGGTCCTCAATTGTTTGTGCATTATTTTTGTAAACATTTCCTTTCAAGAAACCCCATAGATAATAATCTAATGGATTTAGATCTGGAGAATGAGCAGGCCAAATTCCACGAGATATTATGCGATTTGCGAAAATTTCTTTAAAAAAAAAACCGTGTGTTGCTCTAGTTGTGTGTGAAGTTGCACCATCTTGCTGGAACCACTCTTCTTCAATTTCACGTTCATTCAGCTGTTCTAAAAAAGGTTCCAGAATATCAGTACGGTACCGATCGGCATTTATAGTGTTGTAAAAGAAAATTGGTCTAATTAAACGTTTTCTACTGACGGCACACCATACCCCACTTTTCGCATCGTGTAGCGGCTCTTCATGAAATGCATTGGGATTAACACTGCTCCAAATACGGTTATTTTGGCTATTAACGTATCCAGATAGACGAAACCGTGCCTCATCAGAGAAGAATGTTAAATTGAGAACTGACTCGTCTTCTTCAGCTAAATATGCTTGAAACCACATGGAGCAGTTGACTCTGGATTGATTGTCACACTCTTTTAGTTCAGACACAACAGAAATCTTGTATGGATGAACATTTAACTGATGTTTAAGAATTTTGTGCACTGTGCTCAGTGATACATTCATTTCTTGTGACATTTTCCTTAAGGACTTGCATGGACTTTCAGGATTCTGTCTTAGATATCTAGACATTTTTCTTCAGATACACCATGCCTACTAGATCGCGGAGCATCTTCCACATTTCCCGTGTCACGAAACTTATTCACAAATTTCTTACCGTAGTGCGATTAGGAGGTTGTTTATCAGGAAATTTTGCTATAAATTTTTGAACAACCACCCGCGTGTATCGACCGCCGTTTCGAAACACTTGTTCAACCAAAAAATTCTTTCTTCCGTTGATAACACCATTCTGTTTCGAGTGCAAAAAATTACTCCAGCAGATGGCAAACATTCACTGCATTTTTCTTCACGATTGACTGTGCAGCACATTTTTTATGACGTCATTTTCTTCATTTTTACATAGAAAGTGTAGTGAGACTTTAAAAACACCCTATATATATATATATATATATATATATATATATATATATATATATATATATAAGTCATTTGCATGTCCTTTGCGCAACTTTGCCTCCCTAACAGCACTTCTGTAGGCCTCTCGGTTGTGAACAAGATGCCGTGCTGCCGATGCATCCATTTGCAGATTATCAACGATGTTTTGCAGCCATCTTTGCTTTGGTCTTCCTCTGTATTATTATGTACCCTTCCAAGACGGTTGTCTCTAGATTATAATGACGTTTAATGTGTCTAAAGTATTTAAGTTTTCATATATACACTATATATATATATATAAATGGATGTGGGTGTGTGTATGTATGTATGTATGTATGTTCCAGCATAAATCTGGAACGCCTGGAGCAATTTCAACCAAACTTGGTACACATATGACTTACAATGTGGAAAAAAAATACTGGGGGGGGGGGGGGTAAGACACCCTAGAATCCCTAAGAGTCGGAGGTAACATGTAAAACTAAGCGAAAACGACCGATAGTAAAACTATATTAGCTTTTTTTATTGTATTCTATAATAGATTCATTGCTCAGAAAGAGTGTGCATTTTATTTTTCACTGCTCTTGCGCACTTTATATGTGGAACAGAAGATTGTTGCTAGTTTCAGATAGATATAAATATTGTGATAGATTAATGATGTAAGATCGGCATGAGGTGGGGGGACCTAGGGGTGGGGGTGGAATGGGGGTGACATGTAAAGGTAATCGAAAACGACCGATATTAATGTCGAATCCACAGTTTTTGGGGCCGTTGATATGAATAGTGACATTTCTGATGCCTTTTAAGTCTAAGTTCAGCCCCCATCAGCATTGGGGGGGGGGGGGGGAGATAACGTTCCTGTCTAATAGAAGTCTGGGATAAATAAATACTGGGCAACGCCGGGTAATCAGCTAGTGTGTTTGATTGATGAAATGCATTTTTAGTATCTATCCAAAGATCTATTTCACCGTCTTTTCCTGGTAACAAATAACAAGTAATGCGACGTTCATGGTGACTTGGGAATCATCGTTATTATTCCCTCGGCCCAAAATGGCGCTCGAAGGATTTATTTCAAGATAACAAGTATATATAAAAATGTAAATCCGTTACACTCAATATGACTTCATGCAAAATCCAACCATAGAGTCCTGGGAGTCGATATTATGATGACTATTTGGCCGAAAGAATTCATTTGGTTTCGTTTACGATGTTGATTCGTCGACTCATCAGACTCAGACGGCTTCTGCATAAGTCTCATAGTACAATCAGGTTACTTCCCCTAATCATGTACCAGCGTACCCAGGTCAAAGCCATAGACGCGTACGTTTGGTTCCGGAGTTCAGGTGACATCAAGGGGTCTTTGTTCAACATAACAGTACTGATTATTGACGTGTATCGATCAGAGAGATAGGACATCTGCTACTCTCCACATCTTACGTCCAATCTAACTGGCAACGTTACTTGCAGTAACTGTTTGTTAACGTTACTTGCAGTAACTGTTTGTTAACGTTACTTGCAGTAACTGTTTATTAACGTTACTTGCAGTAACTGTTTATTAACGTTACTTGCAGTAACTGTTTATTAACGTTACTTGCAGTAACTGTTTATTAACGTTACTTGCAGTAACTGTTTATTAACGTTACTTGCAGTAACTGTTTATTAACGTTACTTGCAGTAACTGTTTATTAACGTTACTTGCAGTAACTGTTTATTAACGTTACTTGCAGTACGAATGTCTCTATATTAACAATTCAGTAGTCAGGTGATAGAAGTTTCGTAGCTACAATAGAATACAAGAACAATGATACAGCGACGAAAGTAATAGTTTAATTAAACCAGTTTAGTATAGGAGGGCTGTTGCGGGGTAATTTCTATCTATTACGTTAAGAAATGTATCTCTATTTATGTGTACCCTGCAATTTTTTTTCCCCAGTCAAATCCGCTGAAAGCAGAATCTTTGATGTTATTCTTGTCGATGAGCGTTTAACCTCGCTGATCACAATCCCTTCCCTTCAATCTGGCAGTCGGAACATTCTGATTCCTGAAATATTTTGGCTTCGGAAAGAGCAGCCCCCAAATGAGACTGATATGGCCTGTTGCGCGGACTTTTGGTACTTTGAAGAAGGCGGCAGCGAGGCTCCAACAGATGATGTCAGTGACTGCCTGGGATGGTTGTACCCTGCTGCTGGAGTGACGGCAGTGGTACGTCATCTTCGGTGGGAAGAGAGTTTTCTAGTATATGATTTCTTGAACGGTAAGTTTTATCGAGAAAAGATGTTCTTTAGTCCTTGAAGAAAGATAAAAACTGCTCGACAGTTCTCGGAGCTCAACAGACAGTGAGAGTTCCCCACAGATTCCCCCAGGTTAGATAATTTTAACCATTTATTCTGTTCAGTGATATACGGGCAATTTCCACAATATATATATATATATATAAATATATAAATGTCATTTACCATAAAGCATTTTCATTATTGTATGTATCTTTCTATGAACTGTCTTGATATTTTGATAAATGAATTGTAGAACTTAGCCTATGCAGCGTGTGAATTACAGAGATGTATTCAGTTAAGAAATTGCAATATGTATGAGAATTTCATTAAATAAAATATCTTACGGTCTCCAATTTCTTAAATGTTAAATAGATCTTATGTGGTTATATTTGTCGGCATTGCTTATCACATATGTTATTTTTCTCAATATAACCATCAGTCAATCATTTTGTATGTCCTTCGCGGAACTTTGCCTCCCTAACAGCTCTCCTGTAGGCCTCTCGGTTGTAAGCAAGATGCCCTGCTGCTGATTCATCCATTCGCAAATCATGAACTATGTCTTGCAGCCTTCTTCCCCTTGGTCTTCCTCTCTTTCTTTTTTTCCCATTATGTACCCTTCCAAAACTGTCTTCGATACATCCCCATGACGTTTAATATGTCCAAAATATTTGTTTGATCTTCTTTACTAGCCAGCCTTCTTCAACATTAAGTTCTTTTTTGTGTCCATGATATTTGAAGGACTTTTCTGTAGCAGTTGTTTTATTTTTTGAAGAGCGATAGATCTCCTCCTTTTAATATCCCTCCTTGTATCTCCATTATTAGTTAGTAATGATCAAAGATATTCAAAACTGTCCACCTTTTCTAATTTTTCCTCACTGATATATATATATATATATATATATATATATATATATTTCAGATGCATTATGTGTTTTGTCAGTCGTCATCAATTTAGTTTTCTTCGCATTGCTCTTCATTGTTCTTACGGACCGACATAATTAGTTTTTCCATTCCTTTTTGTGTTGTGGACAGCAATACTGTGTCATCAGTATATCTAATCTCTGCTATTTCATAACCTCAAATTTTTATGGCATCGTAATATTCTTGACATTCGTAACAATCTCAATATGACCATGGGGACAGTATGTGTAAATGTTTGCGCCTCATACGTGCGCGACATGGATGAGTGTATATGTGATGACTCACGCTGTAAGTAGTGATAACTCAAAATACAACAACATCCAAGCACGTTGACGTTGACTGAGACTCAGGAAAGATCTCTACATTGAAGAACAGGTCCAAGCAAAAGTACAACTCTAAGATCTTACATATGTCATAAGTTATCTATACTCTCAATGGAGCATAAGGCACAACAAAACAAGGTTATCCAGCCAGTCTTGTCGTGAGCAAGTCGGGATACCTCAGACCATGTCTTTATTGCTTCCCTTAGCTCTTCCTGTATTGTTCGTCTCTACGTCCCCACTGGCCTGCCTCTATTTCTTTTCCCTTGAGGTGTCCAAGTCAAGATGGTATAAGGGTGTCTTGTTCTTTTCATTCGTAGTTCACATATATACTCCATGTTTAACCACGTTCTCACGTAGACAAGATAAAGACTGCATACTTCCACACGTCCAACCTCTCTCTAGCATCCACACCAGCTTTTCTCTCTCCAAAAGCCACTCTCGTGACCAAATGCAGCAACAGCTCAGTCACATGATCAGCATCCCCATCGTTACTTGCTTAGATGTGTGCTGTAGCAAAGCCTGAGCGCCTAGGACACATCTGATACTGCTGCACATCCGCTATGACCTATAAATAAACTTGAGTTAATTCTTAAATCCATTATAATTCTTTTCTTAAGGTTCTCGTAAAAAAAACGTCATTTATTTCATTTTTTTTTCATTTCGATAAGAGCAAGAAGCTAAAATGATCACATTCGATCTCGAGGGTTACCAGTTTACCATGCACAATATCGAGAACACCAGCATAGATAATCCATTACAAAGAGATAGTGCACAGAACAGTACGGCATCACTGACAGTGCAGTCCAAGGGAGAAAGAGTAGTTGAATCCGAAACGATGGACCCGGGGAACGAAAAAGAGCAAAAAATACGCAGTTTGTTATGGAGTATATACACCAGCGCTTCTGTTGACAAGAGTGTTCGTGTTATCTTGCTTTGCTCGCAAGAAAACATTAAACTTTTCATGTCTCTGGTAAGTATGGCACAACGTCACATGTCTGTCTGATTTGTGTTAGTTTTGTTTACATCTTCTTTAGACTTTTCTCTCTCTCTCTCTCTCTCTCTCTCTCTCTCTCTCTCTCTCTCTCTCGTACTCCTTTAAAATCTCAATTTTGGTCAAAACGCGATTCTCATATTTTAGCGTTGTAGCATCAAGAGAGGAAGACCAAGGCGAAGATGGCAGCAAGACATCGTTGATGATCTGCGAATGGACGCATCAGCAGCAGGCCGTCTTGCTTCAACCGAGAGGCCTACAAGAGAGTTATTAGAGAGGCAAAGTTCCGCAAAGGACATGCAAATGACTGACTGATACAATCACTTTCCAGTAACGTCTCTGCGAAATAAAACAAGAACTATGTCCAATTTAAGCGCAAGCCAAGCGGTATGGACAAGTAAAGCGTTTGAACTGATAGGAAACACCAAAGAACGCAAAAAACAGAGAAGAACGATCGCCTGCGCTATCTGGCACCGTAATGAATGAATACCACCAACTTACACATGGCAAGAGAACAGGTGTGCACAGATCATATAAACAAGCTACACAATAAACCCTAAAACGTTGAACAAAGGCGGTACGACCAAGTACGAAGCGGAAATTAACAATAAACCTTCATACGTGAAAATGAGAAAAGAAGTTCTTTGTCTGGACTAGGGACGAAGGTCATGAGAAAAGGGACGCCAGAAAACTTAGAGAAAGATCGACTTGTCCTCGAGTGAGCACCATCCCATGAAAATAAATTACTGACAGAAGCTACTACTACTAACAGTATCTCAAATAAAATAACTATCCCCAAAAGAGTGAATTTGCTAGGAGCGATGTTGAAAGCTTTAGAAAATTGTACAAATGAACTTGCACATAGAGTCAGTGAGTAAGTCATTTGCATGTCTCTTACGGAACAGCCTTCCTAACAGCGCTCCTGTAGGCCTCTCTGTTGCAACCAAGATGCCCTGCTGCTGATGCATCCATTTGCAGATTATCAACGATGTTTTGCAGCCATCTTCGCCTTGGTCTTCCTCTCTTTTTCCCATTATGTAACCTTCCAAGACGGTCTTCTCTAAATTCTCATGACGTTTAATGTATCCAAAATATTTAAGTTTTATCTGTTTACTCTTCTTTACTAGCCAACCTTCTTCAATATTAAGTTCTTGTAGTATAGATGTATTTGTTATATTTTGTGCCCATTGTACATGCAAGAATGTTGTCTGGAATAAAAAATATTGGACTTCTTGAAGGCCGCCAAAGCACAATAATACGCGGCAATCTCTGACTGTGAGTCACTAAAAGATCATAAAGCCACTAAATCTGAGCAAGGCATCATGCATCACATTAAATTTATGAATATCGATTATCCCAAAGTAATCATCCGAACTGTCAGTTATCCAACTCATTGCTGCACAAATGAAAAGAAAACCTATGTAGCTTTGAGTTCAAAAATATAATTTATATCTTTCAGTCCAAAATAATTTAAATCTTTGAAAACTAACGTCACGAAAGTTCTCAACACTCATCGAGCTTTGGCTGCTGTGTGACGGTGGAGATGTCGTACTAACTAATGTTAGGCTTATATGCAGTTATAAACTGCCTACCTTCATGTGTGTTTTAATTATCCGAATTATTTAATTAACCAAACCCATCTTGGTCCCAGTTTAGTTCACATAATCGACGATCTCTACTGTATTTGTTATTTCCTTGTTTCGATGGTCCATAATTAATGCTAGGATGCAGAGGTGTTACACATACAAACAGACACGCAAACAAACGCCAAACAGACATTATACGCAAAGTAACCCAGTCTTAAACGAAAAATTCATGGCAGATGATGTTTTTTTTTTAAAGTGAAGAGAGAGAACTAAAAAAATAGGGTCGCAAAGAAGAAATTCCTCTATTTTTTATCTGATGATCAGATTCCTGTTAGGCATGAATGTAACGAGTCATAGCTAAACATTCTGCACTACACAACAGAGACGCACAAACACATCAGAGAAGAAATGATAAGAAAGGTCCAAATTTGTGGCTGAGAACACCTAACAGATAATGAAAGATACTGCTGCACAACGTAGCGCCGTATACGGGACGCCGACTTCCTGAACACCGCGAATACTGGTGTATGAGTTACGGGTTTACAGATACGACCTGGAGATTAGGGTGCAACCGTCACAGGTAGAGACATTCATAACCCCGGATGCCGAAGAAAGCCAAGCAGGTGAGAGGCAACGTCAAGATCATGTTGACTGTTTTCTTTGACTTCTGTTTGGTGGTACATCACGACTACTCACTACAGGGCCAAAACATTACCTGGAGGTCATCCGTCGACTTCTTGATGATGTGCAAGCTCAAACGACTGGACATGTGGTAAAGTAGAATTGAGTTGCCGTTAGGAGTAGCAGTTAGAATGTTATCCACTGTTATGTAGGTAGGGCTTATTGGTAGAATTTGTCGATTTAGTTATACACTGTTCTACTGTCTACCTATGTTGTATTCCTGCTACTTGTAGGCCTACCATTTCACTAATACCTCAATGTTTCAAAACTTGAGCTTCCACTTCCACTATATCTGAGACTCTATAGTACCGTTTAGTATTACAACGATAGACAGTCGAGACTTCACTCTTTCCAAACAGTCGAGGTCCGTCTCTTTCGTCGTTGTAGATGTTGGCCTGGAGTCTTGTGGTGTCTGCTGTATCTGTTCACTATTCCCTGGCAGACTGTCTCACAGAAGCGACTTTCAATCAGTGGCAAACACAAGCAGCAGCCTTAAAAATCACAGTGGCTTTTACTGGTGCAAATGGTGATAATGGCGATGAAGATGAGTTGAAACAAAGGCAGTGACAAGTCCAATAACTCCGACATTACGTTATTTCAGCAAAACGAAAAAATATGATTTCCGGCGTCTACTGACGGCATATGACTTCGACGCCACCGGAATCCTACCACGTTCTAGACTTACTGTCCTATACTAAAACTACTTACCGACGACTACTAAAACACGAACTAAGTCCCTACACTAAGCTACATTCTACTCTAACAAACACAAGCTCCGACCCCAAGGAAGACAAAACTCAGACTGACTGCCCACTCACAGTCTCTTTTTCATAACTGATCACCTGACCAGTCTCTACCAGCATGTGCTCACTGGTCAGCACCAAATACACGCTGCAACTTAAAAAGGGAATGAAATCGTAAACAATTTGCGGGACATAACTCTGTGTAAAACCCAACTTTTAAATGCCAGACTGGCTTAGCTAACCTCTACCTTCAAAAATCATTATACTGTCATAGTGGGCAAAGAGAACTTGGCAGCTCCATCATGACAATGCACAAGCCCATTTTTTCGCACCTGATTCAGACTTTCTTGGCCAAATACAACATCCTTTTGGTTCGTCAGGCTCCATACTCCCCCGACATGGCCCCTTGCAATTATTTTGGTTGTTTCCCAAACTGAAAATGCCGCTGAAAGGGACCCGATTTGAATCACGGGAAGACATATGTGGAACACGCCGGCCATACTGTACTCCACTCCCAAAGAGGCTTTCATGAAATGCTTCCAAAAAGATGGGGAAGGGAGTGGGGGTGGGTCCACTGGGAGAAGTGGAAATACTTTGAGTACTTTGAGAAGAGGAGTACTTTGAAGCGGAGTAAGGTTTTATACCTCTAGGTAAGTTATTGTATTTTTCCCAGCCAGAAGTCAGATGCTTTTGGAAACAGATCTCGTATTGTTTTGTTGTGCAGTAAGTTTTTTTTCCCGCATGGTTCTCTGCTTCTTATGTTCATGTATTTCCAAACAGGCCAACAACTTCGACCGGGAACACGATAGAAGCTTTGCCCTGCATTTCCGTTCTCGGTGGCTGATTGCTCTGCCAAGGAACAGAACCAACGGTGAAGAGTTATCCTACTTTCTAGAAGGCTTGGACAGTCTGGACAACGTGGCAATAGTTGAGTCCCGACAGGTCCTGAGCAAACAAGACATGAACGTCAGCGCCGTAAGAATGACTGATTATTGTTCTTAACTCATTTAAAGCAGATTGTTCCAGTGCCTTTTAATGATCCATATCATCATCAGGTGCCGTGCAGGTAGGCGTTGGTAGTCACGCTTCTCTACAAATCCCGATCCACAGGGCTTTTGAAATAATTCCACATAAAGAGGTACAAAGTAATCTGGTCGATAAGAACTTGTCTTCTCATACGGACGCATGTTGGTTGGAAGCTCGCTGTCAGCGCCCTCCAGTTGACCTAGCTCACCGCCCTCCAGTCGACATAGCTCAGCGCCCTTCAGTCGACCTAGCTCACCGCCCTCCAGTGAGCACAGGATATCAAGGGAAGATTACTCTCTATATTTATCTTCACAATCTTCAAAATGACATCAGCAACAAATGAGACAGCGAAGTTAACTTACCGTTTAAAAAAACAGCCAACCATTTCAAAGTATATGATGCGCACATAGAAGCTGTAGGTCACGGCGCTCTGACTGCGCCCTGGTTCTCATTATGTCTCGTGACAAATTGCACAAAAACAAATTTTTCGTTCAGATAATTTCTTTCTCTATATATTCTCTATAAGGCAGGCAAGCGAACAACAACCTGTCTCACTGGTGATGAGAAAAAACGGAGATGGACATATATGGGCCACGTGATGAGAAGAAATACCCAGAGAATCCCAAAACAACCTATCAAGTGGAACTAAACAGGTCGAAGAAAAAGAGGTCGACCACGTGGAACTCTAAAGAGAGGACATTGTTAACAGAGGCCAAATTTGTAGGCATAAAATCCCTTGATGAGATTGAAAAGCTCGCCGAAAACTTGTCACCCTATGTGACGTTTAACGGCATGGGAAGGATGTAAGATGTAAAATATTTTCTCAGTAAACTTTTCTATTGCGATGAGGCTTTACAGTCACTCTTTTATCTAGTAGAGTTAACAAATATAAAGCGTCGTACTTTAATAAGCAGCTTTATTCCGTTATTCTTTATTCATTGAAAAGAATTGTCCAGTTATTTATCAAGGACGATTGACACGAATTAACAAAATGCATATGTATCGTGTGTTCAGAATCTCCAAGAACTCATCAGAGACGGAATCGATCAAGTGAGGAACGCGAAGGACGCCATCAGCGTTGACAGTCTGGCCAAAGCTATATCAGAGGTGACAGCTACGTTTCCGCCTGTCTGTTATTTTGCTTTTTCTGATCTTTCTGGGGCTATTTCTTGCTTTATCCATACTGCTGCCCTTGAAGAAGATGTCTGTCGAAATTCTGGTTGTTTATACTGTTTGTTCCGTTGTGTTCTCCTCTTTCATTTCAGTGGTTCCAACATTTGTCTGAAACTATCAATACATTTTTTAGGAACATGAGCACTTTAAACTAACCCAACACAATAATTTACCAATTTATTTTAATAAATGAGGCACACTCAACCCTAGTATCTGTTTAATCTCTCTCCTCTCCCCTTCCCTGTTCCCCTCTCTCGTATCTCTCCCTGAACTTATGAAATCCTCACGTATCTTTATTTACGTTACTCGTCCAGGCCTCGATAACCCGCTCCAGTAATTACTGCCGCAGACTGGTCCCACTTCTGCCAGCAAGTACAAAGTAATCAAATCCGATCATTTGAGAACATCACGCGGTTGCGTCATGCGCCCCGAGGTGCCGCGACCTAAAAACTTAAATGCGGAAATCAGAGCAGGAGCACTGAGCCCGATATATACAGTAACAGGAAGATTCAGCGATCGATATGGTTAAATATTTGTTTTAGTTTATAATAATGATTATATAATGAAATAGGAAAATGATTTCGAAGATCATGCTAGTATTGTATTTACAATTACACTACGGGTGTCCCCCGCTTATTCGACTGGGTAGGGGGAAAAAGATCTCAGTCGTGATATAACAATCTAGTTTCAGTCTTGTTTATACTTGTGGTAGAGTCGTGGTATAACAATCTAGTTTCAGTCTTGTTTATACTTGTGGTAGAGTCGTGGTATAACAATCTAGTTTCAGTCTTGTTTATACTTGTGGTAGAGTCGTGGTATAACAATCTAGTTTCAGTCTTGTTTATACTTGTAGTAGTCTAATTTCAATATTGCTATAGCAGTCTACGAGCACAGGAACTGATCGAGAAGTGGAACACAGGAACTGATCGAAAAGTGGAACACGGGAACTGATCGAAAAGTGGAACACGGGAACTGATCGAAAAGTGGAACACGGGAACTGATCGAAAAGTGGAACACGGGAACTGATCGAAAAGTGGAACACGGGGACTGATCGAAAAGTGGAACACAGGAACTGATCGAAAAGTGGAGCATTACGGGAACTGATCGAAAAGTGGAACACGGGAACTGATCGAAAAGTGGAACACAGGAACTGATCGAAAAGTGGAATCCGGTTGTTTGTTTTTTTCCCTTGAGCTTGCTGTTTTAGTTTGAGCGCAGGCTGTACATGTTATATCAGTTGCAAGTGCGTGCGAAAGATAAATAAAAGCTTTAAAGTTAAACAAACAACCTCACCTTTCAATGTTTTGATTTTTTTGCATAGGTGAACTTTGAATATATAGTTTTTTAAAACAAAATCGGTCGAAAGATGGGAACGTTAAATGTATGTGTTTCTAGTTATACGAGGGGTGATTGATAAGTTCGCGGCATAAGGTACAGCGTATTATTTATGGACAACTTTTTTGGGTCATTTCTCAACATAGTCCCCTTGCAAGTTTATACACTTAGTCCAGCGATCCTGGAGCATACGGATCCATTCTGTGTAAAAGTCAGCATCTTGTGCCAGTAGAAAGTGGTCTACAGCATGAATGACGTCATCATATGAAGCAAATCTGCGACCATTCCGCTCCTTTTTGAGTTTGGTAAACAGGTAATAGACCGACGGGGCCAAATCTGGGGAATAAGGAGGATGTTCAAGAAGCTGGAAGCTGCATTCATGAATGGCAGCCATTGCCACCGCCGACTTGTGAACTGGAGCGTGGTCTTGCTGAAAGATGACTCCGCTTTTTCTTTCAGTTTGACCCGCAGTTGCTTCACAAGATTAGCGTAATAGGCCCTGATGACCGTTCTGCCCTTTTGAAGATAGTCTACCAATAGCCCACCTTCTGAATCCCAAAAGATGGAAGCCATTACGTTGCTTGCAGACAGAACCACCTTTGTTTTCTTTGGAGGTGGGAATCCATGATGTTTCCACTGCTTTGACTGTTCTTTGCTTTTTGGTTGAAAATGATGAACCCAAGTCTCATCCATAGTCACAAATTGCTTAAGAAACTTTTCAGGATCTGCGGAAAAATGGCCAAGATTATCTTTTGACATGTTGAGACGCTGTCGTTTGTGATCAGCTAAAAGAAGTTTCGGGACCCATCGAGCAGAGATCATGGTCATTTGAAGATCATTGTGAATAATGGTATGAACACGTTCCTGGGAGATGCCCAACTCAGTAGCAATGTACCGCTCAGTTAGTCGTCGATCCTCCATTATCATGTCATGGATTCTGCCGGTGGTTTCATCGGTGGTTACCATTCTTGTTCTTCCTGGATGGGGATCATCTTCCAGACTCTCCCTTCCATGTTTGAATTGAGCTGCCTATTTCTTCACTGTGCTTTAAGAAGGGGCAGTCTCCCCTAGAGTCTCTACCATATTCTCATGGATCTCTTTCAATGATAAGCCCTTGATGCAGAGGTAGCGAATGACTGCTGGATGAGAAATTTTATCCATTTTCCCAATTTCTGCCACCCCTTACCACTTCAGCAGCCTGTAAAAAAAATTGTATGCCGTCGATTTCTTGAAACTTGGTGTTTAATCTTACATTAAGCTGATTTACAAATGCACCCAATATCAACTGTTTGTTTCAAGTATTTATACCTTAGGCCGCGAACGTATCCAATCGCCCCTTGTAACTGATACAGGTGGAAGGAAAAGTGAGGTTAAGAAAAGAATAGTGGAAAAACGAGAGATGCCTGTAGTTGCAATGAGAAATAATGAAAAAAAGGTTTACACCAGGGGGCAGAATAATAACACAAACCAAAGCAGCGAAAAAAACAGACAGACAGGCAGACAGATATACAGAAAAGATTTAATAGTGGGGCAGAAACGATAAATATCTTGTCAAGGGTTTCTCGGAGACTGGAGTCTTATGTCACCAATAGTAAAGCGCGCCTACATGCCTAACTAGACGTCATGAGTTCAACATCCCCCAAGGCACTGGAGTTATTTTCTGCATCCGATATGGCTTGCTGGCATCATCATCACCATCGTCACCATCATCATCTTTACCCGTCACTCCCTTGAGAGGATAGGCCACGGATACAGTTTCTAAGCCATCCTTGTTTTGGGGATTTGTTCTCTGCTCCCCTCCATGCGTGTCCATTGTCTCTGAGCACATTCATAATTTCAGTTCTCATACTTGCCCTTCTCATAACTGCTCTCTCAACTTGTGGGCATGATTTTTTTTAAAAATCCAGCTTTTATAACTGAGAAAAAAAAAATGGACTCAAGAATGTATAACCAGCGCTCACACTACTTGCAGATGCCAGTGTTGTGAGTGGAAAATCAGATCTTCAAGTTAAAAAAATGTCACATCAACGGGGAGTCTGAGTTCGATTTCCTAGTGACCAAGCACGAAAGAGGAAACAGGTTTAATTAATAAACAAATAACCTGAATTTTGTGTTTTGTTTTAAAGAGAGAGAGAGAGAGCAATGGGTAAATTATTCTCAATAGCACACGCACATTCTCAAACTACACATACAAGTTCTCAGAGCGCACATACATGTTCTCAGAGTGCACATATATATTTCAGAGCACACACACATATTCTCAGATGGGTGTCTGAGATAACAAAATAATATTTTAAGAATGTTTACTCGTTGTTTGACACACCGAATGCTCTAAACCGGGCGGTTAAAACCTTCTTCAGTTATTTCTGATCTTTTAACCGCCTTAATTTACATTTCTGAAGGTTTTAAACTCCACCAGCGACCGCTGCACGAAATCACGGGTGGAGACCTTGTACTACGGCGGGTCGAAAGGCCGATATCTTAACACAGTAGCCATGGTTACAGCGTCACAGGCAGTGGAATTGCGAGGACGCGACGACATATTTCCTAATGAACTGTTTGCCCTCAACAAACGCAACCTAACAGTGTCCACAGTGAGGGTAAGTTGGCTGGCACCTAACTAAGAGCAGGCGTAGATATGAGAAGCTACATTTTCCTTTAGCAGCTGTTGATAATACGAGATAAGCGACTGTTTGTCTTCTTCCAATAGTTCAACGGCCATTTTATCTTCTCTCTGTAAATGAGCTGATGTTGCCGGAAATACAGAACACGAGTGGAGGGGGGTGGGGAAGTTACGATAATATGGGGACGTGAAAAATAGTACAATGAAAGTTTGGCTGTTATATTTGGATGCAATGTTCATTCTTTTTTTTTTAACTTTGTTCTCTTGACAGTCAAATGTAAATTTATGCTAGTTATCAACCTAGCAGGCCTGCTTCCAGAGTATGGTGAACTATTGCGGGAAGATCAAAAAGTTAAACTGCTATAGCAAAATTACATTTTGCCTGCTATGTGGAGATTACAGTTAGACTGCTGTAGCTAGACTGAACTTTGCCTGTTACAGAAAGATTGAAGTTTTGACAGCTAAAGCAAAGATTAAAGTTCGACTGCTATAGCAAGATTATAGTTTGGTTGCTATTTGGAGACTGAAGTGATGTTGCTATCAGTCAATCAAGTGCCGTGCCGCTTGGCGCGGGCGATCATTTCCCTCCACAATTCCCTGTCTTTAGACTTGATTATGAGATCCGCCGGTGACTTTCTTCCTAGCCACACTGACATTCCATCCAGTAACTTCTCTCTCTGTCTTCCTCTGTCTCTTCTTCCCTCCTCAATTTTTCCAGTTGCCACAATGTGTTTCAATTTTCCTCTTCTCAGAAAATGTCCTATAAATCTCGCTTGTCTGCCTCTGATCTTTGCTGTAATTTGCCTTTTAACTCCAGCCTCTCTTAAGACTTCCTCGTTGGTTTTCCCAGCTGTCCATGGTACCTTCAACATCCTTCTTATGAACCACATTTCCATGGCCTCCATTTCTCGCTGTACTCTCGTATTCATGGACCATGCTTCACATCCATAAAACAAAATTGCCTCGATGTAACATTTAAGTACTCGGAATATTGTTTCCATTGATGTTGCTATAGCAAGATTAGACTTCCATAGCAAGAATGAAGCTAAACAAATTGCTATAGATTGCTATAAAAAGATTGAACCTATATTGATATAGAAAAATTATAGTTTAGTTACTATGTGTAGACTGAAGTTACACTGCTATAGCAAGATTAAAATTAAACTGCTATAGTAAAATTACAGTTACTCTGTGGAGACTTAAGTTAGACTGTTATAGCAAGAACGAAGCTAAACTGTTATAGCAAGGTTAAAGTTAGACTGCTATACCAAAGTTACACTTCGGTTGCTATGTGGAGACTGGAGTTAGGCTGATATAGCAAAATTAAAATTAGACAGTTATAACAAGAATGAGGGTACACTGTCATAGCAAGACTGAGGTTAAACTACTATAGCAAGACTGAGGTTAAAATACTATAGCAAGGTTTATGTTAGATTATAACTTTATTAAAGCTAGACTGATTTAACAAGACTGAAGTCGGATCAGTCATTCAAGGACACACGAATCAATTTAAGGGTAATTATTGCAACCAACACTCCCTGAATGCAGTTAAAAAAGAAAGCAGGGAGTGTGCATTATTTCTTCAGCGGATTCCACCACCATAAGAACTATGGGCATCCTTGCCGCCATTTAGCCTGGCTAGACTTGTTACTGGGGGTACCAGTAGAGTGATCTGGCAGGGTCTTGATCAGCTATATAAAACGAGAGGTAAAAAAAATCCTATAAATTTCCTGTAGAACACCATCGATTACTCTTGTAATCTTACAAAAGATGAATGAACTTTCTGAAAGTGTAACACCGCAGGAGGATGTGTAATATGAACATTAAGAGTGTAGATTTCAAGAACTACTTTTTGTCCATTTCGAGAACAAAAATAGCACGTACAGAAAAAACGTGAATTCATCTGCTGTTTAAAACAAAACCCCGTTATTTGTGGTTATTATAAGTTGTTATTCAGCATTTTGTTTATGAATAAGACAGACTATAGAACGTCAGGCAACATTCCTATCCCCCACTTCCCCTACTTTTTCCAGTGGACTCCTTTTGTGATCAAAGCAACAAGTGGCTACGAAGGATTTTGTATGGACCTGCTGAAGCACTTGGAGCTAGTCCTCAATTTTACGTAAGTATGTGAATGTCAGCGAGGCAGTTCTCAATTTTACATACGTATGTGAATGTCCGTAAGGCGGTTCTCAATTTTACGTTAATATGTGATTAATGGGAAGTTTCATTATTTTTGTTTTGTCCTTGTTAATTTCAAGTCCTATTTTGCTAGCCAGTTAAGACAGGATATCTGTTTTTTCTTGCATGGAATTCACATTGTTACTGATAAGAGTTACGTCATCAGCAAAGTCAAGATCTTCTAGATGGGTTCCATGTACCCAGTCAATACCTGTGTTGCCTTGCAGCATTTTTTTCATTATGAAGTCTATTGTATTTCCAAAATGCAAAGGAGACGGTATACATCCTTGTTTCACACCTGTTTCAATCTGGAACCATTCATTCATCTCTTCTTCTGTTTTGATTGCACTTCCATTGTCAAAGTCCTTAATGATGTTGACAATTTTAGATGCTATTCGGTACAGACTTAAAATTCTCCACAATGAATCTCTGTGTATGCTATCAAATGCCTTTTTAAAGTCTATGAAGTTCAGTATTAATAGTTTCTGCTTTTCAATATGTTCTTCAAATATTATTCTTAGAGTAAAGATCTGGTCGAGACAGCTTCTCCCTTTTCGAAATCCTGCTTGTTCTTCTCTCATTGCGATATCCACTATATCTTTATTCAAAATGACCTTGCAAAATACTTTTGACACAACTGATATTAAGGATACTCTTCTCCAATTGTTACAGTCACTAAGGTTAACTTTTTTTAGATATTTTAACAATGATTCCTTTTTTCCATTTAGAACTGCAGTCGCCATCCCTTTTATCTGTTCCATTTAGAAGGGACCTTTTCTTCTTTCCAAGTCTTATTAAACATTCTCAGTAGTTGTCTCATGCTGTCACTATTGATAGCTTTTAATATTTCAGGTGTTTTTCATCTTCACCTGCAGCTTTTTTTTTTTTTTTTGTTAACCATTAAATTCACTGCTGTTTCAATTTCAATGAATTTAATTTCATCTAGGTTGACATTTTGTTGTGGAGTTGGTAAGTCGGTCTCAAGGTCATCACTTCTTTTGGATGTGGTCGATTAAGTATTTCTTGGAAGTGTTCAGCCCATCTTTTGCTTTTGGTCTTTATTTAATGTTAATAGGGTCCCCATGTATGGATATGAAATATAGAGGAGGAGAATAAAAAACATGAGTGGAAAATATACAATTTAAATCTTACTGTTAAAATGTTTTAAAGCAATTTCAATTGTTTTCCTTTCCCTGTTCTTGCTCCTATTAACCCGAACATGAAGAAAAAAATCTTAACTTCAGTCTAAGACTCTCTCTCTCTCTCTCTCTCTCTCTCTCTCTCTCTCTCTGAACCTTAAGTGCCCAAGGCACACGGGGCTTCCTCAGGGGTTTTCTACAAACGCCCGTCCTTTGCCTTTTTTTCTGCTCTTCCAGTCTAGGACTCTACTTTCATATATTTTTCAAGTGTAGAATGTTCCAGAGTATTTAGTTTTTAAAATACTTTTCTCGGTGTTCTACCAGAGCTCTTATAGTTGAACCGGAGGACGGGGAATTTGGGCAGCCACTGGATAATGGAACATTTTCTGGACTGGTTGGACAGCTTCAGAGAAAAGTAAGGTCATATAAGTGTATGTATGTGTTGTATATACGTATGTGGGCATGTGTTATTCGTGTATGCACGTACCTGTGTATGTGCTTTGGGGCGGGTTTTGATCGGGAGATCGTAAGTGTTGCGCTGCTGTTCTTGTCCAGTGGTGGCAGGACTTTGTAGGTTCCATGGGTAGTAAGATGACTGGCAACTCAAGACTTCTTAGGGATGGGGAGGAGTTTCACCTACTCCCCTCACACCTGTCTCTACCTAAAGTCCGTCCACCCCCCCTCCCCCCATTCTCTCATGTGCTCACCATTCCACCAGAAAAAAATAAGAACAACAAAGGCTTAAAACGTAAAGGGTCGTTTCCTGGATGCAAAAAGGTTTATTGTCCGTTGGACAGACATGTCCTTAGTTTAGTTAGAAACTCATGCAAAACAGGTGAAATAACACTGTTTTCCAGCTTTTTTTTCAAGTGCAAAGGCTTTCAGGCTATAGCTTTCTTCAAGTACAAAGTCTTTCAGATTATAGCTTTCTTCAAGTACAAAGGCTTTCAGACTATAGCTTTCTTCAAGTACAAAGGCTTTCAGGGTATAGCTTTCTTCAAGTAAAAAGGCTTTCAGACTATAGCCTTCTTCAAGTACAAAGGCTTTCATGGTATAGCTTTCTTCGAGTAAAAAGGCTTTCAGACTATAGCTTTCTTTAAGTACAAAGTCTTTCAGACTATAGTTTTCTTCAAGTACAAAGTCTTTCAGATTATTATAGTCCATAAATCTGGATCAACTGTATCAATTTCCTATATGCATGTGATTTTGTATCATCGTATGTTCCTGCGTGAAAATACGCAACAGAATTAGTCTCATTTTTCTCCACAGAAAGTGAAGATCTAAAAGAATCACATACCCCGTGTTATTAAATGGAATATATATATATATATATATATATATATATATATATATATATATATATATATTTGAGCATAAGGGAGTTGGGCATAAGGCTAACATCCTTATCCTGGGACCTATCTAGAGGCGACTCCAGATGGGAAAAAAAGATATCGTTACGGAAACTCGCAGAAAAAAACCAACCGAGCATCAGGGATGCCAACTCCGATGAGCTCATTCGTCGGCCCCCAAACATGTGACAAAGATTGGATTCTGGAATGTAAGAACGATGGGGGCACCAACAAAAACTACTCAGGTCATCAAAGAAGTGGAGAGATACCATCTAGACATACTGGGCATCAGCGAAATGCGATGGGCATAAGCAGGTAAAAGATCGGCGGAAAACGGTAAGTTAATAATTCATTCAGGCAGAAAGGACGGTAAACATCGAGATGGGGTAGGTATTATTATGTCAAATGTAGCAGAAAAGAGCCTTGTAGAATGGGAACCAGTGAACAGTCGTATAATAAGAGCACGATATAACCTAAGACAGGGAAGAATGACAATAATATAGTGTTATGCACCCACGAACGATGCAGATGATGAGATGAAAGACGACTTCTATCACCAATTACAACAAATCATCAACAAAGTCCCTAAACACGACATCCTAATTGCTATAGGGGACTTCAACGCTAAGGTAGGGAAAGATAACACCGACGTTGAAAAAGTAATGGGGAAAGAGGGAATTGAAATCGTTAAACAGAACGAAGAAAGATTAATTGAAATATGTCTAACAGAAGGCATGGTCACTAGAGGCACAATATTTCCACACAAAGAGATACATAAAACAACGTGGATATCTCCAAATGATAGAACTAGAAACCAGATAGATCATTTTTGTATTAGAAAACAATACAGAACATCCCTAATAGATGTAAGGGCTTATATGGGTGCAGATGTTAACAGTGATCAAAACCTGTGTATAGGGAAAATAAAACGAAAACTGAAAAGCCAACACAAGAAATCAGTACACAGAAAGATAAACAGCCATAGCCTACAAGAAGAGAATACTAACAGTAATTTCAATCAGAAACTTGCCAATCATTCCACAACACCCAGTGAAGTAGAGGAGATAGCTATAGATGAATTACGGAATTCTTACAGCACAGCCATAATCACAGCAGCAAAAGCAAGCGCTGGACTGAAAAAAACCAAATAGAAAAGTATGGATATCAGAAAACACATGGAAGTACATACATGAAAGACAGGCAGCCAAATTAGACATGTTGAATGTAAAAACAGATCTTGGAAAAAGATCTGGCTAAAGCACCATACAAAAAAATAGACAACAAAGTAAAAAGTTCAGCTAGAAGGGATAAAAAAGAATATATAGACAATATGGCGAAAGAGGCAGAGAAAGCAGCAAAAACAGGAGACAGCAAAACTTTCTATAACATACAAAAGAGGCTAACAGGTACTATTACATCTAAAGAAAGACCAATCCTTAGCAAAACTGGAACCCTATTAACATCAAGTAAAGACTAAAAGCAAAGATGGGCTGAACACTTTCAAGAAATACTTAAGTCGACCACATCCAAAAGAATTGTTAAACCTTGAAACTGACTTACCAGCCCCACAACTAAATGTCAACCAAGAGGAAATTAAATTGCATGAAGTTGAAACAGCAGTGAATTTAATGGTTAACAAAAAAGCTGCAGGTGAAGATGAAATAACACTTGAAATGCTAAAAGCTATCAATAGTGACAACATGAGACAACTACTGAGAATGTTTAATAAGATTTGGAAAGAAGAAAAGGTCCCTTCTAAATGGAAAAAAGGAATCATTGTTAAAATATCTAAAAAAAAAGGTAATCTTAATGACTGTAACAATTGGAGAGGAGTAACCTTAATATCAGTTGTGTCAAAAGTAATTTGCAAGGTCATTTTGAATAGACTTGAAGATATAGTAGATATCGCAATGAGAGAAGAACAAACAGGATTTCGAAAAGGGAGAAGCTGTCTCGACCAGATCTTTACTCTAAGAATAATATTTGAAGAACATATTGAAAAGCAGAAACCATTAATACTGAATTTCATAGACTTTAAAACGGCATATAATAGCATATACAGAGATTCATTGTGGAGAATTTTAAGTCTATATGGAATAGCATCTAAAATTGTCAACATCATTAATGACTTCTACAATGGATATGTTTGTGTAGTCAAGACAGAAGAAGGGATGAGTGAATGGTTCCAGATTGAAACAGGTGTGAAACAAGGATGTACACCGTCTCCTTTGCTTTTTGGAAATACAATAGACTTCATAATGAAAAAATGCTGCACAGGTAACAAAGGTATTGACTGGGTACATGGGACCAACTAGAAGATCTTGATTTTGTTGATGACATAATTATTATTTGTAACAATGTGAATTCCATGCAAGAAAAAACAGATATCCTGTCTTAACTAGCTAGCAAAATAAGACTTGAAATTAACAAGGACAAAAAAAATAATGAAACTTCCCATTAATCAAAATGGAAAAATACACGTAGAAGGGGACAGATATTGAAGAAGTCAATCAATTTGCATACCTTGGCAGCCACGTAGACCAGGATGATGACACCAGAAAGGAAGTTAGAATTATAATTGCAAAAGCAGCATCGATCTTCAAGAATCTTGAGAACATATGGCATTCAAAAGTTATAAGCACAAAAACCAAGTTAAGATTATTCAATTCAAATGTTACATCCACCTTCATTTATGCATGTGAAAGCTGGAACACAACTAAAGAAATAGACAAGAAATTAGAGTCTTTTGAAAACAAATGCCTAAGGAGAATACTCGGCATCAAGTGGAACGAATTCAAGAACAATGCAGAGATAAGACAGATGACTGAACAACAACAACCAGTCTCATGGGTGATCAGGAAAAGGAGATGGACATATGTTGTTCACGTGATCAGATAATCTCAAAACAAGACATCAAGTGGAATACAACAGGCCAAAGAAAAAGAGGCAGACTGCGTGAAACTCTGAAGAGGACATTGTCAAGAGAGGCCAAATTAATAGGCATAAAATCCCTTGATGAGGTTGAAAGACTCGCCGAAGACAGGACAAATTGGCGAACTACCTTGCGAGCCCTATGTGACGTTTAACGGCACGGGAAGAATATAAGAGATAAGATAAGATATGCGTCTTCTGTTTTCTCTCTCTCTCTCTCTCTCTCTCTCTCTCTCTCTGAACCTTAAGTGCCCACGGCACATGGTGCTTCCGCAAAGGTTTTCCACAAACGCCTGTCCTTCGCCTTTTTTCCGCTCTTGCCCAGGTGAGCCCTCTAATGCTCAACACCCTCTCTGTTCTTCTTCTCCATGTCTCCTTTGGTCTACTCTTACTTTTGTTCCCCTATGGTGTCCCCATTTTTGGTAGTGAATTATCAGTCATCTGAGCATGTCCCAACCATCCCCAGCGTCTTTCCTCAATAATTTGCTGTCAGTGGCTTCATCCGCCTTTCTGCCAACACGATGTTATTTCTTACGGTGTTTGGCCAAAATATTCTTCTAATTCTTTAGTCTGAACATTTTCTGTCTTACTTATTTTTTCGTCTACTTTTTTTCATTTTCATACAAATGTATGCTTTTTATTGCCACAAAGTTAATGTCTGCATTTTAGTGCTACAAAGTTAATGTCTGCGAAGATGAATAGGAAAACAGATGTCGTACTCGTTTAGACTTACCGGCAGAGCTGGACGATCCGTTTCTTGGCTAAACTATAGTCCTTTATGTTCTCCAAGGAGGTTGACATGGTTATGGCCTCACTAACCATGAACCTGGAGAGAGAAGCGGTCATGGACTTTGCTTTCCCGTTCTTCACAGACCATACCAACGTATTACTGAGGATGCCAGACCCGAATGAGTCAAAATGGAGAACGCTGATACAGCCTTTCAAGTGGCAGGTAAGCTGTAACTGATCAGACAGAGCGCAGCAGATTGTATGGGAGAGAGAGAGAGAGAGAGAGTACTCATAGTCCAGATGACGAACGCTGATGAAGCCTTTCAAGTCTACCTCAGTGTAACATGAAGCCTTTCAAGTCTACCTCAGTGTAACATGAAGCCTTTCAAGTCTACCTCAGTGTAACTAAAGAGCCATCTACATCGACTCAAAATGTTTAACACAGGCAAATGTCCATGTGGCAGTGGACTCCAGACTCCAGAACATATCCTTCGAGAGTGCCAAACCATGCAGACCTCAGGCGTGAGACATGGCCAGAAGACACAAGCTTGGGGCAAAAGCTTTGGGTGCTCCTATCAGGATCTGGAGAGGTCTGCGAGTTTTGCCATGTCAACAGGGATCAGGATCTGATATGACCAGCAACCTGGAAAGCAGAAGAAGTGGTTCTCAATTAAAAAACGTCCGCGAACCTCTTATGTTTCAAAATCCAGGCCACGGATGTGCTTTAAATGGAAAACCATTTTTCTCAGAAAATGTGGGTAGCCTTTAACGAGTAAACGCTACAATACACTAAACTACACAGTACACACTTGTTGAATTTTCCAAATGACAATAATGTAGTTAAGAAAAATATAGACAGCACTTAACTACTTGTTCATAATGAACAGAATATGAAGTGTGTGCAAATGGCTGACTGTAGGATACCGCCATATTAGTTTGTCACCGAGAACTGTAAAACTGAGCTCATCATAAAGATGGAAAAAATGACACCGAAAGCTGTAGAACACCTTCCAAACCAATTGTCTACACAAGATAAAACAAATATTCTGGCCAGATATCGTAAGAAATGAGCTCTTGTTAAGAGAGAGAGAGAAAGAGAAAGAGAGAGAGAAAGAGAAAGAGAGAGAACGAACAAACGAACGAACGAACATACTTTATTTTCAAAGGGTTAAGAATTGGTCTCGTAGGCTCATCTGACATTCTGCCCTTCATCATACAGCTTTCATTCCGTCACAGTCATTCAGCATTTGTTAATGAGCATAATAATCATGAAGACACATTAAATGATTACATAAATAGATAATAAACTTATCTCATGTCCATACACTCTACACTCTGATTTATGCAACAACATGAAGTAAACTTGCATTCTTACATTTATTAAAAACTAACAAATTTATAGAAAGGCAGTATTTAAAAAAAAATTTACAACAATCAAGTCATACTTTAAATTATTTTAGATTTTGATTAGGGAGGCATATAGTTCATATCAAACAGATGTTGACAAAGTTTAAAGTTATAAGAACGAATATTACTTATATGTTTTACGTGAACTGGTAGGGCATTCCAAAGGTGGGCAGCTGAGTAGGAGAAGCTTTTTTTTTAAACATGTCAAGCCTTGGTTTTGTGAGAATACAATTGCTTAAGCTTTGACTGTGTTTTGGGTTGGATTTGAGCAACAACCACAGATAGGGTGGAGCATTTTTCGATAGTTTTATGAATTAACTTGGCCTTGTTGAAAAGAAATCTCTTCTTGAGGGGTAGAGTATCAAGACGTTTGTCCTTATTTGTAATACGTGCTGCATGCTTGTCATCTATAAGCTTTACTGCTCGTTTTTGAAGTGAGTAAAGTCTTTTCATGTCTGAAATAGAGTAACCATCCCAGACTGTGGAACAGTAGTCCAAGTGTGTTTGTATCTGTGATATGTAATATATTTTTCTGGTGTCTATGTCAAGAAAATGTTTAATTTTAGTAAATTGGTAAACTTTTTGTACAATGAGTTTGGTTAGATTGGTGGTCAATCATGAGACCTAGAGAGAGGGAGGGAGGAAGAGAGAGAGAGAGGGAGGGAGGGAGGGAGAGAGAAGGAGGGAGAGAGAAGGAGAGAGAATTAACTGACATAATAATAACAGACATAATAATTACAACTGTTTTTTTTTACTAACGAAAGTTATTTCATAAGTGGACGAAAGAAAACGGGATGTTACGGTACACGAAAACTTTCAGCGTAGGTTGGAGAACGCCACCATATCACGAACATTGCAGCTTGATATAGTTCATGAATGTGTACGTTTTGCTAATACATCATGTAGTTTCCTTACGCTGAATTGCATGTCTGATATATATATATATATATATATATATATATATATATATTTGACAGTGTCAACAGAGATGCACTGTGGAAAATCCTAAGATGGCATGGCCTCCCCCATAAGATAGTAAATGTAATCAAAGCCCTATATGAGGGTTTTCAGTGCAAAGTGATCTGTGGAGAACATACCTCCAGCAGCTTTAGGGTACAAACAGGAGTGAAACAGGGATGTGTACTATCACCAACATTATTTATCTTGGCAGTAGACTGGTTAATGAAGGAGGCAACATCAGATAAACGCATAGGATTACAATGGACCCTTGACACAGTGCTGGAGGACCTTGACTTTGCGGACGACATTTGTCTGTTATCAAGCAGTCACAAAGATATGCAAGATAAAATAAACAAGCTAACTCAGAATGTAAACAACATAGGACTAAAGATCAACGTAGGAAAGACAAAGTTAATGAAGCAAAATGTGAACAACAGAAATGTACTCAGAGTAGATAGCAAGTTAGTGGAGGAGGTCAACGAATTTGTATATCTTGGCAGTAGAGTAGTAGAAAATGGAGACAGCACAGAGGACATCAACAGCAGACTTACTAGAGCAAACCAGGCTTTTGCAGTGCTGCAGACTATATGGAAATCTAAAAAACTAAGCATAAATTCAAAAATCAGGATATTTAAGAGTAATGTTCTAAGTGTACTACTCTATGAAAGTGAATGCTGGAAAATCACCAAAACCATAGAAAACAAGTTGAATTCTTTCCACACTGAATGTTTACGAAGAATTAGAAAAATATTTTGGCCAAACACCATAAGAAATAACATCGTATTAGCAGAAATGCAGATGAAGCCACTGACAACAATTATTGAGGAAAGACGCTGGCGATGGTTGGGACATGTGCTCCGAATGACTGACAACTCACTACCAAAAATAGCACTAAGATGGACACCACAGGGGAACAGAAGTAAAGGTAGACCAAAAGAGACATGGAGAAGAACAACAGAAAGGATGTTGAGCAATAGAGGGCTCACCTGGGCAAGAGCTGAAAAAAAAGCGAAGGACAGGCATTTGTGGAAAACACTTGCGAAAGTCCCATGTGCCCTGGGCACTTAAGGTTCATATATATATATATATATATATATATATATCTGAGTGGTTAGGCGCTCGGTTTACTAATCCGGTTGTACCGGGATCAGTTCCAGCGGTAAGATTTTTTTTTCCCTGGTACACACTGAAAAAGGCCGCGGGATTCACCCAGCCTCTAAAAATGGGTATCAGAGAAATCTGGGAAGGTAAAGCGGCCAGGTGTGATACTGACCGCATCACACTTTCATGTGCCGAAGGTCACGGAAAATACGGGCCTAACACGGGCGCATGGAAACCAGAATTAGACCCTGTCCCACCTCTCCGTTGGTACCCCCAGTAACAGACCTAGCCTGGCTAGCGGGACAGGGATAACAACAGTTCCCATGGCCCGTGAGTCTGCTAAAGAAGCATTGCACCCCCCCCCCTCCCCACTTTTTAGTTCCACTCACGGACTAACCAAAAAAAAAAAAATGTAGCCGTCGTAACCGATAAGACGCTGACGCATAGCATCTTCACTGCATGGGCAGCAAAGAACACTAGCTCGCAGTTCCTGGAAAATCGAAGAAGAAGTACAGTTTGAAAACGCTCAATGGTCAGGCCGCTAGCAATGTCTTCATAACTAATTTAAAATAACCGAGTTGTTCGCTTATGAAGTTAATTATGAACCATTTTCACGGGATCGAAATACGTTTGTGAATATTTTCATAATGACATAAGAAGCTAACGATCAGAATATAATTCGTACAGCGCCTGTAATAACGGCTATTGTTTATCGTTTTCAGGTCCACATGACCATATGGATATCCCTCTTTTCCGCAGCGGCGCTGATCACATTATTAGAACGACTCAATCCATACTACAGAGCGAAGCGTGAGCAAAGCGCCTTTCACAACTTCATGGAATCTATCTGGTACATGTACGGCTCGCTTCTCACGCAAGGTGAAATCTTGAATCTACCCAAGCAAAGTTATTTACGGGTGTTGTCAAGCAGTGAAGACAGATTTAAAGCGAGAGATGAGAAATTTCATAACACGCTGACGCTTTGGCTGTAGTGTTACAAGAAAATGTATTTATGCAACATTCGCATTTGGGTCTTGTCTAGAATAAGATAACTAGTTAAACAAAATAAAAAGAGAAGAAGAAAGTTAATATATTCAAAACTATACTACAGAAAACCAGTACATATTTATTTATACGAAGTCTGAGAATAATAAAAGCATGTACCGGAATCAAGATGCAGTCATTTTAACAAACTATGATAGGAAGCATCAGTCAAAAAAAAGCAAAAGAAGCGAGGTTGTGTCACTTTATCAGATTTCTTCCCACTGTACAGTGAAAATATCGTGAGTGAAATAAAAAATAAACCAGAATTTCATGTTGGAAGATGTATGCAGATGGTGCAGTACTAACAGCCAGCAATGAAAGCATACTATAGAGACTGTTAGATGTAATAATAACAAAAGAAAGAACTGTCCTAACAAACAAGGAAAGAGAAACAGTGATTATGCCACGGAAGAAGAACCCATCTAAATGCAGTGTTAAAGTACCAGGGATAACTTTGAAACAAATGCATACAATTAAATATTTGGACATGCGAGTTACAGCACATGGGGAAACCAGTGATAGAATATGCCAAGCCAAAATAGCTTTAACACAGATAAGAAATATCTTGTGCTACATTTTATGCTACATCTTGTCTATTGCATCTCAAGCACTGAACATAAGAAAAATATATCTAAACAGCTATTTTGATTTTATCCTGTTTATGGAAGTGAGTTAATGACACTAAACTGATCAGATACACACACACACACACACACATATATATATATATATATATATATATATATATAAAGAGGCAACAAAGATGTGGTTACTTAGAAGAATGTTAAGAATATCATGGACATCAAAGATGGCACTGAGGGTTGAAAACATCGTAACACTATGAAAAATAAATGGGAAAAGAAGAAAGAAAGGAGACCAAGAGTAAAAAAGTGAATCATGCACAGGCTAAAACGAAGGACCAATAAAAAGTCAGCAACTGCGGTGATGGAAAATATCACGGACCAAAATGACTGAAACAGCATGGACTCCAACGTCTGCCGACATGACACTCAATAATCTTATCTTATATCTTATATCCTTCCTGTGCCGTTAAACGTCACATAGGGCTCGCAAGGTAGTTCACCAATTTTTCCTGTCTTCGGCGAGACTTTCAACCTCATCAAGGGATTTTTTGCCAGTTAATTTGGCCTCTCTTAACAATGTCCTCTTCAGATTTTCATGCTGTCTGCCTCTTTTTCTTTTGGCCTGTTGTGTTCCATTTGATAGTTTGTTTTGGGATTCTCTGATAGTTTTTTTTTCATCATGTGATCAACATATGTCCATCTCCTTTCCCATGAGACTGGTTGTTGTTCAGTCATCTGTCTTATCTCTACATTGTTCTTGAATTCGTTTCACTTGATGCGGAGTATTTTCCTTAGGCATTTGTTTTCAAAAGAGTCTAATTTCTTGTCTATTTCTTTAGTTGTTTTCCAGCTTTCACATGCATAAATGAGGGTGGATATTGCATTTGAATTGAATAGTCTTAACCTGGTTTTTGTGCTTATAACTTTTGAATGCCACATGTTCTCAAAATTCTTGAAGATCGATGCTGCTTGTGCAATTCTAATCCTAACTTCCTTTCTAGTGTCACCACACTGGTCTATGTAGCTGCCAAGGTATGCAAATTGATTGATTTCTTCAATATCTGTCCTTTCTACGTGTATTTTTCCATTTTGATTAATGGAAATTTTCATTATTTTTGTTTTGTCCTTGTTAATTTCAGGATATCGTTACGGAAACTCACTCAATAATAATGACGCTTTATTTGTGTACTGTACATAAAGAGAAATACAGGTTTATTCATTAGTCCGGGAAACCGAAAAAAAATTCGCAACAAATAAACTATGGATGATGATTATTCTTACTCCAAGAGAGAGAGAGAGAGAGAGAGAGAGAGAGAGAGAGAGAAGCAATTCAAGTTGTTTTTTTTTAAATAAATCCCGCATGCAGAGCTCCCGCGGTTTGCCGGTAGGAGGTAGCAGTAACAAATATGACGTTCAGTAAACGCAAGCGATCATTTTCTGTTTTTATATACACAAGGATCTCGTCCGTTATGACTGTGCAGCGACGACTTCGAACGGAATTCCAGAAGGCACCCTCTGTTTTCAACAGTATCAAGAAGTGGTATGCGAAATTCCGGGATGAAGGCGGCCTGTGCACAGTTCCTCGGCAGGGACATCCAGGACCAAGCAAAGAAGCTGTGAATCGTGTTAGAGAAGCATACCAGCGAAGCCCCCGCCTTCATCCCAGAATTTCGCATACCACTTCCTGATACTGTTGAAAACAGGGGGTGACTTCTGGAATTCCGCTCGAAATCGTCGCTGCCCGTCACAAAGAACGAGGTTCTTGGGTATTCCAAAATACAAAATGACTGCTTACGTTTACTGAACCCCATATTTGCTACTGCAGCCTCCTAGCGACAAACCACGGGAGCCCTGAGTGTGGGCTTTATTTAAAAAAACAACTTGAATTGTTTCTCTCTCTCTCTCTCTCTCTCTCTCTCTCTCTCTCTTGGCGTAAGAATAATCACGATACGTTACGTAGTTTATTTGTTACGAAGTTTTGAAATGTTTCACGCAGTTATGAATAACCCTGTACACATTTATAGTTGTAGCTGTAGGAAGGCGACTTGTTAAAACAATGTTGAAGGACTATCATCATTTCTTTTAGGATTAGAGTACACGTGCACCAAACTCATGTGAATGGCGATCTCGACACGATGCAAGCACTCCTTATCACCGATATGGACCCTGACGATTAGAACAGGCGACGAGACCCAGAATCGGAGAGACCCACAGACAGAGAATAGCTGCCTTTAGTCATTACTGACTACCGAGGTCAAATTAATGAAGCAATACGAGTATCCCATATAGCACGCACTATTCGGTAGGGTTTTATAGAGGCCATGCTATTGTCAGTGCAGCATTTTGTCACATTCTACCGCTACAAAAGGTCAAACGGGCTGGCATACCATGGCAGGTTTGACGCTGGCAAACGAAGCAGGAGTTGGCAAAATGGTGATGAAAGTTACAATAGATTGCCTCTGAGATTATGATCTGGACCTTTTTGTTTCATGTTTATTTTCATAGCTTTCCTCGTACGAAGTGTTGGGGTTTGGAATCAAGAGTTATTGACCCCTAGATGAGTTATTATTCAAAGTCAATGACTGCAATTGCATGGAGCATTCGGTTGTAACGTGATATGCTTTCACCGAAATAGTACCTCGTAGAAACTAAGTAACACAGAGACATTTAGGAGAGAATTCTACTCAAGGTTTTTATCGCTTTTTTTTCCGAAGTACGGCTTCAAGAATTAGCATTTAGATCCTTGTTTCAGGAGGAGAGCATCTTCCCAAGTCCACTACTGGTCTAACGATGGTTAGCTTCTGGTTAATGTTTGCGGTCATCGTGGCCTCGACGTACAGCGGTAACCTCATCGCTTTCCTGACTGTTACTCTAGACACGCCCCCTTTTGACACTCTCAGTGGAATGCTGGCGCAGGATCGGTACAAGTGGGGGATTGTGCGTGGAAAATCGTTTCTTAGTTTTTTCGAGGTGAGGTTAAAATAAGAAAACAATAGGCAGCGAGTTGGTGCCATGGATGGATGGACGGATAGATGGATGGATGGATTGATGGATGGATGGATGGATGGATTGATGGATTGATGGATGGACGGATGGATGGATGGGTTGATGGATGGACGGACGGATGGATTGATGGATTGATGGACGGACGGACGGATGGATGGATTGATGGATGGACGGACGGGCGGATGGATGGATGGATGGATGAATGAGTAACATAGAAAACTGCACAAATTAAGACAATTATTGCTGCAGTTGAAAAAAAAAAGTGTCAAAATCCAGCACTGACACATAACTCACGAATACAAAATCAGTACTGAAATCTCTTAAATACGTAACAAACAAAAAAATACCAGACTTATCCAATGTTAAATCACAGCCTCTGCCGTGGATTCCATTCCACCGGGCAATGTGAAGGTCAAAGAGGGCACTGAAATGGAGCAACAAAACAAGCCGGTCACTCATAGTTAGAAGTTTTTTTAAAAAAATAGTATAAAGACCTACAGGAAGCCACAAACACCGCCCCTACAACGACTATCACCTCACAAAACAGGAATAAGCCAGCATTTTCCGCCTCAGCAGGGGACATAACCGACTCGGAGAATATATGTATACAACGTTTGAGACTGGAATTCCTCCCTCTATGCATGCATCCAGGCACCTAAGAACTGTAGAGCATATTCCTTTATAACTGCATACGCTATGAAACACTTAAGCCCTATAAGAAATCGCCCAAGAAGCTAAGCTCTACCGTTCTATACAAGAACTACAGACAACCCTACAGTTTATCAAAGAGGGATAACCGTATAAATGTGTAAATGCGGAAGTGAAACAATTAGAAAAAAAATATTTTGGAGCGTTTATTTTTAATTTACGCAATCCTGCAGAAATTTTATAGATTAAAATTATGCGAATGTATATCACTGAAAAAAAACTCACCTCCTTTTCTACAACAAAATAGTAATTTAAAAAAATTACTGAAACTGCTTCATCGACATCCCCCCCCCCCAACTTCTCCCATAGAAGTTATCGGATAGAACGCTATGTTTCAACAGTTATTACATTGGATTAACTATAAAAAAAACAACTTGAAGATAGTACAACAACCACTGATTTATTCGATAAAATATCGTTTGAAGTGGAAGTCCCCAAGCTGCAGAAAGGAGTCCTATCCAGAGATTATACGATGATATGTTTACAATTTTCATTGATTGAAAGGCGTTTGTTTGGTTTATTTTAAATTAACTTTGAACGTTTGCATTAAATTGTTCTCCCGTTGTTTCCTTTATCCACAGTTTAATCTGCAGGAGCGAATGTTGAAGGTAAATACGATAGCGTACCACATTACACTACGCATTTCTGTAATACACACACACACACAGATACAGAGCAGATATCCAGAGTTCTTGAATAAAAAAAAGGCACTTGCTGGTAATACAGGATGTTTTTCTTGTAGGTCAGTCGGTCGATCGACAGACAGACAGACAGACAGACAGACAGACAGACAGACAGACAGACAGACAGACAGACAGACAGACAAACAAACAAACAGACAGACAGACTGATAGGCAGGCAGGCAGGCAAACAGACAAACAGATAGATAGGTAGGTAGGTAGGTAAGTAGGTAGATAGATAGATAGATAGATAGATAGATAGATAGATAGATAGATAGATAGATAGATAGATAGATAGATAGATAGATAGATAGATAGATAGATAGAACATAAACCTCCTTCTTCCTGTTACACATCATATTACATCACATATGAATTATAAGGACATCGAATATTTAAATTATTATTATTATTATTATTATTATTATTATTATTATATTAATCTAACAAAGGCAACGGTATAACTGTCATAATAAGGTTCAGATATTGAAATTCTTTGAGTTCAGGGATTTTTCTGTGAGGAAACTGAACACAATTTATGAAAGAGAGCAACGAAAATTGGGTTAGAGCTAGAGAGAGAGAGAGAGAGAGAGAGAGAGAGAGAGAGAGAGAGAGAGCAACATGACAGAAACAATGGCAATCTCAGAGCAAATCTAAGAAAGCGCAACATTCTTCCAAACTGGAAGACACTGACAAAAGAAGAAAAAGAAAAAAGAAAAGACTCCACTTACCTCGAAACCACAACAAAGAGCTGATGGCATGTGCAAGGATGAAATCAATTCATGAACAGAAGCTATAGAAGCAGCTTTCCTGTGGCACGAGGAAAATACTAATAAATAAGAAGACGTTCTTAAAAGTCGGTGAAAAGTACTACAGTGGATATATATATAGAACCAATATTGCTGTATGATTATGAAATTTGGACAGCTAGCAAACAGATGATGAAGACATTTGAAGCAACAGATATATAGTTCTGGAGAAAGATGCTATAGATATGTAGTTCTGGAGAAAGATACAATAGATATATAGTTCTGGAAACAGAAGCAATAGATATGTAGTTCTGGAGAAAGATGCAATAGATATGTAGTTCTGGAGAAAGATACAATAGATATGTAGTTCTGGAAAAAGAAGCAACACATATGTAGTTCTGGAGAAAGAAGCAACAGATATGTATTTTTGGAGAAAGAAGCAACAGATATGTAGTTCTGGAGAAAGAAGCAACAGATATGTAGTTCTGGAGAAAGAAGCAACAGATATATAGTTCTGGAGAAAGAAGAAACATATTTGTAGCTCTGGAGAAAGAAGCAACAGATATGTAGTTCTGGAGAAAGAAGCAACAGATATGTAGTTCTGGAGAAAGATAAAACAGATATGTAGTTCTGGAGAAAGATAAAACAGATATGTAGTTCTGGAGAAAGAAGCAACAGATACTCTGGACAACCAGAAGAAAAAAAAATTTGAAGAGGTCTTCAGAGAATTTTCAGAAGAAGGAAAGATATTTTAAATTTTAATAGAAAAAAAAATTATTGGATATATTATAAGACGACAAGTGTGAAAAGACCTAGCTGAAAGCTGGAAATTTTAAAGGAAAAAAGAAAAAGAAGGAGATCAAGGTAAAAAATATTTAATTGTACTGACAACGTGACACAGAACATAAAAAAGAGAATACGAATTGATCGGAAATTCCAAGCAACGCACAAGACGAAGCATGTTCCCAGAGCTATCAGTCAGGACACGCCATGACGTTTTAGAGCCTTTTAAAGACGACATTAATTTGTTTGCGTCAACTATTTATGTGTGTGGCTACATCGTAATTGGTGACATTTGTCTCAGTGAAAATTTGTATCTTTGTACTTTCACAATGTCGTACAGCATGCTACAGTCTGTATGTTTTCAGAATCTAGCGCTGCATGCCACATTCTATATGTTTTATAGTCTAGCGCTGCATGCCACATTCTATATGTTTTACAGTCTAGTGCAGTATGCTGAAGTCCATATGTTTTCACAGTCTAGAGCTGCATGCCACAGTCTGTATGTTTTCACAGTCTAGCGCTGCATGCTACAGTTTGTATGAGTAGTAGTGATCCATTACAATGTAATATAGAAGTACACCAAAATGTCGATCTATATTTGTGTTACAGTGCTCAACAGCACCTTTTTTTCTCTTTTTTTTCTGTCGCATATTATTTTAGCAACAGTTACATGATAAAAATGCACACTTTTTGCGATAATGTAACGATGAATAGTTTCAAGTTAACTGGTACTGGTTTTTTAACGGTACTGAAAATTAGTAAGGTGGAATTTAAATTTTTCGTGGTTAAAAAAAATGATTGATGCCGTTTTAGAAGTGGTGGCCACCAACAAAGGTCTTTCTATCCAAAGATAGCAAAATAACTATACTTACTTCATTTATCAGCAAAGAAAATGCCCTTCTGAGGGAACAGTTTCAGTCTTAAAATCCTAACATTCTAAAATGGATACCAACTAGTCATGGGTGCGTGATTTTGGGGTTTCTACTGTTTTTCATTAGTAGGAATTTTAACGCTAATGAGAGCGTAAAGAAGCCATTAAATACTATTACTACGGTACATCTAAATGCTGCGATATGTAGGAGATAAAGAAATAAATCGTGTTCTCTGTAACAGGATTCTCCAGACCCGATCAAACGAGCCGTCTGGGACAAAATCATGATCTTCAACAAAACGGATCCATCCGTTTTATCCTTGAGTCCGCAAGATCACCTGCAGAAAGTGAAGGCAGGCGACTATGCTTACATTGGTGACAAGAGTCTGACTGAGACATGGGCGAGCCAGGAGTGTAACCTGAAGACCATAAGTGAGAAGTTCTTTCCCACTCAGTACGGAATAGGCCTTTTAACAAATTCTGCCTACACGTCGAAAGTGTCCTATGAGTAAGTGGAGAAGCTGCTTTATAACTGTTTTTTTTAATCGTATCTTTTGTACTGGTTAAACTTTGTTGCCATCTTGGTACTATCGATGTCTGCCTGTAAACTTCCAGACAAGGTGGGGTACGGAGCACTTCATTTAGCTGTGAATTTTAACAGTGCCTCGATTATATTTTATACACACACACACGCACGCACGCACGCGCACTCACACAAACAAAGAACGAGCTTTTTAAAGTTCGCTTTTTTTTTAAAACACATCTCGTAACTGATAATATATGACGATATTCAGCAATTTTTAGTTGGCATTTGAACTAAAGAAGCTTTTAACACTAGACATACTTTTTCCTATATTGTTCCGTTTGCTCCTTTAATCATTATCATCATCAGCGTCGTCTATAAATCTGTGCCATCTTCGCATTGAAAGTTTGCTTGATTTAACTCCTGCATGCACTGTCGTTAGTCTTGACAGCACTGTTCTCTCTCTCTCTCTCTCTCTCTCTCTCTCTCTCTCTCCCTCTCTTTCTTCTGCAATTTAAAATTTGGTACTACTTAGAACAAAAAGAACTTTACCTTTTCCAATTCTCTTTACACTTATGCAGTGCTTCAAGGACGGTAGGTACATACAACTTTAGAATAATTCAGCATTACTTCAGGGGAAAGATAGTATACAAAACCCTTATGTTAAAAGCTTATGTTATCAGTAATAATGTGAATTCCATGCAAGAAAAAACAGATAGCCTGTCTTCACTGGCTAGCAAAATAGGACTTGAAATTAACAAGGAAAAACAACAATAATGAAAATTCCCTTTGATCAAAATGGAAAAATACACATAGAAGGGACATATATTGAAGAAGTCAATCACTTTGCATACCTTGGCAGCTACATAGACCAGGATGGTGACACTAGAAAGGAAGTTAGGATCAGAATTTCAAAAGCAGCATCAATCTTCAAGAATCTTGAGAACATATGGAATTCAAAAGTTATAAGCACAAAAACAAAGTTAAGACTATTCAATTCAAATGTAATATCCTCCCTCATTTATTCATGCGAAAGCTGGAAAACAACTAAAGAAATAGACAAGAAATTAGACTCTTTTGAAAACAAATGCCTAAGGAAAATACTCGGCATCAAGTGGAACGAATTCAAGAACAATGCAGAGATAAGACAGATGACTGAACAACAACCAGTCTCATGGGTGATTAGGAAAAGGAGATGGACATATGTTGGTCACTTGATGAGAAGAAATGATCAGAGAATCGCAAAACAAGCTATCAAGTGGAACACAACAGGTCAAAGAAAAAGAGGCAGACCGCGTGAAACTCTGAAGTGGACATTATTAAGAGAGGCTAAATTAACTGGCATAAAATCCTTTGATGAGGTTGAAAGACTCGCTGAAGACAGGAAAAATTGGCGAACTGAATTGCGAGCCCTATGTGACGTTTAACGGCACGGGAAGGATATAAGATATAAGATAAGAAAAGCTTATGACAGAACAAAGACTAAAAATTCATATGCCTGCCTTTACCGAAAACCACATCAGCGGATTGCTCAACAGTTTTCACTTCGTCAGTCAGAGACAGATTAATGCAGAAAGTGATTAACGAAGTAATGCTGGCCACATCGTCGTCATTTGGTGTACCGACAGGTCAAGAAAAATATTGACATTAACAACATATCCATTAAGTTCCTCTATGACACGCCAGAGGAGCACGCTGTCCGATTAGACCCATAGATGATATGCTAGCGTCAGGGTTAGCGATCCATAGCTGACCAAGACCCTGTCCCACCTCTCTGTTGGTACCCCTAGTAATAGGCCTGGCCTGGATAACGGGATAGAGATCGCCATAGTCCCCATTGTGGTGGAGTCTGCTAAAGAAGCATTGCGCACACACACACACACACACACACTGCTTTTTAGTTGTACTTCGGGACAGAAAAAAATGCTGCAATAACCCGCTCCCACGCCGATACGATGCTGTTCCTCAACATCTCTACAGCATCGGCTGCAAAGAACACCAGCTCACAGTTACAGTGAGATAGCATAAGTACAAGCAATGACACACTATGGCCACCTTTATGTTAAACGAAGGATGAAGACCAGTTTCAAACAGCCTTACCACTTACCATTGCCCGTGTCAGTCAGTCATTTGCGTGTCCCTTGCGGAACTTAGCCTCCCTAACAGCTCTCTCCTGTAGGCCTCTCGTTTGTAAGCAAGATGCCCTGCTGGTGATGCGTCCATTTCCAGATTATCAACGATGTCTTGCAGCCATCTTCACCTTGGTCTTCCTCTCTTTCTTTTCCCCATTATGTAGCCTTCCATGACCTTTAATGTGTCCAAAATATTGAAGTTTTTTTCTGTTTAATCCTCTTTACTAGCCAACCGTCTTCAATATTAAGTTCTTGTAGTATGGATATATTCTTTCTTTTTATTCCCACACTCTTCCCCAGTGTTAAAATTAAGTCTATCTGCTCTGGGGGGTCTCGCCACCAGATCTTTTTCTTATCTGACCTTCCATGTTGCTGTTTGGGTTTCTATTTCCAGAAGGTAGTTTACCATTGCTTTCCTTCCGGGCAGTGACTGTACTAGTCGGTGATCGTAGGCATTGTCTCTACAATGGGATCATCTGCCTACCATAATAGAATGTTGACCATAACCAACATTATCTGTCCGTGTAGCAAACTAAATTACTCACTGTTTGTGGATCGTTGACGAAAGAGGATTCGAATATCTCTGCTCTGTTTTCGTGTAGCCACTTGTTTCATTTACAGACTCGTGCTTCGACATTTGCCACACATACGACACTTTTATGATAAGTATATATTGTTTTGAAAATATGGGCACTAACACTACATCCCTGTGTGCCTCTAAGGCATGACAGGATTACCTTGACCTTTTTTAAAATATATATTGTTTTGGCGTTTGTTCTTACACCTTGCGTATTCACAGAATGATGAAGACCGCTGACCTTGGCCTTTTACACATGTGGAACGCTCGCTGGTGGCCTAAGAAGAACAACTGCCAAGGGAGCTTAGTCACTGAAGCTACTCCTATCTCGCTGCTGGACGTTCAGAGCGCCTTCTATTTGATTGTAATTGGCATCGCGCTCTCAGCCCTGGTGCTTGGAGCTGAGAATCTGAGACAATATGCCCACGCGAGAAAAAGTTCCAGAAGGTACACCTTTAGCAGATCAGCGTTCAGCGATGGTAGATACGACAGCCAAGTAGAGCTGACCAGGCATGATAATACTGAGGTGAGCGCTGAGAGATTTAGAGTAACACCTGAAGGAAGTCGTGAAGAAGAGCTGTCAGTAGTTGAGACAGTTCTTGGCAGCAGTACAGAGACGGAGACTGTTCTTGGCAGCGGTACAGAAGCTGACTTCAGTGGACCTGTGTTCACTCTGGATATGATGTCTCGGACTGATGCTGACTTTGAAACAGATTCTACCAATCAAATAGCAGATTCTTTGTTCGAAGAGTCTATGGACTCTGGTTTTGACGATCTTCAGCAGAGAAAGCGGCCATACGCCTTCAAGGATAAAGTACCTTTCTATTTAGCCAGAATAAGTTTTCCTAACTTTTCAAGAAGGGAGAGATCCACCTCATTATAAAGTCAATGTTTCATAGAGGTAGAGGCACACACCCAACAGTTATTTTGTGAATTCAGTGTTTTTAATATAAAGGAGTAGCTCACCTAATGAATTCAGTGATCAGCAGTAGGAGTAAAACCATTTAATGGTGAATTCAGTGTTCGAAAGAATGGAATGATGTGCTTTATTATTAAATTCAGTGCTTTAAGAAGAGACAACGCAGCTATAGACAGATTCACACAGACTCTACTCTAGTCAGAAACATCGGGCTCTGTATATCTGTATTTCGTAAACTGTACCTTAAGACAAGCTGCATTTCTAAAATTAAAACTGAATATATGGGCTGAAGGGGAGAAAAAGAGATGTCATAATAGAAAAAAACAGAAAGACAAAATAATGAAAATTAATTTTGGGGACCGTTCATGTAATAACGTTAATTATGATTTGATTGGAGATATAAATAAACGTGTTTTTTTTAAAAGAATTCGCTGAATTTAGTTGTTTTTATCGCTTACTGTGGTTGGTGTTCCTGTGATCATGTAGGTACAAGGTTATCACAGAGCTCTGGTAGTGACAGCGTGTTGACGGTGGTTGAAAGTGTGTTGTACCGTCGCGGTGTGACGGCTTGTTCGTCCAGTAGCGCTGGGTAATAATATAATTACTGTTATTATTTTTACTGTTATTCCTTTATCTCTCCTGAACTGCGAACTCCCGCTCTCAAAAGACTCGCTCTTGTGTGCGTGCGTGCGTGCGTGCGTGCGTGCGTGCGTGCGTGCGTGCGTGCGTGCGTGCGTGCGTGCGTGCGTGTGTGTGTGTGTGTGTGTGTGTGTGTGTGTGTGTGTGGTTGAGGGGAGGGGGAGAATCCGTTCCATATTTTAGAAACTAGCAAACAGCAACTTCCAGTGCGATGCTTGTGTTTCAACTGCTTCACATCAGCCAGTGCAAATAGCACGCTGCTTGTAGTTTCAAAGAATAAACAATTGCAACAATAACAACGCCTTCAAAACGGCTGAGTTTTGTATTCAGCGTGGTCAATTTATACTGAAGTGTTACTTCGCAATGTCTTAAATGAATTTGGCTGTCGTGGATTTCAATGGCGCAAAGCATGTAATGATGTGTTGTTTTGTTTCACTGATAAGATGCTATCTGCTTGACCTGATATTTTTGCGTTTGTTTGGGACAGTATTATGACACAAATGTGTGCTCTTATCAGACGCCGTTACAATTTTCAAGATGGCGACATGTTCTAACAATTAGTGTGTGTGCGCCACTTTGGTTCTGTGTAAGTACTTCGTGATTTCATTAAGCTGTGAGCAAAACATTATTGTTTTTAAACACATTTATTATATTTTTTAAAAATTTATCAGTATAATGTGCTATAAAAAGTGTCCCTCCAGGTAAATTAAGTAAGATGGACTGTACCACTGGTGTTACAGAACGCGGAAGAGAGAGAGGATTTCCGGCTTCATCAACCTATCGCCATTTATAGAAGTTACACCTGTAAATTTGTAAATTTTCATCAAATTCACATCAACTGTCAACAAACAGTGTAGACGAAGTGTCTTCATTCGAAAATTGAAGACATGTCAGTCTAGTACTTTGTACAGATATTCGACGGTTTTACTGTAGTTTATGGTGTAAGTGTGAAAGGTGCACGCAGTACAGTCTGAACATCTGGGAGCAAAGCACAGACAAAGAAGAGCACATTTCTTGGAATAAACTCAGATATATCTTAATATGAAGAAAACTAAATTGATGACAATTAACAGAACAAATATTCATTCATTCATTTGCATGTCCCTTGCGGCAAACAGCACTCCTGTAGGCCTCTCGGTTGTGAGCAAGATGGCCTGCTGCTGATGCATCCATTTGTAGATCATCAACAATATCTTGCAGCCATCTTCGCCTTGGTCTTCCTCTTTTTCTTTTTCCCATTATATTATGTACCCTTCCAAGACGGTCTTCTCTAGATTATCATGACGTTTAATGTGTCCAAAATATTTAAGTTTTCTCTCTTCAATCTTCTTTACTAGCCAGCCATCTTCAATATTAAGTTCTTGTAGTATGGATATATTTGTTCTTTTTTGTGTCCATCACATTTGAAGAACTCTTCTGTAGCATTTACATTCAAATTTACAAAATTTACTAAAATTTACAAAACAAACAAGGCAGCTGAAATATGTATCAACGAGAAAAACGTGGAAGAGGTGGAGAGTTTTAATATCTTGGATCACTGCTAACTAATAATAGAGATACAATGAGGGAAATTAAAAGGAGGTCATCTATCGTTCTTCAAAAATAAAACAACTAACGAAGTTGTGGAGAGGAACAGACAGAACTACAAAAATTAGTATTTTATAGTGCATTCGTCATTCCCATCGCAACATATGCCCGTGAGACCTGGACACTTCACAAAACAGCTGAGAAAATGCTTTTGAATGTAAATACTGCAGAAGAGTCCTTCAGATATCATGGACACAAAAAAAAAGAACAAATATATCCGTTTACAAGAACTTAATCTTGAAGAAGGTTGGCCAATAAAGAAGATTAAACTTAAATATTTTGGACACATTAAACGTCATGATAATTTAGAGAAGATAGTCTTGGAAAGGTACATAATGAGAAAAATAAATAGAGGAAGACCATGGCGGAGATGGCTATAAGACATCGTTGATGATTTGCGAATGGATGCATTATCAGCAGAGCATCTTGCTTACAACCGATAGACCTACAGTAGAGCTGTTATGGAGGCAAAGTTCAGCAAAGGACATACAAATGACTGATTGATTGACTGATTGATATGTGAAAGATTCACAAGAAAAATCAAGACCGAAACTGTCATCCTGTTAGCAAAGAAAAGAGTAGGGACTTCATTCGTCTGGAAAATATGCACTGTCTGTTTATTTTGCGCCAGGTTGGATTAGCGTGTCCATTCCCCCACCCCTTACTTCTTCTTCTTCTTCTTCTTGGAACTGCGAGCTGTTGTTCTTTGTAGCCGATACGGTGAGGATGTTGAGGCACAGCATCGCGACGGCTTGGGAGAGGGTAATGATGGCTTTCTTTCAGTCACTGAGTCCAGCTTAAAAAGCAGGGTGTAAGTATTTCTTCTATAGCAGACTCTACCACCATGGGGACTATGGCGACCCATGTCCCTTTAGTTAAGCTAGGGCTGCTCATAGCGGGAGAAGGGTGGGGGGTGAACAACGGAGAGGTAGAACAGGCTCTTCGTCAGCTATAGTTTGCCAACCCTGACGCGAAAATCTAATTTGTAAATGAAGATATAAAAAAATAACTGCGATCAACCCCAATACACAATTTGTTTTCCCCACATAAACAGCGTATTTGCTATAACAGCAGATATAATTTAATGACAGAGAGAGGGGAAATAACCGAGAAAATGCCTGTAATAGGTAGTAAGAAAGATAACCGTGTATACGATAACCAATTGTACTACTAAAATGAAAGAACACATTCACACAGGCACACACACACAGAGTGGGAACTGATGAGAGATAGTGTTTTAAGTACGAACGACGAATGGGGAAGAAGGGAAGTTCGAAAAATCTTATACAGCGGTTTGCCAACTTACAGCCCATAGAGGTATGGCCGTTCGTTCTTACGGCTGAGATCCCGTATTATTATTTAGTATGTAATGATCCATTTTGTGAATAATTTCCACACAGTTACTGTGCTATTATACATTCTAGTTAGCATTTTAAAGTGGTAGGAGACATGTCTATTCATTTTATAACGTATTATCCATTGCTGGCGAGATTCCTCAAGTGCCGTGCGTGGGGTGAAACTCCTCCCGGCCAATGAAGAAAAATGCGATTAGGGTAGCCATGCGGCGCCGCAGTGGATAAGGTGATGGTAAGGATTAAGTGAAGTTTAATCGGTATGGCCAGTAGTCTCGCGGTCAGGGCTACTCACATCACAGCACCTCTGCTCTAGAGGTTTTCCACGTCCTATACATACTGGGACAAAATGCCTAAATGGACTTAACCCAGGGGTTAAACTAAGACGTTGCTGGCGGGATTCTTCGGCTGCCGCGAGTGAGATGAAGTTCCTATCGGTCAATGAAGAAAAATTCGATTAGGGTTGCCACGCGGCGCCGCTGTGAAAAAGGTGATGGAAAAGAAAAAGTGGCGTCTAATATAAAATATAATAACAACAGAAAAAAATAGAAGAAAAAAGATCAAGAGGAAGACCAAAAGAAATTATACTGGACAGTCTGACGGGACGGTGTGAGAGGAGATCACCAACTGAGATGATGGCCTGCATGAAGGATCGTGTAATGTGGAGAAGTATAATAGCCAACGCCAGTTGGCTCGCCACATGATGATGATGATGATGATGATGATGATGATGACGTCTAATCGGTATGGCCAGTATTTTCGCGGAGAGAGCTACTCATACCACTGTATTTACACCCATACTGATGAAATATGCCTAAACCGACTTAACCCAGGGGTTAAACTTGATGACTACTCATGTGACGGTACCTTCGCTCTAGAGGCCGGTCACGTTTTATATACACCCACACTGCGATAATACGCCTAAACCGGCTTAACCTAGTTGTGAAACTTACTAGTGGCGAGGATTCGTCCTCCTCGACAAAAGCTTCGTCCTGGTCACCACCAGGAAGGGTAGAGGCTACGACCACAAAATGCTGAAGTCAGAGACACTGGACCAGTGCAGTCTAGATAGGCAACCACCTCGCACCCGACGGGGATATATCCATATCCAAATCACGTTGAGGTTTTCCGGTGAGAAAGTCCAACTCTGGACTGAATGGGCAACCACCTCTCACCCGACGGGGATATATTCATATCCAAACCACGTCGAGGTTTTCCGGTGAGGAAAGTCCAACTCTAGACTAAACTGGTGCAACGAAAACCACAGTGTCACGCAATGCCGCTTCTGCGACCCACCGAGAACATAGACCAAATCCCTACGATGCTCTGAGCCTCCATCTTAACTGAAAATATCGCGAGAAGCACAGGAGTCAATTCAGTAGGATAACGGGGCGATCTTGATGGTAGAAACGAAAGAAGAAGAAGAAGATAACATATTAAAGTAGTGAACTGTACTTAGCGTCTTACGGCCGAATCCCCCGGTTTTACACGCGGCCTTAAATCGGTGCACGACTCTACGTTACAAAAACCAAAAAAAAAAAAAAAAAGTTCAGAAAAGACAAGGGATGCTGGAGATTTATTATTTTTTTTTAAATTGGAAAGAAAGTGAAAGGAAAGTATTGATGAAGAAATAATGACAACGAATACCAGTTAAATGTTTATTTCACATTAATATTCCTAATTAATTTATGGATACTTAAAAAAAAATAATAAATTAAATTCTCTGACTGGTATTTAGCTTACTGGACTTTGGAAAATGAGGAAAGAATATTTAGAGGAAATAAATCGGTTGCCTCCCTTCTTTGTTTACTTGCTCGCTAAACTGAAGAACTTAGGAACGATTATAACAGCTGATGGGAAATGTCACAATGAAATAAAAAGCAGACGTGCTCAGGCCAAGTCAGCATTCTAGAAAATGAGAAACGTCTTGTGCAACAGATCCATATCAATGGAAACAAGATTCCGAATACTTAAATGTTACATCGAGCCAATTCTGTTTTATGGGTGTGAAGCATGGTCCATGAATAAGAGAGTACAGCAAGAAATGTAGGCCATGGAAATGTGGTTCATAAGAAAGATGTTGAGGGTACCATGGACAGCCAAGAAAATCAAAGAAGTCTTAAGAGAGGCTGGAGTTTAAAAGCAAATTATAGCAAGGATCAGAGGCAGACAAGCGAGATTTATAGGACATTTCCTGAGAAAAGGAAAATTGGAACACACTGTAGCAACTGGAAACATTGAGAGAATGAGACAGAGAAAGACAGAGAGAGGAGTTAATGGATGGAGTGTCAGTGTGGCTAGGAAGAAAGTCACCGACGGATCTCATAATCAAGTCTAAAGACTGGGAATTGTGGAGAGAAATGATCGCCCACGCCACGCGGCACGGCACTTGGAGTTAGAAACTGAAGTTTAGAATGACCTCAGCTAGTAGGACTGTGTCGCAGGATAAGATAAGAAAATGACTTTAATGACCAAGTCTAGAACGACCTATTCGTTTTGAGGCCGGTGTTATCTTGAAGCGTCTTCTGGTTCGTATCGGGACCCACAGATAAACATAATTCATTGAAAATTATCTGTTTCAGCTATCAGGTTCTATTTATTTATCTATTTATTTCTCATTATTAATATAGCGCTTAGATTGAGAGAGCTGGGAGTAGAGATTGGCACGGTCAGAAATGAGAGGCATCCTGGACGAGTAACAGGACTCCCCAGTCAACACAGGACTGGAACTATCAGCTGCAGGATGCTGATGGATAGTGAGGAAAAAAAGGGGGGGGGGGGGAGAATATATCAGATCTCACAAGAACATATCCAGAGTGCAATGATGGTGATCCACACCATAAACCACTGTTTCAGTTGTTAAGATTCTAAAACGCCTGGTCCTTTTCGAAGAACGTTAATTAATTAAAAACATAAAGATAAGCCATTTCATGCTATAAAGACACTTAACGGATACAGGGGTTACAGACCACACTTCCCTTGATCTTTGGGCACATAGCTACGCTACGTTGAGGCCTGGCCGATTTTCACTGACCGGCTGCAAAAGGAGATGTGTACCTATTTCTGTTTGAATGTTTGTTTTGTTTTTTTTTTTTTGGGGGGGGGGGGGGGGCGTTTCCGAGCCGGATTCTTTACCATTGATCTTCGCCTTAGAACTCGATAACACTAGTCACTTCGCTTCCAGGATAATACTTATTAAAATAAGCATCTTGAAAATATGAACAACAAAGCCGCCATATATCTTCTACTATATAAAGAGCAGGGAACCTTAGCGTCCTGTAGCGATTGCCTTTCCAGCCGGACACAACAGAGCCATCTTTATACGCGTCAAAGAATGTAGGCCAATCGTTGCTGGTTGTTATTATGTGCTGGAACACGTGCGTTGACTGTGTCACACTGTGGTGCGACCACGCTGCAGATGTACAGACAGAAGAAGAAGACGAAACACTCCACGCAATTATATACTCTTCGCAGGACACCCAGGAAGATCACAAGCTGGCGCACTTGGATTAATCTATCAAGACTGCGTTACCTTGGCACTCACATCGTGATGATGATGATGATGATAGCTGACGACCAAAATATATCAAGACTATTTCACAGCAACATGCATACTTACCCAATATAATTCCGGGCTTAAGTTACTGAGATAGCGCCATAATAATTCAAACTAACAACTATAACATTACTTAACCTGACTACATGTTAGAAGCCCACACAACTGCACCACGTTCTCGCTCAACAGTCAAACTGCGAATGATCCGAGCTGAAACTTTCGTCTCACACCACTTTCCACCAGCTCTGCAGGAACTTGAATGTCTCAGACAAACCGTGGGCCGAACTCTGAAACAATAATTCAGAGTTATATTAAGGATGTTGAGCAATAGAGGGCTCACCTGGGCAAGAGCAGAAAAAAAAAGGCGAAGGACAGGCATTTGTGGAAAACCCTTGCGGAAGCCCCATGTGCCCTGGGCACTTAAGGTTCAGAGAGAGAGAGAGATATTAAGGGTTTACGCCTGTGAGACCTGGACACTTAACAAAACAGCTGAGAAACACATAAATGCCTTTGAATGTAAATGCTAGAGAAGAGGCATTCAAATATCACGGACACACACACAAACAAACAAACAAACAAACAAACAAACAAACAAAAACAAATATATCCATACTACAAGAACTTAATATTGAAGAAGGTTGGCTAGTAAAGAAGATTAAACAAACAAAATTATTTTTAAATAATTTATATTTTTAAAAAAAATTATTTTGGACGTATTAAAAGGCATGATAATTTAGAGATGGGAGGGTACATAATGGTAAAAAGAGAGGAAGACCAAGGCGAAGATGGCTGCAAGACATCGTTGATAATCTGCAAATGGATGCATCAGCAGCAGGGCATCTTGCTTACAACCGAGAGGCCTACAGCAGAGCTGTTATGGAGGCAAAGTTCCGCAAGGGACATCACAAATGACTGACTGTTCAAGAGTTAGATGCCCTTGACTGAATATTGTCACGAGAAAACATGAGAAATAACACAGTAACCCGTATGCGCCAAAGATTCATAGAATTATAGGTAAGGGTCAAGGTAAACCCTGTCTTGTCTTACAGGTACACAGAGGTATGGTGTTAGTGCCCATATTTTCCTTGACCTGTCGGCACACTGGAGGGTGATGTGGTCAGCCTTTCCTTCCCACAGCTGCCGAAGAAGTCGGGTACCTGTTTCTATAACTGGGTGACAGGGACACCTCCGGATGACCCCCCCTCCCCACCCCATCTCTCGGAGCTTCGTCATAAGAGACTAGTACACTAACCACATCGCCGGTCATACGACCAGTCAAAGAGTTATCTTATCCTTATAATTCATAATCATTTGATTCTTTTTTTTTAATCACGGTTTGGTAAATAAAATGTAAAATAAAGTGTTACTAATTAGAGATGGACAAGATAAGTACGTTAATGACAATAAAGTGTTACTTATCTGAGACGGACAAGATACTCGTACGTTAATGACAATAAAGTGCTACTTATCTGAGATGGACAAGATACTCGTACGTTAATGACAATAAAGTGCTACTTATCTGAGATGGACAAGATACTCGTACGTTAATGAACTTTATTTAGAGATGGACAAGATGCATGAATGAGACGACCAGATAAAAGTACTAACAAATCTAAAAGATGCTAGCCCTGAGAGACTGGGTTAAATCTAAAGAAAAAAAAAAGATGCTAGCCCTGAGAGACTGGGTTAAATCTAAAGAAAAAAAAAAGATGCTAGCCCTGAGAGACTGGGTTAAATCTAAAGAAAAAAAAAGATGGTTGCCCTGAGAGACTGGGTTAAATCTAAAGAAAAAAAAAAGATGCTAGCCCTGAGAGACTGGGTTAAATCTAAAGAAAAAAAAAAGATGGTTGCCCTGAGAGACTGGGTTAAATCTAAAGAAAAAAAAAGATGGTTGCTCTGTGAGACTGGGTTAAATCTAAAGAAAAAAAAAGATGGTTGCCCTGTGAGACTGGGTTAAATCTAAAGAAAAAAAAAAAGATGGTTGCCCTGTGAGACTGGGTTAAATCTAAAGAAAAAAAAAAAGATGGTTGCCCTGTGAGACTGGGTCTTTGCAACGTAAAGCACTGCTTGCAGCTGGGTGTGACCGATTCTGTAGACTCAATACTGGTAAAAAAAATACACCACGAGAGGAGCTGTTCTGCTAGACACTGCACAACAAACCCCAGAGCTAACATAACGCCTGTCTCACAGCCACATCCCCAGACGAGACATGCCATTGTTATCATATCAGAACTACATAATTTTACGTGTACCGTTTTATAATTTACAATTTATTAAGGAGATAATTATAACCCCACAAGAAAAAAGATTAAGCTACAGAATATGAAGATTTCTGAAAAATGTGTCTCTAACGCATTCATATAAAACTTTCGTAGAGGAGTGTAATAAGAAGTCTAGAATATACGTAAAGAAAATACGAGTGTGTAGTAATAATTTCTTGAATTAAAGACCACAAATAATTGCATAGCAGATTCCGATAGCAAGAAATTAGGAGCTACAGAAAGATTTGCATATTTATATTTATATATTTGTTTAATTTTTTTGTAGACATGATTATAAATCAATATAGAATTGCTCTCATCGGCTGCGTCAAACTGCGAGATGTGCTATGGAGGTCACTATACCCCGATCTACGATACAAGAACGGTCATGTTACTTCACCAGCTTTCATATTTTATTGATTGCACTAGAACGTTTTATAAGATAGTGAAAACATGATGAAATTTTGCACACAGTTTTTTACGTAAATACTGATAGCAAAGAGATGACAGCAATTCCCCCCCCCCCCCAAAAAAAAAAAAAAGAATTAGAACAAAAAAACAGAAACAAGATACACACGCAAGAAAGGAAAGATGAGTTTTATAGGACGTATCTCCTGATAAAATATATTCTCGTTACTTCAGATTAACAGAAAGTAAGAAATGGAATATTTCTTTGACTAGAGGAGGCGTCTGTTGCTTTCAGTGGGTTTGTCGCTTTCACCCAACTCCTTTCTAGCAGAAAACTGTAAGGAAGAGAGTGAGGGGAGTGAGGGACCTATGAGAGTGGTAATTAAGTAATGCACTATCATCCTTATGAAATCATTCCCACTAACCAAACTCATACACAACCAATCAAAATGAGTCCGAGGGAGGAGGGGGGGGGTGCTCGATGGGATCATGGCCAACAACCACATGTCACATATACTTACAACATAATCAGTGCAGGGGATAATAACACTGTATGTACTTCAGTATCAAGAACCAACCACATCCACTTTACCACCCGATGGCTCGCCCACCGAGACATATCCCGAACTAACTGGAAAATATCTTTGAAACAACTTGTATGCTTGTGTTCACAGCCTAATGTCCCGGCCGCTGACAACAGACTGTTTACACTGTTTACAGAACTGCAATAATTGTGAATGGAGTCCTTGGATCATTTCTTCATAACTGGGCGAATGAATTTTTATATTTTTCCGCATTATTTTTTTAAGAAAGAGGCCACCAAAACCAGAGAGGAATTAGAAAAGACCTATTTGCTGCTAAGTAATCTAACCTCTGCAGGGAATTCATGTGATCTTTAAAAAAAAAAGATACTGAATTCAATGTTTGTAATCAGAACAGAACATTCAACACATTTCCATTCCGAAATATGAATTAACGCTTGAAATTTCGCTGGCTTCAGTGTGGTTTTTTTTCTCTCTCCATATCTTGTACTTTGAAGTTGTCATTGTGAAATGATGGAAACCAGATACAGAATGTTGGCCGTGGTTGTCCTGCTTGCATCTCTGGGCGTAGATCTTGTGATATCAGGTAAGAGTATATTTTGTTGTTGTCATTGTTGTTGTTGTTGTTGTTGTTTTAAACTAGACAGATGGTACTAATCTCATTAAGACTGTAGGTGGCATGATGACCCATGGGTCAGTCTTCTGTTCTGCTTCTATTCTTCATGTTTCTTTTTTTCTTTTCCTCATGTTTTGAATTTACGAGTATATTCATACATCGCATATGCTCTATAACTTTCTATCCAAAACATCCCATATGCTCTATAACTTTCTATCCAAAACATCCCATATGCTCTATAACTTTCTATCCAAAACATCCCATATGCTCTATAACTTTCTATCCAAAAACAATATAACGTCGGTTACATGAATATTCTTGTCTTCTTTCTAGTGACAATCCCTCCAAAAATTACAAGGCAGAGCGCCAAAGATATTTTCTACAAACCCGGAGAGACCGTCAAAATAGATTGCGAAGCCAGCGGAGATCCAAAGCCAAGGTACGGTTGCCATTTCCATCTTTTTGCAACATTTTTCGCACAAGCTCGTACTAAAGTTTCATTTGCAAGGCAGTTTTCGCTTTTTTTTTTCTTAACTCTTTCGCTCCAGCACAACACTGGCATAGCTGGTAGATCTTGCACACATATTAAAAAAAAACAAATTAATGCCCAGAGTGATATTTTGGCATATCTAAACAAAAACATGAAAATTATAACATTTCCACCCCAAGCCACGATTTTAAATCATAGAATAACGTCATTTCAGTTTCCTTTTACCGAATTTTCTACACAAAAACGTATTCTGACCTCACATCGTGGAAAATCATCTAAGAGTGAGAGTTAATTACATGTTATATTTGTCTTTCGTACTCTTTTCATTGTTTTCTCGCCCTTTCTCTTCATTTCTCTTCGCTTTGTTTATTGTTCTACTTTGAGAGACATAAGCTGGCCATCTTTTCTAAGTTCAAATAAAGGACGCTCAATCAATCTTGATTTGTGGTAGGAGGACTAAAACAACTCATAAGACCTCTGGGAGTCATGACCCAGAGAGGTCCACCCCCCTTAGATTGTCAGGAGTTTAATAGGACCGAAACACTTGTCTGGAGGTGGGGAGGGGAGTACTTCCTCTGATGATTTGAAGGAATTGTGTTATTGTTCCGCTCTCTACAGTAGAGTTTCTTGCATATATAAAGGCAAAATCCTCGTTTTCATGTCATTAAGCTATGTTGGGGATTACGGTGCTAGGCCTGCATTTCCAAGACCTTCGGCACAGGAAAGTCTGATGTGCTCACTATCACGCCTGGCCGCATGTACATTCCTAGATTTATCTGGTTCTTATTTATATAGAGGCTGACTGGATCCCGGGTTTTATTTTGGCATGTACCTGAAAAAAAAAATTCCCACTGCTGGGATTTGAACCCGGTATCACCGGATTAGTAGACTGAGCGTCTAACTACTCAGCTAACGCGGGGGGGGGGGGGAGGGGAGAGTTTGGCTAATAGAAATATGATACATCCTCGTAAGTTAAAATAAAGCAGTGCAATAACTGACACAATAAGACAGACAGACAGACAGACAGAGAGAGAGAGAGAGAGAGAGCGAGAGAGAGGGGGGAGGATATAAGTGGGGGCGAAGGTGAGAAGAAAGAAATCATTTTCCTGACACACTATCCGATTTCAGTCAATAACGAGAACTTATTAAATCAAATAAATGACAAAATTAATTGTCATAATTACGGTTTCTATGAAGGAAAGTAACAAAATATTCACTTTACCAAGCTCCAGAACGTCTGTAGACTGACGAGGGCAAATATTGCATTTGTTTCTCAACCGGTTTACTGCAAGAAACAGTATGAGAATAAATGGTTTACTGCAAGAAACAGTATGAGAATAAATGGTTTACTGCAAGAAACAGTATGAGAATAAATGGTTTACTGTAAGAAACAGTATGAGAATAAATGGTTTACTGTAAGAAACAGTATGAGAATAAATGGTTTACTGTAAGAAACAGTATGAGAATAAATGGCTTACTGTAAGAAACAGTATGAGAATAAATGGTTTACTGTAAGAAACAGTATGAGAATAAATGGTTTACTGTACTGATGTTACGTTACAGAACATTCTTGACACTTCTGTCTGGCTGTTTAGCTACTACTTCTGTTTGTTTATTTAGCTACTACTTCTGTGTGTTTAGCTACTACTACTACTACGTCTGTTTGTTTGTTTAGCTACTACTTCTGTTTGTTTAGCTACTACTTCTGTTTGTTTATCTACTGCTTTTATTTGTTTAGCTACTACCTCTGTTTGTTTAGCTACTACTTATGTTTGTTTAGCTCCAACTTCTATTTGTTTGTTTAGCTACTACTTCTGTTTGTTTAGCTACTACTTCTGTTTGTTTAGCTACTACTTCTGTTTGTTTAGCTACTACTTCTGTTTGTTTAGCTACTACTTCTGTTTGTTTAGCTACTACTTCTGTTTGTTTAGCTACTACTTCTGTTTGTTTAGCTACTGTTTCTGTTTGTTTAGCTACTACTTCTGTTTGTTTAGCTACTACTTCTGTTTGTTTAGCTACTACTTCTGTTTGTTTAGCTACTACTTCTGTTTGTTTAGCTACTACTTCTGTTTGTTTAGCTACTGTTTCTGTTTGTTTAGCTACTACTGGAAGCGGGCAGAAGTGTTGTTTTCCCCCGAAGGGAACGACGACAGATTCGTCAAGCAGAAAGATCTTGGTACCCTGGTCATCAACAATCCCGAGGATAAGGACGAGGGTCTGTATCAGTGCTTCGCTACCAACAGCCAGGGGATGTAAGTGTGTTACGCCGAGATTATTGCTGGTGTATGTGAGGAGTATAAAGTGAGAGAGAGAAAAAAAACGAGTGAAATATCCAGAAGAGAAGAAGAAAATAGAAAGCAAAATAGAAAGAAAAATAAGTATAAAGTTGATGGTTAGACAGACATTTGCTTTGTTCTGTTCTGTTTAATGGACACTTGAGGGGCGTAGCGGTGAGTGCATTAATCTATCCCAGCGAGGTCGGAGGTTCAAGTAAGGGCATATATGAAGAAAGAAAAAAACTATATGAATTTGACTTAACCCTGACATTGTTCTTTGCTTGACTAAGATCTCCCAGCGTGAATAATTTCAATCATCTTTAAAATACTCCAGAGCCGCCACTATCAAATTTAACCTGAAAATGGCCAAGCTAGACGAGTTTGCAAGCTCCGAACCTATCAAACACACTCCGCAACTCGGGGCTCCCCTCCGGCTGAACTGCCAGTCTCCAGACAGCGTGCCTGATGCTCAGATCTACTGGATCACCGGCGACACCTGGAATATGGAGCCCGTCTCATGGAATGCTCGCGTCACGATGGATTACGAAGGTCAGCGTGTGTTCCAAAGCTGATTTTTTTTTTTTGGCACCTTTATGGAGCTTTATATTTAAAGGTGAAATATACTTTTTAAAGAGGAAGAATATCTTCTACATGTTATCTTTCACATTTTCATGAAATAACAACAATAGCAACAACAACAACAAAACTTGTGGACGTTGCGTACTTTATCTTCAGTTTCCCAGCTTTTTCTTTTCATCTTCTCTTTAGCAGGAACTATTTTTTTGTCTAGAAGTCACGTAGTGACTGACTGACTGTCATGCTTGAAAAGGGCAGGGGTTTATGTATTCATGCGAGCTTACGTCTTTCAAGATCATTTGTATCTGGTACAGGATCTGCATTGGGTTCTCAGCTCTGCCATTTTTAAAACCATTTTTGCTCCAAAACAACACTGGTAGAGTTGGTAAATCGCGCGCGCCTATGCAAGTTAATGCTGAGAATGATTCTTAGACGAAGTCTAAATAAAATAAAAAGCAACACATTTCTAGTCCAATCTATATTTTAAATTATAGAGTAAATTCCTTCTGATTTCTTTATACCAAAATTTCTACGCAAAATATGTTCTGGCATATCACGGAAGATGCATCAGCAGCAGTCCATCTTGCTCACAACCGAGAGGCCTACAGGAGTGCTGTTTGGGAGGCAAAGTTGCGCAGGGGACATGCAAATGAATGAATGAATGAATGAGTGAATGAATATCACGGAAAACAATAGATCAGGAGCGAAAGAATTGACATTCTTCTCCTTTCACGATAATGGCTATTTCTTTTGAACAGAACAAGTTTTACTAGTAGCTTTAGATTCTGTGTTTTTTTTTTTTACCTGATATTTCTATACATTGCTGTCTATGCCGAAATATAGATTTGCTTTGCATTTACAGGCCTGTAGGTAAACTTCTTAGATGCCAGAGTCAGACAATTTTATTACATCTATTTGGGAATAGTCCTGGCATATCGCGCCCCAGACAAAGAACTATTTGAACGGGTTAAAAGCATTGATATTTATAAAACTGTAATATTCCAAGATCATTAGTTCTGTGCTACTCAAAGATCATTATTTCTGTGCTTCTCAAGGATCAATATTTCTGTGCTACTCAAAGATCGATGGTTCTGTGCTACTCAAAGATCATTATTTCTGTGCTACTCAAAGATCATTATTTCTGTGCTACTCAAAGATCATTATTTCTGTGCTACTCAAATATCAATGGTTCTGTGCCACTCAAAGACCAATGGTTCTGTGCTACTCAAAGATCAATGGTTCTGTGCTACTCAAAGATCATTATTTCTGTGCTACTCAAAGATCATTATTTCTGTGCTACTCAAAGATCATTATTTCTGTGCTACTCAAATATAAATGGTTCTGTGCCACTCAAAGACCAATGGTTCTGTGCTACTCAAAGATCAATGGTTCTGTGCTACTCAAAGATCATTATTTCTGTGCTACTCAAAGATCATTAGTTCTGTGCTACTCAAAAATCATTAGTTCTGTGCTACTCAAAGATCATTAGTTCTGTGCTACTTAAAGATCATTAGTTCTGTGCTACTCAAAGAGCATTAGTTCTGTGCTATTCAAAGGTCAATGGTTCTGTGCTACTCAAAGGTCAGTGGTTCTGTGCTACTCAAAGGTCAATGGTTCTGTGCTACTCAAAGGTCATTGGTTCTGTGCTACTCAAAGATCATTGGTTCTGTGCTACTCAAAGATCATTGGTTCTGTGCTACTCAAAGATCATTGGTTCTGTGCTACTCAAAGATCATTAGTTCCGTGCTACTCAAAGATCATTAGTTCTGTGCTACTAAAAATCATTATTTATGTGCCACTTAAAGATCATTAGTTCTGTGCTACTAAAAAATCATGATTTCTGTGCTACTCAAAGATCATTAGTTCTGTGCTACTCAAAGATCATTAGTTCTGTGCTACTCAAAGATCATTAGTTCTGTGTTACTCAAAGATCATTAGTTCTGTGCTACTTAAAGATCATTAGTTCTGTGCTACTCAAATATCACTAGGTAATCCCCATGAAGTCTGCGGCTTAGGCGGATCTTTTGTTGATACAATGCTTGCACGTTCGTGCTGTGATTGATTTAACAGTTTCACTTTGTTTTCCTCGTTCGCGGTTTTTAACCTCTCCATTTACTTGGGAATATTTAATTGGAAAACACTGTGGCAACTTGAAAAATTGAAGGAAGAAGAGACAGAGGAAGACAGAGGGAGAAGTTACTGGATGGGCCTGTCAGTGTGGCTAGGAAGAAAGTCACCGGCGGATGTCATAATCAAGTCTAAAGGCAGGGAATTGTGGAGAGAAATGATCGCCTACTCCACGTGGCATGGCACTTGAATTGATTGATTGATTTACTTCCTATTAAAAAAAAAACATCGGCACCAAATTGTGTATTACACGACACATGACGCACGTTCTCTTCTGTAAGGCACGTGCTTGTCCTGGCTTCAGCAAGTAAGAAAGAAAAACAGAGTTAAACAATAAACATTTTTGCTGGACGGCAAAATACATTAATTTGTTTTTGTAAATAATATGCCGAGAATTTTACAGCACTCTCGCGTTTACACTCATACACTTGACTTTTATTTATTTATTTTTTAAATATGATGATGATTTAAACAGCAATAAAGGAATGCCCATATATTTAAAATATTAAAATGCCCATACATTTAAAGTATTAAAATGCCCATAGATTTAAAATATTAAAATGCCCATACATTTAAAGTATTAAAATGCCCATATATTTAAAGTATTAAAATGCCCATATATTTAAAGTATTAAAATGCCCATATATTTAAAATATTACTATTGACCACAGACAGCGATATTGCTCGTATTATCTTACATATTATTTTTTAAATTTCCTGGCAAATATGCTTTCCTGTTTTATAATGAATAATAACAGAAAATAGTACGCCACTAGAGAAGAAAGCCACCAGAGAAGAAAGTCATTAGAGAAGAAAGTCACTAGAGAAGAAAGCCACCAGGGAAGAAAGCCACTAGAGAAGAAAGCCACTAGAGAAGAAAGCCACCAGGGAAGAAAGCCACTAGAGAAGAAAGCCACTAGAGAAGAAAGCCACTAGAGAAGAAAGTCACCAGAGAAGAAAGCCACTAGAGAAGAAAGCCACCAGGGAAGAAAGCCACTGGAGAAGAAAGTCACCAGAGAAGAAAGCCGCTAGAGAAGAAAGCCATCAGGGAAGAAAGCCACTAGAGAAGAAAGTCACCAGAGAAGAAAGCCACTAGAGAAGAAAGTCACCAGAGAAGAAAGCCACTAGAGAAGAAAGCCACCAGGGAAGAAAGCCACTAGAGAACAAAGTCACTAGAGAAGAAAGCCACTAGAGAAGAAAGTCACCAGAGAAGAAGGCCACCAGAGAATAAGTCCACCAGAGAACAAAGCCACCAGTGAAGAAAGGCACTAAAGAAAGATAACTACGTATTCTCTATTATTCCAGAACTGTTAGATAGAAGCTGGTGTCGACAGGGCGACTTCAGTTCTGTACTACTGTCTTACTAACAAGCAACCTTGAACTAATTGTGAGACTAATTCTGATGAAGGTAAAGGTAACAGGTAAAATCCCCTTTTTCCAAGTCATTAAAGGCATATTTGGGGATCGGCACATGAAAGTACTTGTGAAGAAAGATAGTGAATGACCGACTTATTAAACTCACCAACTCATTATCTCAGGTATCCTCTGGTTACACTGGCTGGAACATTAACCAGAAATAACAACCCAGGTGACAGGTTCGATAAATCCCACGAACATCATTGTGTAAGGCCTTGTCAAGGACAAATATCCTTTAATGTGTAGAACGCATGATGATGATGGAATTAATGCCTTATGCGGTAAATGTAAGGTTTGCAACACCTCAAATCACGCAGGAGAACTTGATGTAACAGAAGTTTTCTACGACTACAAGAATGAAACACCTCCGCTGCTGTAAAGATTAAAAAATAGCCCAACAAAACTATGCTAACAACAAATCTACAAGTGCAGGAATAGTTTAGTGTCACATTACTGAGACGCGCGTCGGTTTATTCCACAGTCAAAACTTTTCCCTACCAACTCCTCTAGACTCACAATCTCGCTCACAATCTTATACATCATCTTTCACTCAGTAACTTATAAGCCACTCACTCTCACAAGAGAAATCTCACAACAAGTTTCTACCCGTCACAGATGACAATGGGAAATAATAACATATAAATCAAGGGCGTTAAACCTGTCTATGCTTTTTTTTCATCTTTAACGATTATTTACCTTTGATCGCTCGTGTTCTGTACAGCTATTTGGGCTGATAAGAAGTTCTGTTAGAAGAACATTACCGACTAACTACAGATGTAAGAGGAAAATCCTTTGATAAATATAACGATAAGGAAACAGAGAATATGACAGCTACTTGAAAAATTAAGGCTGAATTTAACGAATGAGAGAGACGACAAGAAGGGGGGGGGGGGGGGGGGGAAATCAGGTCAAGCGGATCAAACGAAGTAGGAAGATTAGCTGGAAGAAGCCCACGTGACCGGTGTTGCCTTTGGCATTTTAGTATATATGTACCATTTTTATGTGCTGTTTTAGTATATATTGATCACATTATCTATCTTATATTTTCCCCTCCATCAGTCAATCATTTGCATGTCCTTTGCGGAACTTTGCCTCCCTAACAGCTATACTCGAGCCATGCTGCTGATGCATCCATTTGCAGATTATCAGTGATGTCTTGCAGCCATCTTCGCCTTGGTCTTCCTCTCTTTCTTTTTCCCCATTATGTATTTTCCCGTATCCTAACATATTTTTTGTGTACCCTGGTTTTAGACCGTCTGTATTTCACATACGTGACCGCAGCCGATGCCAACCAAGGCAAAGCTTACCAGTGTGTGGCCTACAACAGCGTCATGAGAATGTCCGTGTTCGGACCTCCACAGTACATCTATCCCCAAGGAGGTTGGTCGTGTCTTCTTTCAAAAACAGAAAATTACGTCAGTGTAAGGGCGATTTAGATAAACAAGTTAGCCAGTTCATTTGTACATACTGAGAAAGCTGAGCAAAGCAGATAAGCATTTAAACAAATAAGCAGATAAGCAGATCTAGTATTCATACTGATAAGCAGACCTAGCATTTATACAGATAAAGCAGATCTAGGATTTAAACAGATAAGCAGCTCTAGCATTTCTACAGATAACCAGATCTTGCATTTATAAAGATAAGCAGATCTAGCATTTAAAGAGATAAACAAATCTAGCATTTATACAGATAAGAAGATCTAGCATTTGGACAGATAAGCAGATTTGGCATTTAAACAGATAAGCAGATCTGGAGTCTGAATTAGAGAGTTTATGGCCAGACTTTTTTTTTACATTTGTATGTGTTCTACATGCATTCATTACATTTTTATATACACCACATTCAGTCGATGCATTTTATATGTGCCAAAAAGTATAAACTAGGAAAAAAGTAGGAATAGCTTTATTACTTAACGACTACATAGTTGCGATGTTTCGGCGTGAGCCTTAATCATACAAACACACACAGGACGAAGAATTAGAGAGAGGAGATAAAGTATAGATTCACATGAATATATGTTACAAAAATAAATAAATACAATGAATAGAGCACTTAGCTATAATTTGAAAGAATATGTAGCTTTTCCGACGCTTGTTCAGAAATGCACCAGTTCAAAATGTGTTCGTTCAGAAATGTACAGAAATGTGCATGGTGGAGCGTAGAAAATGTTTAAATAGAGACTTGTGATATTTGATAGGTGGATCGTAACTGAGGGTTGTGGGTGGGGAAACTGTTGAGGGAAGAGAGAGTGATACAATGCTAACCTAGCCAGGAGAAGGTGAAATAAATGATTATGGTTGGGGTAGAGGGGTTGTAATGCGATGATGTGAGGAGGTTCTGAACTATGTGTAACAAGTGAGAAGAGAATGGAGCTTAGTGGAGAGGGATTATGATTGTGGAAGAGGAGAATGTTATGTGTAGCTGAATAACGAGTTCAAACCGTGTGGTTCCAACGTTGGGTATATTTTTGTATACATCAAATCAGTTCGTTACATTTGTACATGTACCTCATCCATTCGATATATTTTTATATGTACCACATCTCTTTGCTATATTTTTATATTTACTACGTCTGTTCATTACTTTAAAAAAAAATAATTTCCACATCCTTTTGAAATGTTTTTATGTGTGTATCACATCAATTCATTACATTTTTATATGCACCACATCCATTTTTGTACAGTTTTTAATGTACTAGATTCATTCATTTTTTTTATTTACTTTTTCTGTTACTTTCTTATAGTACCTTAGCAGGATTGAAACAAATTGCTGTGAAAAGATTGGGTTCATATGTTAAGCCAGTCAACTATGACAAGCCTAACGTAGCTTTATTGTCCAGGACATGCGGGAGCACATGGCAATGATATGACAGACAGACTTGGTGGATAGGCTAAAATAAATGGCGGGTGGACAAAGCTGTGTTGGACAGACTGCGGGAAAATGAAGAGCAGGAATGGAAGAACAATTAGCTGTGAAGTGACTGCTGGAACTAGGGCAACTTAAAGGATGCTGGTAGGAAATCTGAACTGTGCTGCAGAAAACGCGTCGTAAAGAACCAACACTTGATGGGAACTATTAGCAAACATACTCTTGGAAGGAAGCTGCGCCGCGGTGGAGCATATATGGGGCTGTCCTGATTGCTATGACGCCGGAGTCTGACTTTGAACCTTTGAACTTTTCTTATAGTACACCATTCATTACACTGTTATATGTACTACGTCGTCCTTAAAGTTTTATATGTGAGTCAACGCTGATGCCGTTTATACAAAGTGGTGTGTAGCTTTTGCGCTGGTGCAGGAAGGAAACAAGAGAAACCTATGTGGAACTGAAACAGAGACAGACCATTCAGTGAAATTCAATGGTTCTCATAATTGCATCCCTCTTTCTATTTTCATTACAGCCACTGAGGTCTACTCACCAATGCAAAAGGCGTGGCCAACGTCCAGATTCGATGAGAAAGGACTAGTTGGGTCGGATTTTAAAATGAAATGTATTTTTTATGGAAAGTAAGTTGCCACTCTGTATCACTCTAAATACATGTCTTTATTAACCCTTGTCTTCCGTATGAGGACATTGTGTCTGTATTATTCACCTTTATGTCGTTATTATTATTCTTTTTCATCACGTTGCTTTACCAAGTTTGACTGGAAGAAAGGCTACACTGAATTCTGTAACAGAAAGTTTAGCTCCAATTCAAAGAAAACCCATAAAATCTGTGTCAGAGAACAGAAAACGTCTGATGAATGTCTTCTTGTCAGATGTCATATTTTATTTTCAAAGTACGTATAGTTCCAATAAGTGTTTTTTTTTTCTTCCTTTGCGTCAATCTCCCATAGCCCAACCCCAAATGTGAGATGGAAGAGACAAGACAACAGAGCATTCAGCAGCAGAGTCTTGCGGGGCAATAGCGGTGGCCAGGAACTTGTCATTAAAGATCTCCAGTTCGAGGACGCCGGGACCTACCTTTGTGATGCGTCGAGAATACAGGACAGTTCAGTCCTGGAAATGTCCATTAATCTCAATGTTAACTGTGAGTTCAGTTTGACCATAAAGTCGTTGAAAGAAGTTCATTTGTGCTTTTTTTTTAATGGTGTAGCCTTCATAGCTCGTTGACGGAGAAGAAAAATTGACCTGGATTTTATATGGCAGACTTTCAGAAATGGAACTTGGAAATAGAACAAGTAAATAAGTGATTTGGCATGCTAGAAATATGGGGGGGGGGGGGGGGGAGTGAGGCGTATTTCATGGATGAAAAATAAGCAAAATAGAGAAGAACTGAAAAGACTATTTGAAGGAATGGGAGGGTGAGAATCATGAAAATATAAGAACCTTTGGCTGCCTGAGTGATGTGGTCAGTGCGTTCGATCTCTGGTGGAGATTGGTGGATGGAGACCGGCTGAAGACTCTTTCTCTCTCCATCCCCCCCCCCCTTTCACCCGTCACCCAGCTGTAGAAATGGATATATGGCTCCTTTTGAAGCTAGAAAAGGACAGATGGCCAAGCATGGTGTTGTTATGTACCGACAGGTAAAAGAAAATAATGACACTAGCGCCACATACCAATCTGTCTCTGTGTGCACGATAGAGTTTAAGTGTAAAAGCCATTTCATTTAAGCACTTTTGATACAATTAGTGATTTTTTTAATGAAAAAAACCCATGCAAAGTAGAACATTTACACAGAAAAGAACAAGGGGAAAACTATATGCAGATAAATGGAGAACATCAAGGTTGAACACACATGTCCGTCTCCCTCTTCCTTCTCTAAAGATTGACACTGGAGAACATCAAAGATGAACGCACATGTCCGTCTCCCTCTTCCTTCTCTAAAGCTTGACACTAGTGGGTTGGTTTGATTCAGCTAGCACAAAGATTACACACTTGACCAACACAGGTTCTGTAAGACAGATTCTTGACAGACACCCAGGCAAGACACCCCACCTAAAGTGGAGAATAATATATACAGCACAATTATCGAGACCGAACATCTAGTAACTTCAGGTGTGTTTAATGGATGATGATGATGATGATGATGATGATCGATGGTGAGTGAAGCACAACAAGTCACATGTCACATATTACTCGTGATGACATGTGAATGACAAGGTCAAATGACTTACTCTAATACAACCAAATGAAGCGCACAAATACAATGAAACACACGATAATAGCGAAACGTGACGTGAGCAGCTGACAGATAATGTTGGTTATGGTCACCATTCTATGATGGTAGGCAGATGATCTCAATGTATAATAATTTAGAGAAGACCGTATTGGAAGGATACATAATGGGAAAAAGAAAAAGAGGAAGACCGAAACGAAGATGGCTGCAAGACATCGTTGACGATCTGGAAATGGATGCAGCAGCAGCAGGCCATCTTGCTCACAACCGAGAGGCCTACAGGAGTGCTGTTTGGGAGGCAAAGTTCCGCAAGGGACATGCAAAGGAATGAATGAATGACGTGTGCTAGAGAAAAGATAGAATGAATGACTGAGGCTACGCGATTGATAAGGTTTACCTAAGAATTATTGGTCTGTGAAACATGAACAGATTTCGCGATCTTAGTCGATGTGGAAAGGAGATCTTAGTTGATGTGGAAAACCGAGTCACAGAACAGAAATTTTAGTTAATGTTATAACAGCTATATATATATATATATATTAGATCAAGCAAGAAAGGTTGCCAGGGAATGCTCCCTCCTCTGTTAATTGACCTTCAAGGAAACATTTTCCTTTAGAAAATTTAACACCGGCTAGAAAGCTTACAAAAATGGGGTGTCCCATCGTGTTCTCGGCCACCATGTGGTTTTTCTCTTCTGAGAAAACAGTAACCAGTAACATACAAGAAAACAGATAATTTTATGGCGGATAAGCCTTGTGCTGGAAATTATGATCTCCACAGATCGGAAACAGCAAGGTATCTTCCAAACACAGTCTATATATACATATAATGTGTACTTTCTATAAAGAGGGACTTTTAAAGTCTATCTCCTGTCCTGATTAGGATCCTGGATGAGACTAGTACTGGCCTCATTGCCCAAAAGTTTGCTTATACTAGCCTCATTACCCAAAAAGTTTGCTTATACTGACCTCATTACCAAATGTTTGCTTATACTGGCCTCAGTACTCAAAAGTTTGCTTATACTGGCATCATTACCCAAAAGTTTGCTTATACTGGCCTCATTACCCAAAAGTTTGCTTATACTGGCATCATTACCCAAAAGTTTGCTTATACTGGCATCATTACCCAAAAGTTTGCTTATACTGGCATCATTACCAAAAAGTTTGCTTATACTGGCATCATTACCCAAAAGTTTGCTTATACTGGCATCATTACCCAAAAGTTTGCTTATACTGGCCTCATTACCCAAAAGTTTGCTTATACTGGCCTCATTACCCAAAGTTTTCGCAAGAATTCACTGAATTATTCATATCACAGAGGCCAACGAGCAATACCTGGTCAAAACTCTATCTCATCTCCTACAGGTTGTAACTGTTCTACAACCTGCGCTTCAGGGTTCAGAGACCATCATGGTACTCATGAAGTGGAATCTAGTATGAAACATGCTTATTAGATCAGCTCCAATAAAATCACTGTCTAAATCATGTCGGCGTTTACTTATTTTAAGGAACACTTAAAGTGTAATCCAGACTTACCTGACTTCAGATGATTTTTTTCCCCTTACTTTTGTATTCAGCTCGTCCTGCGTGGAAAGTTCAACCCAAGGATATAACTATCAGTGAGAACGGCACAGCACAGTTCGAGTGTTCCGCAGAGGGATTACCAAAACCTGCCATCTACTGGTTTGTCAACGGCCAGCCACTTGAGAGTGAGTTGTCTGTCACTTAAACTGCCTTGCCTTCGCATGTCGTTCATTGTCTCCTAAAGTTTTGTATTATATCATGCAATGTTTCCCCTTAAAAGAATGCCTGTCATTTATTTTAAAGCCAAAAAGAAAAAAGCATACAAGAAAACAGATAATGTTATGGCAGGAATGCTTTATTTATTTAATTACTTCAATATGAGCACCTGGTTGTAACACTGCGCTTGTAGTCCGCCTTCTGCCAGACACACTATAGCTTATCTCTAAAGTAATGCTTCAGATCTATACCTCAGTTCTTCTGTTTCAGTTCTTGTAGCGAACGTTTACTTCCTGGCTGTACAATTTGTTTTTACATAACTTCAGATGCAAACATCCGAGGTAGTGAGATCAAGTAAGAAAGTTCGACACGGAATTCGTCCCTCCTCTGTTAACTGACATTCAAGGAAAAGTTTTCCTTTAGAAAATTAAACAACGGCTAGAAAGCTTTCAAAAATGGGTGACCCATCGTATTCTCGGCCACCATGTTGTTTTTCTCTTCTGAGAAAGCAATAACCAGCACCATACAAGAAAACAGATCATTTTATGGCGGATATGCCGTTGTATTTCTGCCTTGTGCTGGAAATATTATGATCGTCCACAGATCGGAAACAGCAAAGTATCTTCCAGACACCGCTCACTCATCTTATAGTTCTTAAGTCGGCACGTTTAAATCAACGGCTTCTTTAACACACTTTAAATACTGACGCTTGTAAATCTTGAGGAATTTATATTTTATGAAGGTATTGAAATTGCATACTGTAATGATGTTCTTTTTTTCTAGATTCTTCTACTGATAGAAACATTAATTCACTTGTGCAACCTAAGCCCGTTAGGTTGTCCTTTACCACTCCCCCACAGCGTTTTGTTTCTTTTTTTTTTTTCACTTAAGATTTTAGAAACTTTTCAGTCCCTTCTCATTGCCCATGGAGGGAATGTTTCTCCTTTATTTTGAAAAGGCTCGCTCATCTTTTATATTTATTTGAACTTTCTCTCAAGAGCTGTCCTTAATGTCATTTTACGCAAGCTCCAGTTGAAACTATCAAGAGGATTAAAACCATAATGAAGATCATATTCGAGCGCGAACATTAAAAATAAAGGCATGAGTCAGGCGGTCTCGCGAATGATGAAATCAGGAAACAGAACAAGCCCGGGATCCCCATGCTAACCAAACTTCCCTGAGTAGGCTACCTCAGACAGTGATGGTAACTTGTTCACCGCAAGCTGCTCGGCAGTCTGATTTCTAACTTTAATTGCTGCCTCAGTATTTACAATGTAAATATTGCTGGAAATGATAACAAGAACGATTATGATGAACTACTCATAGTCCATGTGTCTGCTGTGTAAATATAAAACTATAATAATGTGTAGCACGTTGCTTCTCTCTCCACAAGCTGCTCTGAAGACCGATGTACGTCTGGACCACCGCTTCCATCACCTGAAACCGGAAGTAGTTGTGCTGGAACATGTCACCAAACTCGATTCCATGGTCTTCCAGTGCAACATCTCAAACATCCACGGCTTCGTGTGGGGGGAGGCTTTTCTAAATGTTCTAGGTAAGTCCTTGGGGATGCAGAACAGGTTTCTGTGGCATATATTATGCAAGTTTCTACATCTCATATTTGTGAGAGGTTTTTTTTTGTGGTTCATATTCAACAAAGTATTGACTCAACTACACTGGAACATAGTGTTGAACTTTAAGACAGTCTTTCATCAAACAGGTTTTTTTTAAACACATGGACACTCAATCACCTTTGAAAATGAAACGTATACATATTCGTTGTGTTGTAACAGTCAGTCAGTCATCTGCACGTCCCTTTCGGAACTTTGTCTCCTTAACAGCTCTTCTGTAGGCCTCTCGGTTGTAAGCAAGATGCCCTGCTGCTGATGCGTCCATTCGCAGATCATCAACGATGTCTTGCAGCCATCTTTACCTTGGTCTTTCTCTCTTTATTTTCCCCATTATGTACCTTTCCAGGACTGTCTTCTCTAAATTCTCATGACGCTTGTATGTCCAAAATATTTTAAGATTTCTCTGTTTAATCTTCTTTACTAGCCAGCCTTCTTCAATATTATGGTCTTGCAGTACTGATATATGTGTTCTTTTTGTGTCCATGATATTTGAAGAACTCTTCTGTAACATTTACATTCAAAGGCATTTATGTGTTTCCCGGCTGTTCTGCTAAGTGTCCAGGTCTCACAGGCATATGTTACGATGGGAAAGATGCATGCCATTAAAAATCTTATTTTTGTAGTTCTGTCTGTTCCTCTCCCTAGCTTCTTTAGTTGGTTTATTTTTTGAAGAACGATAGATGTCCTGTATCTCCATTATTAGTTATTAATGATACTAGATATTCTAAACTCTCCGCCTCTTCCAATTTTTCCTCACTGATATATATTTCAGCTGCCTTATTCGGTTTGTCAGTTGTCATCAATTTAATTTTCTTTGCATTTAGATAAATATTTTGCTCTTCACTATTCTTACGGACTGACATAATTAGTGTTTCCATTCCTTTTTGTGTTGTGGACAGTAATACTGTGTCATCTATGTCATAAAATAGTGCCTTGTAAATTAGGATAGTATTATTGTTATTAATGACATTACTATTATTACTATCCGTATTTTATTATGGTTACGATTTTTATTGATCAGTAGAATGTAGTTAAGAAACGAAGTAAATAACTTGAGAACCAGTGGGACAGAAGCTCCTACAGTATTAGTAGCAACCTTACGACAATGACGGGATGGACGCATATTATATAATTCGGATTAAGGAAACACACCCAGAATACCTTGTACAATAGTCATGACGCGACTAAACTGAATGAGTAAGTCAATAGTACATATAGAGACAGACAGACGGACACTGTCTAAACAGATACGGACAAATACCCTACAGGTATCGCAAACACCTGACACTGGATAAGAAGAGTTTACCCAACACGAGAAAACTGAATGGACGCAATAGACTCACTGACAGATGAGGCATTTTGCTTATCTTAGGATGAAATTTGTACACATGAATAGTAAGGTGGACCAACAAGATGGACCAAAAGGAGGGGTCCGATTCATCCAGATGTCCAATCAGGATCCAATCAGTATGCAGTCAACCAGATGACCAATAGAAAAATCTAGAGATGTGTCCTATTGGACAACTGATTTACGATATATAAGACCAGCATTCATTTTTGAGAGAGGTAGATAGAAGTTAGGGAGAGCAACTGCAGATACAGCAGAGAGGTAAAGAACCACAGGAACAAGGAGAACAAGAACAAGAAGAAACAGGGACGGACAGAGGAGAAGAAGAAAAAGTCGTCAACTTGTGATTATTAGTAACATCCAGTCGAGGGAAGACCTCAAGATAGAGTTATTCACCGGTTGTTGATCTAGGGCAGTGTAGTGTTAGGCATTTTCGGCCATGGTGTAACTAGAACATGGCAAGATTTTGAATTTGTGAACAAGGATTATGTGCTTCAACGAAGAAACCAACGAATTTTATTTCCTACGGTATCTTATTCCAAATAATTTTGTCAGCAATGCATCTGCGAACTTTCAGAATTAAATGGATTCAGTGAACTTATTCGGCGGACTTGGTCAAGTGAGTCTTGTAATGTTTGTGAAGCCTATTCAAGACAAGAGAAGTCGCGATGTCGTTCAAGCATCCATCATTAATACATATTATAATCAGAACCTTTCTATATTATCGTCTCAGTGGTGTAGTCATTCATGAAGGAGCTCCACCGGTTCACAGCGTCAGTAATTTACAGACACAATAACCCTAAACAACAGAGCGCCCCTGGATGGCTGGCTCCTCAGTCGGTGGGGCTGACTTCTGACCCGCTTGTCTCTGCATTCAGTTCAAGTAAAAATGGATACATACCCATATAATAGAATTTTTGGTGGTCTTATTCTTTCTGTCTGTACTGTTGGTGTGTACAGTGTATTAATGGGGCTTTACTTAGGCCGTATCGTATCGTAGTGATCACGTTACACACGTGAATAATAGGGTAGACTTTCATCTTGATCTTCGTGAGCTGAGGTTACTGGACTAGTTACACACATAATTCCAGCTCTCACTCTCACCTGCTGGATTAGTTAAACACTGTTCCAGACATACTTCTCATCCAGGCTCTTCAAAACCTCACGTTGACGACAACTGGTACAGATAGTCAAGTAAATCATGGGTAACGGTGACATGGAACATTTATTGATGGAAGGATGATAACGTTGATGAAAATAACATTAAATCCGACTGCCGCCTGGTTATCCCTGCCATGTGGCCAGTCCATTCATACGTACAACTGCAGTACAACTATAACGTTCATATATTCCACGAAGAAATCACACAGTACAACTATAACGTTCATATATTCCACGAAGACATCACACAGTACAACTATAACGTTCATATATTCCACGAAGACATCACACAGTACAACTATAACGTTCATATATTCCACGAAGACATCACACAGTACAACTATAACGTTCATATGTTCCACGAAGACATCACACAGTACAACTATAACGTTCATATGTTCCACGAAGACATCACACAGTACAACTATAACGTTCATATGTTCCACGAAGACATCACACAGTACAACTATAACGTTCATATGTTCCACGAAGACATCACACAGCTCAAAAAAACTCCCACAAATTTACACGTTCAAACCAAAACTTACCCCACGCACTCAGCCTTGCCCCACAATTCCCTGTCACGTGTTTTGCAGCCCACGTGACCTTCTCGAAGGATCTCAAGAGGAGAAAATTCAAAAAGAAAAACTCATAATAATGCCCTTAGTATCAAGCCAACAGTTGTTACACGAATACTGCTATAGATACTCCCCTCCCCTCCCTTACAGCAGAGATTTGCCCATGCAGATCTCTCCAAACACACCATCACAGTTCACAAGGAACACATACATCCATATCTCATTCCACTAGGACACTCAAATGTATAACATGTCAATTAAATACAGGTGATTACATTCTCAAAAAAAAACCATAGGACATCGAAGTCAACTCAATATTTCAACTAAATGCTTCTTATAACACTCTTATAACACAATAGGACATCAAGCAAATAAAAATAATACATGACATACATCTGCAAACCACACACTATCAAAACATCAAGATATGCCACACTATCTCAAAGTGACATATATAAGCTATAAAAAATAACAGAACACTAAACATATCAACACCATCAAATAAATGCCACATCATAAAATATATGACACATCATCAAATATCTGACACATCATCACAACAGTAAGTGTCATAACATACAAATATATACAAGGTCAAGACAATAAAACAAAAGACACACAGTGAGCGCCACTGACTCAACAATGAGGAGAGTTGGTTTTCGGGACCGCTAAGATGGATCATCCTTGACAAGATGCAGTAGAAGCACTTATGAATTTGCCCAGAGTGCCATGTCGTTATAACTCTTTGTTACAACGTTACTGACTCGGTAACTTGATATTTACAAAATCTTTCCCTCGCTGCTGGCACGGTTACTCACAAAACTTGTCTCATCACTCAAACATAGCGGAGGCACCAACGATTGTGGAACGTCCTCAGAGCGCGAAGGTCGCAGAGGGGCAACCTTTCACCCTGGCTTGTCACGTGACAGGGAAACCAGATCCTATCATCACGTGGTACAGAAACGATCAACAGGTGACAGGTGGACGATACAAAATAAATGAGGCTGGTGATCTCTATGTTGAGGTAAGAAGACACTTCTTCTTCTTCTTCTTCTTCTTCTTCTCCTCCTCCTCCTCCTCCTCCTTCTTCTTCTTCTTCTCCTCCTCCTTCTTCTTCACCTCGTCTTCCTTCATCTGATTTCGGCTCAACGAATTTTTTTAATCCAGTCCACCTTTCTACTTCGATCCCCGTTCACTTGGCTAAACTGCTGCCTGTTTCCACGGGCACTGCTGTGAGCCGGAACAGTGTCTTGGCTGACTCTGGTTTGCCAGTCCTGACGCAAGACGTTAGCTAGGGTTCGCTGTGTCTTTCAGCTTGAGTAATACGTCTTTCCAACGCGTCACTGTCTGTGAAACAAAAGGTATGAAACGGGTAGATGAGTGATTTCATGGACTAACGGTCTGAAACCTTTTATACTGTGGCCTTCTGCACCGTGAGCCATAAAACGCCGTGAGAAACCACCAAGGAGACCTGAGGAGTGAGACAGGGTCAGAAGACACGTGCTCGGGGTAAACGCTTCGGGATTCCTCTCCAGGATCTGGAGTGGACTGTGGGCTTTGCCATGTGGACAGGGATCAGGATCTGATGTGAACAACAACCTCGAACGAACAAGAAGAAGGAGAAGAAGAAGAAAATAATGATGATGATGATGATGATGATGATGATGATGATGATGATGATGATGATGATGATGATGATGATGATGAAGCTATGAGAAACAGAACAAGATCCATTGGCTCTGGAAATTGAGAAACAGAAAATTATAAAGTCTTGCTATTACTGAATTAGAGAGTAAAATCTCATTTGTGATGGAAATACAAATAGAGTGAAATCTAGTCCTTCTGAGAAATAAGAAATAGAGAAGATTAAAGTGATAGTAAAGCAAAATACGGACTTGTTGCTAGAGTTACAGCGAAAAGAAGAAAGAAAAATACCTCTCGAAAGATGCTGAAAGAAGACCAATCATCTTATGGAGATCGCGTTACAAATAACAGCAATTATTATTATTATTCGCGGCTTGATTCGCTGAATGGCTAGACGCTCGATTTACTAATCCGTTGATGCCAGATTCAGATCCCAGAAGTGGGATTTTTTTCTGGTACCACACATCAAAAAGGCCCGGGGTCAACCCAGCCTCCAAAAAATGGTACCAGAGATATTTGGTAAGGTAACTGCGGCCAGACATGGTACTGACCACATCACACTTTCATGTGCCGATGGTCTTGGAAGTGGGAGCCTATCACCGCATCCTTAATGTGGCTTAATGGCATGGAAACGGGAATTGTTTGTATTATTATTAGTGTTCGGTGAACCAAATCATTTGGTACGTTACCGCTTCCAGATGGCTGTGCTGTCAGATGCCGGTGAGTACCGCTGTCACGCTTGGAATATCTACGGGGAAGAGGATGCCAATGCAACTCTCATTGTCAGGCGGAAGACTGTTATCCAGTGGTATCCAATGGATTTAGAGGTGAGGGATACTGTCCGTGACAGGAGTAAGGCTTAGATGAAAAAAATGTTTGTAACAAATACTTCTAGAATTTAAAAAAAATGTAATTCTCTCTCTCTCTCTTTCTCTCTCTCTCTCTCTCTCTCATAGAATTTTGTCACACAATGCTCCGCCTTACTTGTGGCCACTGTTTACGTCCAGCATTAAACATAGCCAACGTTTAAGAAACTGTCTTCTTCATAAACCCAAGCTAGCTCTGTACAAGAAAAACCTTGCATACTCTGCAGTACAGCTCTGGAGTTCACTCCCCTACCATCTAAAATCCTTCAATAACACTTCATCCTTTAACCCAAGCCTTTTTCAATATTGACTGACTTGTAACTATATGCATCAGAAGCAGGGATTCTTGCTTACAACCGAAAGGCTTATAGGAGAGCTGTTAAGGGAGGCAAAGTTCCGCAAGGGACATGCAAATGACTGATTGTAACTGTATGCCTCTATAGAATATCTAATAGCCTCTCATCTCATGACTCGCCAGTCACTGAGTTTTGTTCTAAAAGAACATAGTTCTAAACGTAATTTTGTTAGATCTTGCTAGAAATTATCTTAATGAATGTGCAAAAGTGTTATGTCAGAAGAACTTCATTGAAAATGTATATGTGTGTGTATGCATGTGTGTGCACGCTATCTTGTTAGGTTAGTTATCTCTCATGTAGCTTATTATTTTACATTTGTGAGTTCGTTGTCTTAGACGAGTACCTGTGAATGCAATAGTTAATATTTTTCATCTAATTTGTACTTTTATATTAAATAAAGTGTGTGGGAAGAATGAAAGATGGAGTGATGAAGAGCAGAATGTAAGATGGGCCTTTCTCTCTCTCTCTGTATATCTCTGTCTTTTGCTCTCTCTTTCTCTTTCTCTCTCTCTTTCTCTCTGTCTCTGTCTTTTTCTCTCCATTTCTCTTTGTCTCTCTCCCCCCTCTCTCTCTCTCTGATACACTGTTTAAATGTAACTCTTTCTTTCAAGTAGGCACTTGTATTTAGTCTTTACTGAGTCAATGTAGCTTCTTCTTCTTCTTCTTCTTAGTCTATCTCCTTGGACAAGCGCACCCCAATATTCTTTGCAGTCGATGAAGTGAAGTTCTTGAGGTACAGCATGTCGGATTGGGAACGTGTTACGGCATTTTTTTTTAATCACTGGGTGCAGACTGAAACAAAAAACCTGGGGGTGTGCAATACTTCTTTAACAGACTTCACCGTCATGGGGATTATTGTGATCCCTTTCCCTTAGTCTGATTAAATCTGTTACTGGGGGGGGGGGGGGGACCAATGGAGAGGTCGAACTGGGTCTTGATCAGCTATGGACGACCACCCCGGGTGCTAGCATGTCAGCTATTGGCCGCTGATTAACCAAATCGGACAGCGTCTTCTCCCCCCCCCCCCCGGGTCGGTCTAATTCAAGACATTAATTTATTAATTTCTTGACAATGTTGCATTTATTTCTGACAGTCATTATTAAATAGACACCCATTTATCTCTGACTCACAACTTTTTTTTACTCTTTTGATTAAAAACTTGTCAACATCATCTTACTGCCCATGTATGATGGAGTGTTTTGTTTGTTTTTTCTCTCTCTCTTTTCCTGTTGAGAAAGCTTCCTCATATTTTCCTTCCATCTTCTTCTTGTGTCTGAACTGTTTGACCAGAATTTCCCCCTTGGTTGAATTATTGCCGTCAAGAAAAGAGCGATAATTTCAACAGTCAGACAGGTCACTAGAATGATTTTAAATCAGCTTTCACAGATATATCAACAGCAACAGATGAAGATATGCTGTTTTAAGACTATTTAGCTTGTTAAAAAAGAAAAAAAAATTTTTTTTTAAGTGGGCATTTAAATTGTTGGAAGGGACAAGAAATTGACGGGTGGCCCGATACCCCTGATGGGAAATATCAGCATGGGGCAAGAAATATGCTGGCGCCTGCAATGATCCTGATGCATGCAAGCAGCAGCGTGAAGGAATAGCCAGAACCCACGACAGTTCATGAGAGAAGCCGAGTATGCTACCAGTTTGGTCATTTCCCTCTCCCAGATGTAAAAACACCTGGACTGAACAAAACAGCCCAGAAACACATAAAATGCCTTTGGATGTAAATGCCTTTGAATGTAAATGCTATAGAAGAGTCCTTCAAATATTATGGTCACAAAAAGAACATACCCATAATACAAGAGAATCCGGCCGGAGGCGCCCCAGTCACCCAGCTGTAGAAATGTTTACCCGACTTCTTCTGGAGTTGAGGAAGGAAAGGCGGCCAGGCGTGATACTGACCACATCACCCTCTAGTGTGCTGACAGGTCAAGGAAAATATGGGCACTAACACTATATCCCTATGTGCCTCCAAGGCATGAGAGGATTACCTTTACCTCTTTACCTATAATACAAGAACTTAATATTGAAGAACGCTGGCTAGTAAAGAAGATTAAACAGAGAAAACTTAAATATTTTTTGATATTTTAAACGTCATGAGAATTTAGAGAAGGCTGTCTTGGAAGGGTACATAATGGGAAAAAGAAAGAAAGGAAGACCAAGGCGAAGATGGCTGCAAGACATCGTTGATGATCTGCGAATGGATGCGTCAACAGGTCAGGGCATCTTGCTTACAACTGAGAGCCCTACGGGAGAGCTGTTAGGGAGGCAAAGTTCCGCGAGGGACATGGAAATGGCTGAAAGAGAAGTAAAGAGGAAGACTGGAGGTTACGTCATGTCGATCTGCTTAACGTCTGGTAAAAGTTGAACATTGCGGACCATGAGCAGTAAATGTCACTTCAAGACTTTGGTGAAATTAGAGTTTTTAAGAAAAGCTGAATGTTCGTAGGCAGTCTTTACGTCATGTTCTGGGGGGGGGGGGGGGGAGCCACTCATTATAAACCTGATGAGGCTAGCTACAGAAACAGTATTTGGAGCTGAGCGTGTTGGAGAAGATAAATACCAGAGGTTAAACCTCATTGAAGACGCATAATACTGTGGGAAGATAACAGTCCCACATACAGAACAAGAGCTGGACTGGTGCCATACATACAGAAATAACACTACGCGTAAATAAAGTCTATAACACCTCGAGTTTCATAGTAGAGAAGAAGCACAATAAAAAGAAAAAGGAAAAATCTAACCACATAATTTCACATAGTATGCCTGTCTGTAAGTTTATGTGTTACCGGTTTTTTTTTTTTACTTATCATAGAGAAATAGTGAAATAATCACACCATGGTTAGAATTTTTAAAATGTAATGGAATTCTGTTTATCGAGCAGTAGGTCTGTTATTTTGCGATCATAAATTCACCTAGATTTTTCTCACTTGACTTTAGCACCAAGATAATGTAATATAGTCAGTAAATAAGAAAGGAATGCATTATACGTCATGTTTCCTGGTGTTTCCCGCTTTGTTAATTATTTTTATCTTTTTTTACAAAAAAATGTAATGAGAAAAAAAAATTCATAGTTAAAAAAATATTTGCATATTTTTAGGCAAAAATCAATTCTTCTCCTCTATTTTTGATAGAGTTCGTTCGTTAGAAAATTGAATCATCAAGATTACAAATATTCTCTCTCTCTTTCTCTCTCTCTCACTCTCTCTTTCTCTGTAAACTAGGTTCAGAGAGGTATTTACGCCAAATTCACCTGCTCTGGAACTACTGATCCAGAAGAGACAACCAACTTAAAGGTGTCATGGCTGAAAGACCACGAACCTATCGAGCTAGGGACAAGAATGTTTTTAAACATGCAGGTAATTAACTTGTATTTGTTTGTCTAATAACTCCTGTAAAAACATGCAGGTAATTAACGTGTATTTGTTTGCCTAATAACTCCTGTAAAAACATGCAGGTAATTAACGTGTATTTGTTTGCCTAATAACTCCTGTAAAAACATGCAGGTAATTAACGTGTATTTGTTGGTCTAATAACTCCTGTAAAAACATGCAGGTAATTAACGTATATTTGTTGGTCTAATAACTCCTGTAGAAATGAAGTACTATTGGTTAACCTATAGCACATATCAAAATGTCATGGTACGAGCCTCTATTTCTAATTTGCATTTTCTTTCTTGCGTTTCATTTTAGACTTATCTCTATGCGATTCTGGATTCACTCTGCTTTTCTTTCCCTCCATGTCGAGTATAGATCATTCTTTTCTTGATCATCTGTTTTTGTTTCGTCGACAGAATATGTCTATCCTATATCTATTTGCTAAGTACTCAAATTTTAAGTTATATGTTTCCAGTACGCTAGATGATTTCATTTTTTTTAAAATTTATATTGTGTTCGACAGTTTTCCCAAACATTCGTCTTTTCTCAATGCTTCAAATCCTTTGAGCACGCTTCATATTTTGTTATTAGTTGTTTCCTTTTGTTGAAAGATCTGTTCTAACTCACTTTATAAAGAATGAGCATTATTTGAAGACTGCGCATAGAAGAAAACAGCCCAGGATAGAAATAAATGGGGAGCCCGTGTTGATGGGCTATGCTTCAGACAGGGGTAAAGAAGACGAGAGAGAGAGAGAGGGAGGGAGAGAGTTGTTTTATGTGTGTGTATATATATATATATAAATGTGGTCCAAAAGTAAGTGTACAGATTTATTATTTACATGTTATAATACTCACATGAAGTTACAAGTTATCTCCAAAGTACAAGCATTGGAAAGTTACGCAATGGTTCCAACTATTTTTTTCCGCTGATCGCAGAATTGTCAGACTCGCTGAACATGTTTTTGAAGTCATTGCAAAACATTTTTGTAGAATGTCTGATTAACTGTCTGTCCTGGAGGTAAAATATCTTTGTACACAGTTCTATGGTTGTTGAAACTTGAAGAACTTCCACACTGTGATCGTCTTATTGAAGAAATTGACCTTATGGAGCGAGGTTCATCTTCACCATTTTCTCGACCTTCTTTGAAAGCTGTGTGCTTCCAAAGACCATATTCTTCGACAGAGTGATATCTCCATAAGTTTCATTTAAATTTTCAAATGTCTCAGTGACAGATTTTTCTTGAATTTCACACAAAATTTGACAGCATACTGCTGTCCGATACATCGTTCTATGACAAACGTAACGTGGTATTAAAACATGACCTCACACAAACTGCAGTAGCGAAGGAATGACTCGACCGATCCAGCTGAAACAATTCTGGACATGCAACTGAGATCTCTACTAACACGAGAATATCCACCAGTGATGTGTTACATTCCACATTTGTACATAGGAAAATCAGTACACCTACTTTTGGGACACAGTGGGATATATATATATATATATATATATATATATATATATATATAATCTGAAACCATAAAGCTCTTCTGGCAGCCGTATTAAATGTTAGAGCTAACCTGATGCTCTCGTTGTTCCTGCAGTTATTACCTTCAGGTATTAGTCTCATTATTTTCCGTTAGCAAATGTCAGTCGTCCAACATGTGCAGGTTTCTTTCTGACAGGACCACTCTTTGACCATAAGTGGCAGCGAGCCCAGAGATACAGGCACCTACACCTGCGTAGTGAGCAACAACCTAGACAGTGCCAATTCTTCTGCTCGACTTGTTGTGACTGGTGAGTCTGACATGTTTACATGAGGCAAAGTTCCCTTTGAATCTGAAAAAAAAAAACGTTTGACTGTCATATTCAAGGTGTCCATTGAAAACTTATATATTTATGCTACGATTGTTGAGTTATTTTGTGTTTCTTTCATGTAGATATATCTCTTTTATTGCCTTCCTTTATATCATATCCAATCGTTTGCCTTTTTTTATGTACCGTTTTGAAATTGTTTATCCCCGAATACACTTGCTTGATCTACCGAATTGGGACAGATATCAATAACTGATATGACAGGATTCAATTTCGGACTTCGGGTGTGAGTTCGAATCCTACCACCTCCAGTTCGTCAGGATTCTAGCCCGTGCTACGAAGCACGTGCACTATGCTGAGATCCTTCTTGATGAGGCGAAATCAGAACATTTATGGACCTGCCGATATGCAGTGATAATAACCCTTTAACATTTTTAACAATAACATGTTAATCTGGCCGTATTTATTGTTTTTATTAAATCATTTTCTTGAACTGTAATTGTTTTTTTCTAATTTATTAAACATCTACAAAGGCATCAATAGACTATCCTGATTCTACAAACAGCGATTCATTGTAGACGTTTATGTCAGCAGAACTGTCGAAGCTGCCGAAATCGAACGAATGCCTACTCATGACTGGGAGGAGAGATTCCTGCACGCCAAGAATGTTCAGTGTATGTAGACCTGGACAATCAGACCTGGTTGGAGGGTCTTGATCTGAGCCAGACGCTGCGGGGCTGTCACTAAAACCTGGAGGAAGTTGTGGAATTATACTCTAGTTTTCGGATGCCAAATTGAATACGATGCAGCAGTTTAATGCTGAATAAAAATTAAAAGAAAGAAAGAAAGAACGAAAGAGAAAGAAAGAAAGAAAGAAAGAAAGAAAGAAACTACCCGTTGCTAGTTAAAATCGCTATTTTTTTTCTGACAGATATCCCAGATGCCCCAACAAACGTGATTATTTACAACGACTGCGGAACAAATTCAACAGCGGAAGTACTTTGGGACGCAGGAAGCTTCAACAATGCTCCCATCGAATATTTCATTGTTGGTGAGTTCAACATCGTATCCCAAGGTGTACTGAAAGTCAAGCCCTCAAAATAATTTTGATACGTTTCAGAAACGCGCGTGTTTAATAGACTTTTCCCCGTCTTCTGTCCCTGTCTGGTATTTTATCCGATAGGGAGTTCTGAATTAATGCAAAATAACCCAAAACTTTGAGGTGAACAACGAGAATATATCAATCAATCAATCATTTCTCTCCACAATTCCCTGTCTTTAGACTTGATTATGAGATCAGCCGGTGACTTTCTTCCTAGGCACACTGACAGCCCATCCAGTAATTTCTCTCTCTGTCGTCCTCTGTCTCTTCTTCCCACAGTGTGTTCCAGTTTTCCTCTTCTCAGAAAATGTCTTGCAAATCTCGCTTGTCTGCCTCTTGAACCATATTTTCGTGGCCTCCATTTCTTGCTGTACTCTCTTATTCATGGGCCATGCTTCACACCCATAAAACAAAATTGGCTCGATGTAATATTTAAGTACTCAGAATCTTGTTTCCATTGATATGGATCTGTTGCACAAGATGTTTCTCATTTTCTGGAACGCGAACTTGGCCTGAGCATGTCTGCTTTTTATTTCGTTGTGACATTTCCCATCAGCTGTTATAATCGTTCCTAAGTACTTGAATCTATCAATTTGTTTCAGATCTGTGCCATAGGTAGTAATGCTATATACTGGTGGTATTCTTTTCTTTCAGATGACCATTACTTCAGTCTTCTTTTTATTCAGACTGAGACTTTTACTTTTACTTTCACGAACCACAATGTCCAGAAGAGCCTGTAGCTCCCCTTCACTTTTAGCAATCAGAACTGTGTCGTCCGCATATCTTAAGTTGTTAAGGTTGTACCCTCAACTGTTATTCCTGGCAAGCTCTCTATATTTCTCATTATGTTTTCGCTGTACAAGGAGAAGAGGTCAGGAGATAGAACACATCCTTGTCTCACTCCCAATTTTAAATCTTGGAATGCTCCTATGTGGTTCCTTCATTGCTGCTAATTGCTGACAGTATATGTTTTTGATGAGTTTCAAATCTTTCTCATCTATGTTGATAGCTTCCAGTTCTTATAATTTCTGTGTATCTCACTTTATCAAATGCTTTACAGTAGTCTATGAAGCATAAGTATAGGTCTTAAGATATATCAGGGCGCGTTAAACAAAGCAGAGTAATATAATTATTGAATGCAAAAAACCTCTCTCTCTCTCTCTCTCAGTCCCTGCCCACATGGGTAGAATATCATGTCTTTCCATAACCTCCGATTCCCGTGTGCCCCAACGGGCATGAGGTAGAAGCTATGGAAAAATCTTCGGCTTTTGAGGCAAGGCACAGAGGCAAGTGTCGCATTGTTCCTGAAGAAGCTCTCTGGGATATGATATTTCACTTGGGGCAGATGCAAATAGTAATTAGAGGTCTTGTTCTTGATGAACACTGGATGGGATCATATTGTTTTCAGTGTTTTAATTAAATCCCTGGAGTGTGTTGGATATCAGATTTAATTAAACCCCTGGAGTGTGTTGGACCATCCCTGGTGTTTTCTTGAATGTGTAGAGTTTACAACAGAAAAGATACCTTGCCGGAAAATAGAACTTTTTGAGCAACTTCCCATAGAAAAAGCTATTTACTGAGCGGGATAGGAAATCTTGACTGGAGAGGTTTGTATCTGACTTTTATAGCCACTCATTGTACGTGTTGATAATGACGATGATTATGATGATGATTATTATTCTCTCTGTCCACAGAGTACATGGCAAAACAAGATCCAAATCACTGGATCTTTGCACTTCAGTTAGATTACAGAAAAGACACTGCACTAATACCGCTCACTCCAGGCATGGACTATTCATTCAGGTCTGATATTTAATTTTCGTATCCTAATGTATATGCCGCGGTGGTGTAGTGATTAGCGCACCCTCCTGTCGATCAGAAGGTCCGTGGTTCGATTTGGCACTCTGTTCCAAAAATAATTTGGAAGGATTCCGTCGCTAATCCCCCCAGTATGACCTGGGGCCATTTGAGGCAGAAGAAATGTCTCTCCGTCTCATCCAGTATTATTCAGACTTTCATGTCCTCTGGACCATTATCTTCATTTTTCGCCTCGTTTCAGTAGAAATCAGAACACAACGAGAAATGATGGACGATATTATCTCAGTCTAGTAATCTCTCTCTCTCTCTCTCTCTCTCTCTCTCTCTGAACCTTAGGTGCCCAGGGCACATGGGACTTCCGCAAGGGTTTTCCACAAATGCCTGTCCTTCGCCTTTTTTCTGCTCTTGCCCAGGTGAGCCCTCTATTGCTCAACATCCTTTCTGTTGTTCTTCTCCATGTCTCTTTTGGTCTACCCTTACTTCTGTTCCCCTGTGGTGTCCATCTTAGTGCTATTTTTTGGTAGTGAGTTGTCAGTCATCCGGAGCACATGTCCCAACCATCGCCAGCGTCTTTCCTCAATAAGTGCTGTCAGTGGCTTCATCTGCATTTCTGCCAATAAGATGTTATTTCTTATGGTGTTTGACCAGAATATTTTCCTAATTCTTATGTTACAGATCATCTGTCTGTATATTTTCGTAGTTTCAGCAGTATATTTACAGATGATTATTTTTTGAACGGCGTTTTACTGATTTTTGTTGCATCCGTAACTGACGTGATTGGGACCTGTTGTTAAGGGACACGCACGCACGCACGCACGCACGCACGCACACACACACACACACACACACACACACACACAGTGCCGTGGCATTGCTTAGCTAAGTCCCGTTTTCATTTCAGTACGTTGCGTTATATTCATGTGTAAATAGCTTTTCCTGGTAACAAGATATTAGGAAAAAAAAACATACAAGGTTACTGCATATTTTTTTTTAAATGTTGAAGTGGGGGGGAAAATGAGGTCATTTTGTTCTGCCACCAGGGTCACGTCCTACAACAAAATAGGAGCCAGCGCCCCAAGTCAGCCATCTTCACAAAAGTGTGTCACAACTACGAGCACCCCACTACAGAATCCTCGCAATGTACGGACAATAGGCGATAAAAAAGGAATGATCCACATTGAATGGACGGTGAGAAAGGACTAGCGGTTCATCATCATCATCATCGTAATTATCATCATAATTATCATCATAATTATCATCATTATTATCATAATTATTATTATCATTATTATCCTCATAATTATCATCATATCCAATGTCGTTAGGGGTTTGTAAATTTAGAGGGTTAATTCTACAATTAGGGACATTTGGGGGGGGGGGGGAAACAGGACCAGAAACCCAACTGCAGCCCTAAATCCATGGCCTATGCACTACCGTACAGGGTGGCCAGACATAAATACGTCTAATCTACAACCCAGGATCTTCCCTCCAAGGATACTGTATGCCAGTCATGCAGCTTACTTACACTCGTTCCTACCAATGACATGACATGCATTACACATTGCAAAGCCAAGCAACCAAAATAGATCAATATTTATTATACATACTACATAGCATATCACGTCACACGGACATTACATGCACGAGACATCAACATATATCATCATGAATGAAACACGTATGATATCAATGATATCATAATAATGCCCTAATATGTAACTGAATCATGTGGGCCGGGTGTTCATGGGCTCAATCCGTACACTGTTCTGAGCTTCGAGAGGCCACTCACACGCTGGTGGTACTGCTTCTCCACATATCTCGTTTCTTGATATTTTCCCATCACCTCAGTTAGCGATATTTTGTGTGTCATCGCTTCAGACTGCTCATATTTTCTTCTTGATCCTCCCCTTGCATCTCTTCCCAAATATCTTTTGTGCTGTAATGATGTTTTCAAACCCTACATTTCTCATTATATGTCCAGTGTCGTACTTCTGGTTGATTTAATGAGATTCCTGTCTGGGTTTGCTTTTGTTAGCCATTCCTTGTTTGTCGTCTTAGCTGTCCACGGTGTTCTTAACATTTCTTCTAATAAACCACAATTCTGTCGCCTCTAGTGATCTTTCCATCGATCTGTTGATTGCCAGTGACCCATTTTCAAAGAGCAGGATAAGCTCAATGTAGCACTTTAGAACTTTATTTCTGATGTTCATTGACAGACACGGAGACAATCGCTTCTTCTTCTTCTTCTTCTTCTTCTTCTGCAGATAAAGTTCGCTCCCGTTCCTGTCTATTTCTAATTTTCTCTCTCCAGTTGGTGATACCAATTTCTTTTATATCCTCTTCTATGTTGTCTTTCCATCTGTCTTGGTCTACCCCTTGGTCTTGTTTCCCTCATCTCTTGTGCATATATCATTTTCGTTTGTCTGTTCTCTTCCATTCTTTCTACATGCCCCAGCCAGCGTAATCTGTGTTTTAAGACATTTATAGTTTGTTGGAATTTAAGTAAGCTGAGACTATCGCTTGAAAAGTTATTTCCAGGGTTACTTCCCTTACAGGCTCTCCAAAAGACACTCTGTGATTTGATACACAAGCTCTCTTCCAGTCTGTGCTAGTATTTTCAGAGTTGAGAACGTCACTTTATTATCCCAGTCGGTGGTTCTGTCCTTGTTGAACCTTGATTCTGCCTGATTACTACTCAGTCACACGAAAGAAACTTTACAAAATAGTGGCTCATGTTGTAAGCAGTGACAGTTCAGCATAGTCACATTCAAACAGACGAACATTTAACGGTGACATTGACGGCTAGTCAGGAACATTAAAGAAAAGGCCCAAGTATAAGCCCGGCTTTAAGATGTCACACGTAAATAAATTTTTTTATCACTGTGACGAATAACAATTAACTTACTCTACAATTAAACATTACTGTATGTGTTGCACAATTTAAAAAAAAATAATACGATAAAAAATATATTTGACTAAGTAAAGAATTGGAGACTGTCTTTACTGTGAAAAAACATTTTCTTTATTAACTGTCACTATTAATAACTTAAATCACAAATTTACATTTTTTTTTTTTTTTTGGAATGAAATGTTTGCCGTGGAATGATAGGTTTATGGTTTGGACCAGGGCTGCATTTCGGACTGTCCATAGGGGCTTAGATCCCCCCTCCCCACTAGCCCCTAACCAAGATATCTATCATTGTCCAACAGCTGATAGTTCCCTTCCTGTGTTGGATGACAAGTCCTCTCACGCGTCTAGTGTGCCTCTCGTTCCTGATCTTGCCAATCTGTACTCCCAGTTCTCTCTGTCTAAGCAGCGATGTGGAATCCCAGCTTTCTCTGTCTAAGCAGCGATGTGGAATCCCAGCTTTCTCTGTCTAAGCAGCGATGTGGAATCCTAGCTTTCTCTGTCTAAGCAGCGATGTGGAATCCTAGCTTTCTCTGTCTAAGCAGCGATGTGGAATCCTAGCTTTCTCTGTCTAAGCAGCGATGTGGAATCCTAGCTTTCTCTGTCTAAGCAGCGATGTGGAATCCTAGCTTTCTCTGTCTAAGCAGCGATGTGGAATCCCAGCTTTCTCTGTCTAAGCAACGATATGGAATCCCAGCTTTCTCTGTCTAAGCAACGATGTGGAATCCCAGCTTTCTCTGTCTAAGCAACGATGTGGAATCCCAGCTTTCTCTGTCTAAGCAACGATGTGGAATCCCAGCTTTCTCTGTCTAAGCAGCGATGTGGAATCCCTGCTCTCGAAGTCTGCCTCCACTCTGCTTATCTCTCTAAGGGCATTAACAGTACCGGCTCGATCCAATGGTTGTTCATCAGCGATAAATGGCAGAACCAGCCAACCTATCGGGTTTTTTCATTTTCCTGGTCGCCCAGGATCATAGATGAAGGTGACTCTGCGAAACGTTGATCTCTGCAATGACTCAAGCCACTGCCCGCGTACAGAACCTGCCTTGGCTTTCCGGATCACACTCATTAAATCACTCAGTATGCAGACACGGGCGTAGTCTTGTGATTCCAGCCAGACTAGTGCTTTCATTACTGCCATCACCTAAATCATCATGCTGCTTGTTGTCATAGCGAAGGCACCGCTGCCTTCCTGGATTGTTCTGCCCGCTGAGCATGCTGTGATTGCCCTTGCATTACTGTGATGTACAACGGACCAATCTGTGTAAATAACCGCTTCTGCCTTAGTTTTCACTAATGAGGGCGCTGATCTCCGCATTCACAGCAAGTGGATTTTACTCCTTGCTCCTCTTTTCAAACCTGACAGTGCAAGAGGAAGTGCCCATTAACGCTGGAGGCCCAGGTACCCATTCCTCGCCGGGGCTGATGTTAAGTTCACAGACCTGCTTGATGACATCTGCGCTACCCATCTTTAGCCTGTCATCCTGAAGGAGATCTTTCTCCATGTTTATCTTGAGCCATGTACGTGCCCTCCAGATCTTGATCTGTGATTCATGACTGAAACATCAAAGAGGTATCTCATCGCTATTCAGGAAGTGTCTCTCGTACGCCCCAAGATTATGCTTATGGCATGATTCGTTTATTGATGAAGGCTGTCAATGTTATTCACAATAGATTCACGTCCGACATAGCCTAGGAGAACACTGAAGATCCTGTAAGGTGTTTTTGTACCAATCGCCGACCGCTAGTTTGTTATAAAGAGCTTGTAGGTTGTAGTTTTTGTACAAGCTTTTACATCTTATGTCTTCAGTGTGTTCTTTTGGTTACTATATTAAGGGAAGATCGGTTGTGTGTATGCATGCATGTACGATTGCATGTACGCATGTATGTATGTACAGAGAGGATGTTGAGTTATAGAGGGCTCACCTATGCAAGAGCGGAAAAAAAGACAAAGAACAGGCGTTTGTGGAAAATCCATGCGGAAGCCCCATGTGCCCTGGACACTTAATGTTCAGAGAGAGAGAGATGTGTATATGTATGCATGTATGTGTGTGTATGTATGTATGTACGTATGTATGTATGTATGTATGTATGTATGTATGTATGTATGTATGTATGTATGTATGTATAATTTACACACATATCTTGGCGTGAACAATGTCGACGCAAAGATGATAGTTATGGGGATGATAATTTTAAGAAAATGTTAGTGATGATGGCGAAGATACATTCAAATATATCATAATGATCATTATTATCTTGGTGACACATGGATATAATGAAACTGTCAACGACGGTAGTAAAAAAAAAGAGCATAACCGTATTATGTCATACAGGCAACTAGGGGATATGTTGTTAGTGGTCCATGTTTTCCCTTTCCTTTACCTGTCGGCACATTGAAAGATGAAGTGGTCAGCTTCACGTCTGACTGTCCTTACTTCCCTAGCTCTAGAAGTGCCAGGCACCCATTTCTTAAGGTTTTGGAAGGGGGGGGGGTGACTATGGAGCTTCTAGCCCAGATCTGAATCACTGATTTCCTCGTGAGAGAAAAGAGAACGAGGCAAGTGATTATGATACAATTAATGAACATGCGTGTAGACATGCTGTTGCTTTTGCTCGTGATGATGATGATGATGATGACGACAACGATCATCATAATCGGTTATGAATAAATCTTTAAGAGGAAAAATACAGTAAGACTGACTCGTGAGCTTTTGAGTTTTTTTTTCAAAATTTCCAGTCAAAAACTCATAATTAATGACCTTTTTTAAAAAATGAAACGAAGAGAATATAGATTTATCTGAAACTAGAATAAAATATTATCTCTTATCTTTTCCATCTCTCTCCTTTTATTTTTAAATTATCGGTCGTGGGCTTCACAGCCTGTCCCACCCGAGTATCAGGGAGATCAGAACTTTTCCTACGTGCTAACACTGCAGAGAGAGGGCGATCCGGACAGCGCCAGAACCTCCTACGCTATTCGAGACTGGAGGAGATACGATGCCACATATCCAAGCGCGGTATGTGTTTGTATGTGCTGTTCTGTTTCTAATACATCGCGTGTGTTTTATAGGATGGGGCATTCTTTAAGAGTAGCCGTATCAAGTTCATCATGTGTGTGTGTGTGTTTATGATGAGGTATTGAACATGAAATTGAAACTCTTTTGAAAACAAATGCCTAAGGAAAATATTCGGTGTAAAATGGAACGAATTCAAGAACAACGCAGAGATAAGATAGATGAGCGAACAACAACCTCTCCCTCATGGGTGATCAGAAAAAAAAGGAGGTGGGCATATATCTGTCACGTGATGAGAAGAAACAATCAGAGAATCCCAGAACAAGCTGTCAAGTGGAACATACAGAGGACATTCATTCGAGATACGAGAAGACCGAGCGAGATGGAGAGAGATGACCAGCCTACGCCTATCGGCATGGCATTGATCTTATCTTCTTTGCTGAGAGTTTATTACGAGGAAGAATCACAAAACAAAGCCAGTTTGAAAATTACACCGTAACCACAACGAATAAGAAGTTAACGCAATTACAATACGCTCGCAAATTTATATGTCGGAGTTTTTCTGGAATATTTAGCCTGAGCAAATACTTTACCCATATTGCACTCTCTCTCCTCTCTCTCTCTCCTCTCTCTCTCTCCTCTCTCTCTCTCCCTCTCTCAGTTCATCTAAGGAGCTGATAAAAGTTAGGGGATGGGTGGAGATAGCAGAGTTGCACAGGAAGCCAGAAATTAAACAAAGCTCGTCATTGCTGCTGTATATGGTCCAAACAGGTTCCTCTGTTATGGCTGACTCCCTTATGTTTGTCTCTTTCCACCTGGCAGGGTGCTTCGTAGTCGCAGGTAATACTGTCAGGATGAAGGGGAACCTGACCTGACGGACGGATTAATTTTCAGTTACTGACGATGGTTTGGCCATTGTTGTACGGTTACCACTAGACAGACAACATTCACACTAAGATTTGTAGGTAACCTTCCCATACAGGAGATAGAGAGAGGAAATTACAGAAGCACTAAATATCCCATTATATGAAGCAAATCTTTGAGCTCTATCAAGACGTCTGTTTGTTCCCTCAGCATCGAAAGGTATATGAGAAGGAGACAAGACAAGACAAAACAAGACGATGTGCCACAATCTATATGTATATAAGGACAGGTGTAATCAGCATTATCTGAGTCTTTGCTCGGAATTTTTTCTCTGTTCCTTGAATCCAAACGGCGCACAGTTATGATATTGCTAAAACAAATTTCAAAAAAGGTCTGACAACACCATAACAACGGAGAGGATCCGTAGGAAAAAGAGGAAGGTGAAGATCAGGAGAGAAAATCCTGCAAAGTCTGACGGAAGAGAAGGATAGAAAATCACAAATGCAATTCACGGAAAGCAGCAAAAAGATCCAAAGCGATATCATCGTTCTCGCCACATGATGATGATGATGATGTGAAGAGAAGCAAGAAAAATCGGCTTTCTGCACATGCATGCACTCGCGCCCGTCCACTTTATTTTCATGCCGTGAACTTCGAGAACCATCAAAATCAAAGGCAGGAGTGATAACATATTTATCTCACAGTAATTATAACTCATCTTATATAAACATTTGTTTGTGAGACATCATCAATTGTTAGGTAATTTTCTCCACTAATATTATGCTTGCATTCATCATTAGTTCCAAGACCTCTCTTAGGCATCATAAATTACAACAAATAAAGAAAAATGTATATCATCCATGAAAGTTCGCTCGGTTTACAAATCCGGTAGTACCGGGTTCAAGTCCCAACAGTGGGGATTTTTTTTCCTAGTACACACTAAAAAAGGCCCAAGTGTCCACTCAGTCTCTAAAAACGGGTAGCAGAGAAATCTTGGAAGGTAGACGCGGACAAGTGTGATACTGACCACATCAGACTTTCATGTATCGAAGATCTTGGAAATACGGACCACATCCCAGTGTGCCTTAATGGCACGGAAACAGGGGATTTTACCTTTACCTATCCATGAAAGTTCTAAAACAAGCACGGCTTCGTATTAATGGTAAATCATCATCATCAGGTCCCGTGTCGACTGGCGCTGACTGTTATGCTTCTCCAGAGTACCCGGTCCTTCATGCAGGACATTAGCTCAGTTGATGATCTCCTCTCACACCATCCCGTCAGACTGTCCAGTATCATTTCTCTCGGTCTTCACTTGGCTCTTCTTCCCTCTATTTTTCCTGTTATTACAATATTTTCAATGCCCCCTCTTCTCACTGCACGTCCTATGAAAGTACATTGTCTCTCTCTCTCTCTTATTTTTTTGACAAGATTTTTTTTTTCTCTCCAGCTCTTCTCAAACATTCTCCATTATTTATTTATGCTGTACAGGAAATTCGCGATGTTCTTCTAATAAACCACATTTCTGCTGCTTCCAATGATTTTTTGTGCAGACCTGCCTATTGTCCACGATTCACTTCCATATAATAAGATAGATTCAATAAAGCATTTTAGCACTCGTTTTCTAACATTCATTGATAAGGATGTGTTGGCTAATATGTTTCTCATTCTCTGAAATGCAGTCTTTGCTTGGCCTATTCTGTTCCTAACTTCTATTCTGTATTTCCCATCTGAAGTTATTACTGCTCCAAGGTATTTGAATTTCTGCACCTGATTTAGAATAGTTCCATTTAATTTTATACTGCACAAAAATCATTGGAAGCAGCAGAAATGTGGTTTATTAGAAGAGTGTTGCGAATCCCCTGGATAGCAAAAATAACTAATGAAGAATGTATGAGAAGAGCTGGGGAGACAAAAAACCTTGTCAGAAGGATAAGAGAGAGACAATGTACTTTCATAGGACATGCAATGAGAAGAGGGGGCATTGAAAATATTATAACAACAGGAAAAATAGAAGGAAGAAGATCAAGAGGAAGACCAAGAGAAATGATACTGGACAGTCTGACGGGATGGTGTGAGAGGAGATCACCAACTGAACTGATGGCCTGCATGAAGGATCGGGTACTCTGGAGAAGCATAATAGCCAACGCCAGTCGGCACGGCACCTGATGATGTTGATGATGTTGGTGGATTATCTTTCTTAGATATAACCAGTCTCCGTGATAAATAAATAGTCCGTGGTGGTAAATGGCTCGTGCAAAATTATTAATAGGAGACGGGAGTTGCCTGAAGAGCATTCGGCTTATGTCTACTGATTTATGTCTGCATCTCTTGAATCATTTATTTGATGTTCCGCTGTTGCAAAATGAGAAGAAGTGAATGATATTTTTTTTCTTGAATAATTCATGTACGAGTATACATTGGATACTTCCTTGTTCAGTGCCCACAGTATCGCCCTGGAACCTGAATGTTGGAAATATACAATCAGACAATGCACTGTTCACGTGGGAATTTGACCGCAGTGAGATTGGAAAGTTGGGGACCAGAATTTTTGGGGAGTTCCGGGGATTCAAGGTAAGATAACTGTTTGAATCTCTAGGAAACAAGAAACGAAGTATTGTCCCATAAATACTGTATCTTTTGCTAGCTAGTAGGTATAACTGTGTAAAAGTGAAGAGTGGTTGATTTTTTTTTGCAGCTTAATAAGGTGAGTAGGTGGAATAAGGCATGACACGCGGAAGAAGTAACATACATAACAAAGGAGTTGTAAAACGTGTTGGTGCAAAGCTTTTATGTTATCAATGTTGGGAGGAATATTTTATGAAAGTGGTCTACATGGGACAATCTCCCTAATGTCCTACAGTACTAGAAGACAGATTTTGTGCTCCCCTGTTACACAGGGGACAATCTCCCTGATGTCCTACAGTATTAGAAAACAGATTTTGTCCTCCCTTGCTACACAGGGGACAATGTCCCTGATGTCCTACAGTATTAGAAAACAGATTTTGTCCTCCCTTGTTACACAGGGGACAATCTCCCTGATGTCCTACAGTACTATAAGACAGATTTTGTCCTCCCCTGTTAAACAATCAAACGTCCTTATCACAATACTGCACAGGAAATTACAGTACAATCCATAAGCACAACGGAAACACGACATCGCCCGGCCATGCCCCGATACGAAATGATGCAAGAAAAGTGATCAGTCCACACTAACCCCGGAACTACTGTCAAGTCACGTGGACAAATACGTTTTGATCAAGGATATACGCCCCTCGACCCAAACACAGATCGTCCACAGAGTGATGAGTTCTGGTGGAGCAACATGAACAGTATTTTAACGAAGGAGTAGCGTGTCTTGTGTTAATTTACAGGTTAAATGATCATAGAAATAATTCTCTTTTTTTTAAATCTTGCTTGATTACATCAAAAATTCGTGGCGTCGTCAAGGGGGTTTACATTCAGGGTTGGGGAGGGGGTTTAAATTTAGGGGCAGGGTTTACGGGCAAAGATGTCAGTGATCGCACAGGTCAGAAGACACCCACAGACCAAGCGGTACAGCGACTTACCTAATTTTTTTTTTAACTTTGAAATATTTTTTGAATAAATCTAAATGTCACTCCTTCGTCATGTCACTCCCCCCTTAAATACGAGATTACTCATTCGGTTAGGTATTTCTGTCACTCCTTCGTCATGTCACTCCCCCTTAAACACGAGATTACTCATTCGGTTAGGTATTTCTGTCACTCCTTCGTCATGTCACTCCCCCTTAAACATGAGATTACTCATTCGGTGAGGTATTTCTGTCACTCCTTCGTCATGTCACTCTCCCCTTAAACACGAGATTACTCATTCGGTGAGGTATTTCTGTCACTCTTTCGCCATGTCACTCCCCCCTTAAACACGAGATTACTCATTCGGTGAGGTATTTCTGTCACTCCCTTCTTCACGCCACTCCTTTGATCTGTCTCTAAGGCCCGTAGCGTTTCCATGCCGTAGGGGGTGTGAAGAGTTAGCGCCTTCATGTTTCTAGGCCACTACCGCATCTGAGGTAGGGATCCCAGCACATGCCTTCCCTGTGTTTGTTTTCTAGGGAAACCCCAGGGACCCATTTTTTTAGGTTCCGTTAACCCCCCCCCCCCCCGGGCCAGTCGGTCAGAACAACAACAAAAATTCGGCCTGAGTACGGAATATAACCGGAGACCGTCTAATTGACAGGCAAGTGCACTAACCACTCCACCACCTCAGCACCTTTGATATACATCCACAAACTAAGTTACTATACCAATATTTCTGTAAGCGGACACTTTCCTTTATTTTGATATGATGTAGATTGCATATTCTTTGCTTAGACAAATGATTCATTTCAAAAACATATATTATCATTAAGCAACATACGCAGGAAGAATTCATTCCTTTTGGGTTAGTTGTTAATTTATATAATACGTTATCTTTCATGCGTTTCGCACAGCAGTTAGGAAACAGGGAATGTATATCAAGGAACACCTGAAATAAAGACTCATAAACAGAATGAAGATGCAAATAAATGGAATTCTTTATTAAGTCTTCTTTGTTTCAGAAATCAAATGGAGAGGGTCAACATTTTTACATATCAATCACATTATTCAGAGTGGCAAAATAGGCAAAATAGGCAACAACAACAAAAAGTTTTAACTCTTTTAATGCCATTTCCTGTGCACGCCTTCAAGTTACCAATTGTTTCATTTACTTGTCTTCCTGTGCTTCCTTTTGTCCCGGATAATCTCCACTTTTTTTTGTGTGTGTGGTTACTAATCCTTCTTTTTCACCAATCCTTTTTTGTACTAATCCTTCTTTTTTACTAATCCTTCTTGTTACTAATCCTTCTTTTTACTAATCCTTCTTGTTACTAATCCTTGTTACTAATCCTTGTTACTAATCCTTCTTTTTTACTAATCCTTCTTTTTTACTAATCCTTCTTGTTACTAATCCTTCTTTTTTACTAATCCTTCTTGTTACTAATCCTTCTTGTTACTAATCCACAGATTCAGTTTTGGGAGCAAGGTCGCCAGAGTGTGACGATGAGGGAGTACAATGTCCCTCCAGAAGAAATACTCGCCAACTCCACATCCAACACTTTCAGCGTCACCGTTCGGAACATTTTCCCCAACAGTCGGGTGGAGGCTCGGGTGGCTTTACTCAACAACTTTTTCGTGAGCAAGCCTTCAGAGACCATTTCTTTCACGACACCTCCCGGACGTAAGTGCATATAAGAGACCCTGTTGTAGAGACCGAAAGAACATCACAAATCCTCAGATTAACAGAGAAGTCCCGTCTCCCCCCCCCCCGTCCCTCTCAGGACAAGCGTGCTGGCCCTTTAAATCTCAGACGCTGTAAGGGTCAAGACACCCAGAGGTCTGTGAGTTGGTGGTTTGTAACCGCTTCGCGAGGCTGAAAATGCTCTAGAATGCTCACGTCTGTAACTTAACCGTAGTTCCTTGCTGTTTGTTGGATATTTTTTTTTTAAAATTAATGCAACCAAATCCCGTCTTGTCCTTGTCCGCGCTCCACGTCTTGTTACATTTTCTCGTCCATCTCGTCATACTTTACGATTTTCTAGGACATACACTAAAGGAGTCAGAAAAACGATCCACTCCTGTCCACGTGAAGTTATACGATATGTGGACTCTGATGCTTATTTTATCGTATGAAATGTAAAAGAATTGGGTTTTTTTAAGCGTTTCAAAATGGTATAACCTTCCTTTGATCAAGTCTAATAAAAAATATTGCTTTAACTTTACTTGCAAAACGAGAAATTAGATATTGAGTACGGTATTTTGTGTTCAGTTACTTGAGACTTGCTTGTACTTGTAATATCTCCCTGTAACTGCGAGGCTGGTGTTCTTTGCAGCCGATGATGTGAAGATGTTGAGGCATATCATCGTATCGGCAGCTATTTTTTCGGTCCAGGAGTGCAGCTAAAAATCAGGGGGTGCGCAGTGCTTCTTTAGCAGACTCCACCACCATGGGGACTATGGTGATCCCTGCCCCCCTTAGCCAGGGTAGCCCTGTTACTAGGATTACCAGCGGAGACATAGGACAGGGTCTTGGTCATCTATGGTTCGTTAACCCTGACGCTAGCATATCAGCTATGGATCGCTGACTGCCTCATCGGACAGCGTCTTCATTTCCCGTGTCATCAGTGAAAAGTTATTTTACCCCAAGCAAAGCCAAATCAAAGAAAATGTCTGTTTCTGTTGATGTATTAGTATACAAATATGAACTGGCGTCATTTACCCGAACGGGAAGTTAGGCTTGCCATAGGAATATTACAGGCTAGACCATCACAGAGTGATGTTGTAAGACGCTTTATAGAAGACATAAAGACAAGAAGACATGAAGAGCCTTCTAGCGATCCCTTGTGTCAGGTAGTTATAAAACACAGGCATATATGTAGGCACATGATGAAATGTTCAGTTTCCAGGTCAAAAGTAAAGGAAGAAAAAGTAACGGATTCTTTCTCGTGAAAAATATTAATTTACGAAGAAATATAATAAACAGCCTTTACGCTGAGAAGATCTATATTTAACAGTTTACTGGAACACAGACGAATAGTCTTTACGATGAAAAGATCTTTGTTTAACAGTTTACTGGAATACAGACGAGTGGCTTTTATGATGGAAACATCTATTTTTAACGGTATTACTGAAACACAGAAGAGTAGGCTTTATGCTGAAAAGATCTATATCTAAAATGACACTTTTCTCTGACACAGTTCCAGGGCCTGTTGAGCTGTTAGAAGACCGTAACATCGGCGACAACCACATCAACCTGCAGTGGCGGCCTCCCCTTGACAACAAAGGAGATATCATTGGCTATGACATCAGTTACCAAGAAGGTGACTGATAACTTGTCCCTTTTTAATCATAAGATTTTTTTAAAAAAATTTTAGTAAATTACAGTTGATCAGTGGCTTTAAATCTGTTGGAAAAAGAAACAATAGATGAAGGACGTGTATTCTTCTCTTCTGTGCCATCTTCGCATTTCTGGCTTCAAGTGTGCCCTTTTCTTGCTGTTCTGCAAGGGCTTTTTTGTGTGCCTTTTTTAGCTTTTCTCTTTCTTTTTTTTTTCACTTCTATCTCACGGTTTTACTAAAACTGATCTATATAGTTTGAAGGTGGTACTGCTGTGAATGTAATATAGTTTGGAAGCCTTCACTTAATCTGTCATCATTAAGAAAGAGATGACCTAGTGCCACACTGTATTTGCCATCACGCGAGTTCTTTTATTCTTAAACTATTTTGAGCCTTTGTATGTATCTTTGAGGGAAAAAGAAATTAAAACATGTCATATAAAAGTCGGAAGTTTGTGAATTTAAATTGTCGTAAACTTTTTAAAAAAAATATAGTATCACGCCATTTCCCAATAAAAAAAAAACCAATGGCGTCTGTGATAACTGATAAAAAACTAAACTGCGATGTTCATGTATTTAGGAGTTACTCGGTAATCCAAAAGTTATGGCCGCTGTAGAAACATTATTGTCTTTCAGGACTTTTGGTGTTTTTTGTTTATTTCCTACTTTTTTGCTTGCTGAAATCTGTGCTCTTATGGTCAGAAGGTTGCAATATCTGTTTTTAAACTGCATAGTATAACAGGAAACCAGTCATTTTTAAACCACATATAATAACAGGAAACCAGTCATTTTTAAACCACATAGTATAACAGGAAACCAGTCAGTTTAAAAGCACAGAATATAACAGGAAACCAGACATTTTTAAACCGCATAGTATAACAGGAAACCAATCTAGTAAAATAGTGTAAGAAGTAAAATCAGACATTTTATTGTTTCTTTGTTATCATAAAATCTTATGCTTAGTTCGTGGACTTTTGCTGGAAGAACTGCAAGACCGCCTACCTCAGATAGACGACCCATACGCTACAACGGCCATGCTGAGCGGGTTGTTACCAAACACCAGGTACCGAATCCACGTCTGGGCAAGGACACTGGTTGGACGAGGCGAGGGTTTCTATATTGAGAGAACCACAGCTAGCCCAGGAGGTGAGATACGTGCCTTTTACTGCGCTGTTAGAGACGATATTGATTCTTGTGCAATGTGTATTTTGGTCATGTTTGAAAAGGGGCGGCCCGGTTGGCTGAGTGCGTAGATGCTCGGTCTACTAATCCAGTGGTACGGGGTTCAGATCCCAGGAGTGGAGATATTTTTTCTGGCACCACTACGCCAAAAAGGTCTCAGGGTCCACCTACCTCCTAAAAATGGGTGCCAGAGAAATCTTGGAAGGTAAATGCCGTCAGGCGTGATATTGAATATACCGCACTTTTCGTGTGCCGATGGTCTTAGAAATACGGGCCTAACATCGTATCCTAATGTGCCTTACAGGCACGGAAAATGGGACTTTACCTATCGTGTTTGAAAAGCGATTGCCATTATTGTAACTATGAAATCATTTCTCATAAAGTGCACTGAATCTGAAAATCATGACCTCCAGCATGTCAAGATTTGTAGTAGATTTTATCATTATTATCTAGAATATCTAGAATAAAACATGATAATGTACATGACATCAACGGTCTTTCTACCTATAGTTCCCATGATCCCTCGGTTCACCATAGCAAACGTGGGACCCACCTTCATAAACGTGACCTGGTGGCGGGACGCTTACCAGAGCTCAGGCAGCGTCGTTTACGTGGAATACAAGAAACGAGGTAAAACACGAGGAAAAAAAAAAGTTTTTTCTTTCTTTTACTCTGATTCTGTTTATTACGTTTTCCCTCTTGGGTTTTTACTGTTTCTGTTGCCGTATATGACAACCAAGTCTTGGCAGAATCAATCAGTCAGGAGAGAATCTGTTCAGGAGTACGAAACTTGGCAAGTTTCACAAACAACTTCTGCCTGCTTCAGTATCGTCTCTCAAGATAAAAACAACCTTTATTTATAAATACAATATTTTCTACCATTTCTTACTATTTTTTTTCAACGAACTATTTATATTGCTACACCTAACTTCTCCATCTGTAAAATGTAAAATAATAATATAACATGGAAACATTTACATGTAAAAATGCCATATCGAAATCACTTTTTAAACTAACAAATCAACTTTTATCAAGGATTTTTCATGGCAAAGAAACTGTACTCATTCCTAGTCGCAGGACATGCCCAGCTCAGAGACACAGAACAAGTGAATTCCAGTACCAGACTTGCCCAGTTCAGAGCAGTAGAACACGTAAAATCCAGTACAAGACTTGCCCAGTTCAGAGCAGTAGAACAAGGGAAATCCAGTACAAGACTTGCCCAGTTCAGAGCAGTAGAACAAGGGAAATCCAGTACAAGACTTGCCCAGTTCAGAGCAGTAGAACAAGGGAAATCCAGTACAAGACTTGCCCAGTTCAGAACAGCAGAATAAGTGACAAATGAAACTTACAGCTCGGAATAAACACAAACAAAACTGAGATCAAGATCGTCTGTCTGCTGAATGTAGTTGATTAATTCCTATCGTTTAGTGTGTTTGGACAAGAGCTGAAAATAAAAGATGTATCACGGGAATTGATGATAAGAGTTGAAAGGTTTTTACAATGTTTCTATTCGTGATGGTTATGTGTTTATTTAATGATACTAAACTGACGTCCAAGAATCCATATGTCGGATTTTTCTGCTTGGATGTGACTCCTAGATCCATTGACCTACCTGAACCACCTCAGGTGAGTACTTTTGCATCATCATCATCATCATCTAGCTGTAGTTGTGCTATTAGTGGTAGCAATGTATTGTCTTAAGACTTGCGGGTTTATTTCGCTTGTGTTGTCCTGTCTGTCCAAGATGGCGCCGAATGGTTCAGTACGATACCAGACGTCAGTCGGGACTGGGTCAGAGTTGATTTCCTGGAGCCCGGCATTAAGTACAGCGTCCGCATTGTTGTCACTAACGGGGAGACCCAGCGGCTGTCAGTAGAAGAAGATGTCACGACAGATGGTGCAGGTACTACACGCCTGGACACTTCCATTGTTATTGTCAATATTTTTTTCACATTGTCATCGTGTCGTCTTCACTTCCACATCCATATAACGAAGCAAACACGTGCACACAAACAGTCTCTATGGGGGAAAGTGGGTCTAGCCGGAGCATTGCTCCAGGGCTCCGGGTTTTCCTTAAGAGTAGGCTCGGGCGGTGGAGGGTGGGGGTGGTAGGGGGAGGGGGTGATGGGTTGGGAGGTCCAAATGGATGATAAAAAAAAAAAGATAAACATGATGGGCAACGTTGTTTGTACAAGCTTATAAAACGTCTCTGATGGGCCTTGTCTTCGCGCGCGCGCGCGCACATACCCCTACATTTTCAAAGTTCTCCATTCACCAGAGCCACTTTTTTTTTCCTTTAGTATAATTTGTTGTCGACCATAACTCAGAAGACATTTGTTCCTCTACAAGGCAAAACCGTGCATGCCCTCGAGAATTACCAGGCGATACGAGAATCAGCTTTGCGTGTTTCTGAGTTCTCAGACCACGTGGGCTCTGAATTCGATAGAGTTAGAGTCATATACAGCACCATGGAAGCCAGACAAACAGCGTATCCCATATTATGAATCATAATAGAGAACGTTTCAAAAGGGACTACAACAACTTTAGGAACATAAATGGAGACACTCCTGAGGTAAACTGAGGTTCACTGTACAGCCCACCCGGGGTAGGTGAAATCGGCTTTCAGAGAAAGGCGGGTAGTTACATTTTTAAAAATTAGTGTTAGTCGCTTTATTTTCAACAGCCTCTACTCGCTTGAAAAACGTTATAAATTTTTTTATACACACAGTTTTAAGTGCGAATCAAAATTTTCATTTCTTTCCCTGTCATTTTTGTTTGTTTGCTGTTGACATGTTACATCTTGCCACGAACAAACCTTCATAGTCAATGTAATCTAGGATTGTGATACTGAAGATGATGTGAAAGACGACTTCTATCAACAACTACAACAAATCATCAACAAAGTCCCTAAACACGACATCCTAATTGCTATGGGGGACTTCAATGCTAAGGTAGGGAAGGATAATACCGACGTTGAAAAAGTGATGGGGAAAGAAGGAATTGACATGGTTAATCAGAATGGAGAAAGATTAATTGAAATATGTCTAACAGAGGGCATGGTCATTGGAGGCACAATATTCCCACACAAAGAGATACATAAAACAACGTGGATATCTCCAGATGATAGAACTAGAAACCAGATAGACCATTTTTGTATTAGAAAGCAATACAGAACATCTCTCATGGATGTAAGGGCTTATAGGGGTGCAGATGTCAACAGTGATCATAACCTGTGCATAGGGAAAATAAAACTAAAATTGAAAAGTCAACACAAGAAATCAGTACACAGAAAGATAAACATCCACAGCCTACAAGAAGAAAATACTAACATTAATTTCAATCAGGAACTTGCCAATCATTCCAAAACACCCAGTGAAGTTGAGGAGATAGGTATAGATGAGTTATGGAATTCTTACAGCACAGCCATAATCACAGCAGCAAAAGTAAGCGCTGGATTGGAAAAACCAAATAGAAAAGCATGGATATCAGATAAAACATGGAAGTATATACATGAAAGACGAGCAGTCAAATTAAACATGTTGAATGCAAAAGCAGATCATGAAAGAGATTCGGCAAAAGCAAAATACAAAGACATAGACAAGAAAGTAAAAAGTTCAGCTAGAAAAGATAAAAGAGAATACATAGACAATATGGCGAAAGAGGCAGAAAAAGCAGCAAAAACAGGAGACAGCAAAACTTTATATAACATACAAAAGAGGCTAACAGGTACTATTACATCTAAAGAAAGACCAATCCTTAGCAAAACTGGAACACTATTAACATCAAATAAAGACCAAAAGCAAAGATGGGCTGAACACTTCCAAGAAATACTCAATCGACCACACCCAAAAGAATTGTTAAACCTTGAAACAGACTTACCAGCCCCACAACTAAATGTCAATCTAGATGAAATTAAATTGCATGAAATTGAAACAGCAGTGAATTTAATGGCTAACAACAAAGCTGCAGGTGAAGATGAAATAACAGCAGAGATGCTAAAAGCTATCAATAGTGACAACATGAGACAACTACAGAGAATGTTTAACAAGATTTGGAAAGAAGAAAAGGTTCCTTCTAATTGGAAGAAGGGAATCATTGTTAAAATACCAAAAAAGGGCAACCTTAGTGACTGTAACAACTGGAGAGGAGTAACCTTAATATCAGTTGTGTCAAAAGTATTTTGCAAGGTCATTTTGAATAGACTCAAAGATATAGTGGATACTGCAATGAGAGAAGAACAAGCAGGATTTAGAAAAGGGAGAAGCTGTCTCGACCAGATCTTTACTCTCAGAATAATACTTGAAGAACATATTGAAAAGCAGAAACCATTAATACTGAATTTCATAGATTTTAAGAAGGCATTTGATAGCATACACAGAGATTCATTATGGAGAATTTTAGGTCTATATGGAATACCATCTAAAATTGTCAACATCATTAAGGACTTATACAATGGATATGTTTGTGCAGTCAAGACAGAAGAAGGGATGAGTGAATGGTTCCAGATTGAAACAGGCGTGAAACAAGGATGTATACTGTCTCCTTTACTTTTTGGGATTACAATAGACTTCATAATGACAAAATGCTGCACAGGTAACACAGGTATTGACTGGGTACATGGGACCCAACTAGAAGATCTTGATTTTGCTGATGACATAACTCTTATCAGTAATAATGTGAATTCCATGCAAGAAAAAACAGATAGCCTATCTTCACCGGCTAGCAAAATAGGACTTGAAATTAACAAGGACAAAACAAAAATAATGAAAATTACCATCAATCAAAATGGAAAAATACACATAGAAGGGACAGATATTGAAGAAGTCAATCAATTTGCATACCTTGGCAGCTACATAGACCAGGATGGTGACACTAGAAAGGAAGTTAGGATCAGAATTGCAAAAGCAGCATCAATCTTCAAGAATCTTGAGAACATATGGAATTCAAAAGTTATAAGCACAAAAACCAAGTTAAGACTATTCAATTCAAATGTAATATCCACCCTCATTTATGCATGCGAAAGCTGGAAAACAACTAAAGAAATAGAAAAGAAATTGAGACTCTTTTGAAAACAAATGCCTAAGGAAGATACTCGGCATCAAGTGGAATGAATTCAAGAACAATGCAGAGATAAGACAGATGACTGAACAACAACCAGTTTCATGGGTGATCAGGAAAAGGAGATGGACATATGTTGGTCACTTGATGAGAAGAAATGATCAGAGAATCCCAAAACAAGCTATCAAGTGGAACACAACAGGCCGAAGAAAAAGGGGCAGACCGCGTGAAACTCTGAAGAGGACATTATTAAGAGAGGCCAAGTTAACAGGCATAAAATCCTTTGTTGAGGTTGAAAGACTCGCCGAAGACAGGAAAAATTGGCGAACTACTTTGCGAGCCCTATGTGACGTCTAACGGCACGGGAAGGATATAAGATATAAGATATAAGATACTGAAGACTATACCACATCAGATTTAAATTCCTTCAAAACACGGGCACATTCCTTTGTAGGTGCCATTGTCTCCGTATTCTCTGCTTGCTACAGATAACATCGGCACAGAGATTTTTTTTTATTACTATTTGACCCTGTTTACAGCGGCTCTCAAACATTTATCATACTTTCTTCCATTTCTTCGGTACAATCCTCTATTTAGACTTGTTAAAGAACGCTGAGGTCTTCATCAATTTCTTTTTTTTTTTAATTTGCCTTTACAAACTTTCAAATCTGTTTTATTTCAAATAAAAGTTGAATATATTAAACATATAAAGCGGTTAACCCTCTTCAACCCCCATTTTGATACTCCTCTGATATTACCAGACCAAAAATCCCAAGACCGGACCAAAACCGGAAATGACACTAGGTCTATACTTAGCTTTTGTCTCAATTTTAAGAAGATGGCCTGGAGTATTTTTTTTTTTTTTGGCGACAAATATATTTGTTAGGCATCCCCTGGGTAGGAAAAGATCAGCTATAACTGGTAGAAAGCCTGAGAAGCGCAGCGATGGAGTACACTGGTCTTTCATGTCGAAGCTCCGTGGTTAGAATCTGACTGAAGGAGCCTCCCTTTCCCCCCCCCCCACCCACCCAAATCACCCAGGAGAAGAAACAGGCACCTGGCACCTTCTAGAGATGGGGCAAAGAGGGCTGATGTATCACTCTCTAATGGTAGAGGAAAATATAGACACTAACTTCACATTCCCCCCCCCCCCCAAGTGCCTCTGTGATGTGACACAACTAACTTTACATTTACACAGTTACTGTAAACATTTACTTTACATTTACACAATTAATAGACACATGCTAAACATTTACTTTACATTTACACAATTAATAGACACATGCTAAAGATTTACTTTACATTTACACAATTAATAGACATGCTAAAGATTTACTTTACATTTACACAATTAATAAACACTCGCTAAAGATTTACTTTACATTTACACAATTAATAAACATGCTAAAGATTTACTTTGCATTTACACAGTAGACACATGGTAAACATTTATTTTACATTTACACAATAGACACATGGTAAACATTTACTTTACATTTACACAACAGACACATGCTAAACATTTAATTTACATTTCTTTCAGCAAAAGCTTATGACATTGTGGAGAACATTGGCTGGTTTCTTGGAATGATATTCGCCCTTCTCTTGGAAATAGGCCTGGCCATCTTCTTTGTGATCTGTTACCGCAGAGGTTTTAGGCTGCATCCCCAAGAAGGCAAGATCACAACCTATCGAGACGGAGGCGAGACTTATACTGGTACTCACGATAGTAAGATGTTTCTGTGACAAATTTGATCTCTTGATGTCCCCATTGCATCCAGTGCTCCATTGCTTGTTGCTGATCAGGGATTTGAAGTGACGATCAGGCGGAACTTTGAGATTTTTTTTTTGTTTTGTTTGTTTCAAGAGGCTGCTTTTTCCCAAAAAATTCTGCCAGTTAACTCAAAGGTTTTAATGTTTAAATGTCTTTAATATATATAGAATTTTCTTCTGTTATGCTTAAAGTTGCTCATAATGAGAAGCAGATTTGTAATAATCTCTTTTCTCACATTCAGCAGCGTCCACTTTTGTCTGTGGAGGCTGCTCTCTTGTAAGATCTTGAAAACAAGCTTTATGTCGTCTATGGAATAACTTAGAATGGTATTCCTTAAGTTGTCAGAAAAAAATAATAAGTTGCTAATCGTGTCCCACTTACTGCATCATTTCTCCCACCACACTTAGCCAGACTGTAACAAAATTTTGGATCATTTTTCCCGTCACACTTAGCCAGACTGTAGCAAAATTTTGGATCATTTTTACCGTCACACTTAGCCAGACTGTAGCAAAATTTTGGATCATTTTTCCCGTCACACTTAGCCAGACTGTAGCAAAAGTTTGCATCATTTCTCCCACCACACTTGTCCTGACTGTAGCAAAATTGCAATCTGTTACCTGCTGGTGGTAAGATAAAGCTTTGCCGGGGTTTGGCTTGCTGGCAGTGACTGCAGTATCGACGCAAGATCTTCCATTGATTCTGGGTTTATGGAAGTCTGATTATCGTTGGCTGTCAATGATAACAAATTAATGAAAGTCAAACTAACGAATGCGAGTAGTTACTTTTTTTCGTATTCTTCATAGATTTCACTTGTCGCAGTGTTTTCATGCCCTATGAACTTCCCCCATCAGTAAATTTTATTGATCCCTATGTACATATAAGACATTTTGTCAAAGAGCAGTAGCACAGATGACGAGCGTTCAGGTAGCAAGGTGCTTAGTGTACTGGTCTCTCATAGAAAAAATCGGTGGTTTTTGGAATCCGTCCGAAAACGGACGTGATCAGACTGTAGAAATGTGTACTTAACTTGTTCCAGAGCTTAAGATATAACGGTGGCCTGGCATGATGATGAGGTGGCCTGGCGTGATGATGAGGTGGGCTGGCATGATGATGAGGTGGCCTGGCGTGATAATAAGCTGGCCTGGCGTGATGATGAGATGGCCTGGCGTGATGATGAGATGGCCTGGCGTGATGATGAGATGGCCTGGCGTGATGATGAGGTGGCCTGGCGTGATGATGAGGTGGCCTGGCATGATGATGAGCTGGCCTGGCGTGATAATAAGATGGCCTGGCGTGATGATGAGATGGCCTGGCGTGATGATGAGATGGCCTGGCGTGATGATGAGTTGGCCTGGCATGATGATGAGGTGGCCTGGCGTGATGATGAGGTGGGCTGGCATGATGATGAGGTGGCCTGGCGTGATAATAAGCTGGCCTGGCGTGATGATGAGATGGCCTGGCGTGATGATGAGATGGCCTGGCGTGATGATGAGATGGCCTGGCGTGATGATGAGGTGGCCTGGCGTGATGATGAGGTGGCCTGGCATGATGATGAGCTGGCCTGGCGTGATAATAAGATGGCCTGGCGTGATGATGAGATGGCCTGGCGTGATGATGAGATGGCCTGGCGTGATGATGAGTTGGCCTGGCATGATGATGAGATGGCCTGGCGTGATGATGAGATGGCCTGGCGTGATGATGAGGTGGCCTGGCGTGATGATGAGGTGGCCTGGCGTGATGATGAGGTGGCCTGGCGTGATGATGAGATGGCCTGGCGTGATGATGAGGTGGCCTGGCGTGATGATGAGGTGGCCTGGCATGATGATGAGGTGGCCTGGCATGGTGATGAGGTGGCCTGGCGTGATGATAAGGTGGCCTGGCATGATGATGAGGTGGCCTGGCATGATGACGAGGTGGCCTGGCATGATGACGAGGTGGCCTGGCATGATGATTAGGTGGCCTGGCGTGATGACGAGGTGGCCTGGCATGATGATGAGGTGGCCTGGCATGATGATAAGGTGGCCTGGCATGATGATGAGGTGGCCTGGCATGATGATGAGATGGCCTGGCGTGATGATAAGGTGGCCTGGCGTGATGATAAGGTGGCCTGGCGTGATGATGAGGTGGCCTGGTGTGATGATGAGGTGGCCTGGCGTGATGATGAGGTGGCCTGGTGTGATGATAAGGTGGCCTGGCGTGATGATGAGATGGCCTGGCGTGATGATGAGGTGGCCTGGCGTGATGATAAGGTGGCCTGGCGTGATGATGAGGTGGCCTGGTGTGATGATGATCACATCACCTTCATATATGATTCTTTTATCCTCAGACGGGGGGGGGGGGGGGAATGGACACTAGCACTTACATCAAAGAAGGTACCTGAACTTTTACCTAACGGCGTATGCAAACCGGCAAACTGATTCTATTTGATGCAGAATGGATCACGCACACGGTTCTGTGCGATGTAAAGAAAGGCCACTATCGGACTCGCTTTGTTCTACACTGTCATAGCATGACAGATGTACAATATATATGTCACTGTGTCAGTATGAGCGGACGATATATAGAGGCTGTCCGATTTGGCAATCAGCGATCCATAGCTGACATGCTGGCGTCATGGTTGGTGAATCGCACCTGACCTAGACCCTTTCCCACCTTTCCTTTGGTATCCTCAGTAATAGGCCTAGCCTTGCTAAGGGGACAGGGGTCGATATAGTCCCCATGGTGGTGGAGTTTATTAAAGAAGCACTGTATTCCCCCTGCTTTCAGGGACTGAAAAAAAAAATAATGGCCGTAACCGGCTTTCAGGTCAACCCGATGATGTGGCTCAGAATCTTCCTATCATCGAATGTCAAGGACACCAACTCGGAGTTCTAGGGAGATTGAAGAAGAAGAAGAAGAAGAAGAAGAAGAAGCAGCAGCAGAACCAGAAGAAGCAGAAGAAGAAGAAGAAGAAGAAGAAGAAGCAGAACCAGAACCAGAAGAAGCAGAAGAAGAAGAAGAAGAAAAAGAAGAAGAAGAAATAAAGATCAATAACTACAGTTTCGATGTTCATGAAACAATAACTTATTTCCCTTCATGGAATGAATCTTAATCAACTGGTAAAGTATTTTGATAATTTCCTTTTCTTCTTCTTCTTCTTCTTCTTCTTATTATTATTATTATTATTATTATATTTCCAATTGAGGAACTTCACTACCAACTAAACTGAAACTCCATTAGTGCTCTTACCCTTTCCCCTCATTTAAGCCGCAACCTATATTCACTTGTTACATGTGTTTACATTAGTTTTATACTAAGTTTACAAGCAAATAAATTCCATCCGCAAGCGATTTCCACTTGCTGCTTTCTTTTCACTTCGCTTGTTTTGCTAAACGTTTGACTGAATACTGATGCAAGGCTGCCATTATCAGAGCTGTAACGTTCAGTATTTTGTTCATATATTTTGAAATAGGACATGGGGAGAAGTTCATTTAGAAATATGAAAATAGAAAGTATCGTCATGTGATAGAGACAACCTATTAGTGTCCGTATTTCCCTGTTGGCACACAAGAAGGTGATGTGATCTGTCAGCTCAACTGGCCTCTTTGCCTTTACCAGTCGTAGAAGCAGTCAGGTACCCACTTCTGTAGCCAGGTGACAGACTAATTCTGGTAGATTCACACCACCGACTTTCATTATGAAAGACTAGTCCTCTAACCACGTCTTTTGCTCAGGCACCCATTAATAGGTGGGCCAAGTCCCGGCTAGAAGCAACCCACAAGTTGCCCAGATGTAGAAATGGGTACCTTGCTCTTCTTGGTTTTGGGAGGTAAAGGCTGCCAAGCCTGACTCTGCCTATCATGGCCTTCCTGTGCGTCAGCCGGTCAAGGAAAATATGGGCTTTAACACCATATCCTATAGGTGCCTTTATAGTATAATCAAACCTACAAAGAAGAAGAAAGACATACATCACATCTGCCAGACGGAATTAAAACCACCCAAAAGTGTGTTGACTGCGGCGTAGTACCCGAGTAAGACAGGACACACGAGCATTTACGAGGTAAAGACTGCTCAATGCGGACCTGAGGCGTGAGACATGGCCAGAGGACACAAGCTTGAGGGCAAAAGATTTGGGGGCTCCTATCAGGATCTGGAGAGGACTGTGAGCTTTGCCATGTCGACAGGGATCAGGATCTGATGTGACCAACAACCTCGAACTCTGCGAAGAAAAAGAATCCCAACAGTGAAAAAACATAAACATGCGTGAATGCATATCAGAACAGTGATACCATCTCCACGGCAAAGTCTTGTTGAGGCATCAGTCAAAAGAAGAAAAGAAGGAAACTTCATTTATTGGGCAAAGTTTACCCGACCACATTCCCAAAAGTAATCACGGACCGACATCCTAGAGGACAATGTAAATAGTTTAGAGAACCACGCGACAGAGGTCGACCACGGAGACAATGGGCCGTACAATGAGTTTCAGGACTCGCCCCTGGTCTTCTCCTGTCACGCTGGCTGCGCTGATGGGCACCCAGGAAATTCAAGCGGCCTAGGGTGGGTCACATCACCCTCTTGTGTTCGGACAGAAGAACAGAATACGGACACTAACACTATATTCTGTGGGTGTTGCTATTACGTGATAATATTTCAGAGAACAAATGCAACATTGGTTTGCTAAATCATCATCATCATCATCATCAGGTGCCGTGCCGACTGACGTTGGCTATTGGTGACCTCCTCTCACGCCATCTCGTCAGACTGTCCAGTATCATTTCTCTCGGTCTTCCCTTGGCTCTTCTTCCCTCTATTTTTCTTGTTGTTACAATATTTTCAATGCCTCCTCTTCTCATTGCATGCCGTATGAAAGTACATTGTCTCTCTCTTATTTTTTTGACAAGATTTTTTTTTCTCTCCAGCTCTTCTCATACATTTTGTGCTGTCTAGGAAATTCGCAACATTCTTCTAATAAACCACGTTCCTACTGCTTCGTGTAGGCCTGCCTATTGTCCATGATTCACTTCCATATAATGACATAGGTTCAATATAGCATTTTAGGACTCGCTTTCTAACATTCATTGATAAGGATGTATTGCATAATATGTTTCTCATTCTCTGGAATGCAATCTTTGCTTGGCCTAATATGTTCCTAATTTCTAATCTGCATTCTCATCTGAAGTTATTACTGCTTCGAGGTATCTGAATTTCTGCACTTGATTTAGAATAACTAAGGATATACTAGATCATATAATGAGTTTAAAACTCGCTGCCGGTCTTCTCCTGTCGTTCCTGCTCCGAAAATTGGCACCTGACTCAACACTGCTGGGGAAAAACTAGCTTTAAAAATGTACATCTGACTGCAGGCCGAGACACATTACATTGTATAGCACACGCGAGTACGTGTACGCTAAAGGAGATATCAGGTAAAGACGAGTTCCCTAGATAAATGTAAGATAATATATTTCCTTCAAAACTATTCTTTGACAAAAGGTATTTGAAAATAAAGAGTTATCTAATATACTATACCATGCCTGTTATAGCCTGATATGAAAATTACTGAGAGAGCTAAACACATCTTGAAATGTCTTCCTTCCATCTCCACAGACAAAAATATCCAGCGAGTTGCCTTGGAATCTAAACAAAAGCCTGGTGGATACAACAACGATATATACCAAGATGGGTTGGTTGTAAACTAATACTTACATGTGTTTGGCAGAATGACGTGTGATGTTGCGAGGTTGCTGAACATAGATGATACGTATAACAGAAATGTAGATGAAATAAGCAATTGCAAGCAGACTGGACTCGACAGCACAAACATTGTTGTGATTGTGAGCGATAATGGAATTTCAGTATTGATCGACTCAATCATGACAGAAGCTTCCCAGGAGAAGTAACACTTGGCAAGTTAGTAACATGCTGCCCTGGTTAACGGGGCAGGGATGGTCATAGTCCCCCATGGCGGTGGTGGAGCCTGTTAAAGAAGTACTGCATACTCATTACATGTAAGCTCCACCCAGGAGCTGAAAAAAAGAAAAGAAAATCAGCCACTGTAGAAAGACTACACCACGCTGTGCCTCAACATTTTCATTGCATCAGCTGAAAAGAACACCAGTTCCCAGCTCCAGAGAAGAAAGAAGAAGAAGCAGAAGAAGATGACGACGAAGAAGAAGAAGAATCTCAGCAAATTTCACAAATATGTAACATTTACCTCCTTTAAAACTGAATTCTAATACATACATATATATATATATAATATATATATATATATATTATATATATATATAATATATATATATATAATATATATATATATATCCTTTATCATATCTGGGTGTCTGAGTGGCGAAGTGGTTAGTGCACTGGTCTCTCATGGCGAAGGTCGGGGGTTCGAATCCAGCCGGCAGCACCCCAGTCACCCAGCTGTAGAAATGGGTACCCGACTTCTTCTGGAGTTGGGGAAGTAAAAGGCAGCCAGGCGTGATACTGACCATATCACCCTCTAGTGTGCTGACAGGTCAAGGAAAATATGGGCACTAACACCATATCCTTATGTGCCTCTAAGGCATGACAGGGTTACCTTTACTTACTTTTTACTTTATCATATCTATCGATGATCGCTATATTTTCAAGCACAAAAAGCAACCAAGTTGGAATGTTAATTTGATGATGCGTTTATTTTCTAAGCGATGACAGTGGTGATGGAATGGATGAATACGATTACAACTACAGAGATGATTGGCATTACGATGATCAAGACTATTCTCCTTACGGCGAAGGAGTTCGGGCAGACTACAGGTCTGTTGTGTATGTCCATGTGTTTACGATGATCAGTGCTGTTACATTCACTCATAGGATATCTGTGTATGCCCATATTTAAGAGATTGACACTGGAATTGGTCGTAGCTATAAAGATTCAGTTTTCTGAAATTTAGTAAATGCCCTTCATTGAACAAATGGTATTTATTTGTATTAGATCAACATTTTTTTTTCCTTTCCCTTCATGTGTTTCTTCTCTACCTCCATTCCCGACTGACCGACGCGGGCCAAGTAACACGGCACTCTTCTTGCTGAGGGCAGATCCCTTATCCAGTAGTATCGGGTTCAAATCCCAGCAGTGCGGGGATTTTTTTTTTCCTGATACCACCACAACAAATAAGCCCACAGGGTCCACCCAGCCTGTGAAAATGGGCACCAGAGAAATGTGGGAAGGTAAATACGGCCAGGTGTGATACTGACCACATCAGACTTTCATGTGCAGAAGTTCTTTGAAATACGCGGCCTAACACCTTATCCCCGGTATGCCTCATTCAAATGGAAATGGGGATTTCACCTTTTGCCGTTAAATGATGTGGTTTCCCTTTTTTTAAATTCGTGGAAAATGTTGGGTTTCCCCCACCCCATAATATTTCTTGCGAAAAAAATAGGTGCATCTTATACGTCAGTGCGTCTCATACGTCAGTGCGTCTTATACGTCAGTGCGTCTTATATGGCGAGAAGTGCAGGTACCTGACTTCTATAGGAGCTGGGGAAGTAACACTGGCCAGGTGTGATCCTCGCCACCTCACCCTCTCCTGCACTGACAGGTTAAAGAAAATATGGGCACTTACACGACGTCCCGTAGGAGCTCTGGGGCATGATGTGGCCAACTTAATTTTAGCTCTGTCTGTTTGGGCATAAAAATTTATCTACCATGATAACAGAAAGAGAGAGAGAGAGAGAGATGGGGGGAGGAGGGAAGAGAGAGAAAAGAGAGACAGAGAGGGGAAAGAGCAACAGAGAGGAAAAAGAGAGACGAGAGGAAAAGGAGAAAGAGAGGGAAAAGAAAAAGAGAGTGATAAGAGAGAGAGAGAGAGAGAGGAAAAAAGAAAGAGAGGGAAAAGAGAGCGAGAGTGAGAAAAGAGAGAGAGAGAGAGAGGGGGAAGAGAAAGAGAGAGAGAGGAAAAAGAGAGGGAAAGAGAGAGAGAGGAAAGAGAAAGAGAAAAGAGAAAGAGAGAGAATGCGTCGTGGTACAGACCCTTGAAACCGTTTGCTTTCTTCACAAGTGTTTAACCCGACCTATCAAGCTGACGCTTTTGGTTGTTTTGTCCTATTTCTCTTAATTTGTTTGACGACACAGAGATGAGGAAGGCGGTGATAACTTTGATGATGATCATGACATGAATATAGACGACTACGAAAAGTATAACACCGATTTGCCCAGACAAACATCATACGATCAGGTTTGTTTAACAAATTTGATACCTTATTTTTAAATTTTCTTTCTCCCTCAGAATTAAAAAAAACACTTTTTTATAATAACTACATATATTGTATGATTACCACGCATACTTTATAATTATCACATATACTTTACAATTACCACATATACTCTACAGTTACCACATATACTTTATAATAACCACATATATTGTATGATTACCACACATACTTTATAATTACCACATATACTTTACAATTACCACACATACTTTATAATAGCCACATATGCTTTATAATTACCACATATGCGTTATAATACCACATATGATTTATAATTACCACAAGTGCTTTATAAATACCACATATGCTTATAATTACCACATATGCTTCATAATTACCACATACACTTTATAATTACCACACACACTTCATAACTGCCACCTGTAACTTTTTGATTACCACATGTAACTTTCACGCCGTTAAATCAGTCTCTACATTTACAGTTGCTTTCTTAAAGAACCCCTAATTCTAGTATTCTATGAACACTATTTTAGCGTCTCGCTAACCAACTACATTACAATTAACCCTTAGCAGTCGGACCATTCGGATGCAGTCGATTATCGAAGGACATCACCTAAAGGTTTTGACGTTGGCTCTGAAGGTCAAGATGATTATCGCGGTGCAGTACAGAACACGGATAGGAAGAAGGAAGCCAAAATACAGGTAATCTTTTGAGATTACATATTACATATATTATATATTACATATTCTGTAAAAGGGGGGGGGGGGAACCAAAGACACTGATCGTTTGGAAATCAGCGACCCATAACTGAAATGTTAATCTCTTGGTTGATGAACCATAGCCGATCAAGACCCTGTTCCAGCTCTCCGTTAATACCCCCAGTAACATGACTAGCCTTGCTAACGGGGCAGGGATCGCCAGGGTATCCATGGTGGTGGAGTATGCTAAAGAAGCACTTGCACAACCCCTTCCTATTTTTTAGCTGTCCTCAGGTGCTGAAAAAAAAATAGTGGCCATAGCCCGCTCCAAATCCGACACGATGCTGTGCCTCAACATTTTCACCGCAGCGGCTGCAAAGAACGTCAGTTCTCAGTTCTAGGGAGATAGAAGAAGAAGAAGACATAATCTATAGTCGGTTTGTTCTTGGAGTAAATAATACTCACATTTATTTCTTTCTCACGGGAAAGAAATTTGTAGAAAATTGTACAAAAAAAGAATATTCTGTCCAGTTACTGTTTTTTAATGACTACGCTGATAGTGGAGCATTCATCCATGACATGAATTAGAGGGGCACGTGAAATAATCTAATTTATAGAATTTGTTAATCTAATTTAGAGAATCAGTCAGTCATTTGCATGTCGCTTACGGAACTTTGCCTCCCTAACAGCTCTCCTGTAGGCTTCTCAGTTGTAAGCAAGATGCCCTGCTGCTGATGCATCCATTCGCAGATTATCAACAATGTCTTGCAGCCAACTTCGCCTTGGTCTGTCTTCCTTCTCTTTCTTTTTCCTATTATGTACAATTCCAAGACTGCCTCGTCTAAATTCCCATGATGTTTAATGTGTCCAAAATATTTAAGTTTTCTCTCTTTAATCCTCTTTACTAGCAAACCTTCTTCAATATTAAGTTCTTGTAGTAAGGACATGTTTGTTCTTTTTTTGTGTGTCCATGATATTTGAAGAACTCTTCTGCAGCATTTATATTCAAAGGCATTTATGTGTTTCTCAGCTGTTTGTTAAGTGTCCAGGTCTCACAGGCATATGTTGTGATGGGAGAGATGCATGCCCTTAAAAATCTTATTTTTGTAGTTCTGTCTGTTCCTTTCCACAGCTTCTTTAGTTGTTTTACTTTCTGAAGAGTAATATATGTCCTCCTTTTAATTTCCCTCATTGTATCTGCATTATTAGTTAGTAGTGATACAAGATATTCAAAACTCTCCACTTCTTCCAGTTTTTCCTCATTGATACATATTTCAGCTACCTTATTTGTTTTGTCAGTTGTCATCAATTTAATTTTCTTTGCATTAAAATAGAGGTTTTGTTTTTATTATTAAAAATGGATTTTTTTAAAAAGTGATTTAAAATAAAATATAAAATAAAAAGGATTTTTTTTTTATAAAAGGAATTGTATGCCTCTCTTAACAATGTCCTCTTTAGAGTTTCACGTGATCTGCCTCTTTTTCTTCGGCCTGTTGTGTTCCACTTGATAGCTTGTTTTGAGATTCTCTGACCGTTTCTTCTCATCACGTGACCAACATATGTCCATCTCCTTTTCTTGATCACCCATGAGACTGGTTGTTGTTCAGTCATCTGTCTTATCTCTGCACTGTTCTTGCCGAGTATTTTCCTTAGGCATTTGTTTTCAAAAGAGTCTAATTTATTGTCTGTTTCTTTAGTTGTTTTCCAGCTTTCACATACATAAATGAGTGTGGATATTACATTTGAATTCAATAATCTTAACTTGGTTTTTGTGCTTTATAACTTTTGAATGCCATATGTTCTCAAGATTCTTGAACATCGATGCTACTTTTGCAATTTTAATTCTAACTTCCTTTCTGGTGTCACCAACCTGGTCTATGTGGCTGCCAACGTATGCAAATTGATTGACTTCTTCAATATCTATTCTTATGGACTGACACAATTAGTTTTTCCACCCCTTTCTGTGTTGAGGAACGTAATACTGTGTCATCAGAATATCTAATCTCTAGTATTTCATAACCTCCAATTGTTATGGCATCGTAATATTCGATTTAGAGAATACGCTAATCTCATATATAACTGGAATCATCATCATCATCAGGTACCGTGCCGATTGGCGTTTGCTATTATGCTTCTTCAGAGTACACGACCCTTCATGCAGGCCATCAGCTCAGTTGGTGATCTCCTCTCACACCATCCCGTCAGACTGTCCAGTATCATTTCTCTTGGTCTTCCTCTTCATCTTCTTCTCTCTATTTTTCCTGTTATTATAATATTTTCAATGCCCCCTCTTCTCATTGCATGTCCTATGAAAGTACATTGTCTCTCTCTTATTTTTTGACAAGATTTTTTGTCTCTCCAGGTCTTCTCATACATTCTTCATTAGTTACTTTTGGTGTCCAGGGGATTCGCAACATTCTTCTAATAAACCACATTTCTGCTGCTTCCAATGATTTTTGTGCAGACCTGCCTATTGTCCATGATTCACTTCCATATAATAAGATAGGTTCAATATAGCACTTTAGGACCCGTTTTCTAACATTCATTGATAAAGGTGTGTTGCATAATATGTTTCTCATTCTCTGAAATGCAGTCTTTGCTTGGCCTATTCTGTTCCTAATTTCTGTTCTGCATTTCCCATCTGAAGTTATTACTGCTCCAAGGAATATCTATGACTGATTTTTGTGTTGCAGGCTCGCTCTGTAGACTACGAGCATCAATCTTCTGAAAGGCCTCGAGATGAAGGAAGAGACAAACGAAAACAACGACAGACATCTGACCAGCGTACTCGGCGGAACCAGCAGGACTCCCCTGCCACTGTGGCAAACGGGCACGGGCGTGACAGCTCGGACAGGCGCTCCCGTGGTCGTCGCCAGCGAGATAACCACTACAACCAGGAGTACGAGGACACTCAGAACGACGAAGGCCACCGTCGCCAAGATGATCACCGCATCGAAGACTACGACGATCGTGAAGACGGCCATCACCACCACCACAATCATCATGCTGACCCGGGTCACGACCATGACAAGTGCGAAGACGTCGTGGAAGAGTTTAAACGCGTCAGCGGCGCGGAGCATGGACTTGGCGGCCCGCGTGACAACGGTCAAGGACGTGCTTCCACTTTTGTTTAACCCGACATATCCTGAGGTCCACATTTCACACATTGCCCACTCCATTGATTTCATAAAATATTCACGCTATCAATGTACTCGCTGCTTTTATATTCATTTTAACATATATGATCTTGACCCATAGCCTTCATGACAAATTTGACTGTCTTTATAGCGTCTACATTTAATAACAGTTTTTAAAAACATACACATAACACTTCTGTAGCTGCTATGAGACTAACCACCCACAATATGGTGAAAAATTTAAGGTTGATTCTTCTTCATGCGGATTGCCCTCTCCAGAACGGTGTCCCTCTCACTGGCTCTATGAAAGCAAGGCAGTCTTGCCTCAAGTTGACCAACATCTCGCAATGACATAATCAGATTTTCCGGGATGTCCTAAGTCTACCTGCGGCGAGGTCGTCCCCTTTTCTCTTTTACCGGGCACTTATGCCTTCTACTACCTACCTCTCCAAGCTTTTGTGTCTCTTGGTGTGGCCGAAGTGTCTCAGCTTTCTAAATCTTTGATAATGTTTACGAGCCAGTGTTCTGCGACATCTCATCCAAAAAGTATCACACAACGTGATTTTTCTTTCTATCCACAATATTCTGAATGTCCTTCTATTCTCTTTAATGTGTCCAAATTATTCAAGTTTTTCTCTGTTTAGTCCTCTTTGCTAGCAAACCTTCTTCAGCCTAATCAGATACTGCTAGAATGAGAGCAGCTGTTCAGCAAGATAAAGCTCAGCAACATTTATAAGCAGTTGTTTATCTACTTTAAAAAAAAAAGTCTCCTAAGATAAGAAATAACCATCGACTGATGGGTACTATTTGTAATTATGCATCTTTTCTTGCGTTTGCCGCTACGTAATACCAGGTGAGATTCTATATCTAACTGTGTGATTCAAGGTTGAGTGTCATACATGAGACAGTGCGTCAGGTTTGAGTGTCAGATAGGAGACAGTGCTTCAAGGTTGAGTATCACACAGGAGACAGTGCTTCAAGGTTGAGTATCACACAGGAGACAGTGCTTCAAGGTTTAGTGTCACACAGGAGACAGTGCTTCAAGGTTGAGTGTCACATAGGAGACAGTGCTTCAAGGTTTAGTGTCACACAGTAGACAGTGCTTCAAAGCACTCATAAGTTAGGTTTCATAAAACTTGAAAGAAAGTGGTTGCATTTTACCAGAAATGTGGAAAATGAACAGTGTAAGGAACTGAACTGAAAATGAATGAACGTTTCTCCATAAACTAAGATCAAAGGCTTAACTATCTATAGCAAATGTAGCCCTCATTTGAAAAGTATTATACCGGTGGTTATCCATTTCCCAGTAACTGAATGTGAATACGAGTTGTTATTAGCCATTGTTTAAACTGAAAATCTTATTACAAATGTGCCTTATGTCAGGTCACGGAACAATTACTGTACATATCCATTCGTTATCATCTGATCTATGGCGAATTAATGCTGAGTATGATTCATATAATAAGTTAACAATCACACACGCATGTTAACAATAAAACATACAATTATGCATGCATGAAGATATAGACAAACACAAGTGTGACTTCTCACATAAAAAAAATTTTTTTTTTTCGAAAATTTCACTCACCCAAACATGCACATGCACAGAAATATGCACGTACCAGCGCTCACACATATACATCAATATCTGGTGCGGCAGTGGTGTAGTGGGTAGTGAACTGACCTGCCAATCAGAAGGTCTCTTTTTCGTTTTCGCACTGGGGCGGAATTTTGTTTTCTTTCCATTTAGACTTATTGGCACCGGATTCAACCCAGCCTTCAGAAATAGGTACCTGGGATTTCCCTAGGAAAACACAGACAGAAAGGATAGATACTGGCATTTCTACCTGAAATGCTGTAGTGGCCTAGAAGTGCAAAGGCGCTAACATTTCACAGGTCACTGCATATACACGCTACGGGAAATAGATTTTCTCACAGAAGAAAACACCCACATACAAACATACACACGTACGAGCACACACATATAAATCATCTGAAAATGTGAATTTGAACATGTAAATAGAAAACACATAGGTTCTTTTTTTAATAAATCTATGTTTGTACTTTTGTTAAAATCTAAATAGAAAATAAAGCTGTTGATGCAATAATGTCTCTAAATTTAGAATGTAGCTAATAAGTGCTGTGTCTGTGTGAGGCCAATGACTTATTCGAGCTATCCTGTCTGTGACAAATACTTGTGCACCTCGTGCCTGTGACGAGCGATTATATAAACTGTGTCAGTTACAAGCGCCTGTATACTTTGTGTCTGTGACATGCACTTGTGCAGCTTTTCTGTGACAAGTGCTTATATAGCGATTTTTATTTAGCGGACTCCGCCACCATAGGGAGTATGGAGATTCCTGTCCCCGTTGGCTAGGCTAGGCCTGTTACTGGAGGACACCAAAGGAGAGGTGGGAAAGGGTCTTGGTCAGTAATGGTTCGCCAGCTTTGATGTTATTATGTCGGCTATGGATTGCTGAATGCCAAATTAGACAACGTCTTCGCTATCTATCTATCTATCTATCTATCTATCTATCTATCTATCTATCTATCTATCTATCTATCTATCTATCCGTCTGTCTGTCTGTCTGTCTGTCTGTGTCAGAATCATAGGAAATATGGATACAAAGCAAACAATAAGGAGTAAATATTAGCAGATGCTGACAAAGATCATTTATTTTATCAGATTCCTACAGAAAAATACTCTGACGTTACGATAACAGAAATGGAAGGTAGCGACATGGATTTCATCCTTGGACAAAAATGCATTTGATCACTTTCGTTCTCCTAGTTTTCAACTTGTTCTGCTGTAAATGTGTTCTGCTGACGTAAGGATACACTATGAAATGTCAGCTGTGGCGTAGTTGTCTGGATATCTGCAACGATTTAAAAGTAAAACCATAGCAGCGCTTTGAACGAAGCAGGTAAAACTGACTGCCTTTTTCTAAACAGATTAATAATAGAATGGGTTTTTTTAAACTGATCTTTTATGCTAGTGAGTGTTAACGAAACGTTCGAGCTGTTGTGGTGCTCATCCACAGAGAGATTCCTAGAAACCTTGTTTTAGGCTTGGCCTAACTCTCCATTGAGTGGGGCCAGTGTGTGCGAGCGTGGTACGCGCGTGGTAGCGCGAGCTGTGATTCCGTTAACAGCCTCTGGCAGTTTTACTCGTTCGTGCTCACGCATCGATCAGTCAGTTTCCTGCACGAGCGTCGTGCGAGGCCTCTCGATCTGCGGTCGATAGTGCAGTCAGGCTTGTGCAGCTGTCAGATACAAGCCAGGAAGAGTGAATGGCATTTGTTTGTTAACCTTTTTCTGCCGGAAAATCGACGTCAAGCAAAAAAAAAATATATAAAGAGCCATGTATATGCTACTGCCATAACCTGAAAGATTGAAGATTCCTGGATCAATTGTATTTCTGTCACAAGATTCGCTGCAGATTACAATCGAAGGTAATTATCTGCTTCTTTCTATATAAAGCCATGGATAAGGAGGAGACAAACGCTACGTACAGGGCCAACGCCACTCAAGGTGGATCCAAGGGTCCTACTTTTACCTCGGACAAGAATAAAAGTAAAATGGCCGCAAAGAGCAACAAGAAGTGGGTCCGACTAGCAACTGTGCTGGCTTACGTTCTGGCCGTATCTCTAGCGGCCATTGTTCTGGCCACTTACTACAGCCTCATATGGGAGCCCAAGCTTAAGTTTAAAAACACCCACGCCACTTCTGACGAATCGACGAATGCTACAAATTCAACTTCTAGATCATAGTCATTCCCTTTGTTGTTATGAGCTGGCGACTTCTTGTGTCAAGGTAAGTGAAAGCTGAACAATACCCTAGTATAGAACTGATGTGCTGTGTGGATTAAATTAATGATTAACCAACGCAAGTTTTTTTTTTGGGCTACCTTTTTCCCCTTTCAAATCATGGTCGCCAGTTCTTTAGCTTACATCTTCAGTTATCAAGGTGGATAATTTTAATGAATGCACTGGTCTTCTGGAGATTTTTAACCGTTTTGATCCAACTTGTCACAGAAAAAGGTGCTTGTGCTAAATGAGTTGTTTTGTTTTTTCTACGATTTCGTGGTCCCACTTTAAAGTTTACTTCCGTGGTCAACATCCCACTTTGTGTACCCATTTACAACGGGGAACATTGAATTTCAGTTTATTTACAGCTTTGTTCGCCTGTATCGCTTCACTTGGATGCTGTTTATCTGCCTTTCTTGTAATTTGTTTAATAAATGAAATTTACATTATTATAATTAAACTTATTACGGAAAATTTAAATCACAAGATTATGACTAGGAAGAATTAATGAATTTTGTGTAATTATTCTAAGCCGTTTTATTAATTAGCGAAACTCTGACGCAAAACTGGAATACCAAAACTTGCCAAGTAGATATGTGACAGAAGATATGGGAAGTCTTAAATATATTTGTAAATGTCATGCCTGTATGTTATGGTGGAAAGCTCACACCGTTCTGATGTCGTTCTCTCACATTTTATTCCATTTAAATTTTAGACACGTTATTTTTTTAAATCTCTGGGAGCCGTACAATCAGTGGTTAGATGGGAACCATCTCTTTCTATAAGGTACATATAGTAAGAACAGAAGACCCTGCCCGTTTTATCTGTCAGCTACCCGTAACTGACATGCTAGCGTCAGGGTTGGGGAACCATAGCTGACCAAGAACCTGGCCCCACCTATGACAATCATACCCCCGAGTATGAGGGCAGAGAAAAGAGAGGAAGACCAAGGCGAAGATGGCTGCACGACATCGTTGATGATCTGCTAGTGGACGCATCGGCAGTGGGCCATCTTGCTCACAACCGAGAGGCCTACAGGAGAGCTGTTAGGGAGGCAAAGATCCGCAAGGGACATGACAATGACTGACTGACTGACTGACTGACTGACTGAATGACTGACTGACTGACTGAATGACTGACTGACTGACTGATCCACCCCCAGTAACAGACCTAGCCTGACTAGCGGGGGCAGGGATTGCCATAATCCCAATGGATTATTAGCTGCACTGAAATAAGAAAAAAAAATAGCAGCCATGATCCGCTTCCAAGTGGATGCTGCGCCTAAACATCTTCACTGCACGGCATCGGCTGCACAGACTACCAGCTCGCAGTTCCAGGGAGATAGTAATAGTAGTAGTAGTAGTAGTAGTAGAAGTAGTAGTAGTAGTAGTAGTAGTAGTAGTAGTAGTAGTAGTAGAAGAAGAAGAAGAAGAGTTGCAAACATCGAGCTTCATGCAATGTACGATGCTGAATATAAATGAGCTAAAGGAGCCTCTAAAATGCTGGATATATATACATATATATATTATATATATATATATATTAGAGGAGAGAGGAGGCTTTTAATTATAGTATGTGTACTGGTTTCTCAGTGTCCTTTGCTGGGGGGAGGGGGTAGTTCTTGAGGCCAGGTGATGAGGACAGATTACCTAAAGCAGTCGCCACAGACTGTGCCCCTGACAGAAACTACCCCCCGCCCCCCACACAGACCTTGCCATGATTAAAACCCTTTCACCCCCGGGAGTGAGAGAAATCAGAGGCACAAGTACACGGCCGCGCCGACCTCTAAAATGAAAATAAAGTATTTGAGAAAGAAAAAACAAGAGGGAAAGAATGTGAAAGGCGAATGAATGAGTTCAACCTCGAACTTCACTGGGTCACACAACACACACATCTAGGGGAGAACACGAGAGAACAAACTGAGCCCCGCGCAGCAATAAGAGAGGAACAAACCAGCCACTACGTATGAGGCAACCTTTGTGATTGGGGGCGGGTGCTGCTGATCTGTGAGAACTCAAGTATCAATCATTCCTTTGTGTCTTGTTGTATACTTCTGCGTGATTTGTTTGAATTTCCAGAACTACTCTACCTTCTGACTGTTCACATTTCGCAAGTCCGGCCAGTTAACTTCTTCTAGCAGCAAATAAATAAGCGAACTAAAATAGGCTCGGTAGTAAGATTAGATATTAAAGGTAAATAGAGGTGTATGGTGCAGGGGAAAGCAGGACATTTCTATCAGTGCAATCCGCTCTTGTTCTGCTGATGTACGATCTCGGAGAGTCCTGGAACAGCGCCTTATTTCCCAGGCTGGCTGTCTCCACCCAGCTAGAATTAACAATGTCTTCAGCTTCCTTTAACTTCTTTAGTTTTCCACTTTTTCCTTCCCTGTTTCTTTCTCCTAGCTTCCCACCGCCACTTCTCTAGCGGCTTATTTGGTTTTTATTGCCCCTCCGGGCAGTGTACTATTCACCAGGTTTATTATCTCCCTGCTTCCCTCGCCCCACTAAGATTTGCGTCTCTAGTGTTTAGGACACCTTCTGTTCGTTCCTAGTTCTTCTTCTATTATCTCTCCACTTCCCCTTCTTCTCTCCCCCCCCCCCGCAAACATCTGCGCTACAGGTGTCTATTGTCCGTCTCTCTTTTCCCGGCCTCCAACTTCCTGTCTTCTGGTTTCTTCTGGTCTCTTCTGGTTTCCTTTGTGGCCCCCATGTGGTCTCTATGCCTAGTCAAAGGGACACGCATTCTTGTGTTGTTTCCTATTCAGGAGGACGCCATTCAGATAAGTTATATGTCGTTGTATTTGTCTGTGTGTTTTCCTCGAAAAAGGCTCACGCCGAAATACTGGATATTGTATTTTTTTCATTTATACATTCTCATCTTACTCTCATAGTTTCTATCTGTTTTTTCCCCTCATTTTACTCACTCCCTCTGCCGCTTTGTAAAACTGCACCATAAACCTCTATTCACCTTTATTATTTTAACCAATTTTACTGCAGATTAGATATGACAGAATGAGGTAAATATCTATGTTCTACTTGAGACTTATGAGTTGTTCATTTCATTTAGGTCAAAAATATATTCTAATTCCATTCACTTTGGGTGACGTTTCTTGTTATATCAAGTCTTTGGGTGAATTTCTTCTTTTATCAACTCTTTGAGTGACGTTTCTTGTTATATCAAGTCTTTAGTGACGTTTCTTGCTATATCACGTCTCTGATTGAATTTCTTGTTATTTCACGTCTTTGAGTGAATTTCTTCTTATATCAAGTCTTGAGTGATTTTCTTCTTATACCAAGTGTTTGAGTGACCTTTCTTGTTATATTACGTCTTTAGTGGTGTTTCTTGTTATATAATGTAATGAGTGAAATTTCTTATTATATCAAGTCTTTAGTGGCGTTTCTTGTTATATCGAGTCTTTAGTAGCGTTTCTTGTTATATTACGTTTAAGTGAATTTCTTGTTATATCAAGTTTTTGAGTGAATTTCTTGCTATATCAAGTATCTGAGCAACGTTTCTTATTATATGAATTCTTTGAGTGACGTTTCTTGTTGTATCAGGTCTTGAGTGGCGTTTCTTGTTATATCGGTTCTTGGGTGGCTTTTTTGTTTTTGAGTGGCGTTTCGTGTTATATCGAGTCTTGTGTGGAGTTTCGTGTTATATCGAGTCTTGTGTGGAGTTTCGTGTTATATCATATCTTGAGTGGCGTTTCGTGTTATATCGAGTCTTGTGTGGAGTTTCGTGTTATATCATATCTTGAGTGGCGTTTCGTGTTATATCACATTTCTTGTTATAGGGCTTAAGTGGAGACAAAGAAAACCTACACAAAGGGCAGGATCTATTACTTGTGGCCAGTTAGAAATGAAAAAGAAAAAAAAATAAGGGCTGGAGACTCTAGAAACTGTTAAATTACTTCAGAATGTATGTATATTTTTGTTCTCTGGCAAAATTGTATCAAGTTATACGGAACTAAGTTATCGCTATTTACAAAATCCTGTAACAGAGTTGTACTAGTCTACTCGCGTGTCTCATCAGCATAATTTAAGCTTCTCTCGACACAGTTTATCGGGGGGGGGGGGGGGGGAAGAACGGCTTTTTAATGTCACTTGATTATGTGACAGAAATGGCGCCAGAATTTTGGTAGGGGAAGGGAAAGGGGGACGCAGGTTTTGAATGAGGAGAGATGGTGTTCGTCGCTAGAATGTGCTGGAGAGCGGAATTAAACATGGGCCTTCAAACGCTGGCCGTCGCAGATTCATGTCTTCGCAGAGTCCACATCGTGCCGTGGGGGGGGGGGGGGGGGTGACAGTGTGATAAGTCATTATAGCTGGTGTCACAATACCTGTCCAGGTTGTCGGCACTACGGTCGGGTACACGCAACAGAAGAGACAAAAAAATACGAGAAGTAGAAAAGACTCGATGTACAGTCCTTATTCTCGTTTGTTGTTGTTGTTGTTGTTGTTGTTGTTGTATCTTCTTGTAACTACGAGCAGGAGTTCTTAACAGGTGATGCTGTGGGGATGCCGGATAATCTCTAAAACAGACATCTTTGAGTCCACAACTAACAGCTAAATGAAACACAGGACAGTAACATTAATGTAAACCCGTATACTACGTCATTCCTGATCATCCGTTAGACCATAAAAATGAAACTGCTGTTTTATAACGTTCAAATCACATATTGAGAAAATAAATAAATAAACACGCTATATTCTAAATCGGTCACCCTGCCCTTGCATTCCCAGGGGAACAGAAGTAAGGGATAGACCAAAGGATGCATGGAAAAGAACAACAGAGAGGATGTTGAGCAATAGAGGGCTCACCTGGGCAAAAGCGGAAAAGAACTAAATATTCCGGGACCCATCTTCTCAACAGATGTCATGGCCTGATTATTTGAATTAAGAACTGTCACAATCAAAGAACTGCTGGAAAAGTCAAGGATACCTGTTCTAACATACAGAGGAACAGAAGAAATTGAATCGTGTGGGGATTTGCCTCTTCTGTGCCTTGGTCACTTAAGGTTCAGAGACAGAGAGAGAGAGAGAGAGAGAGAGAGAGAGAGAGATTTTGTGAAAGATAACGAGTTAAAGGGAACAGTAGAAGGGAAAACGAAATTTGAAGTTCAGCGAGAAGACAGTAAGTAGAGTGCTTGTTTTGGGCTCATTTTATCCACGTCCCAGATCTGTTCTTACGAGTCGTATCCTCGTTCTTCTCTTCTCTATGCATGTGGGGGTTTCTGTGTGTGTGTGTGTGTTGCTCTTGCTGTCATTTGTTTCCTTTGTTTGAAGAATTCTTCTTAGGCCGTTCAAAGCTTTGTGAATAAAATTATCACTATTATTATTGTCTTTTCGTGTTCTTTCAACCACATGTATTTTAACCTTTAGACTAAAAACGGAACAGTTTGAAAAGTTAAACCTTGGATCGATATCTTTACCGTAAAATCTACATACATGAATTCATGGAGGATTAATCATTAGCTGAATAGACTTAAACCTTCGGACCCGATGTATCAGATTGTGTGGTCGGACGGAACGGGGGGGGGGGGGGGGGGGGCCTTTCTAAGCTTAGTCAAGGAAATCAGGTGGTGGTTAATCCATGACTGATAAGAAGCAAGGAAACCGGGTGGTGGTTAATCTGTGACTGATAAGAAGCAAGGAAACCAGGTGGTGGTTAATCTGTGACTGATAAGAAGCAAGGAAATCAGGTGGTGGTTAATCCATGACTGATAAGAAGCAAGGAAACCAGGTGGTGGTTAATCTGTGACTGATGAGAAGCAAGGAAACCGGGTGGTGGTTAATCTGTTACCGATGAGAAGCAAGAAAACCAGGTGGTGGTTAATCTGTGACTTATGAGAAGCAAGGAAACCAGGTGGTGATTAATCTGTGACTGATTAGAAGCAAGGAAACCAGGTGGTGGTTAATCTGTGACTGATTAGAAGCAAGGAAACCGGGTGGTGGTTAATCTGTGACCGATGAGAAGCAAGAAAACCAGGTGGTGGTTAATCTGTGACTTATGAGAAGCAAGGAAACCAGAGATCAGGATCTGATGTGACCAACAATCTCGAACGCAGAAGAAAAGAAGAAGAAGAAGAAGTTGGTGGTGATTTTCTTCCTTACCCGTCTTCTGGCATCCCCTTTAAATATGCTAGATCTCCAGACCTTCAGACGGTGTCAGTCCTAATTGTGGGAGAGTCTAGAAGAGGTTATTGCAACTTCCTCCGTACTAGTTGCCCAAACAAAGCAAGTAAAAATGTTTATTGTTCCCGTAACGGATTATGGCAAGTCCGGTAAGTATAGAATCATTCACGAGAGAAGCTTTTCAGCGAAATGATTCTGGGCAAGTTCCACAGCAGCTAACACTTTAGATGCCTCAAAACGTTCTGCTAAGGTCCTTATGCGTCATGAGACAAAAATTCTTTAAACAACGCTGAGAGACCATGTCTATCTGTGGTTGGGGGGAGGGGGCGGGGGTGCCACGTTGTTTGAGTTTTTCCCTGCCTTTTAAAATCAAGTGTTTTGTTTTTTCGGAGGCTTCAAAAGAGGAAGAAAGGTTGAAACAAAAATGTGCGTTTTTCAGTGATATTTGCTGACGTGGTAGATGTTAACTCCCGTAATGTTTCCCCACAACTTATACGTGTAAATTGCGTTTGTACGTTCTCTGCGTATGGTTCCTGCCAGCTGCCGTACGAGAAATCATTTGTTTGGTCTAATCCGGAACAGATAAACGCAGCTACTGTTTAGAAACGCTAAAAAAGAAGTAGAAAGAAAAAAAAAAGCTCCCTCACATAAGCCTCTGTTTTGATACTCTCAAGACAGCATGTGTGGTCTCTGTGTGTGTGTGTGTTTTTTTTGGTGGTGCAAAACTATGTGGTCTAGCCATATCTTCAATGCTTTTCATCAGCCCCCATTAGTAACTTCCCTTTTGTGCCTTTTTTTGTTTTGTTTTTGTCATACTGTTTATCATCTTTCTCAGTCTTGCTTTCACTTACCACTTATCTCCCCTGTCGTTGTATCCAAACTATTTTCCTCATTCCGTGGGGAAACCAAATTTATTGTTTCATCCAAATTATGCTTCAATTAACCTCTTTTTTTTATTATTATTCACAGAGTCGCGCAGCCAAAGCTTGATGTCATTGTCGTAAATACGTGAAAACACAACACTGTTGAGCCTAGCATCTTCTTCAGAGCTGTGGCCGCGTATTTCAGCCATCACCATGGTTACTTGATGTTGGCATAAGAGAACACACGATGCACAGACAACTATGGGAGACCATTTTTTTGTTTTCCAGCTGGGGTACAAGAGTGTCAAGTTTTGATGAAAATCTGCAGTCCTTTCTTCTTGTGGACTTGAATCTGAATACTGGCTCGCGAAAGCAAAGAGGAAAAAAAAATAACAACGTGTATTTTGCAATAAGCTGCGGAAAACGAAAGATTTCTTCTGAAATGCAGTCTACAGAAAGGGCTGTGTTACACTCATTTCGTGGGACATTTTGAAGTGTGTTAGCCTTGGAAAAACCTGTTCGTATATATCTGGATGGTACTGCTTTGTCTGTATTTTATAATCTGGTCTCACGGACATGGTAATTTGCAGGCAGGTGTTTAGAAATGATCAAAAGCTGAGAGGGTTTGCTGATACTATGAAGAATGTTGTGGGGAAAACCGAAGTTTTGTCACTGATAAATGTAAAACATGGGTCATCTTCGTAATTATAATAAGCAGTGATGTTCAATTTACGCATAATTTACAAGCATTATATCAAGTGTGCCCTAAGTTTAAAGTCCTGGGGTGTATAATGTCTAGCAATTTAATGCCATTAAAAAAAATTTTTTTTTTGCTTTTATCTTCCATTTTCTTCCTTATTAAAATTTGCATGCGTATTTTCTTGTAAATTCTGGTATATTTTTTAATCTAATAACATTCTAGGCATGGCCCATAGTGAAGGTTTATAGCACGTTTACAATGGAGGGGGGAGGGGTTCAGTGCGTAGTATGTTCACAGTGAAAACGCAGAACAAGATCCACAATTACAAACGCCTTACACGTCTCTTTGCTGGTTGTATTTTCTTCATAAATAAGAGGGTAACGTGAGAAACAGCACCACAGTTCAGCAGCAAAATCACTCAAATATTTCGACACAGTGTCTTTATCAAGGACAACAGATAGTAGGGGAGAGCAATGCAATATGTAAAGCCGTTTTATATTACAGACCCGGCTTAAAAGAAATGCGGAGATAACAGGTCAACAATAGACAGAATGAGAGGATGGGACAGATGAAAAGATTGTGCAGGTGAATGAATATGACACAGTTAAACAGCACCAGAAAGTGAACTTTGTTCTCAGAAGAAACAGATGAATAAAGCAGTGCTCACAACAAGCCTACGCAGGCAAAAACAGGCAATACCACACAGACAAGGACAAGTAGCACCTCACAGACAAGGACAAGTAGTACCTCACAGACAAGGACAAGTAGTACCTCACAGACAAGGACAAGTAGTACCTCACAGACAAGGACAAGTAGTACCTCACAGACAAGGACAAGTAGTACCTCACAGACAAGGACAAATAGTACCTCACAGACAAGGACAAATAGCACCTCACAGACAAGGACAAGTAGTACCTCACAGACAAGGACAAGTAGTACCTCACAGACAAGGACAAATAGTACCACACAGACAAAGGCAACCAGTGTCACAGACAGGGGAAAACAGTACCACATGGACAAGGACAATTAGTACCACGCACACAAGGACAAGTAGTACCACATAAACAAGGACAATTAGTACCACGCAGACAACGACAAGTAGTACGACACAGACAATAACAAAACGCAAGCACACACAAACAATATTAACAGTAAACAGGCGTAGACAGTAATAACACCAAGCAGACGTAGACAATAATAACATCAAGCAGGCGTAGACAATAATAATAACACCAAGCAGACGTAGACAATAATAACATCAAGCAGGCGTAGACAATAATAACATCAAGCAGGCGTAGACAATAATAACATCAAGCAGGCGTAGACAATAATAACATCAAGCAGGCGTAGACAATAATAACATCAAGCAGGCGTAGACAATAATAATAACACCAAGCAGACGTAGACAATAATAACATCAAGCAGGCGTAGACAATAATAATAATAACACCAAGCAGACGTAGACAATAATAACACCAAGCAGACGTAGACAATAATAACACCAAGCAGACGTAGACAATAATAACACCAAGCAGACGTAGACAATAATAACACCAAGCAGACGTAGACAATAATAACACCAAGCAGGCGTAGACAATAATAACACTAGGCAAACGGAAGCAATAACAGCACCAGACAGGCGTAGACAGTAGTGACACCAGACAGGCGTAGACAGTAACGGCACCATACAAGCCCAGACAATAATAACACTAAGCAAGCGTAAGCAATAACAACACCAGGTAGACATAGACAGTAGTGACACCAGACAGGCGTAGACAGTAACGCCACCACACAAGCCCAGACAATAACAACACCAGACAGGCGTCACCACACAAGCCCAGACAATAATACCACCAGGCAGGCATAGACAATAGTGACACCAGTTAGGCGGAGACAGTAACAGCACCTCACAAGCCCAGACAATAACAACACCAGACAGGCGTCACCACACAAGCCCAGACAACAACAACACCAGACAGGTTTGGCATAAATTTTCTTACCAGGAGTTCATCAGCAAGAAACGTAACCAAACAGCCAGGCTTGCAACAAAGATAGATTCAACGGCTGGAATGGACAAGTACGCTTGGCCGCATATGACTGGCAGAACACAGAAGTAAACGAAACATACTAAACAATGAACAAGATGATGGTGCTGGTGAACAGACTCTCAAACAAGAAGACGACACATAACAGGGCAAGCAAAAAAGAGAAGACTATTTATAAACAAAACATACGACTTAAGAATGGTGAAAGGAACTGAAAGGAACCGCTCAGACAGTTTGTTTTGTCTGCTAAAGACAATTACTCTGGCACTGACGATTTAGGACAGCAGTACATTTACGAGGTTGGGGCGGGGAGGAGGGGGGGCGGGGGAGAAATGAGGGCCTTACAAAAATACATACTGGACGACTGCACAAAAAGAAAAAAAAAACAATGTATAACTGAACTTTAAATGTTGAACCTAACGTGGTGTCGCTGTTGGCATGTTTACACCTACAAAATGTCGCTCTGTCAATTGCATGCTGTCTCGCTCATTCTTGATTTTTCTGCAGTAAACTTTGTGTAAGTGGCATTTTTCATGTCATAATTTTATTTCCCACTGTATAAAGTACATCCTGATGTACTCGTGTGTATAAACATATTGAAAGAAGTTTTCTTGTTGTTAATAACGCAGTTAATGTTTAAAAGCCTCCTTCCGTTGTATTTTGTTGTTGTTGTTGTTTGTTTCACTACCAGTTGAAGTATTACTTAATCATAAAAAAACTGTTATATTTGCTGCATACCACACTTGTGTGCTCAGAGTTACGTCAGGGTCGTAACTGTGTACGCGAGAAATATTTGACAAAAATTAGGAACAGTCGCGTTTGTCAGAGAAGGAAATAGACAGGGAAGGGCTTCAGCAAAGGGAGAAAGAGCACAACCTTTCAAATCCTCGGAAAAGTACCTCCTCCTTCCTTCCCCCGCAGTCTCAGGCAAGCTTCTCCGCTCTTTTAATCTTCTGACGCTCTGAAGGGAGAAGATGGGTTGAGCCTCATTAAGGTTTACAGGACAACTCCAGGAGGTCTGCGAGTTGGTGGTCTATAACCGCAACACGAGTTTGGAGGCACTACTCGAATGTTGATGTCAGTAGCCCTTCCAACGTCATTTCTGGCGTTATTGAAACATATTTATGTGGTATATGAATCAAGGAATGTTGTTGAAGTTTGGGAGAATTTGATTCACAAATCGTATTTGAAAAAAAAAAGAGTTTCTGATGCCCGTCCGACGGTATCCTGCGCGAGACTGAACCCCAAAGAAGAAACAAAATTCTTTGGATGTGCTCTTCAGGTCCAGGATTACAGTATCTTGATTAGCCACGACCACTTTCTTTGATGTTTCCAACGATAGACATGATTAAACCTGATGAGATTATTATCTACATCCATGTCGAACTTCATTGATACCTTGCCATTTGTGCTTTGTCCAAAATTACATTTGCTATGATTATGTTAATAAGGTGCAGTTGAATGTGAAGACTATCGAACCATTAGTCTTATGAGCCATGTTACCAAAATCCTGCTTCGCATTGTCATGAGAAAAGTCAGGGGCAAAATAGAACCAGAAATCGCTGAAGAACAGTGTGGCTTCGTCGAAGGAAAAGGCACAAGTAATGCCATATATATATATATATATATATATATATATATATATATATATTATTGAGAACATTGATGGAAAGATATGCGTGTGAGACCTGGACACTTAACAAAACAGCTGAGAAACACATAAATGCCTTTGAATGTAAATGCTACAGAAGAGTTGTTCATATATCATGAACACAAAAAAAAAAGAACAAATATATCCTTACTATAAGAACTTAATATTGAAGAAGGCTGGCTAGTAATGAGGATTAAAGAGAGAAAACTTAAATATTTTGGACACATTAAACGTCATGATAATCCAGAGAAAACCATCTTGGAAATGTACATAATGGGAAAAAGAAAGAGAGGAAGACCAAGGGAAGATGGCTGCAAAACATCGTTATGATCTGCAATGGATGCATCAGCAGCAGGCCATCTTGCTCACAACCGAGAGGGCTACAGGAGTGCTGTTAAGGAGGCAATGTTTCGCAAGGGACATGCATATGAATGACGGAAAGATCAACAGAAGTAAAGAAGGGCTTATGCTTCATAGACTATTGTAAAGCATTCGATAAAGTGAGACACACAGAGAGTATAAGAATGCTGGAAGACATCAACGGGAAAGATCTGAAACTCATCAAAAACATATACTGGCAGCAATCAGCAGCAATTAAGGTTGAGAACTAAATAGGAGCATTCCAAGGCATAAAAACTGAGAGTCAGACAAGGATGTGTTTTATCTCCTGACCTCTTATCCTTGTACAGCGAAAACTTAATGAGAAATATAGAGAGCTTGCCAGGAATAACAGTTGGCGGGTACAACCTTAACAACTTAAGATATGCAGACGACACAGTTTTGATTGCTAAAGGTGACGGGGAGCTACAGGCTCTTCTGGACATTGTGGTTCGTTAAAGTAAAAGTAAAGGTCTCAGCCTGAACAAAAAGAAGAATGAAGTGATGTTCATCTCAAAGAAAAGAATACCACCAAAATGTAGCATTACCATCGATGGCACAGAACTGAAACATGTTGCTAGATTCAAGTACTTAGGACCAATTATAACCGCTGATGGGAAATGTCACAACGAAATAAAAAGCAGATGTGCTCAGGCCAAGTCAGCATTCCAGAAAATGAGAAACATCATGTGTAACAGATCCATATCAATGGAAACAAGATTCTGAGTACTTAAATGTTACATCGAGCCAGTTCTGTTTTATGGATGTGAAGCATGGTCCATGAATAAGAGAGTACAGCGAGAAATGGAGGCCATGGAGATGTGGTTCATAAGAAGGATGTTGAAGGTACCATGGACAGCTAAGAAAACCAATGAAGAAGTCTTAAGAGAGGCTGAAGTTAAAAGGTAAATTACAGCAAAGATCAGAGGCAGCCAAGCGAGATTTGTAGGACATTTTCTGAGAAGAGGAAAACTGGAACACATTGTGGCAACTGAAAAAAAATGAAGGAAGAAGAGACAGAGAGAGAAGTTACTGGATGGGGTGTCAGTGTGGCTGGGAAGAAAGTCACCGGCGGATCTCATAATCAAGTCTAAAGACATGGAACTGTGGAGAAAAATGATCACCTACGCCACGCGGCACGGCACTTGATTGATTGAAGATTATGTTCCATTTAAAGTTCTCCGCTTTTCTCGACAGTGAAAAAAGAACTCTAGAAAGTTAGCATAATTTTCATCTATTAAAGTATATTTTTCTGTAATACGTATCTTACGTGGAACGATTATCTCAGCATTTAAGCTTCACATTTTACTGACTATGTGGTATATGGCAGTTTTTAAAATCTATATTTATATTTTAAAAATTATCCTCCAAAATTACAATGATGCTTTTATTATTTTCCATGTTTATATTTATGATTCTCGTCAACAAAATGATCACCATTGCTTTTTAAATGCCCGATGTAATTATCTATTTGAACATCCATTTTGGAGTGTTTTTTTTATATATTAGTCTTTGTCAATTGTAATATCCCTATATACAATGAAAGTTTCACATCTGGTGTTCATATTATTTTTTTAGACAAAATCATGGAGCATTTAAAAATTGTATATAATATGTTAGTTCATTCTTTGCCTTGTACAACTTCCTGAAAATACCAAAATGTGTTGTGAAAGTAACTTCCCATCTATGACCGGTGCAAGTGAAAAACAAATCGACAGAGAGTGCGTTACACAAACTAATGTACAATAACTTGGCATGTGGCCTATACTGCTCACAGTGGCATGCGACACAGTTATATGAAGCGGTCACTAATTGCTTGGTTAAGGCTGGCGTTATGTTATTTACCACACAGGGAAGTGTATCAAACGAATGCATAGTCAACACGTCCCACATGCATGAGAAATGGAGCTCTGTATAAACGCTCTCTGCGTCGCCATAGATGTCTGTGTTATTGGAAAACAGAGACAAAACTTGGTGGAACTGTGGCCGTGTTGTTATGAAACTGTTCTAAAATATATACTTTTCATTAACTTTTAACATGAAAGTCTGGGTGTTCTCTATGAAAGTCTGGGTTTTGCCTGTGAAAGTCTGAGTGTTCCCTGTGAAAGTCTGGTTGTTCTCTGTGGATGTCATCAATGTTTCTGTCTTATATCTTATATCCTTCCCGTACTGTTAAACGTCACATAGGCCCCGCAATGTAGTTCGCCAATTTTTCCTGTTTTCGGCGAGCTTTTCAACCTCATCAAGGGATTTTATGCCTATTAATTTGGCCTTTTTTAACAATGTTCTCTTTAAAGTTTCACGTAGTCGACCTCTTTTTCTTTGGCCTCATCAATGTTTACGCTCATATACGTTTGTTTTTCTACTCTTTTATATGTCTTTATAATTCTTTAGATTTGTGACTCTCTTTCTCTCTCTAGTTTCTGCGTGCGTGTGTGTGTTCTATGTTTTTTTTATTTGGGGGAGGAGAGGAATACATTTTTTCCCAAAACTTCATGTTTCACTTCCATATTCTGTTTCGCCACAAGTTTCCTGACCTCCCAGCTCTTGCTGTTTTCCTCAAGTTCCCTGACCTCCCAGCTCTTGCTGTTTTCCTCAAGTTCCCTGGCTTTCAAGCTCTTGCTGTTTTCCTCAAGTTCCCTGGCCTCCCAGCTCTTGCTGTTTTCCTCAAGTTCCCTGGCCTCCCAGCTCTTGCTGTTTTTCCTCAAGTTCCCTGGCCTCCCAGCTCTTGCTGTTTTTCCTCACTGTTTTTTCCTCTGTTCTATTAGCTACTTAATACTGTTCTCTTTTGCGTAATGTTGTTCTGTTATTCCACTGTTTCAGTCTCTCTTTCCATCTTTCCCTGTGCCCAATTCTTCGCCCTTCCAAAATAAAGATCGTTCGTTCTTTTCCCCTCTGTTTAATCTTTTTTTTTTTGTCCATTTACTCAAGAGAGTAACTGACGTTATTACAGCCAGCAGACTAAGTCAGTTTGATAACGACCCCTCCTTACACTGAGTAACAGTGCCCACATTTTGACCAACAAAGACGGGAATACACAAGTTCTTAATGACATCTGAAAGGTCGTGGGGGGAGGGGGAGGGGGTGTTTGCTTCAGGAACTAAGGGATATCACTCCAAAACACATTCTCCATCCAGTAAAGCGCCCCCCCCCCCATCAACCTCTTTTTGTCTTTACAGGTTCCTGTGAAACCAAGAACGCGCGTGTGTGTGTGGTGGTGGGGGGGGGGGGGGGAGGAGGAAGCGGACCCACAATATCGCAAGCACTCTAAACATGACACTCACTGAACCATCGTGATTAACCAAGGAGGTGTTTTCTAATTGGCTATCAAGAAAGGAACACTATGCAAAAAAGACACTCATGTTACGAAGGGGGGAAAAAAAGAGGAAGAGGAGCCTATTAGGGTCTTTTTTTTTAAACACTGGAAAATGTTTCTTATTGCTCTAACACGCCTCCTTCATTTTAAAGAGCCGGTGATACACCCCAGGTAGAACTTCATGATGGCTAAAAGTATGCACTAGTGCTGGGCAGGAGCCAAAATTCAGTCTTTTTAGGGAAAAGCGGGTACCCGACTCCCATATGCCGATAGAGTACACTGCAGTAGTACTTACTTGGAACGGCATAGAAACACAAACCAAACCAGTTCCAACCTGTAGTCAGATACTGGCATTCCCGCACTCCGGGCATTCCCGTATGTGCTCCGCCTTCCGTTCCATCACCTACTGAAATGTGCGTCTGGTGATGGGGCCAGTTACACACTGGTTGTGGGTAATACGCGTCTGGTGATTGAGTCAGTTACACACTGGTTGTGGGTAATACGCGCCTACTGATGGAGCCAATTTCACACTGGTTGTGGGTAATTCACCCCTTCTGATGGAGCCAGTTACACACTGGTTGCGGGTAATACGCGCCTGCTGATGGAGCCAGTTACACACTGGTTGTGGGTAATTCGCCCCTTCTGATGGAGCCAGTTACACACTGGTTGTGGGTAATACACGCTAAACTACTTTGCTCGGAAACGCGTCCACTTACCCTCTCAACTCGATCATCCTCCTGATGTGATTGTTGTCATTCAATCCCATGTTGTCCACCATTCGCAGCCTGTCTTGCAATCAATTTTTAGGGTACCCTGAATTGATGTCCTGCTTACCATCTTATCCACTTTCTCATTTCCTTCGACTCCCGCATGAAATCCACGTCAAACTGGACAACCACTGGATCCACTCCCTCTGTGACATGCTTTGGGAGCCTGTTACAAGGAACCAAAGGGGAGTCGTCCTGCTCTATCAACCAGGAAATTGCTTCCGAATGCAAGTGAAGTCGGATGCTGGCTGACAACAGTTACACCGGGCTGATGACGAGAGCTTTTGTTTGAAGGTTGTTGTTTTTTTTTTCTTGTTGTTGTTATTTGAAGTGTTACACTGCATCTGCAGCAGGCCATCTTACTCACAACCGAGATGCCTACAGGAGTGCTGTTAGGGAGGCAAAGTTCCACAAGGGATATGCAAATGAATGAATGAACACACAAACATCTTTCTCGGCAGAACAAATGTAGCAGAGAATCATGGTTATGCCTAAATCTTTTACTCCTGAGTAAATCTGGCAAGAAATGTTGGTAGAAAGAAATTGGAAGGAAGTTGCTATGTAGTTTAAAATTATGGGTTCAGTTTCATTTTATCTAGACTTTGTCTAAATTATCCCTCTCAGCACTGATTCGCATAGGCTTGCAATATTTATCAACATTGCTGGTGTTATTTCGGAGCGAGAGAGTTAATAGAGAACTTACTAAACGGGTACCTGAAAGTTTCTGTTCCTAAAAAACCCGAATAATGTCCCAGATTTAGTGTGCTTGGAGCGAGAGAGAAGTAACAGAGTACTTGCTAAACGGGTACCAGAAAGTTTCTGTTCCTAAAAACCCGAATAATGTCCCAGCTTTAGTGTACTCGGATCGAGAGAATTAACAGAGTACTTGCTAAACGGGTACCAGAAAGTTTCTGTTCCTAAAAACCCGAATAATGTCCCAGATTTAATGTGCTCGGAGCGAGAGAGTTAATAGAGTACTTGCTAAACGGGTACCAGAAAGTTTCTGTTCCTAAAAACCCGAATAATGTCCCAGATTTAGTGTGCTCGGAGCGAGAGAGTTAATAGAGTAGTTGCTAAAGCTTTAGTGTGCTCGTCTTTCTAGGGGGAAAACAAAATAAAACTTTGACCTACATCTAACGTGGCAGCTTGCGAAAATAGTAATCTGGACCAGTTCATGCAAAAACAAAATGACTAAGTGAGGTAAAAGCTAATAACTGACAGATCTCTCCTCTGTTACAATAACACTTTAAATATTAATCATGGCGTCACGGGGAAATGTAAAAGAAAAACGGACACACAAAGCTAAGAGCACCATTTACTCTGAACACATTTCTGCTGTTGCCTCCGTTAACTTGCTGACGTCACACAAGGATAATCGATTCGACACGATACTCCAGGCTGACTGAAACGGTGTAATACATTAGTCTATTTGTCACCGCCCAGTTTCGCATATGCTGGAATGATAAATTTAGCAGATTCGATTATTTCTCCCGTAGTGGGTGGCTGTGCAAAACGCGCAAATTATAATGAGAGTTTCCCCTGGAGATTTTTCTTGGAACATAACTACAGAGTGGCACGGGCATATATAGACTGTCTACACAAGTTAACAGAGGCAACAGTAGAAATGTTTTACACGTTCTCAGTAAATGGTGCTCTTAGCTTTGTGTTTCAATATTTACTTCAGATGGAATATGCAGAACAGAAATTAGGAACAGAATAGGCCAAGCAAAGACTGCATTTCAGAGAATGAGAAACATATTATCCAACACATCCTTATCAATGAGTGTTAGAAAACGAGTCCCAAAAATGATATATTGAACCTATCTTGTTATATGGAAGTGAATAATGGACAATAGGCAGTTCTGCACAAAAATCATTGGAAGCAGCAGAAATGTGATTTATTAGAAAAATGTTGCGAATCCACTGGACAGCAAAAAATAACTAATTAAGAATGTATGAGAAGAGCTGGAGAGACAAAAAAATATCTTGTCAAAAAGATAAAAGAGAGACAATGTACTTTCATAGGACATGCAATGAGAAGAGGGGGCATTGAAAATATTATAACAGGAAAAACAGAAGGAAGAAAATCAAGAGGAAGACCAAGAGAAATGATACTGGACAGTCTGACGGGATGGTGTGAGAGGAGATCACCAACTGAGCTGATGGCCTGCATGAAGGATCGTGTACTCTGGAGAAGCATAATAGCCAACGTCAGTCGACACGACACTGATGATGACACAATGTTAACGTCTGATTATTGTTTCGACAGCATTTCTGTTTTATAAAAATAGAACTTGGAACGTCGTGTAAAACAAAAAGGGGCGAAACCAGGTTGTACCTTTGAGACCCGGCGGCCTCTTATTAGAGACAATATTGGGAAGAGGGGGGAGAGACACACTATAATGGTCTGCTTAGTGTCTGGATAGTAACCGACACTGAAGTCCCATTTGACCCTTCACCTTCATCATCATCGCCTTTCACTCCAATGAGAGCATAGACTCTCCAGTCATCCTTGTCCCTGGAAGTATTCTCTGCTTCCTTCCATGTGCATCCCTTGTCTCTGAGCACTCTCATAACTCCTCTTCTCCAAGTAAGTCTAGGTCTTCCCCGTTTTCTATTTCCTTGAGGATTCCATGTCAGTGCCTGTCTTGCTATGCTGGTATCGGGTTTTCTCAGAGTGTGGCCAATCACCTCCATTTCATAGGTTCTTTCCTGCATTTTCCCAGACCTCCTCGTTCCTGACCTTGTCCTGCCATTTAATGTTTAAAATCCCCCCTCATGAATGTTTGTATCCTCTGTTGTATTGTCTTGGTCATAACCCATGTCTCCGAACCATAAAGCAGGACAGTCTTTTACGTTTATATTGAAAAGGCTAGGTTCGTTCTTGTTTTTATATTTTAAGATGACCATATTTTGTTAAGTTGGATAAATGCTGTCCTGGCCTTGGTTATTCTAGCTTTAACATCCTTTTCTGTTCCCTATTTATGCACTATGCTGCCTAAACACGCTGAAATACTCTACTTCCTCATCTTCACGGCAGTGAGTAACATATGTCCATTGTTCACTTAACCTCAGTCACAGCATGAGCAGCAATTATTTTTTCTTTCTCATCTTCACTCACTTTACTGTTTTGTGTGTGTGTGTGTCCATGAAGGGTTCATGGTGACTGAATAGTACCTTCCTTTCTTTTATTCCTTCATTCTTCGATCTTCTTACCTTTGGTAAAACTGCGCTTCACATTCTTATTCAGGTATCAAAGCGCGCGTGTCACGACTGGCTGGTCTGAGGAATGCGATGAGATAAAACAAACTATGAGATGCAGACAGCCTGATGGATGGATAAGCAAACAGGCGGCTTGGTAGAAAAGACGATAAACGGATGGAAAGAAGGAAGGGTGGTGAACGCTCCCCATTTATAAGGTTAAGGCGGCTTTACAAGCAAGGTCGCGGCGTACTTGATACCGACTTTTTAAAAAATGTGTATACAGAGAGAACGTATTAATTAAAACTCTTTAACTACCATGAGCCATTTAAGACGCTTATTTTTTTTTAAAATTCTTCTTCTCCTCTATACTTTTGTTTCATTGTTGGAAGTTTATACTTTATTTAAAATTCTGTTAAAAAAAACAAAACAAAAAAAAATGCCATTTTACCAAAATATGGCAATTATGATAAACATTAAAAAAAAATGTCTGTGCTGTTAATTAACCTCCCACCTCCGACCCACTTGAACTCTGGACCTTCTTCATTCATTCACGTGCATGTCCCTCGCAGAACTCTGCCTCCCTAACAGCACTCATGTAGGCCTCTCGGTTGTGAGCAAGATGGCCTGCTGCTGGTGAATCCATTTGCAGATCATCAACGATGTCTTGCAGCCATCTTCACCTCCGTCTTCCTCTTTTTTTTTTCCCATTATGTACCCTTCCAAGACGGTCTTCTCTAGATTATCATGACGTTTAATGTGTTAAAAATATTTAAGTTTTCTCTCTTTAATCCTCTTTACTAACCAGGCTTCGTCAATATTAAGTTCTTGTAGTATGGATATATTTGTTCCTTTTTGTGTCCATGGTATCTGAAGAACTCTTCTGTAGCATTTACATTCAAAGGCATTTATGTGTTTCTCAGCTGTTTTGTTAAGTGTCCAGGTCTCACAGGCATATGTTGCGATGGGAAAGATGCATGCCCTTAAAAATCTTCCATTACAGCTAAAAACGACATGCATTATTAGCTGTTCAGGTTCCGAAAACCCTCGCCTGCCATCACGGATGGAATGTAAACCCAGGGTGGCGTATAGATGATGTTGGTGGGATGTGGTTTATAATGGTGGTTGTGTTGAGTTTTAAAAAAAATTTTAATCCAGCTGATAATTCACTTGTGTCTCTGTACTGTGTCAGTTTGTGGCAGTGCTCACAGAAACAAAGTAATGACGTTTGGTGTTAGGTATTTAGAAACGAACTGAACAGCAAAATATGAAAATAACGACACCCAGCCTTAAATAGTCTGGCTCACGGCGAAGGGTGTAGCCGATGCATCGTTCCAGGGTCTTGTGGGAAGGGAGGAGAGAGAATCTTCCCTTGTTTTAAAGGGGTGGGGGGCCATAGTAAATAAAAGCAGAATCGTTAGCCAACAGGGTAGGGGTGAGCTCTAAAACAATTCTGCACCACTTAAAATGTATCCCTGTCACAGGGCCTGCTTCTAGCCACTCCCCGTACGTGACAGTCACGGCGCTTGTACGGATAAAAACGCTGTGGACTGAAAGACAGCAGTCTTCATATATGCAGAAGTAACCATGACAACTGGTCGACATGGCTTCTATCAGTGCTTATCCGAGTGAGGTGACAGAAGTGTAGATAATGACAGCAATCGTATACTTTAGGGCGTTTGAGTGGTGCGGTGTTTTATGGCGAAGTCTGCGGTTCAAGTTCGAAGGTAAGCGTCTGCTACTCTGCCGTAGATACTGGGGGAGGGGGTGGGAAGTGTTAGCAAACCAGAAGTCTTGCTGACCCCGTCCCGTGTTAACAAGTTAAAGAAAATATGGGCACTAACATCATATCTATCCCTGTCTCCCTCATATGAGTGTTCCGTGTACCCAATTTACAGCACGGGTATAAAACCCAAATACCTTCTCATGATAAATCAGCTCACTTATAGACTACACTACAACCTCTCATTATGTTTCTTTGATGTTTAGTTATTTGTTAAATTCTTACGACTTCACTGCCTCTGTCGGCAATAAACTTTCGTTATTAAGTAAAACTGACCAACGGCCTCAATCAGATAGGCGGCTGCTTGTTTTACTGGAGTTTGGGGTTCGAACCACTGTCATTTTCTTACCATCGTACAACACACGTACTGCAAGAACCTGCTTTGTTTCAAAATTGCGCACTGTTTATTTGTTAAGCCTGCATTGTGAAGACAGCACCAAAAAGGTCAAAGAACAAATATGAAACTCTTCTGAGCACTGACCTACACAAGTGAATGGACGACGTGCCTTGATTTGCATTCAGACAAGCTGACCTCAGTCTCTTGCTCTCACCTGTGTGCCAATGTCTAATGTGAAATCACACACAAAGCACTCATTTAAAAAAAACAACGTGCATTTTTCCAAAGCTTTTCTATCAACATCATTGGATCAACCTTGCAATGGAACCAGATTTTGTTGCACACACACACACAATACACAACTCAGAGCAGACAAGACGACCATCAGACTAGCTCATACAAAACAACTCAGAAGAGACAAGACCATCAGACCAGCTCATACAAAACAACTCAGAACACACAAGACCATCAGACTAGCTCATACAAAACAACTCAGAACACACAAGACCATCAGACCAGCTCATACAAAACAACTCTTAAGAGACAAGACCATCAGACCAGCTCATACAAAACAACTCAGAACACACAAGACCATCAGACCAGCTCATACAAAACAACTCAGAACACACAAGACCATCAGACCACCTCATACAAAACAACTCATAACACACAAGACCATCAGACCAGCTCATACAAAACAACTCAGAACACACAAGACCATCAGACCACCTCATACAAAACAACTCAGAACACACAAGACCATCAGACCACCTCATACAAAACAACTCAGAATACACAAGACCATCAGACCACCTCATACAAAACAACTCAGAACACACAAGACCATCAGACCACCTCATACAAAACAACTCAGAATACACAAGACCATCAGACCACCTCATACAAAACAACTCAGAACACACAAGACCATCAGACCACCTCATACAAAACAACTCAGAACACACAAGACCATCAGACCAACTCATACAAAACAACTCAGAACACACAAGACCATCAGACCAGCTCATACAAAACAACTTAGAACAGACAAGACTATCAGACCAGCTCATACAAAACAACTCAGAACACACAAGACCATCAGACCAGCTCATACAAAACAACTCAGAACACACAAGACCATCAGACCAGCTCATACAAAACAACTCAGAACACACAAGACCATCAGACCAGCTCATACAAAACAACTCAGAACACACAAGACCATCAGACCAACTCATACAAAACAACTCAGAACACACAAGACCATCAGACCAGCTCATACAAAACAACTCAGAACACACAAGACCATCAGACCAGCTCATACAAAACAACTTAGAACAGACAAGACCATCAGACCAGCTCATACAAAACAACTCAGAACACACAAGACCATCAGACCAGCTCATACAAAACAACTTAGAACAGACAAGACCATCAGACCAGCTCATACAAAACAACTTAGAACAGACAAGACCATCAGACCAGCTCATACAAAACAACTTAGAACAGACAAGACCATCAGACCAGCTCATACAAAACAACTTAGAACAGACAAGACCATCAGACCAGCTCATACAAAACAACTCAGAACACACAAGACCATCAGACCAGCTCATACAAAACAACTCAGAACACACAAGACCATCAGACCACCTCATACAAAACAACTCAGAACACACAAGACCATCAGACCACCTCATACAAAACAACTTAGAACAGACAAGACCATCAGACCAGCTCATACAAAACAACTTAGAACAGACAAGACCATCAGACCAGCTCATACAAAACAACTTAGAACAGACAAGACCATCAGACCAGCTCATACAAAAACGACCATCAACTTTCGAGAGCAGCTGTGAGTTTCAAAACTTTTTTTCTTCTTTTTATGCAGGGCAGATAACCAGTTTTTAATAGCAAAAAAAAAATCTGTCGCAGAATGTTTGCATACTTGATCATCAACATGAAACATAAAAACCTTGTATGGCAGACTACATTTACAGTAGATGAGCAACAACGTGAAATGTTTCTGACTGCTGGACTGTTGCTACTCCTACTCTCCACAGTTTCAGCTGGCAGGTACATCATGAAAACTTTCTCTCTTTACCGCCTGCCTCAATTCAGCTTTAAAAAAAATGCTTACTAAGACATGTGCTTATGATGTTAAAAACCACAAAAAAAAAAAAAAAGGATAAGCACGTGTGTTTACATCCTGCAACTGTATAAATAAGCCAGCCATCTGTGCGCTTTTCTGAAGCTGTGGACATGTGGACATATATATGTACGTAAATGGTTAAGGATCTGCCAGTTTGTAAGTATAGATGTGTACAAGCATATGAAACCTGACCAAAATGGGGATGTAGAACTGGCTGTGCCACACTCTAATAAAAACTCGCTCACAGTTTTCACACGAACACAACCTTCAGTGGAATCAACAAAGCATCAGAAGCTCATCAACGGGAAAGGAAGACAGTTACAACAACCATGGGTGATAATCATCAAAGATTTGTATAATGACACAGTGATCATCCTTGTTGACTTCTGGCAACAAAGCACAAAGTTATGATGATCAGAAAGTCATAATGATGAAATTGCGTTACAACTGAAATGAATTTGTAATTACACAACCATGTAAGAACGAAACCCACAGAACATTTTCCAACGTTCAGCTTCTAAAACAGAGAAGTGGTTCTTAAACTTTTTTTTTTTTGGCCATGGACCCCCAACCATCCTCCCTCCAGCCTAAGAACAGTTATGAAGCTCCTTTCTGATCTAATAACAACTGTGGACCCCCAACCATCCTCCCTCCACCCTAAGAACAGTTATGAAGCTCCTTTCTGGTCTAATAACAACTGTGGACCCCCAACCCCCCTCCAGCCTGAGAACAGTTATGAAGCTCCTTTCTGGTCTAATAACAACTGTGGACCCCCAACCCTCCTCTAGCCTGAGAACAGCTGTGAAGTTCCTTTCTGATCTAATAACAACTGTGGACCCCCAACCCTCCTCCCCCATCCAGCCTGAGAACAGTTGTGAAGATCCTCTCTGATCTAAGAACAACTGTGGACTCCTCATTAACAAAAAAGAAATAAACAGATGAAGCTAAGATCTTTCAACTGAATGTGCTTGTCTGTAGATCCCAAAAGGTCTTCCTGTGGAACACCTGGGAGTCCATGAATCCCATGTTAAGAACCTCTGTTCTAGAAGCAATGTGCTTGTTCTTGGCCTTGTTGCCTGATTCTTTAACACAAGTGTTAGCTTCCAAATTTTAGCTTGGTTGATTGTAGCACATGGGAAAACCAGTCTAGAAAACAGAACTTAAAAAGTATGTGAAGCATTATCACCAGCTGCTGTACTACACCCTGTGTTCATATGAACATGAAAACTAATTAAAAAAAAAATTATTTGCAGGCATGAAAGCAAATGCTCCTTCACACCATTAAAAAAAAAGTGCTTGGACAATGATACACCTCAAAATCAATGGTGTCCAATGTTTTCTAGCTTGAAGACCCCCTGAAACTAATGATATTTCACTGCAATCCCTCCTGTATGCCACCATCACTTGGTATTAAATTTAAAAACTTTCATACTTTCTTCATGACCCCAACGAGGATATGGAAACCAAATGATGGAGGGGGGGGGGGGGGGGGGGCTGTGTGTATGGGATTTGATCTCTGAACAATTTTCAAAATAAAAGAAATTGCTGTTGTCTTTCCACTGTTTTATTCCTAGCTGTCCTCAAGTGAAGCAAAACAAAGTTACTCATATCTTTAAAAAAGTCATACAAGCAACCTAATAGGGCTGGTGATTTTGAATGTTTCAGAAGTGTGTCGAAGGAGGGCATATTCAGAAATCAATGTTAAAAAAAAAAAAAAGTTTAGAATCCCTGGCTTTAACATGCAGCCATGTCTGTTATCCTGACACCAATCTTGTCTGCATAAGCTACAGCAGTAGAAAGTATCCAACAATGGAAGTTTAAAATACTAATATAAAAAAACTTCTGACAATTTTTTAAGCAACATAATGTGCATAGCACTGAAAAAGTCTTAATGACCTTATATGCATATATAAAAGATTCTTACATAAATTTCACACAGAAAAAAAAAAACCTTGTATGATCATTTAAGAGCTGATGGCAAAATGATGAAAAAACTACTTAAATGCAGGCCCTGGAATCTGAACCAAGCTGTCATATGTCACAAAATTAAAGGTACACAATCCCTATTAGCAAAATATGAAGCATCTTCTACAGCATTACAATTTTCAGAAAGTGAAGAAAAATAATACTGAAAGAACATGAATGGGAAAAAAAAACTACTGGAAATTATGAGTTATGAAAACAGGAGTATAAAGATATAAGACTCAAAATGAAGCAGACTATTTCTTATACTGCCATTCTACTAAAGAAAACAAAAAAATGCATGGATAGAAGAAAGCTGCATCCATTTCTTCACCTCAGATGCAGCTTGTTTACTGCAAAAGGCACCACAGTAAAAAAGGGCTTATTTACAGTGTCACCACCTCTGAAGTATGTGTATGCTGGCCACCTCTGAAGTATGTGTATGCTGGCCACCTCTTATCTGAACCAACACCAACCCATGCTGACCAGGCATCAAGTTCTCTGTAATCTGATATTTCTGCTACATCCTCAGGTCTGATAAGGCCGTGACTCATTGAAGCTCAATATTAAGTAAAAAATGTCACAAAAAATTTGATGTCACCGTTATCCATTCTAAACTCATCACATCTGATCTCAAAACTAAATAAAACAGATTTTTCATACGTGAAATAATCTGATTTTACATTAAGAATAATGCTAAAGGAAAAAAAAAGATGATTAAATGCTTAGAACATTTAAACAATAAAAACACGGAACATCTTCTAGCACTTAACCCAAAGCACAGAACTAACAAAATCAACGCAGCTTCACTTGCAAGGAAACTATCACTCCTCAGTTTCACTTTCAGTACACTGGTTATAAAACTTAAAGCACTGCTTTAAAATGCAAACCAAACCACGAAACATTTTGCATGTGTTTGATACAAATAAAAGTTCCTGGCTTCAAGTGGAGAAAACCACATAACAAATGATATGCAAAGAATAAGAATGCCTATTGCATATTTCAATTGTACAGTGTGACAGTAACACAGACTTCTCAATGGGAAAGGAAGACAGTTACAACAACCATGGCTGAAAATAACTACAAGAAAGAACATATTATCTTCTGTTAATGTTTTTCTCAAGATTTACTCGGGCATCTAGAAATTTCAGCTCTTGTATTTGCTCCTGCCTGTACCAAAAAAAAAAACAAAAACAAAAAAACTAACACCTGTTGGACATATAACAAGCATATGAAAACCAGTGCTTTGGAAAAGTGTTATCAGTTACTGAAGCTAAAAGTCAGTGAAAGTCAAGATCTCATTGACTTCTCTAAAGATGTGCAGGACTGAATCCGAGTATTTATTTCAGAACATTATTCATCACACTGATGTTAAATAAGAAAATGTATAAAGAGAATGTGCAATAACTTACATAAAATACACACACACACACACAATATAAATTTTAAAATCTAAATCATAAAATGGACACTGTATATTCTATCCCTACACAGGAGCTGAGGGCATATCCCTGGTGAAAGGGAAGCCAACAATGTGAAAGCAAGAAATCAAACTCACAAGTACATGGAGGCAATATAAATAGACTTACAAGTCATAGCTTTATGGGACAATGATAAAAGAACAGCCTAAAGAATTATTAAGGCTATATAACTTGTCAAAAAAAAAACCCAAACAAAATCACACCACAGTTGTTAACAACAACAAAACAAAAACAATAAATATTTATAACCAATGACATGAACAACACAATGCTTGTTAAGATACGGCTTTTGGACAACTCACACAACCTTGTTTGCACTTCCAGCAAAGCAAAACCTGCTCATGAGCTGAAAATCTGTCTTCAAGATCTTCAATATAAAACTGGCAGGTTTAAAAAACAGCTAAACTCAGTGAACAGTGGACTCCAAACCATCGTGCATTAAACAATAAAATTGCATACTGGTTTGGCTGTACTTGTACCAGAAAGCTGGCTCCTTCCAGCAACTCTTGATCTATCTACAAACGTGTTTTATTTACATGGACTTTTATGTATGAGATTATTTAATTATATAAAAAGAAAAAACCTGTGAAAATAAGGTACCAATCACATAAGAGCTTTCATAGCCTGTTTGAATCTCATTCTTATGGGAGATTCAGGGTTGGCATGGACTTTTTCTGAAGGTAATATCAGCAATAACAGACAAAAACAAAAACAAAAAACCAAAAAAAAAAAAAAACAGAGTTATAAAACATCTGAATATAGGCAAGTGTATGTTAATGATATACCAATCAGGCAACTATTACAATGTGCTTTTCTGATTAAACCTCTCTACAGAGCATACAGTAATACTGTAATCATCAGATTATTCTTCACAAATGAAGCTGAAGCTGGGAGAAATTCTTCACACATCTGGCTCCCTGTACAGAGGAACAGGCACCAGGATACCTGTAGCTGTTGGTGAATGAGTTCTGCAAGTTCTCTAGTGAGATCCTGAACCAGCCATACGCTCATCTTCAACTGGGAAACAACTACAAATATTAGGGATACCTTCTCCATACAGCTGGACTACATCCATGAATAATTTCGTGAGCATTCAGAAATGGTTAAGCCTAAGGAAAGTACATGTGGCCATGAAGACTAAATATTAAGATGATAATCATCTAAAAATGCTGTACTTGAAGTAACATCAGACAGTCAAAGCCACTTTTTCTTGCCAGAATTAACCACAAAACAAATTATTTTAAAATGAGAATATCATTCTAGTAATTATGAAATAACTGAGCTTTTCATTAAAGAAAACAAAAACAAAAAAAAAAAAGGTCCATGACAGCCCTGAGCCAACCTCCTATAATCAACAGAACACTCAGAGTTGATATTCATTAAAGAAAAAAGAGAATCCTTGTAAATAAGACAAGATTATTGCACCAGAGAACATAAATACATAACTATATACATAAAACACTTCTCCTTCTTGCATGAATGATGATAGTACTGTTTTTTTTTAAACCCTGCTGGCATTGCTTGTATTATTATTTTACTTAATATGAATGTCACAAAGTCATGATTAAACAGCTATTTGTCAGGTTAATATTTCAAAATGATTCACTCTCCATCAACCTTTTCTAGTAATTAAAATAAATAACATGTACATCTTGGATTTCTGAAGTTTTTTTGGTGTGATTACTTGAAACCAAGTACAAAATTTTCATAGTTAGAAAGGGACTCATTTTCAACAACAACAAAAAAAAAAAGTTTCATGATTACAAAGAACTAATTTTTCCACAAAAGCTTCACAATTACAAAGGGACCAATTTTCACAAAAGTTTCACGGTTACAAAAGGACCAATCTTCATAAAAGTTACGCAGTCTTGTAAAATACACCGACAGGCTGTATATGGTAGCTCTTCACAGACTGCCAGCCACTTCTGCTTCTTGTCTCATGTATGGCATCCAATAAATAATAAAAATCCTAAACTTACTGAAATTATTAGTAGGTGGTTAAATGTCAAACATTTTTTTTCTTCTGACAACAGAAACATGAGTAACTGAAAGAAGAAATGATTTTCAATAAGAACATGTGTGAAAACATGTGACATTTTTCTTGAATCAGCAAGTGAAAGAACGGCCTGATCACGTATGCTCATAAATGATACTTAGGAAGAAGAGGGAAAAAAAAAAACGGAAACAATAAATGCAAAATCCTAAGACTGCATTAACAATTTACTGCACTTAAAAAAAAAAAAAAAAACAATTGCACAGTAATGCATTTATAAACACATTTACGTTTTAAAACAACTTTTAAATTTATCTAAAGTAAGGCAATTGCAAATTACTTAATTTATATCACTTAAATGCCTTCAAAATATAAAAGATTATACCTACAAAGAAAAACAAAATGATTACAAGTTAAATTTTTAAATCTATAAAATGTTTCAGAAATTATATCTGTAACAAATAACTAAATGACAGTCAACTGTGTTATATACACTGGATGCTAAGACTATAGTACAAACCAACCATGGAGAAATTGTATACTGACAGTTGAAGTGTTTATCCAAATGATCATACTATACTATAAAACAAGAATTATTGGAACAAAAGCAGTTCACACAGCCCGTTTGAGCTCTAGCATCTTCTGGCACAAAATAACTATTATTTTTTTAAAAAATAATTCACTCAGGCCATACGAAAACCATTCACAGCAGGAGTCTTGCAAATGATTCTTTTTTTTTTTTTCGAAATGGAGAAACCATTTATTTTCTTGAGTAGTCACCCCTGGCCCAGTCAAGTCAAAACCAAGCTTGGTTTTACAACACAGGTCTCTGAAGAGGACATAGAACAGCAAAGATAACATTTGTATGAGCATGTATCTGCAGCAATGATAACTTACGCATGTGTATATCTATAGCAAAGACAACATACATATGAGTGTATACAGCAATGATAACACATGTATGAGTGTGCATCTCCAGCAAAGATAACATGTACGAGTGTGTATCTATAGCAACAGCAACATATGTGTGAGTGTGTATCTCCAGCAATGATAATATATGTATGAGTGTGCATCTCTAGCAATGACAAGATGTATGAGTGTGGTAACTACAGCAGTGACAACATATGTACGAGTGTTATCTCCAGCAATGATTATATATGTATGAGTGTGCATCTCCACCAATAACATGTTCGAGTGTGTATCTACAGCAATAGATATGTATGAGTGTGTATCTCCAGCAATGATAATGTATGTATGATTGTGCATCTCCAGCAATGATAACATGTACGAGTGTGTATCTATAGCAATAACAACATATGTATGAGTGTATCTATAGCAATAACAACATATGTATGAATGTGTATCTCCAGCAATGATAATGTATGTATGATTGTGCATCTCTAGTCCAGCAATGATAACATGTATGAGTGTGTACCCTCTGACTCAGCAGTGGACACAGCTGTAAGAAATATCTCTGGAAATGGCCAGGCTCGATCTATAAAGACAATATCTGGCACGCAGCAAACTCAGGCTGTGCCCAGTAAGTCACTGTTATGAAAATTACAACAGTACTGAACTGTGATGCCATTATTTTTTTTAAATTTACACTGTGCTTATTTTATTGATTTGTAAGTAACAGGATTTACTGTGGCATTAATTCTAACTTTTCATAGTATCAAACTTCCCATGAATTTAATAAATCTCAGGCTAACTTTGATTTTAATAATCTGTCGTCTAATAACCACCGGACTGTTTTCGCCACCAGTTAACTACTGGTTGGTAGAATTATTGTAAAAAATTAAAAATTTTTGTTTCGTTTTTTTTTTTTAAAATTTACACTGGGACAAAACGGAGAAGCTGAAAAGTCTTCTCCTTTATCATTATTTACAGACACACTAACTGACTTCGGTGCCTGCTTAAGCATGAGTAAAGTGCTCTGAACTGAATCAATGACTGAATATCAGTTCAGATCAGATCAAATACTGCCATGCTGATAGACGCAGGCAGTCATCTCTCTCCACCTATCTCCATGTCTCGAATCAAGTCAACTGCTGTTTTCCTGCCAAACCATGCAGTCAGGCCAACCAGGTACTTCTGTCTTCTTTGCACTCTGTCTTTTGCCACTTTTCTTTCCAGTCATGACTAATTTTTCCCAAGACCCTCATGCCTGCTGATGTGTTCGAGAAACTTGTCTGTTTCTTATGTACAGCACTAGTTGGCAATATTCTTTTGCCTAATGTAATACTACTTCATTTGTCTTTCTGGCTATCCATGGTATGTGATGCATTCTTCTTAACAATCACATTTCAGTAGCCTTTACTCTTTGTACTAATTGTTTATTTATAGTCCAACCGAATATGCATATGCTAAAAATAATGTTGAGCTCTGGTGCTATTTATCAGCCATGCACACAAAAACTATGCAAGCCATTACATATTCATAGCTAGGTTTGGTAGTGATAAAAGCTCGTGCAGCTCTAGGAGTTCTCTGGTGGTTTTATGTTGTGATAATGTGGCATTAGCACATTAATACCTCCCCTGGCTGCAGCTTTTTCTAAATGTCAGAACTGTTTTCCCAGAATACCCTAACCTTTCTTGCACTTAACATGAGTGAGTGAAATATAATGGTTTGTGTGGAAGAATAAAAAAAAATCAGTTAATAACAATATTCATTTTTTACAAAAATATAGCTTTGCAGAAGGTAAGGAAGACAGTGAAAAGATGATACAGGAACAAAATAACCAATATTTCAAACACAAAACCTTTTTTTTCTTTCAGAAACAATATAAACAGTCAGTCATTTGCATGTCCCTTGCGGAAATTTGCCTGTCTCACAGCTCTACTGTAGGCCTCTTGGTTGTAAGCAAGATGCCTTGTTGATGATGCATCCATTTGCAGATTATCAACGATGTCTAGCAGCCATCTTCTCCTTGCTCTTTCTCTTTTTCTTTTTTCCCATTACGTATCTTTCCAAGGTGGTCTTTCTAAATTCTCATGATGTTTTATGTGTCCAAAATATTTAAGTCTTCTCTGTTTAATCCTCTTTACTAGCCAACCTTCCTCAATATTAAATTCTTGTAGTATGGATATATTTGGTTTTTTTGTGTCCATATTTGAAGAAGTCTTCTGTGGCATTTACATTCAAAGGCATTTATGTGTTTCTCAGCTGTTTTGCTAAGTATCCAGGTCTCACAGGCATATGTTGCGATGGGAAAGATGCATGCCCTTAAATATCTATTTTTGTAGTTCTGTCTGTTCCTCTCCACGGCTTCTTTTAAAAGTTGTTTTAGTTTTTGAAGAGTGATAGATGTCCTCCTTTTCATTTCCCTCATTGAATCTCCATTATTAGTTGATAATGATCCACTCTCTGCCTCTTCCAATTTTTCCTCACTGATACATATTTCAGCCGCTTTATTTGTTTTGTCAGTTGTCATCAATTTAGTTTTCTTTGCATTAAGATAAAGGTTTTGCTCTTCACTACTCTTACGGACTGACATAATTAGTTTTTCCATTTCTTTTTGTGTTGTGGACAGTAATACTGTGTCATCAGCATATCTAATCTCTGGTATTTTATAACCTCCAATTTTTATGGCATCATAATATTCTTTGTATACATCTTCTCTAACATTCTCATTATATTTTCGGTACACAAGTTAAATAAGTAAGGTGACAATATGCACCCCTGACAGACCCCTTGTTTTATGTCAAACTAAACTGTTGTTTCACCATTTATTCTAACTGCTGCTTATTGGTCTAGATACAGCAGTGATGTTAATTGTATCAAATGTGTTGGAAATCTAATTTTTTCCACTATTTCCCAACGTTTCTGGTGATGTACACAATCAAATGCCTTTGAGTAGTTTGAGTAGTCTATAGAGGATAAATATAGATTCACATTAAACTCTTTGCATTTCTCTATTATTAATCTTATATTGAATATATGAACTCTTTTTCCCCTTTCTTGCCTGAAACCAGCTTGGACCATATTGACTTCCTCTATTCTCTTACAAAGTCTACCCATTATGATTTTGAATCAAATTTTACTGGCATGACTAATCAGGGCAATGCCTATGTAGTTTGTGCATATTTTCAGGTTACCCTTTTTTGGCCGTGGTATGAATATAGTTCTTTTCCATTCTTTTGGCCAAATACCTGAATGCCATATCTTTTTACATAGTGCATGACAGATTGTTGCACATTCCTTTCCTCCTGCTTTAATAAGTTCAGCTGTTATCTCATCACATCCTGGTGATTTACCATTTTTGAGATTCTTTATTGCCCATAAAACTTCTTCAATTGTTGGTTCAGGTTCTTTCTCCTCCAATAATAATTCACTAATAATAAATCTTGGCAAGCTACCAATGCGAGCCCTAAGTGACGTTTAACGGCACGGGAAGGATGTAGGATGTAGGGATAATTCACGCTATTGATTTCTGCTTTCACAGTCAGTTGTATCATACATACCTCTGCAGTATTCCTTCCATCTTTCTAGAATTTCCACTGTCTCTGTTAAAATCTTCCCCATCTCATCGCAAATTACATTTAGCTTAGGTGTGACAATTCTCGTCAATGTCTTCATTTCTTTAAACATTTCACTATCTCTTCCACACTTCTGATGCTCACAACAATCTTGTATGTATTGTTTTTTTTTTGTCTTTTCTTATGTTTCTTCATACTTCTTTTGCTAAAGATTTATATTCCTCTTTGTTGTTTGTCACTTTCCATTTCATTTTCATTTCTCTACATTGTTTTATTAGTTCTAGCATGGCTGCTGTAATCCATCCATTCTTTTGTGTTTTCTTTACTGGAACTATGTCTTTAGCTGCTGTCATTAAGATATCTTTGGCCTGTGTAGCCAATTCATCTGGTGTCATCTCCTCTTGTACAGCCATCAGGATCTCGAAACAGTTCTTCACTTCTATACCATATAGTTCCGGTATTTGTGTAAGATCAAAGTGGAGTGGTCTTGATCCCCTGTCTTTTTATCTTTATCTTCATGTCTGCTATTAATAACTCATGGTCCGTGCCACAATCGACACCTGGTAAAGTTTTTGCTGATGTTATACTCGATCTCCACCTTCTTTGCACTAAAATGTAATCTATTTGATTCTTGGTTTTCCCACCAGGTGATGTCCATGTGTAAAGTCTTCTTGGATGTTGTTTAAAAAGTGTGTTAGTGATCATTAGTTCATTTTCCATGCATAAAAGCCATTAGACTGTCATCTGCCTCATTTCTATGTCCTACACTAAATTTCCCCAAAACATATCCTTCGTCTTCTGCTCTTTCTGTCCCAATCTTTGCATTAAAATTGCCCTTATTAATACAATATCATTTTTTCATACCTGGTCTATCAATGTTTGCAGTGTATTATAAAAGTCTTCTATTTCCTCTTCTTCTGCTGCTGATATAGGTGCATGCATCTGGATAATTGTTACACTTCTAGGAGTGCCCTTAAGTAAGTCTGATAGTGATGATTCTACCAATTCAACATTTTAACATAATCAGACTAACACAAAAATGGAAAATCACCAAAACCATAGAAAACAAGCTGAATTCTTTCCAGACTAAATGTTTATGAAGAATTAGAAAAATATTTTGGCCACACACCATAAGAAATAACATCTTGTTGGCAGAAATGCAGATGAAGCTAATGACAGCATTTACTGTGATAAAATAATGCCTGTTCTTTTGCCACTTTTCTTTCCAGTCATGATTAACTCTTCCAAGAGTGTGTATCTATAGCACATATTCTTCCTGACATATTTCAGTGTCGTTGGCAATGGTTGGGACATGTGCTCCGAATGACTGACAACTCACTACCAAAAATAGCACTAAGATGGACACCACAGGGGAACAGAAGTAAGGATAGACCAAAAGAGACATGGAGAAGAACAACAGAGAGGATGTAGAGCAATAGAGAGCTCACCTGGGCAAGAGTGGAGAAAAAAAAAGGCAAAGGACAGGCATTTGTGGAAAACCCTTGGAGAAGCCCCATGTGGCCTGGCCACTTAAGGTTCAGAGAGAGAGAGAGAGAGAGAAACATAAAATGTTGAAAAAAAAAAAAAAAACAAATTATCTACTTTTTTCCATAACTATATGGGAAACTGGCCTGTAAATGTTACAGATCTGACAAGAAAATTCACATGAAATGAAATAATACATCTGAATATTCTTCTTCTTCTTCCACGACCAGCTTTCCAAGCCACTGAGGCTCACCGCTGCTGACAAGACACATCTCAATTTCTCTCTTTTCTTGATCCTTTCTTGTCAACTGTTGATTACAAGGGCACATATATCTTCTTCTAGGTTGTCTTGCCAGCGTTGTCTGGGTCTATTCCCTTTCATCACTTCTGTTCAGGCCATCTTTCTTTGTCTATCCTCCTCTGTTCTCTCTAAATGCTCAAGCTGCTTCATTCTGTTGTTCTTCACAAAGGCTGTTATAAGCAGAGAGTTAGACAATGTGTAGATTTCTTCGTTACTTCTGGTCTTCCACTGTTGTGTTAACAGACTCCTACTAGATTCTCAGGATCCCTGTCTCAAATGTTTGGTTTTCATCTTGTTTAGTTGCCATGTTTCTAACCCATTTAGTACAACTGGTCTAATCTGTACCTTCCATGTGTTTAGTTTGGTGGTGGGGGATAGAATTTTCTATTGTAACAAGTGTCTAAGGGTAAAATATGTCTTGTTTCCAGCTTGTATTCTAGCCCTTATCTCTTATAATGCTGGGGCTACTGCATATTGTTTCTGGGTATTTATATGAATCTGTTCTTTTAATCTTTATACTTTCTATTTGGATATGATCTCCATATGATCTTGTTATTCTCATATACAGTGGTACCTCGGGTCATGAACAAATCGGCCCATCATTATCATCATCAAGTGCCGTGCCGACTGGCGTTGGCTATTATACTTCTCTAGAGTACCCGATCCTTCATGCTGGCCATCAGTTCAGTTGGTGATCTCCTCACACACCATCCCATCAGACTGTCCAGTATCATTTCTCTTGGTCTTCCTCTTGATCTTCTTCCTTCTATTTTTCCTGTTGTTATAATATTTTCAATGCCCCCTCTTCTCATTGCATGTCCTATGAAAGTACATTGTCTCTCTCTTATCTTTTTGACAAGGTTTTTTGTCTCTCCAGCTCTTCTCATACATTCTTCATTAGTTATTTCTGTGTCCAGGGGATTCACAACATTCTTCTAATAAACCACATTTCTGCTGCTTCCAATGATTTTTGTGCAGACTTGCCTTTTGTCCATGATTCATTTCCATATAACAAGATAGGTTCAATATAGCACTTTAGGACTCATTTTCTAACATTCATTGATAAAGATGTGTTAGCTAATATGTTTCTCATTCTCTGAAATGCAGTCTTTGCTTGGCCTATTCTGTTCCTAATTTCTGTTCTGCATTTCCCATCTGAAGTTATTACTGCTCCAAGGTATTTGAATTTCTGATGATGATGATGACAGTGGTACCTCGGGTCATGAACAAATCGGCCCATGAACACAATTTCCAAACAAATTTTGACTCGACCCGTAAACAATGCCTCGCTGCACGAATGCACAAAATATGGCTTTAGTACCATGTTTTCAGCTCACGAACAGCATCAGTTGTACTCAGGTTTGCGCGCTGTGAACATTATTTGTCGTTGCGTTGATACAATCTTTTTTTTTTTTTGCTTTTTGCATTAAATTAACCCTCATTATGGCTCCCAAGAAAGTGAAAAGCGTTAGTGACGGTGATGTAAAGAAACCTAAGTGTATTACAGTAGAAACGAAGAAGGAAATAATAACTAAACATGAGAATGCTGTTCGTGTTTATGATCTCACCAAGCAGTACGACATGGCTAAATCTACGATCTGTACAATCTTAAAGAACAAAGATGCGCTAAAGACGGCTGATGTGGCTAAAGGAGTGCCTATGTTAACGAAGCAAAGGTCTCGAGTGTTAGAAGAAGTAGAAAAATTATTGTTAGTCTGGATACCTACACAGTTGCCCGATGATATTATGGAATGGGACCCTCCTTCAAAGGAGTAGTCCTTCTCTACCATCTACCTGTGCCAGCAACTATCAACCACAAAGGTAAAGTTATACTGTATATTTTATATTATATATTTTTGCCACACATAAATCCATACAAAAGTAAAAAAAAAACAATATGTTTCTGGCGCAGGCGAACGGATTAATTGGATTTGCATTAATTTCAATGGGGAAAATTTTTTCCAGTTTGCAAACATTTTGCTTTGCAAACGGAGTCAAAGAACAAATTATATTCGTGACCTGAGGTATCACTGTACTCAGTTTTCTCCTGGTTTATCATTAGTCCCACTTTCTCTGCTTGTTCTTTTGGATGCTTAAATTTAGTCTCATTTTTTCTGCTTGTTCTTTTGGATGCTTAAATTTAGTCTCACTTTTTCTGTGTGCTCTTTCAGATGCTTAAATTTAGTCTCACTTTTTCTGTGTGCTCTTTCAGATGCTTAAATTTAGTCTCACTTTTTCTGTGTGCTCTTTCAGATGCTTAAATTTAGTCTCACTTTTTCTGCTTGTTCTTTTGGATGCTTAAATTTAGTCTCACTTTTTCTGTTTGTTCTTTTGGATGCTTAAATTTAGTCTCACTTTTTCTGTGTTCTCTTTCAGATGCTTAAATTTAGTCTCACTTTTTCTGCTTGTTCTTTTGGATGCTTAAATTTAGTCTCACTTTTTCTATGTTCTCTTTCAGATGCTTAAATTTAGTCTCATTTTTTCTGTGTGCTCTTTCAGATGCTTAAATTTAGTCTCACTTTTTCTGCTTGTTCTTTTGGATGCTTAAATTTAGTCTCACTTTTTCTGTGTTCTCTTTCGGATGCTTAAAGACTTTTAGTAGTATCTTGTGAACTTTCTACTACTATATCTATATTGTCTGAATATGGAAAAGGAGAGTTATAATTATGTGTACCTTTCTGGAGCAGTTTTCTTCATACTTTTATTGGGAAGTTGAATAAATGATGGATATGTGATTTTTCTAGTATTACCGAACTGTTACTGGAAATAATAATACAATATAGTTTTTTTTTTCTAGTGTTATTATACTGTTAAGATCTTCTTGGACAATCAGCCTTTGAAACAAGTGAAGTATTTCAAGTACCTAGGTAGTATAATATCATTCTCTGAGACAATTGATTCCAAAATTGAGAACAGATGCAATAAAGCAAATCAGGTTAATGGATAAATGACACCTTTACTGAAAAACAAATACATCACAAATGAAACAATAAAAACACTGTACAACACAATTTTCCTCCCAACTCTGCTATCAGCAGTGTCAAACATGGAAACTAACAGCTAAAAACAAAAGGAAAATCATCACGACAGAAATGATATGTTTATAGAGAATACTGCAAGTAACAAGAAGAGACAAAATCAGAAACAACACCATCAGGGCACAGGTTAGGTTGTAACATCAGCACTACACAACATCCAGACACAACAAATCAAATGGTTTAGCCATGTTACACTTTTCTGCCACCAGACAGCGTACCATAGAAAACAATGACACTAAGAACTGTAGGAAATGGAGGAATAGGCCACTTAAACAAGAGGTGGTGGGAGGAAATTATGGAAACTTTGGATATGCCATTACTTGAAGCAAATCACTGAGCCCTATCAAGACATCTGTTTGTAACTTTGGATATGCCATTATTTGAAGCAAATCACTGAGCCCTATCAAGACATCTGTTTGTAACTTTGGATATGCCATTACTTGAAGCAAATCACTGAGCCCTATCAAGACATCTGTTTGTAGCTTCAGCATTAGAAGGTTTATGAGGAAGGAGCCAAGACAAGATACTGTAATGTGTTTTTCACTGAATCTGGAAGCTAGGTCTTTGCATGCAAAATGCTAACTGTTTTGTTCTTTTTTTCTTTCTTTCCTTCACTCTTCTGTGTAAAACTAATCCATGCACATTCAATCTCTTTAGAAAAATCTTCACTGTTAATATCACTGATCAACATATTTTCTAAATTGCTACAGTTAATCCGTAAACTCAATTTCTAGAAGATCTAAAAACTAATACCTGAACAAAATACTACTACTGTTGCAAATTTGTAGCGTGGTAAATGTTCCTCCCTACAGATTCTCAATTAAAATGTAGTATTTTATACATGGTGAAGGTTGGCGAAGATCAAAAGTTACTGATACTTTATCTTGGAGTCTAATATGAAGCCTTTAATATTCCTGTTTCTTAACTCTTAAAGGTTAGATCGATGACAGCATTCTTCCTGCCAGCCCTGTGTGCCAAAATGATGATATATTATTTCAGCATTATTTAGTTTCATGTATAAGTTTTAAAGACTTTTTAATGAACAGGACGTCATTCAAATAATATTTCTAAAATGTGGTTTCAATGTGGATAATCTGATTTTTTCCCTTTTGTGGTTATTTTTTTTTGCATGGCATACTATCTTATATCTTATATCCTTCCCATGCCGTTAAACATCACATAAGGCTCGCAAGGTAGTTCACCAATTTTTCCTGTCTTCGGCGAGCCTTTCAACCTCATCAAGGGATTTTATGCCTATTAATCTGGCCTCTCTTAACAGTGTCCTCTTTAGAGTTTTAAGCGGTCTGTCTCTTTTTCTCTGGCCTGTTGTGTTCTACTTGACAGCTTGTTTTGGGATTCTCTGATCGTTTCTTCTCATCACATGACCAACATATGTCCATCTCCTTTTCCTGATCACCCATGAGACTGGCTGTTGTTCAGTCATCTGTCTTATCTCTGCATTGTTCTTGAACTCGTTCCACTTGATGCAGAGTATTTTCCTTAGGCATTTGTTTTCAAAAGAGTCTAATTTATTGTCTATTTCTTCAGTTGTTTTCCAGCTTTTGCATGCACAAATGAGGGTGGATATTACATTTAAATTCAATAATCTTAACTTGGTTTTTGTTCTTATAACTTTTGAATGCCATATGTTCTCAAGATTCTTGAAGATTAATGCTGCTTTTGCAATTCTAATTCTAACTTCCTTTCTGGTGTCACCATCCTGGTCTATGTAGCTGCCAACGTATGCAAATTGATTACTTCTTCAGTATCTGCCCCTTCTACGTGTATTTTTCCATTTTAATTAATGGGAAGTTTCATTATTTTTGTTTTGTCCTTGTTAATTTCAAGTCCTATTTTGCTAGCCAGTGAAGACAGGATATCTGTTTTTTCTTGCATGGAATTCACATTGTTACTGATAAGAGTTATGTCATCAGCTTCTTCTTCTTCGTTCGCTTCTACCACCAAGACCGCACTGTGATCCTACTTAATTTACGCCTGTGGTCCTCGTTAGGTCCCATGGTCTCCTGTGTGGTCCCCAAAAGGACCACACGAGATCCCCGAGAGGACCACAAGAGGTTCAGAGTATCGCAGGGTTTTAGCCTGTATTCTTGGTGGGTCCCTGAAGCAGAATGTGTGACACCGTGGTTTTCGTTGCACCAGTTTAATCTAGAGTTGGACTTTCTCACCGGAAGACCTCGACGTATTTAGGATGTCAGTGCATCTCCGCTGGGTGAGAGGTGGTAGCCCACCCAGGCCAGAGTTGGACCTTCTCACCAGAAAACCTCGACGTGTTTTGAGATACCCGTGTATCACCGCCCGGTGAAAGGTGGTTGCCCATCCTGTCCAGAGTTGGACTTTCTCACCGGAAAACCTCAGCGTGATTAGGATACGCAAACATCCCCGCCGGGTGAGAGGTGGTTGCCTATCTAGACTGCCCTGGTTCAGTGTCTCTGACTTCAGCATTTTGTGGTCGTGGCCGCTACCCTTCCTAGTTGTGACCAGGATGGAGCTTTTGTCCAGGAGGATGAATCCTCGCCACTAGTGACTTCTACATCTGGGTTGAGCCGGTTTAGGCATATTATCCCAGTATGGGCGTGTTTGGGACGTGACCGACCTCTAGAGCAGAGGTGCTGTGACATGCGTAGCCTTCAAGATTCACCCCTGGTGTGAGCTGGTTTAGGCATAATTCACCAGTTTGGGTGTATATCAGGCGTGACCGACCTCTAGAGCGGAGGTGGTATGACATGTCTAGCCATCAAGTTCCATCCCTGGTATGTTCCGGTTTAGGCATATTTCACCAGTGTAGGTGTATTTCGGACGTGGCCAGCCTCTACAGTAGAGGCGCCGTGGTATGTGTAGCTCTCACAGCAATACTACTTGACATACCGATTAAATTTCACATTATCCTTTCCACCACCTTTTCACATTGGCACCGCACAGCAACCTTTATTTCTCTTCCGCATTTTCTTCCTTCACCGGGAGGAGCTTCACTCCACGCATGGCATTCGAAGAGTCTCGCCAGCAGTGTCTTAACCTCTGGGATAAGCCGGTTCATACATTTCACCCAATATGACTGCACTCAGGACGTGGCCTCCAGACCAGAGGTGCCGTGATTTGACTGTTTGCTTCACTTTATCCTTTCTACCACCTTTTCCGCAGTGGTGCTGCGCGGTAACCCCATTTGCACCTTTCTTCATTGGTCGGGAGGAGCACCGCTCCACGCACGGCAGCTGAAGAATCTCGCCAGCAGTGATTTCATTATGTCATCAGCAAAATCAAGATATTCTAGTTGGGTCCCATATACCCAGTCAATACCTGTGTTACCTGTGCAGCATGTTTTCATTATGAAGTCTATTGTAATTCCAAAACAGCAAAGGAGACAGTATACATCCTTGTTTCACACCTGTTTCAATCTGGAACCATTCACTCATCCCTTCTGTTTTGACTGCACAAACATATCCATTGTAGAAGTCTTTAACTCTTTCTCTACTTTGGGACGTGTCCTGCGTGGTTATATCGCTGTTCAGTAGCCAAATCTTCACGCAGCGCGATGACGGTCTGTAGCTCTCTAATTTTTAAAATAATCAAAGTATACTTAAAACCAGCGGTTGGACTTCCTTCCGGAATTTATTTGTGGACACAAGGCGTGTGTTTGAGGTGAAAACAGAGCAGCTTTGTGTTAATCTAACTCGTTTTTTATCGTCGCTAGGCTTTTGTTTATCAACAAATATGGCTTCCAGTGCTAGTTTCTTTCGTCCAGAGCAGTGTGTTTCTGCATTACAAGCTCAGAATTTAATTTTAAAATGTCTAGACTGTGGTGTAGAGAATGCAGTAGTAGAGATTGTGAATTTTCGGACCCACGTGGCGCTGATTCAAAGGATTAGGATTTTTTTTTTTTGGTCCAGCAGCAAAATGTGTTAGAAGGGTAGCTGGTGATACTACTTCTCAGCTTTTTGCTAGTACTAGCTGTAATATCACAATAAGTAATGCTGGAGATTGTGTAATTTAAAAAATTAAATGTTGTAGAATCCTTCAAATTAAAAAAAAAAAAAACAACAACAAAAAACACAATGGCCTGTTATCTGGTAAATATTAGGCAACATCCGCCCACTTGTTTTCATGTAAATATTACCTACCCACTTGGTGTTTTTAGTTTTCTGTGAATGCATAACTAGTGTATATTTTCATGTAAATTTTGGAAGATATGTGAAGAAAAGGTGTTTGTGTACATTTTTATTCATTATGGAATTATATGACCAACTACAGTGGATTAACTTGGTGGGTAAGTGACAAAAAATTTATTTAATTCCTTCATTTTCCATTCTTTCTTCTCAGTTCTTAGCTCTTTTTTTTTTTTGTTGGTGTATACTAACAAAATGTAAAAAATTTTATTAGAAAAACAAAATACATTTGTTCTTCTTCAAATTAACAGATAATATATGATACTATAAATCAGATTATGCCTTTGTCATTCTTTTAAATATGACAACCATCCCATTCCACACTGTGAAATTTACCTCCCTTGGTCTTTTGAGGGAAACACCCCCAGTATACAAAGAGTTAATGATGTTGGCATACTATACCGGATGCTAAATAAAAACTGCTAATCACATGATGCAGAAACTTGGACATTTTATTCATACTGGATGTATTTTATCTGGAAGCCTTTTACATACCTTGGATTACATTTGTGAGGCAATCTTTGGATTAAATTTATGAGGCAATCTATGGATTACATTTATGAGGCAATCTGGTTGGATGAATGCATTTTTTTTACTCTACAAAAAAATTATTTTACTCAAAACAGGTGCAGTAACACATACCTTTGGTGACTTCATGACAGCACAGAAACATCAGCAGTGGGCATTGCTGACTCACACCCTGCAGAAAAGCTTTGTGACTCAGCTACAACTGAACTGCCTGAAGAAATGTTATGGCCAGCTTCTTTCAAACCATCTGCTGGCACCACACACACATTTTGTTTATCGTTTTCTTCTTCAGGACTCTCTGAGATATTCCCTTTGTTGGAAAATGCCTCACCAGCATTGCCTGGTGAAAGAGCCGATTTCTCATTCACCATGCAGTTTCCAACTTCACCATTATTGGTGACTTCATTTTTGCAGATGCTCTTGTCTTCTGAAGAGCTATCAGCCAGGTCACTATTTCTGGACACACTTCTCAGCAAGTCTTTGACAGCTTCCTTCTGCTGAGCATTCTCACTTTCTAGCCCAGTAATGTCCTTTGATTCTTCTACCAAGGAAGAAGTCTGTGCCAGGTCCCCAGCAAGGCAAACAGGATGGGGACCGGTGGTGGCCTTATCCTGAAGTGAGATAGCCTTGCTGGCATTTGCTGGTTCTTCCTCTGATTTGCTGGGAATATCTAAGGCAGCATTTATACTGTTCACAGCATCTGATGTAAGTGTTGCATCATTAGTACCACTGGCTTGTGTGGTGAGGCAGGAGTTACTAGTATCTCTCAAAACAGCAGATCTCAGAGGCTTGGAGATTTCTGCTGTCTGGAATAATATTAAAAATCAGTTTTTGAAATTATGACTTTAAGTGAAATACAATTTTATATAAAATAAAACTGGTTTCTGCTAGAATGAAAAGTGAGTTAAGTATCTAAACACACTACTATTTTATTCTGAAGGAAAGAGGATGAAAGCTGTGAAAAAAGAAGAAACACATCAAGTCAAACATACCTTCATTAGATCAATGTGCTCTTTGCCACCATCTTCCCTTGATGATACACTAACATCTTCCCTTGATGATACACTAACATCTACAAAGTCTTTTTTGCCAATTTCATTCTCCTGATCCTCAACATTCTCTCCTGGGATGGGGCAGCCAATCTCCTCTTTCCACTGTGATGGTTTGGATGGAGATCCTGCAGAAGTGACTTGGGGCAAAATCGTGGGTTGGTTATGTGGAGAAGTGGACACTGTTTGTGGAGAAGTGGACGGTGCTTGTGGAGAAGTGGACAATGTCTGAGGAGAGATCACGGATCCCTGCGATAAGGGAGAAAATGGGCGACCATTGGCTGTCCAGTTTAAGACTTTCACATGCCCAGGGGGCGTTTTCATAAAATCTGGGGAGCTGGGCAAGAACTCGGGAGCCTCAGGATTAAGCCTGCATTCCAAGTGCATGTCATGGGTGGAGCTGCTCTTTGTGCTGTTAAAATCCTCCTCCTCGTGCAATCCAGAAGATTCTGTGCAGTCTTCCCACTCCTCACCTTCTCCAAAGCTTTGAGAATGACTTGGCGTGCGTACACGAGTGTCATCTGTGCCATTCGCTGCAGCTGGCTGATTCAAAGAGGTCTGCTGAGATACAGGTGCTGAACCATCCCATTTTTCTTCTGTGGATGTCTGCTGCGAGCCACCCTGAGGTTTGTCCTTATGGCGAGGAGATCTGTTCTTCTGTGGTTTTGCCCCACGGGTCTGTTGCTTCGGTGCCTGATTGGGAGTGCGACCTGTGGGACCTCGCCCAGGGGTGGTGACCAGTGATTTTGGAGGAGAAGGGGATGAAGCTAGTAATTCTTCATCATCATATTCAACCTCTACGCTGTTATCTCCTGCAGTGTTGTCAAACTTCACCAGCAGAAGTTCCTTCTGGCACTCAACAAACCGGTCATCACCTCCAGACCAAGTTCTGGGACGAGGGAACTTCTCACCAGATCCAGCACCTCGACCACGGCCTCTTCCACGACCTCTGCCTCGACCACGGGGCACTTTATTTTCTCCAGCTAGTGAGTGGTGTGCTTGTGTTTGCGGCTGCAGCTGCTGCTGCTGGTCATGGTGATTGTGTCGCTGCTGTTGCTGCAAAAGATCTGTGTGCTGAGAGGCTCCTGAAAATATGAACATTAGAACATTTCAAACACCTGAACATTAGACAGTTAAAAAATTTCAACATCAAAAAAATTTCAACATCAGGTGGATATTTCACTGCCTTCTTGTTAACAACTTCTAATGAACTAACGATGTTATCATCATCACATCTGGTTAATGAGAACAATAAATGGTATTAAATCAGCAAATTCTTCTTACTTATTTGTCACAAAAAGTCCCAATGAGGACTACAGAAATGTATAATTTTGTGAAACTTTTCTTAGCAAATATGTTTTTAAGAAAACTGCAAGTAATCCTTCTTGGAAATACATAGTTCTAAAATAAAACACTGACGCTGACAAAATATTTAACTTCTCTGATATCAGTTAACATGGCTTATCAGTATTTTTAAAAAAACTGAACTTAAACCATCTAAACCATTCTAAAATATCTCATAAATCCTTTGAACACTATTCATCAAAAGTGATCAAAAGATGCTCAGACTGCTACTTCATTGACATGAATTGTCCTAAATATCCTAGATTAAGCAGCACATTTCAAAGTGACTTTATTATGAGTAATTTTTTTCATGAGAATGTTAGAATTAATTTTTTTTTAAGTATTAATCCTATGATGAACTTTCCTGTTTTTAGTGATCACACTAGGATTTTTCTAAACCAGTACAAACGCAGCTGTCTTTTACCTTGAATGAATTACTGTCAGAAATATCCATTTTATTAATACAACATTCAGTACTTTATGCTTTTTTGTTTTTTAAAATGTAAAGTTAAACACATTTTACAAACATCAGCAGAAAGTAAATGTTCATGTGGAATTTTTTTTAATTCACAACATGATTTAATCTATACAAAATGTTCAAATGATGAATCAAAGTCAAAACTGCCTGATCATCCTCCATGCAAATTCAGCTCCATCAGCCTTCTGGCCTGATTATCCTCCATGCAAATTTAGCACCATCAGCCTTCTGGCCTGATCATTCTCCATACAAATAAAGCACCATCAGCCTTCTGGCCTGATTATCCTCCATGCAAATTCAGCACTATCAGCCTTCTGGCCCGATCATTCTCCATGCAAATAAAGCACCATCAGCTTTCTGGCCTGATTATCCTCCATGCAAATTTAGCATTATCAGCCTTCTGGCCTGATCATTCTCCATACAAATAAAGCACCATCAGCCTTCTGGCCTGATTATCCTCCATGCAAATTCAGCACCGTCAGCCTTCTGGCCTGATCATTCTCCATACAAATAAAGCACCATCAGCCTTCTGGCCTGATTATCCTCCATGCAAATTCAGCACCGTCAGCCTTCTGGCCTGATCATTCTCCATGCAAATTCAGCACCGTCAGCCTTCTGGCTTGATCATTCTCCATGCAAATAAAGCACCATCAGCTTTCTGGCCTGATTATCCTCCAATCAATTTCGGTGGTTACTTTTTTTTTTAAAAAATAGGTTTGTGATATTATAAACCAGTTACAGTTTGCGATAATATAAACCAGTTAAAGTAAGAAATGACCCCCAAAAGTTTTGGTTTTTCTCATTTATAACTGATAATTTACTTCCTGGTTAACATGATCACTGCTTGTGATATTCATTAACATCACTGAAATGCGGACTTTAATTCTATCAAGCCTCAAAAATGCCTTTGAAGATAAATGAATTTAGAGCTAACTAAAAACTAAATTGGTGTTCAATTAAGCAAAAACTTTAACCTTGGCTTTGCCGTAACTATATGATTTAACAGTAAAAATGAACCAATGAGCAAGCCAATGTAAGCTGGTGCTGTGGGAGACATGCAATTTGAAAGTTAAAAAAATAAAACAGTTATAAAAGTGCAAGCCAAATGATTCTTAAACTTAAAATACGAATAAACAGAAAGCAGATAAAAATGGAAAGTTCTGCAAAATGTGAAAATATAAAAGAAAAACCTGAACTAAAATAAAAAGCCACAACTCAAACAGCTGCACTACAAAACTGGAAAAACACAACTTGTTTTGGATAATTATGATGGTGTCAGAAATGTCACAAGGAACATAAATGTTATACAAGAAAGTGACAGATTAATTCGATATTTTAACAACTAACTTAACTAACTCACACTTTTTTGCTGGTCTGGTTGCTATAATGAGAGGTGGAGCTTCATTACCAGCTGGGAGTAATTACATGGACAAAAACAATGCTAAATAATGGAAAGTGTATAAAATCTTTGCAATCTGTGATCAAAAGTAAAAGGGGAAATAATTTTAGCCAGTGAAGCAAAAAAAAAAATAAATAAAACAGAAAAAACAAATTCAAATGCCTGGAACCTAAAAAACCATTGATTAAAAGTATGTGACACAAAAGAGAAGACTGGTGCCTCAGAAACTATGAAGAAAACAAATCTGTTCACATGTCCTATGCTTTGCAAACATTTTACTTTCCTAAGAGTCAATCTGAAAAATGTGATGTTGCCTAACTACAACGCTTGCTTAAGTGAGTGTGGTGCTTAAAATATCAGCGGCCCCCCCCCCCTCCCTGAATCTCTTCACCTGCCCCATTTTATCACTTCCTGGTAACTATTACTGTTCTTGCTAGATATTTATGTCATTGAATTATGATTAAAAAAAAAACAACTGTCTTTTTCTTTACATCCAGTTTTTCTACAGTGGAAACATCTGCTGTACTTCTCATTCTCCCCAGATATTCTGAGGACTCATCAGTAATATCTGATGTTGAAAAGATATGAGAAACAGAAAAGTCACAAAAAAATCTTAGACCTTACATCCTTCCCGTGCCATTAAACGTCACACAGGGCTCGCAGGGTTTCCTGTTTTCCCTGAGCTTTTAAACCTCAAGGGATTTTATGCCCACTAAACTGCCCTCTCTTAACAATGTCCTCTTTAGAGCTTCACGTGGCCGACATATTTTTCTTCGGCCTGCTGTGTTCCATTTGACAGCTTGTTTTGGGATTCTCTGTTTCTTCTCATCAAATGACCAACATATGTCCATCTCCCTTTTCTGATCACCCATGTGACAGGTTGTTGTTTATTCATTTGCCCTATCTCTGCATTGTTCTTGAATTCATTCCAATTCAATTTATTCAAAAGAATAAGTGAGAGTTAATCCACATTTTCAATAAGAGACCTTTGAACTTTATTTCTAAAGACTTCCTACCTTTGTTTCCAAGATTTTTCTTTGTTTTCAAGATGCTCTTTGTTTTCAAGACTTTCTACCTTTGTTTTCAAGATTTTTCTTTGTTTTCAAGACTCTTTGTTTTCAAGACTTTCTATCTTTGTTTTCAAGACGCTCTTTGTTTTCAAGACTTTCTATCTTTGTTTTCAAACTTCACAGAATATAGGCCTTGATGTCTGTTTAAATTACTGACTACTATTTAAAATAAATAAGAGAATATTTTAGGAATGTAGTATAAAAATGTACACTTCCTAAATCACAACAGGAAGGGCAGAAAAATCTCAGAAGATTGATTGTTACATAAAAGGTTCTCTGGAGTATTTAGGAAAAAAAAAAAAAATTCATGCTTGTGCCATGCCAAAACTTAGGAGAACTGTTACTAAAGACATACCATTTTCATCACAATATTCTGATAGCCCTTAATTCTGTACATATAATCCTTAATTTTATGTTTTTTCAGTGCTTAAAAAACAAAAAATAAACCACTAGAATTCTACTTTTCAAATACCTGATTCTGCTCACATTTTATTTAAAAGCATCCTGAATTCATATTTCACATTTAATGTAAATAATTTAAAAAATTGAATATATATATATATATATATATATAATACTTGATGTAACTCATATTTATTTTAAAATCAAGGGCTAGCAAAACAGTGAGAAAATTTTTAACAAACAAAAAAAAAAAAAACACTGGCATGCCTCGAGTACCTTTCCCTATGATAGCACTCCGTGGACGCTCATCTCTTTCACCACGGTCAAATCGACCACTACCGATACGGCCAGCTTTAGGACAGACACAACTTTTAGTCATAAATCTAAATCTGGTTTATGCTTCTGCAGAAATTTCTACCGTTTTAAACACCAGAGACTAAACTAACCAAACATTAACCCACATGTATGTGAATGCCAGTCAAAATACAGCATAGATGACAGAAACCACAGAATGGAAACACAGAATGCATATAAAATACTGCAGCAGTGAAAAACACTAACATATACATAGAGAGACACATACTGTATACCTAGGAATGAGTATTTGGTTAGATACAAATATCTGATTCTCTGGGTCCATCAGTTACAAATTTGAATAGATTCTTTGAAAATTCTTCTGCTTGCTAAAGTATGAATATGAATGCAATGCTACCATTAGCCAGAACTTAAAATTATAAACTTCCTACATGTAGCCTCTCAGCATTGTACAAGTCTGCAGAGACTTTAATATACCAATTTAATTTTCTTCTAGTTTGACTGGGAAAATCTGACACTGCTGTCTGGTAACCCTTGACAAACACTTGTTTTAATTATCCATAATTTTGTTATCTGAATTTTGATCTGAATACAAAGTTTAGAATTTTGTCCCTATTTGGTCAGAAGTTAAATTAAAATTTGAATAATGTATAAAAAAAAAAGACACAAGATGCTTCGGCAACTAATGTTAAAGGAAAATTATCACCTTTATCTTTTAGTAAAAACTTTTATGTCACTGATTTTATACTTGTTGATAATAATTACATAAGCTGAACCAAAATTTTAACTCCTTTTTTGTCTTAACTACAGCTGTCATTTTGAACCTGGCTAGGGGAGCATCCCAGTCACCCAGCTGTAAAAATAGGCACTTGACTTCTTCTGAAGCTTTGGAAGGAAAGGCGGTCAGTGTGGTCTAGTGTTGCCGACAGGGAAAAAAAAAAAAATAAGAGCACAAACATCATTTTCCCTAGGTGTCTCTAAAGCATAACAAGACGACCTTCACTCTTTGATTTTTTTTCTTAAACTATTCTCGTATTCTTTTTTATTTATTATATTTTTATACATTTTTTCATTAAAAATCTCTAATTCTGCTATGGCTTTATTTGCCTACACTTTGTTTACTCACTTATATAAAACTATCAATAATTTATGAAACCTTATTTGCATAAAACTTAGCAACAACTTAAGAAATCTTACTTGTATAAAACTCATCAATAACTTATGAAATCTTACTTGTATAAAACTATCAATAATTTATAAAATCTTGAGGTTGTATTATTACTATTAAACTATGAAATACACAGGATTGGATAAAACCTCCAAAATTCAGAAAAGGCAAACAAATCAGAAAAAGTTTAGTCAAGGCATTTCCACTAAAATAAATAGATACTGAGCCATCATTTTTGACGAACATTACTATCAACTATTACATGAAATGGGAACAAGGCTGATAAACACACCAATTCTACTACAAGAGATAAAATCTTTCTTGTGAATATGCAGCACAAACCTAGGCTATATAGCGCAACAATGAAGTTATTAGTTATTTCCTAATGCATTTTATATAATGCATTTTATAAGAAAATATTTTGGACACATTAAACACCACAATAATCTGGAGAAGACCATCTTGGAAGGGTACATAATGAGAAAAAGAAAGAGAGGAAGACCAAGGCGAAGATGGCAGCAAGACATCGTTGATGATCTGCAAATGGATGCATCAGGAGCAGGCCACCTTGCTTACAACCGAGAGACCTAAAGGAGAGCTCTTAGGGAGGCAAAGTTCTGCAAGGGACATGCAAATGACTGAATAGGGAACTAACAAAAGATTATTTTCTTCTTCAGTCTCCCTGGAACTGGGAGCCAGTGCTCTTTGCTGCCAATGAAGTGGAGATACTGAGGCACAGCAGATGTGTCAGCTTGGAAGCAGGTTATCTTATCCTTGCTGTGCTGTTAAACGTCACATAGGACTCGCATAGTTATTTGCCAAGTTTTCCTTGGGCATTTGTTTTCAAAAGAATCTAATTTCTTGTCTATTTCTTTAGTTGATTTCCGGGTTATGCCAGCTATTTTTTTTTCAGTCCCTGAGTGCAATTAAAAAGCACTTTTACTTATTTAGCAAACTCCACCACCGTGAAGGCTATGGTTAGAAGGGGGTATGATGTACTTCTTTAGCAGACTCCACCACCATGGAGGCTATGGCTAGAAGGGGGTATGATGTACTTCTTTAGTGGACTCCACCACCATGGAGGCTATGATTAGAAAGGGGGTATGATGTACTTCTTTAGCAGACTCCACCACCATGGAGGCTATGGCTAGAAGGGGGTATGATGTACTTCTTTAGCCAACTCCACCACCACAGCAATCCCAGTTAGCCAGGTTGGGCCTGCTGCTGGGGGGCTACCAACATAGAAGTGGGACAGGGTCTTGGTCAGCTATGGTTTGTCAATCCTGACACCAGCATGTCAACCATGGATCATGAACTGCCAAAAAAAAAGAAAAGACTTCAGCCCCTGTCTGAAACTTACCATCACATCCTTTAAAAAGAAATGCAACCTGCTTTAAATGAAACATACATCAATTCTTATATCTTCAGCTTGTTTACATCCTGATAGCATTATCTCCTTTATTATATATTTTCTCAGATTTTATAAGAATACATGAAAATCCCTGATGTCCTGTAAGAAGGTTGTACCGGGTTCAGTCTCAGCAGTGGGATTTTCTTCTGGTACACATACCAAAAAAAAAAAAAACAAAGGCCCTGGGGTAGACCCAGCCTCTAAAAATGGTTACCAGAGAAATCTTGGAAGGTGAAGCGGCAAGGCATGATACTGACCACATCACACTTTCCTGTGTCAAAGATCATAGAAAATACGGACCTAACACCTTATTCCCCAGTATGCCTTAATGGCATGGAAATGGGAGTTTTCCCTTTACCTTAGCTGTACGAAGAGTCCTACAACCACAACACAGCAAAAGCCCCTCACCTGGTCGCTTGGCTGGCTCCACTCTTGAAGAAAATGAACCAACCAGGTCATCATTTCTGGACAAATGATCATGAATCAAATCAATTAATTATTTTTCCAGGATGAAAAAGTTAAACTGACAACCAATGCATGAAAGTTTCTGATCATTTCTCTACTTTTGCATTCATTTTTTTTTCTTTTCTTAAACTATTTAATGATTGCACTCAAGATAATCCTGATTGCTTCTGGACAAATTCTGACTTCTTTTAAGGAGATGTTAATTACACAGGGGAAAAAAAAACACTTACATTGGTAAAATAACAAAAGAACACTATGATAATTCAGAAACTCCTGTTATTATAGAGAATCCCTGAAGCATCCTAAACACATTATTATAAAGAAACCCTGAAGTATCCTGAACCCATTATTACAAAGAAACCCTGAAGTATCCTGAAAAAGTTTCAGAAACTTCATCCATGAGAAATAACCTTTTTTTAACACTTTAAAATTAACCTTTATTATGTAATGTAACCTGTAATATAATCAGTCAGAATTACTCTTGTGAAATTTTGTCTGCATCCCACGCTCGCTTCCAGTTGCCTCCGTCGCTCATCTGGCGCTGGAGACGCTCCTTGTCATATTTTTCCCGCTCTGCTTTCCATTCCTCATGGTTCTTTCTTTCCTTTCCAGTCATCACAATGTCCAAGGGTTTATTGGCCTGTGGTCTGTCTCTTTCCTGTGCAGATTTTTTAAAAAAAAATGTCAAAGGAAAAGTATTGTGTGCTAGCTTACTGTCTGGGAAAATTTAAATGGAACTTTATTATAAACACAGGCCATTCTTTTTTTCCATTGTTATCACCAACCATGTTATTCCTATGAACAAAAAAAAATTCACAAAATAGCTTACACAAACCCACAGCAACATAGATATCTCTCTATATAGAGAAAGAAATTTACACACAATATCAAAAACTTAAGACAAACAGTTTACAATTAACTCAGACTTTAAAAATATGTGAATTCTAGTTTTTAAAGCAACCTGATTACTATTCTGCAACGAACACAGCATAAACAAAATTCAGTCTGTGGAAGGTTGAGGAACACAACTTTATAAGAAATTTAGTGAAAACAACTCACAATCAAGACACTCAATATAATCATCCTTTGATCAAAATTTAAAAGAAAAAACAGATTCACAAATCCTTAAGAAACCTTTAACATCTTGCAGCCTCAAAACAACACAAAAATAAATACATTTACAAAACAAAACCAACCAAACAACCTTGACATTTAACTAAACACAAATAAATTACTACAATAGATTTTACTCTAATCAATAATCTATCACACAGAAAGGCAGTATATAAGGTTTAAAAAATAAATTATCAACAGCCCTGTACTCCACTTAAATAAATATGATTAACAGCCACTATATAAAATTAAGCAAATAACCTTTGTCATCTCCACTAAAAGAAATTTCACTAGATAACCTTCATAATTTTCACTACATAAATTTAATATAATAAATAATGAGCAGCATTTGAGACAAACTAATGAAAAACATAGTAACAAAGATAAGATTTTAAAAAAGGCAATCATCATTCTTGAGGCATGTGATGAGAAAAGTGAAACTGGAAAAGATCCTAACTATGGGCAAAACAGAAGACAGAAGAGGCAGAGGACAACTGAAGGAGCAGGTGCTAGAAGGTCTGACACTGTGGCATGGAAAGAGATCACCAAGAGAGTTAACTCAGAAATGTAAGGACAGAGATTTGTGGAGGAGTATGACCGCCCATGCTGCCTGGCATGGCATGTGATGTGATGACAATGGTGATATAAATTTAAATAAACAACTTTGTAATCTTCACTAAGTAGTTTAAATATAAAAAAAAACTTGTGTAATCTCAAATATATAGGGTTATTATAAAGTCCTTCCTGATTAAGAAAAATAAATCTTAAAAATTATGCTAGATAGAGCTGGAGAGACAAAAAACCTTGTCAGAAAGATAAGAGAGAGACAATGTACTTTCATAGGACATGCAATGAGAAGAGGGGGCATTGAAAATATTATAACAACAGGAAAAATAGAAGGAAGAAGATCAAGAGGAAGACCAAGAGAAACGATACTGGACAGTCTGACGGGATGGTGTGAGAGGAGATCACCAACTGAACTGATGGCCTGCATGAAGGATCGGGTACTCTGGAGAAGCATAATAGCCAACGCCAGTCGGCACGGCACCTGATGATGATGATGACAGATAGATAGAAACATGAACATGGTGGACGTAGACCAGATCGTCACATTTTTTTTTCTGTACAGGCAGTGCTACAATCACCAGTATCAAAAAGGCATCTATGAAGGAGAAAGCCCAGTGTGTTCTGTGATATCTATCATTAAACAAAATTCACTAGTTCTGAATGAAGGTCCAGAAATGAGTTCACCAGACACTACCACTCTTGACTTCTTTTATGGCCATAGCATTCATTCATTCATTTGCATGTCCCTTGTGGAACTTTGCCTCCCAAACAGCACTCCTGTAGGCCTCTCGGTTGTGAGCAAGATGGCCTGCCGCTGCTGCATCCATTTGCAGATCATCAACGATGTCTTGCAACCATCTTCGTTTTGGTCTCCCTCTCTTTCTTTTTCCCATTACGTATCTTTCCAATACGGTCTTCTCTAAATTATCATGACGTTTAATGTGTCCAAAATATTTAAGTTTTCTCACTTTAATCCTCTTTACTAGCCAGCCTTCCTCAATATTAAGCTCTTGTAGTATAGATATATTTATGTAGTATAGATATATTTAAGGATAAAATGTTCAGTTCATCAGATTCCTGGTAGCGAAACTTTGAAAGAAAAGGATAAAGAATGTTTTAATGATGGTGACTAAAGAGATGACAACAGAGCACACAGCAGGAAATCAAATATCATTTAGATATCCCCCAGGCAGTAATCTGACCACAGGTTGAAGTGTACAAATAAAGCTGAAAGGAAAAACTTTTTCATTTGAGATAACATTTGCAAAAAAACCACATGTCTGTACCCAGCATTAATTTTTGTGTAGAAATCAGGTAAAGACTTTATGCTCACCCTGTATAAATTTAGTAAATAATCCATGTAATCTTCACTTTAAAAATGTAATCTGCACTATATAAGTTTAAGTAAATAACAAATACCTTCGGTATGCTGACGACACAGTACTGATAGCTGAGAACCAACAAGACCTGCAAAATCTCTTGGATAAAGTCACTAAAGGAAGCGAACAGAAAGGCCTTATTTTAAACATAAAAAAGACAGAGACTATGGTTATATCAAAGAAACAGAATCCACCAACAAGGCTTAAATGAAACTATTCTAAAGCAGGTGCAGAAATTGAAATACCTTGGAGCAGTAATAACTTCAGATGAGAAAAGCAGAACAGAAATTGGGAACAGAATAGGCCAAGCAAAGACTGCATTTCAGACAATGAGAAACATATTATGCAACACATCCTTATCAATGAATGTTAGAAAACGAGTCCTAAAATGCTATATTGAACCTATCTTGTTATATGGAAATGAATCATGAACAATAGGCAGGTCTGCACAAAAATCATTGGAAGCAGCAGAAATGTGGTTTATTAGAAGAATGTTGCGAATCCCCTGGACAGCAAAAATAACTAATGAAGAATGTATGAGAAGAGCTGGAGAGACAAAAAAACCTTGTCAAAAAAATAAGAGAGAGACAATGTACTTTCATAGAACATGCAATGAGAAGAGGGGGCATTGAAAATATTATAACAACAGGAAAAATCGAGGGAAGAAGATCAAGAGAAAGACCAAGAGAAATGATACTGGACAGTCTGATGGGATGATGTGAGAGGAGATCACTAACTGAGCTGATGGCCTCTGCATGAAGGGCCGTGTACTGTTGAGAAGCATAATAGCCTACACCAGTCGGCACAGCACCTGATGATGATGAAATAACATTTCTAATATCTAATAAAAAAGAAAAACAAACGAAGGCTGCAGAAAATCAGGGCCAACAACTAACCTTCTCCCTCAAGTTTTTCATACTCTGCTTCACTTTGGAGAGGTCTACACTTCCCCCATAGTTCCTCGGGTGCCGCCTGTGATCCCCAGACTCCTCCTTCTTATCACTCCTCCTGCGATCTGCCAGTGGGTTGAAGGAGGGATCTGGTGGTGGTCCCTAGAAAGAAAAGAATGCTAACATTCAGTCAGGAATAGGCTAAGAAGTACAGTATTTATTTGTGAACAGGGACAAATTCAGGTGAAACTTAATGTGCCAATCAATTATGATATACAACTAATGTTCTCACTGATAAGCAAATTATGAACGCAAGCAGATCACATATAGTAACACCTTAAGCAAACTCATGAAAACACTGGAATAAACAGCTCACATTTGCTATGTTATTCCTATTAAGCTAGAAGGACATCATCTTCCATGCCATGTTATAGCTACCAAGGCACACAAGACATTCATGCAAAAAAGAAAAAAGGGTTCATAAGCTCATACAATTCAATAACATGCAGCTAATCAAGAATGATCTGGACACTGTGTCACTAAAATCAGTACAAGCTATACCTTATGGAACACATGAATATCACTTTTTTTTCTGCCTGTAAAATGGGAGTCTACGAGGTTCATGGACACTAAGAAATTTAGTAAAATGGTACCAGGGTGTATATCTTTTGAAAAACAAATATAACAAATAATTAATAATCATGTATGCACATAGTATGGAGATGCCTGAAACTATTTCCAAGGATTTCTGATACTATTTATGAGGATTTTACTTCTACTCAACACAGGTATGGAGGAGCAAAGTGTTCTTGTGCTGCAATATCATGCCAGTGCTAAAGTTGTCCTCAATATTCTGACATGTCTGCTTGTTTCAATGATTTTTATTCACACAGGTCTGGTTCCCTGAGAAACGTTCTGTTCGAAAATTTGGCCATGGCAATTCTTTTATTAAATGCAGTATCACTCTTATCAACAAGCGTGGAAGTTTTTTAACCTCAGAAAGCACTTTTTTTTTTCATTGGTCTGTAAAGTGGAGGAAGCTCACTGAGCTTTAATCTCCTGTTTGCCCCAAACTTAACTTCCGCTAGGAGTCATCTCAGTTATTGTTATCTGTACATCTATCAGATTCAGCTCAGTTCTTGTGAATTCTGACGGTGTCCAACAGCTGATATTTTGGTGCTACTTCATCTCACCAGATAGTATATGACTTCACCATGCTTGATGTTCAGTTCTTTTATAAAATTATAAACTAACAGTTATCATACGTGTGTCTAGAGATTATATTTGTTCTAAATTAAAATAATAATGTTAGCTTTTTGTCTTATAAGCTGTTTTGAAGCAAGTTCAGGTTCATGTTCATAAGATGATGTGGAACTTGCCGAGTATTCATCATCATCATCATCAGGTGCAGTTCCGACTGGCATTGGCTATTATGCTTCTCCAGATTACCCGATCCTTGAAGCAGACCATTAGCTCAGTAGTCTCCTCTCACACCATCTCATCAGACTGTCCAGCATCATTTCTCTTGGCCTTCCCCCTGACTCTTCTTCCCTCTATTTTTCCTGTTGTTACAATATTTTACTTTGCTCAGTTAAAATAACAGTGCAATAAAAATAAAATCAGGAATAGAATCAAGTGAATCATGGCTGGAGACTTCTATCATGTATGTCTAGGAGAAAAAAAAAAAAGCTTACATCACTTTCTTTCAGCCTGCCTTTGTAAGCTCGTGCATTCCCTCTAGAAGGTCCAGCAGGCTGCATGCATGGAATGGTGAAAAATGCAATTACTAATTAATGCAGCTCAAGCAAACTCAACAGAGTGCAAGATCTGGAAGCACATGGTTATAAAATAAGTGGCTGACACTCTCTCTCTCTGTTAACTAAGAAATTCTGGAGATATTGCTGCAATGAAAGTCTTGAATCGCAGTCAACGAGTCAGACAAGAAGTGGATTACAGTGGCCATCTTCAAGTCTGCAAGTTACTCACAAAAGCTAGTTTTTTGGGTTGGTTTTGTTTTTCAGCAGATCCCATCACTATATGTGAACAGGGGGGTGATCTTTACATTATTTTTTTGACCAGACTGAAGTAATGGATCAGTCTGCTTTCTCCATCTCCCCCTCCCCCTCCAAAACTTGCATGGAAAGGTAGGATGGGTTATTTTCCAGCTTTGCTTCACTGACTTAGCTCTTTCACCCCAAAACTTGCATGGAAAGGTAGGATGGGTTATTTTCCAGCTTTGCTTCACTGACTTAGCTCTTTCACCCCAAAACTTGCATGGAAAGGTAGGATGGGTTATTTTCCAGCTTTGCTTCACTGACTTAACTCTTCCACCCAAAAACTTTCATGGAAAGGTAGGATGGGTTATTTCCCAGTTTTGCTTCACTGACTTAACTCTTTCACCCCAAAACTTGCATGGAAAGGTAGGATGGGTTATTTTCCAGCTTTGCTTCACTGACTTAACTCTTTCACCCAAAAACTTTCATGGAAAGGTAGGATGGGTTATTTTCCAGCTTTGCTTCACTGACTTAACTCTTTCACTGCAAAATAACACTGGCAATGTTGGTAGTTCTTGAACACCTAATGCTAATCAATGTTTAATGCATTACTTAGATGTAGTCCAAGTAAATTTTTTTTTAAAATACTGCATTTCTAACCCAATCCATGTTTTTAAATTACAGAGAACTTTCTTTCCATTTTCTGTCTACTACAGCTACTCAATAAAATGTATTCTGGTATAAGGTGGATGATAATTTAGCAGCAAAAGGGTTAATTGCTGAACCATTTACTTTTAGCAATTATATACATACTTGGTGGTCAAAAAAAAAAAAAAAGCCCCAATGACTTCTAATATCTATATCATCTCTTTCAGCTGGAACCATATGGGTTAAACTCATTATTCAGCTATACCTAACATTCTCCTCTTCAACAATTATAATCCTTCTCATTTGTTACAAATAGTTCAGAACCTCCTCACAACATCACATTACAACCCCTCTACCCCAACTATAATCATCTATTTCACCTTCTCCTGGCTAGGTTAACACTGTACTACTCTCTCTCTCCTCCATGGTTTCCCCACCCACCACCCCTAGTTACGACCCACTGACCACACATCACAGGTCTCCATTTTAAACTGTCTCTATGCCCTATCATGCCCATTTCTGACACATAGCGTCGAACAAGTCACATCTTCTTACAGTTACAGCTAAGTGCTCTATTCATTATTAATTTTTTTAATATAACATTCATTTGAATCTATACTTTATCTCCTCTCTCTATTTCTTCATCCTGTATGTTTTTGTATGATTAAAGCTCACGCAGAAATGTCACAACTTTGTAATCATTAAGTAATAAAGCTGCTACTTTTTTCCTAGTTTATACATTTTGGTATTACAGCTTTACTGCAGTGGTTTGTGTATATTTGTATACTTGTACACTAATTATTGTGTGTTACTCTTTCAGTATAGTTCTCACAGAAAAATCCATCTCATTGAATAACTATACACACCACTACAATATCCAAGAACTTCATGCTCAGCTCAATACATTCATGCAGAAATTCATGCAAACATGCAGCTAAAAAATGCTGCCTGTTTCTTATGCAGGAAACTCTCTACCGCAGAGAGTGGAACAACAACACAGCTCCTTCAGATCATCAGAGGAAGTACCCTCCCCTCAGACAAGTGTTTCGGCCCTTTAAACTCCTGACACTCTAAGGGGGGTGGGCCCCTCTGGGTCATGACTCCCAGAGGTCTTGTGAGTTGTTGCTTTTTTTTTCCCAGGTCCTGGGATTGAACCCATGATCTTCCAGTTGCCACTGCACTTTTTGAAGTGCGTTTTTAGCGATCCAGCCACGGAGGACTGGTATTGGTTTCTTAAATGGAATAAATGAGTTTTGTTGACAAAACATGAGACAAATTTTAAAAAACCCATCTCTCTCTCTGGAATATCATAAAATATTTCAGTACATCCTGTATCTGTGAGGAAAATAAAATGTGAACACCAAAGAGATTCACTTGATAAAGATGCTGAAGTTTTTTTTTTGTTTTTTTCTCCCAATTTGAACTTGCAATCTGTTAACACTAACAGAAGCTGCTTCTCTGATTCTACAGCAAGAATCTCTCAGCTTACACCTGTGCAATGTTCTCAGAAGTTACACAAATGACTAATATTAAAGTATTAGTTTATCTGTAAATATATTATTCTTATCTGCATGGCTGAAAACAGGTAAAATGTCTCTTTTAAAAAAAGAAGAAAAAAACAGCTGAAAACAAATTCTGAATTCAAGCACATGAACCAAGTCAAAATGAGACATCAGTAGTGTACAGCCAGCATAAACAGTTTAGATGTGCGTCCAAAAAAAAAAAAAAAACCACTGACACTGAAAAATGAACAAAAACAGCCCTTCAGAGGTAGGTACGTAGGTAGGTATGTGTGTGTGTGTGTGTGCGTGCGTGCGTGTTTTTTTTCATGTATGTATCTATATGTGTGCATGAAAGAGAGAGAATGAGGCAGAGAAAGAAAATTCCTAAGTGATGAAACTGTTTCCTAGTTTTTTGTCTTTTTTTATCTACTACTGATTTTAATCAATATTACAAGCGTCACTAGCATTCCTGGTTTTATTGTACCAGGTGGTGTGTAAGCTAGTTCATCTGGTTCACAAATTAGCTAGCCTGCTTCACAAAACAGTCTGGTTCAGAAAATAACCTGCTTCACAAAACAGTCTGGTTCAGAAAATAACCTGCTTCACAAAACAGTCTGGTTCAGAAAATAACCTGCTTCACAAAACAGCCTGGTTCAGAAAATAGCCTGCTTCACAAAACAGCCTGGTTCAGAAAATAACCTGCTTCACAAAACAGTCTGGTTCAGAAAATAACCTGCTTCACAAAACAGTCTGGTTCAGAAAATAACCTGCTTCACAAAACAGTCTGGTTCAGAAAATAACCTGCTTCACAAAACAGCCTGGTTCAGAAAATAGCCTGCTTCACAAAACAGTCTGGTTCAGAAAATAGCCTGCTTCACAAAACAGTCTGGTTCAGAAAATAGCCTGCTTTACAAAACAGTCTGGTTCAGAAAATAGCCTGCTTCACAAAACAGCCCGGTTCAGAGAATAGCCTGCTTCACAAAACAGTCTGGTTCAGAAAATAGCCTGCTTCACAAAACAGCCTGGTTCAGAAAATAGCCTGCTTTACAAAACAGCCTGGTTCAGAAAACAGCCTGGTTCAGAAAATAGCCTGCTTTACAAAACAGTCTGGTTCAGAAAATAGCCTGCTTTACAAAACAGTCTGGTTCAGAAAATAGCCTGCTTCACAAAACAGTCTGGGTCAGAAAATAGCCTGCTTCACAAAACAGTCTGGTTCAGAAAATAGTCTGCTTCACAAAACACCTTGTCTGGTTCATAAAACAGTCTAGCTCATAAAACAGTTGTACAGAACTATTAGTCTGGTTTATTAAACTAATTCTAAGAGAACAAAACCAAGGGAAAAAAAACAGACATTTCATTAGATCTAAAAAAAAAAAAAAAGGACTACAGATTCTTCACAAAATCTGCTTCACTCAAACAATACCTATCACATCTAAAAAAATGACAAAACATCCAGCTGTGTGACAGCCAAGATCATGTTAAACTAGATCATATTAATCTCTGTTAGCATTATATACAGCTCTACTCACTTCATCATTCTGTCTAGTAGGGTAACGATGACTGGGGTGGTTTCCCTGACCAAACAAATCAAATCACTGTATTAATACAAACATGCAGAAGATGCTCAAGGAAATATAAGTGGCAGTAACACTAGACATGAGAATTTAAAAAAAAAAAAACCCAAACAAAAAAAAAACAACAAAACCAACAACAAAAATCCCACAGCATTCTGAAAACAACTATAATTTGTTGTAGTGTAATTATCACTGAACAAAACAAACAAATTTACTGTTTTTGAAATGATACTTTTACTGAAAAAAAAACCAACCATATCACAACTGAAACAAAAAGTGTACCGTACAACGTAACTTTTCTACCAACTCTATGCTATCAATGTCAAACATGGACACTAATAGTCAGAACAAAAGGAAAATCATGACAGAAATGAGATGTTTAAGGAGAACTCAAAATGTGACAAGAAGAGACCAAATAAGAAATGACACCATCAGGGCAAAGGTTGGAGTAACATCAGTATTACACTATATCCTGAAACAGCAAGTCAAATGGTCTGGTCACTTTATACGGCTACCACCAGACAGTATGTCACAGAAGAGATATTCACACCAAGAACTCTAGGAAACAGAGAAGAAGGCAACTCATGCAAGAAATAAGGGGAAGAAATTACAGAAACCTTAAACACCCCTTTATATGAAAGAAATCGCTCAGCCGTATCAAGATGTCTATTTGTCCCCCTCAACACTGAAGGTAAATAAGAAAGAAGACAAGACAAACAATTCTTTTTGAAACTTAATTTACTATAAAACTCTGTGTAGACTCATATACATGTAAGATTCTTTTTGAAAGTTCATTTACTATAAAACTGAGTGTAGTCTCAATTCAATTTGCATACACCAGGATGGTGACACCAGAAAGGAAGTCAGAATTAGAATTGCAAAAGCAGCAATATCCTTCAAGAATCTTGAGAACATACGACATTCAAAAGTTATAAGCACAAAAACCAAGTTAAGATTATTCAATTCAAATGCAATATCCACCCTCATTTATGCATGTGAAAGCTGGAAATCAACTAAAGATATAGACAAGAAATTAGACTATTTCGAAAACAAATGCCTAAGGAAAATACTCAGTATAAAGTGGAATGAATTCAAGAACAATGCAGAGGTATGACAGATGAGCAAACAACAACCTGTCTCATGGGTGATCAGAAAAAAGAAGATGGAGGAACACAACAGTTTGAAGAAAAAAGAGGCTGACCACGTGAAACTCTGACATTGTTAAGAGAGGCCAGTTCAGTGAGCATACATCCCTTGATGAGATTGAAAAACTCGCTGAAGACAGGAAATCTTGGTGAACCACACTATGTGACGTTTAGCGGCATGGGAAGGATGTGAGATGTAAGACTCATATACATGTATGACTCTTTTTGAAAGTTCATTTACTATAAAACTGTGTGTGGTCTCATATACATGTAACAGGTATTTATGTGAAAATCTGTTTATCCCTTAATCCACCGGGTGTTGTAAGTACAATGTATTCAGGTGTTACTTGTCTTCGGGCAGAAATTCCATGATTTCAGAGACAGCAACCCCCTAACTCAGTTTTTACAGAAGGGTTGACTTACACAAGCAGAAGCAGGTCTGAATCTCCTTACCACTGCCTCTTAGTTCAAGCACTGTTACACTATACTTGCCCTCTTACTGTTACACTATACTTGCCCCCTTACTGTTACACTATACCTGCACTAAATCAAATTCATTAAAAAAAAAAAGAGTGAACTGTGAAGTGCTCCTTACAGAATCTTAACATATTGCTTTAACAATAACACTTGATGCTTGTTAAAAAAACACATGTGTTGCCTGAATGGAAGCATCAGTTATAAAAGGAATTACAAAGCATGGTTGCAAGATGGAAGTTTGAAATTATATACATATATTTTTAAAAATAAAAGTGACTGGCACATTTAGTTGTTCAAATGCAGGTGACTATCTGACATGAGAGCAAGATCATCACAAAGATTGAAAGAATTACACAGCTTTCTGGATCATCAAGGGAAAACATCTTTATCTCCCTCCATGATGACCTCATGTAGCTGTTCCTAACATTTTGCAGTTTGCAGTGCCCTGAAGCCAAAGATAATTCATCACAGCCACCACCAACCATATGGTATTAAATTAAAAACCTCCTCATATTTCTAGTATGTTTTACGCAATCTAGACTTGTCTTCTACATGACACTTCAAAAATCCCAAGAAAGCAATGGACTCCATGAAAGTAACAGATGTCCAGGGAGTTCTTAGTTGTCTCACTCGCTTTAATGGAGTTTTAAACAATTATTTTTTTCATTTATAACCAACAGAAATGTTTTAAAAAAAAATTATTCCTTAGCCTTCACAAATATTAGCAAAACAATAACTGAAACAACCTAAACTTCAGCAAATTTTTATTTAGGACACTTTTTTTTAGATGATGCTTTATATGCCTTCTTTTTCCACTGCATTCATGTTATCTAACAGGACAGTCTTTGTAGGAGAGAAGGCGTGACACTCTAGACATCAGATCTATGATCTATGATCTTATCTCCTCTGCCACAATCTGCTCCTGGTTACAGATTGTGCCACCACAGCCTGACAAATGAATTAGGGATCCACTTGGTCCAAGTCATGGTGGTGTTCACCAAGGGGATGTGACTGGGACAGTGTCATCACATCTTCTTGTTTCTGCCCCGTGTCATGACAGCAAGCCATCACCATCATTTGGCATAAAAGAAAACTGCTCAGCCACATAACACTCACATTGACAACTCTTAACAACGCAAATTGTGCTACGAACAGCATAAATTTATAGTTGATAATCATGTATGTCAGAGAAACATTGCTGTTTCTAAGGTCACAGCGTATTTCAAGGAACATCTGTTTCAGAACATAATGGAATGTGGTTGCACAGTGTCTAATCAGTATAATCAAAAACTGACATAAGACTCGTGCCGCAATGTAACACATGCTACTGAAGATGAATATAGCTGTTGATATGTTTATTTGTTTAATGAACATTGTGTACAGTGTGTGATGTATAACATGCTGACTTCTTTATGAATGACATCAATGTATCTGGTATGACAACACTTCAATGTATACACACTGAAGACACTATTAAAAGAGCTGTCAGTCTTCAAGACCCTCCCCATGCCTCCTACCAGAAATTCATGAAATAGGACATTATGTTCCTGCAACCTGGCCAACACGATAGATGCTGGGGTGAAATGGATGAGGAGTTTGCTTCTCGGTCCTTGCTCTGGAGATTACAGAAATATGCTACTTTACCACAGGTTGGCAAAGTGGTTATTGCACTGTCTCTCATGGCAAAGGCTGGTGGTTCAAATCCAGGTGGAGGCACCCCAGTCAACCCCAGTTGCAGAAATGGATACTCAGTTTCTCCTGGAACTGGGGAAGGAAAGCTGACCAGGCATGATGATGGCCACATCACCCTCTAGTGTAAGAAAAAAAAAAAAAGGTAAAGGTAACCCTGTCATGTCTTAGAGGCACACAGGGATATGGTGTTAGTGCCCATATTTTCCTTGACCTGTCAGTACACTAGGGGGTGATATGGTCAGTAACACACTTGGCCCGCCTTTCCTTCCCCAACTCCAGAAGAAGTCAGGTACCCATTTCTACAGCTGGGTGAGTGGGGCGCATCCGGCCATATTCGAACCCCTGATCTTTCACCATGAGACTAGTGCACTAACCACTCTGCCACTCTGACACCCACCCTCTATTGTGGCGAGAGGAAAATAAGAGCAGTAACATCATATCCTCTAGGTGGTGCCATGTTAATGGTACATACAGGACATAATAATGCTAAGTAACTGGGAACTTCTTTTCAAAGAAAGTTACATTAATCTATATTTTAAAGCCTTGAGTTTGTATTGTTTTTTTTTTCTTTAAAAAAGCAAAGCACTAACAGGAGGAGGGGGTTTTAACTTTTGTGACATGAATGCTATTTGAAAGTGTCAAAAAAAAAAAACTTATGGATTCCTTCTGAGAGAAGTAATTTGTTCAAATTCAGCTTGAAAAAAATATTTAAAAAAAAAAAAAAACAAATGCATGGTGCCATATAAAAGATATACAAGCTTCTAAAATTATCCATTAAGTCAATAAGAAACACAGTCATTTTATCGATGAAAACATATCCCCCCCCCAGCTATATACATATTTAGCATCATTTTCTTGGTGTAAAGTACAGGAGATCCTTGATTTATAACTGTTCAGTCTTATTATGGTTAACATAACATTGCAACACTGAAGCAAACATAGCACAGTCAGTGCATAAATTGTTGTGCTCTGCAGAGATTTTGGCAGCCTTAATCTCACCCATTCTCTCTCTCTCTCTCTCTCTCCTCCCTCTCTTGCTCTCTGTATGCCCCTCTTGCAAACTTCACAAAAAACTTCACAGGACAGAAAAAAAAAATGACAGATGTTGAAAGAGGCAAAACGTTTTCGAGGTGAGTCTGGCCAAGTTTATGTGAACTATTCGCCAACATCCAACTCATTAACCAAAGCATTAACAAATTGGCTGTGCAATTTTTATTTTAATAGAATATTTACTGCAATTTTAAAATGTATTTTTATCATTTTTATTTCTGTACTGTGTTAAAATGTTGAGCTTATGAAAAGTATTACTTTATAATATTTGGTATGTTTAACATAATACCTACTGCTATTTATTTATTTGTTATTTTTTTCTTTTACTTTTAGCCTTTCTTTCCTGCATTGTAAATAATAGCTTTATTAACTATTGTGAGGTCATCTAAACAGACCATGGGATATTCCAGAGGAAGTAATTCGTATAAAAACAGGCTATGCAGGGTATGTATGCTCACCTCTTTGACATACAAAAAAATGGTTATCAGAACATAACTCTATTTTTATGCAGAGGTGAAAGGTTCTAGAAAGTTTAATCTGTAAGATTTACTAAAGTAAACATAAATTAATGTCCCACAGCAACTGCATGCCATAACAGGGTGTGAAGTGTTAGTGTCTTCACATTTCTAGGCGACCACAGCATTTGAGGTAGGGATGCCAGCACCTGTCCTCATTGCCCTTGCTTTTCTAGAGAAATCCCAGGTATCTATTTCTTAAGGTCAAGTTGACTCCAATGCCGGTTGGGCCAAAAAAGATTTCTCCTCGAGTGCAAAATCGAACCATGGACCTTCTGATCAGCAGGCAAGTTCACTAACCATTACACCACTGCAGAATCTAGATCTTTAAATTACTTTGGTTTTTTATGTTCCTTCATTCATTTGCATGTCCCTTGTGGAACTTTGCTTCCCTAACAGCACTCCTGTAGGCTTCTCAGTTGTGAGCAAGATGGCCTGCTGTTGATGCATCCATTTGCAGATCATCAATGATGTCTTGCAGCCATCTTTGCCTTGGTCCTCCTCTCTTTCTTTTTCCCATTACGTACCCTTCCAAGATGGTCTTCTCTAGATTATCATGACGTTTAATGTGTCCAAAATATTTGAGTTTTCTCTCTTTAATACTCTTTACTAGCCAGCCTTCTTCAATATTAAGTTCTTGTGGTACGGATATATTTGTTCTTTTTTGTGTCCATGATATTTGAAGAACTCTTCTGTAGCATTTACATTCAAAGGAATTTATATGTTTCTCAGCTGTTTTGTTAAGTGTCCAGGTCTCACAGGCATATGTTGCGATGGGAAAAATGCACGCCCTTAAAAATCTTATTTTTGTAGTTCTGTCTGTTCCTCTCCACAGATTCTTTAGTTGTTTTACTTTCTGAAGAGCAATAGATGTCCTCCTTTTAATTTCCCTCATTGTATCTCCATTATTAGTTATGTTACTTACACATAAAAAAGCTAGATTTTATTTAGAAGCTGTAATTTTTTTCCCTGGACACCTGCTTAAAAAAACAACCCACATACAAGCAAAAAACTAACAAAAATGAATAGTTCTGTTCCAAAAAAGGACAAAATAAATGCTAGCATAATCACACAGAAATAAAAAAAAAAAATAGGTTCTTGGATGAAAGAACCCCAAAGATGCTTGTCATTATTGCTTTTCAAAGTTGTGAAACATCACAGAAGCATCTCATATTCGCGCACAGTGTCATGTTACTCTTAAAAGCATTAACCGCTTATATTCTAAAGTTATATACTTTGGGTTAAGAAATTCAAGGCTGGAAGAATGAATAACTGAGTAAGCAACTACCATGCTGGAGTTACTTGTGCACAGCAAAGCAGCAATATAATTGTATGTACATATACTCTATGACTATATTACATGCAAAAGAATGATTGAATTTAAAATCTAAAACTGTGAAGAAAAAAAACTAAACAAAATGTTTTCTAAAACACATGGATTAAAACATATTATGTAAGTGGCTGCTTCAAACAATGACAATGAAGAGCATGACATGTATTACGTAATGGTCAGAAGTCTATGGGACAGAGAAAAGGGAAAAAAAAAATTCACCACAATGGACAAACACTACAAGACTTACAACGCACCATATGTTATAAGTATAAATCAAAGTTTTAAAAAAAGTAATCAGAAAGTAAAGCAAATATGAAAAGCAATAAGCTACATTCTAAATGGAAGGAAATCCTAAAACTAAACTTACAACATTATAAAGCTTGTGAAAACATGAACTGAAGTGAAGCAAAGAATATGAAAGCAGACAAAAACACTTTCTGAGACTTCAGTGGCAAGCCTTGAGGATAACTGAGAAAAACATGAAATACAAAGTAACCTAATTTTCAAGGCGAAGGTTAATGGAGGTGGGGTTTTTTTAAATATACATTAAAATGAAGAATGAACAAACAAGGTCACATAATGGACCAACTCTTCCCCCAAATAACATAATAAGCAGGGTGAGCCAACAGCTTCTCCTGTCAAAGGCACTTCATTATGATCCTTTATGCCTGCAAAAAATAGAAACGAGACAGATGTTCAAAATGTGATGTGGACAAAGGTTTTGTCCTATGCCATGCACATCTCTGGGCCTGATGAAGACATCATGATAATCTTATATCCTTCCCGTGCCGTTAAACGTCACAGAGGGCTCGCAAGGCAGTTCGCCAATTTTTCCTGTCTTCGGTGAGCCTTTCAACCTTATCAAGAGATTTTATGCCTATTAATGCCAAAGAGGGCACTGAAATGGAGCAACCAGACATATCAATCACCTATAATCAGAAGAAAAGCATGATAAAACCTACAGGAAGCCACAAACACCACCACATGATGACTATCACATGCTAAACAGAAAGGAACAAGTCACCATCTTCCGTCTCTGAACAGGACACAGCCGACTCCGAAGTCATATGTATACAAAGTTTAAGGTTGGTACTACTAATCTATGTACATGTGCCCAGGTGCCCCAAACTGTGGAACATATCCTCCAGAACTGCATCAACTACGAGACACTGAGAAATAATTACTGGCCCAGTGAAACCACTAAAGAAGATAAGCTCTACGGTTCCATACATGAGTTACAAAAAACAGTGAAATTTATCCAAGAGACAGGACTGCAGATATAGACAGACAATGCAAACGAAGAAGAAGAAGAAGAAGAAGAAGAAGAAGAAGATGCCTATTAATTTGGCCTCTCTTAACAATGTCCTCTTTAGAGTTTCACGTGGTCTGCCTCTTTTTCTTCGACCTGTTGTGTTCCACTTGATAGCTTGTTTTAGGATTCTCTGATCATTTCTTCTCATCACGTAACCAACATATGTCCATCTCTTTTTCCTGATCACCCATGAGACTGGTTGTTGTTCAATCATCTGTCTTATCTCTGCGTTGTTCTTGAATTCGTTCCACTTGATGCCCAGTATTTTCCTTAGGCATTTGTTTTCAAAAGAGTCTAATTTATTGTTTATTTCTTTAGTTGTTTTCCAGCTTTCACATGCATAAATGAGGGTGGATATTACATCTGAATTGAATAGTCTTAGCTTGGTTTTTGTGCTTATAACTTTTGAATGCCATATGTTCTCAAGATTCTTGAAGATCGATGCTGCTTTTGTAATTCTAATTCTAACTTCCTTTCTGGTGTCACCATCCTGGCCTATGTAGCTGCCAAGGAATGCAAATTGATTGACTTCTTCAACATCTGTCCCTTCTAGGTGTATTTTTCCAGTTTGATTAATGGGAAGTTTTATTATTTTTGTTTTGTCCTTGTTAATTTCAAGTCCTATTTTGCTAGCCAGTGAAGACAGGATATCTGTTATTTCTTGTATGGAATTCACATTGTTACTGATAAGAGTTATGTCATCAGCAAAAACAAGATCCAAGATCTTCTAGTTGGGTCCCATGTACACAACCAATACCTCTGTTACCTGTGCAGCATTTTTTCATTATGAAGTCTATTGCAATTCCAAAAAGAAAAGGAGACAGTATACATCCTTGTTTCACGCCTGTTTCAATTTGGAACCATTCGCTCATCCCTTCTTCTGTTTTGACTGCACAAACATATCCATTGTAGAGGTCCTTAATGATGTTGACAATTTTAGATGGTATTCCACATAGACTTAAAATTCTCCACAATGAATCTCTGTGTATGCTATCAAATGCCTTTTTAAAGTCTATGAAGTTCAGTATTAATAGTTTCTGCTTTTCAATATGTTTTTCAAGTATTATTCTTAGAGTAAAGATCTGATTGAGATAGCTTCTCCCTTTTCGAAATCCTGCTGGTTCTCTCATTGCAGTATCCACTATATCTTTAACACTTCAACTGCCATAGTCGATATCATGAATACTTCCTGTTAGTCTAGTGACTGCCATGGTCATTATAGCGAATTTGTTTCGTTGCAACGTAAAACTACTGTAATGAACTTTTTATTGTACACGATTTATCTGCACATGTCTGGTGACCTTTCATAGTTCAATCCAAAGCGTGGCTACCAACCAAGTGAAATCGATGTGTTAATGTAGAAATTTCAGTATTTATTGTGATTTTGGAGGCATAAGGACATGTCCTATGACCCAACCACTGTTCCTGAATGTACCCCAAGAACATCTAGACCTATTAAATGGACTGGAGAAGTAGTCAGACGGTTATTTCAGACATTATTTTAGTGAGAATGCCACCCATGACGAGACTGGATGAAAATTTAAGTAGATCTGGAAATCGCTGATGGTAAACACTGTACATCTTGGCATCGCCAATGGTAAGCATTACACAATTATCAGCTAAAATCATCACACTACTTCTTTTTTTCCTAAAAAACTCTTCATTTATGAAATCTTCTTACATTTACAACTACTTTCATGCATAATATGTATACTTTTAAAGTGGAAATACTTTGTACATTCACTTTTACAACTATACCACCTATACATATCAAGACCTGTGCTTTTTGTGTGGCACGGACGGGAATGTCCGCGTTTTTTTCTGCGGCACGATAAGAGTTAAGTCTATTCAAAAATGACCTTGCAAAATGCATTTGACACAACTGATACTAAGGTTACTCCTCTCCAATTGTTACAGTCACTAAGGGTGTCTTTTTTTTGTACTTTAACAATTAGAAGGGACCTTTTCTTCTTTCCAAATCTTATTAAACATTCTCTGTAGTTGTCTCATGCTGTCACTATTGATAGCTTTTAATATTTTGGGTGTTATTTCATCTTCACCTGCAGCTTTGTTGTTAGCCGTTAAATTCACTACTGTTTCATTTTTCATGCAATGTAATTTCATCTAGGTTGACATTTTGCTGTGGAGTTGGTAAGTCGGTTTCAAGGTTATCACCTCTTTTGGGTGTGGTTGATTAAGTATTTCTTGGAAGTGTTCAGCCCATCTTTGCTTTTGGTCTTTACTTGATGTTAATAGGGTTCCAGCTTTGCTAAGGATCGGTCTTTCTTTAGATTTAATAGTACCTGTTAGTCTCTTTTGTATGTGCTGCTGGATATTATAAAAAATGTGCTTAGTTCAACCCTAATTAAATAAGTTGGTCTGAGCATAACAAAAATTGAAACATCACATTTATGTGATTTCTCTTTCCTATTATGAAGCTATTCTCATTTTTATATTATAAATTTCATTTATTTACAGTGACCTTACGTATATTTTTATATAGAAAAATATCAATTATGTTTATTTAGTTCTGCCTGTTCTGTGTATGTGTAGACTTTTGTGTGTGTGTGTTTACTTACAGGTCAATCAGTTAGTCTTCCCACCTCACACATACAAAATAATTCATGCACTGTAAGATGAACATGCAGGCAATATCAGCAAAATAAAATTCCTGCAACATAAACGATCCATGCTGTATTGAATGATATGGGGGTTTCACTAATCTGAATGCATTTTCTGAAGCAGGACAGATGCATAGCAACACATATTTGCTATATGACTACCTTTAATCAATGCTCAACATATGGCTCATAAACTATGAGACACAATTTTTTTTTAAACTGCTACTTAAATGAATATTAACGGACACTATGAATGCCCTTTACATAAAGGCACTCACGTGATCAGTGTGAGACTGAATCCGAACTTCCAAACTGTTCAACAAAGGCCCGAACCGTTTGTCCAGGTCTTTCGTATCTACAATTGGCTCATACTCAAAGTTGCTGGAATAATCGGTGTCCTGTACACACAACACAGACGTTGGTTTTATGCAATGAAAAAATAAACAGAAAATTGGACAGCACAGAGATCTGATTCCTAAAATGGAAAAAAAAAACAAACATAAAAATACCGACAACTATGCTAGCTACTTAAAAAAAAACATAAAACAAATTAAACATGGTTCTCTGTGCCCCGGTGGTAAGAAATTTACAGCTGTATCAACAGCTTATTTTTGGGGCACTACAAGAGTACAAGATCTGAAATTGTCTGGATTTGTTAACTATAAACAAACATTTCAAAATTTAAAGCAGAAAAGGGTTGAACAAAACAGTGTAAGCATCTTACCCAAAATGATATTCAGCTGTTCAGTGAAGTGCACAGTAAATGTGATATGGACACCTCCGATGTGACATTGTTTCAAATCTGTTTTAGTCTATTTAAACTTGTCTATTTAAACTTGTCAGTGGAGTATACTGTTGTTATACAGGGTGCTTCAAAAGTTCCTTTACACTTTCCAGATGCCACTGTGGAAGGTTAATGTAACTGCATGGAGAAAGTGTGTAAAGAAATTCTCAAAGTTTTAGACATACCTTACAGTGTGACCCCTTGGTGACACAGCACACCTCAATGCCATAATAGAGTTCCTCCCAGGTTTTATGTAGAATATCTGGAGTAACTTATACCATATCTGTGTTTTATTGCTTCAGAATGTTCAGATTCTGTAGAAGTGGGGGTATATAACAATGTTTTAAGAGTACTCCTACAAGAAGTCACAAGGTGTTGGGGGTCAGGGAATTTAGAGGGCCACTGCGACAAATGTGAGCCATATTTACCAGCTCTTCTAATCCATTAATTGGGCATGTCAGGTGCACACATCACTGTGTTAGTGATGAGGTGCCTCGCCTTGAAGCTTTGGCCGTCTTCCTGAAGCTGATGCATCAGTCGATCAATTAACATTCAAACAGAACATCCCAGTGGCAGATTCCTCCTTGAAGAAGAAATGACACACATGGTACATTCACATCTGGTGAATCCCAGCAGTGTTTAATGACCTGGTGGAGGTTTTCTGTGTCCCAGACACAAGCTTATATCTATTCACTTTGTCACTTAAATGGAACATCAATTCATTGCTGAAAAACCTCCTGGCAAACAAGTCATCACATATGATCTTGCTTTGAAAGTTGATACATAAGTCAATAAGGAACTGATATCTGACAACTTTGTCATTGTTTGTGCGCATGCAAAGGTGTTTTTGCAACACATGCTAGTGGAATTTGCAACTCACGACTACCTTGCTGAAGTGACTTTCATGACTGATAAGTCTTATGAATTTCCTCCATCTTCTCACACGTCACAGACAGATGCCCACTGTGTTTCAGCGGACACAGCCTTCACAGCAGTGATACCACTGATAGATTGTGGGTTCAGAAGGTGGTTCTCTACAAATCTGTCCTCTTAAAATCCGCAAGCAATTTCTCTATGTAGCTGCATTTGTTTTCTTACAGTGGCTTTTGGAACGAGTAAGTAAACTTTTGGAACACCCTGTACATTTTAACACACGCTGACAGAGGACTCACTAAGTACATGTAGAAAAAAATAGGAAGGAAAGCATACAGACTTTCTTCTTCTTCTTCATTCGCTTCTACCACCAAGACCGCACTGTGATCCTACTGAATTTACGCCTGTGGTCCTCGTTAGGTCCCGTGGTCTCCTGTGTGGTCCCCGAAAGGACCACACAAGATCCCCGAGAGGACCACAAGAGGTTCAGAGTATCGCAGGGCTTTAGCCTGTATTCTTGGTGGGTCTCTGAAGCGGATTGCGTGACACCGTGGTTTTCGTTGCACCAGTTTAGTCTAGAGTTGGACTTTCCCACCAGATGACCTCGACGTGTTTAGGATATCAGTGCATCCCCGCTGGGTGAGAGGTGGTAGCCCACCCAGGCCAGAGTTGGACCTTCTCACCAGAAAATCTCGACGTGTTTTGAGATACCCGTGTATCACCGCCGGGTGAGAGGTGCTTGCCCATCCCATCCAGAGTTGGACTTTCTCATCGGAAAACCTCAGCGTGACTAGGATACGCAAACATCCCTGCCGGGTGAGAGGTGGTTGCCTATCTAGACTGCCCTGGTACAGTGTCTCCGACTTCAGCATTTTGTGGTCGTGGCCGCTACCCTTCCTAGTTGTGACCAGGATGGAGCTTTTGTCCAGGAGGACGAATCCTCGCCACTAGTGACTTCCACCCCTGGGTTGAGCCGGTTTAGGCATATTAACCCAGTATGGGCGTGTTTGAGACGTGACCGACCTCTAGAGCAGAGGTACTGTGACATGCGTAGCCTTTAAGATTCACCCCTGGTGTGAGCTGGTTTAGGCATAATTCACCAGTATGGGTGTATATCAGGCGTGACCAACTTCTAGAGCGGAGGTGGCATGATATGTCTAGCCATCAAATTCCACTCCTGGTGTGTGCCGGTTTAGGCAAATTTCACCAGTGTAGGTGTACTTCAGACGTGGCCAGCCTCTAGAGCAGAGGTGCCGTGGTATGTGTAGCTCTCGCAGCGATACTACTGGACATACCGACTAAATTTCACATTATCCTTTCCACCACCTTTTCACCGCACAGCAACCTTTATTTCTTTTCCGTATTTTCTTCCTAGACCGGGAGGAGCTTCACTCCACGCGCGGCATTTGAAGAGTCTCACCAGCAGTGTCTTAACCTCTGAGACAAACTGGTTCATGCTTTCCACCCGATATGACTGCACTCAGGACATAGCCGCCCTCCAGACCAGAGGTGCCATGATTTGAATGTTTGCTTTGCTTTATCATTTCTACCACCTTTTCCGCAGTGGTGCTGCGCGGCAAACCCATTTGCACCTTTCTTCATTGGCCGGGAGGAGCACCGCTCCACGCATGGCAGCTGAAGAATCTCGTCAACAACGGGGTTTTGAACTAATAAAAGTGCTCTTTCCACGAGGGTCGGAGCTTGGTAAGCATGTATTAGAGCCATTTGCGGTTTCACCGTGAGACAGTGTGAACTTAGACATGCATGGCTTAATCTTTTGAGACAAGCATATGACTACTGGCAGGATCAAACAGATAGCTTTCTTCACCGAACCTTAGTCGGATATCTACAGACAGACCGACACGGGCCAAGGGAGACAGCGCTCTGCTCAGAGCGGATCCCTTTTGACCCCAGCGTCGTTTCACTTCCTTTAACCGGTGGGCGCGGCCGGCGGGTTTCTCTGCTCTAGCGAATGAGAAGAGAGCCCAGCCGCCCACAACAAACGCACATTACATACTGCAGACCCAATACTCTTTGCGAGAGGTGGGCCAATTTCGAGACCATCAGTCGACAAAACCGTACTACATCGTTAGCACGAACCCGTTTACATGCTTCACTTGCTTCTGCATCGAAACACCTTAACTCTCGCAGTCCGGGAAGGGAGCGAAAGCCTGTCTCCCCATGCACGGAACTCGAGAGCGTTTTTTCACCAAAAGAACGGTCAGGGTGCGCAACAGCAGCAGCCCGCGCTGTGTAGCTGACAGTATATAGACAAAAGACTCCTTCCATCAATGTTAATAATTGACACCACATTGCAAAACTTTCTCATAACAAAGAGGTAACTGTATGCATTCTATAGATTCAGTTTTCCTTATTTCAAAGCTATGTTCTTAAATATAGAGAAAATATACAGTGTTGCTACTGGTGATGAGTGAAATATAATTTTGCTAGCCCCATAATTTCTTAATCGCCTGTGACATACATGAGTACTATGTGCCTGCCAGATTAACCAGTGCAGCAAATCAAGAGTGAATGCAAACCAAATGAAACACAATAACAAAATTTGTCACGATAAATACCTTTCTAAAGAAACTATCTACAGCCTTGTACACTGACTGTGTGAATGAAAGCTTTAAAAAATACATTAAAAAAAACTGACATGGACCAGAAATGAAATTAAAGAAGTTAAAGACATCTATCCTGCTACTGAAAGATATAATTTAATAAAATAAATTTTAAAAGCCATTGTATTTTCTATGCAGTAAGATCTATTAGGTATTAAACAGAGGTGTAATACAGAAGAACAAAGAAAGCAATAACTGCTACACATATCTCTACTCTCTACTGCAACCTTCTTTACTCATTCTGTGAAGAAGCCACAGCCAAGATTTCTCATCTCTAGTCTTCTTCTTTTGTGTACCAAACTCCAGGAGAATTCTAATCACACAAAGTATCTCAATTCTAAATAAGAGACCATTTGTAAGGAACAAGTTCCAAAACTAAAAAAATAAACAAAAAAAAAACCACTCTGTATTCTAATCTAGTAGGGAAAGCACTATTAGAACTGACTTTGTACTTCACAGACAATAACTACAGAACTGAAAAAAAAAAAAAACTTGAATGCACAAAATGCACATGACAAATATAAACTATAACTGACAGTTTTCTGCCATTCAAAGCCAAGTTTTATTATAGGATGGAGCTATAAACCTATATTTTAGATCATGGAATCCAAAAAAAAAAAAGTGTGGTCTACATACATCTACAAGCACAATAAGCATAGTTACTGACTGGGTTGCTGGAACACAAGATATGAGTACATAATATGGACAAACCTCTTCTTTTGCTTGTGGTTTCCTTTTGTTTTTTGGGGTGTTGATTGGTGCATCCCTGCTGTCATGTGCCCCTCCCCCATGACCTTTGTTCCTATAGTTGGCCAGATCTGCAGTGTCAACTATAGGTTCATAGTAGGACGAGTCTCTGAAGTCCTGGAGAACAGAAGATATAAGTTGTACTTTCATAAACAGAAATTCTGATTCTGTAAATTTATATAACCATATATGAAGAAATATTATTATTAAGAGAGGCCAAATTAACAGGCATAAAATCCTTTGATGAGGTTGAAAGACTCGCCGAAGACAGGAAAAATTGGCGAACTACTTTGCGAGCCCTATGTGACGTTTAACGGCACGGGAAGGATATAAGATAAGATATGAAGAAATGTGAAGAACAAATGAAAGCACAATGTCTTTGCTTTGTATTAACACCTTATTCATTCATTCATTCATTCAGCTTTCTGAGCCATTGCAGTTCACTGCTGCAGACAAGACTTATCTTCACTCCTCTGTGTTCTTAGCCTTCTCCTACCAACTGTCCGCTCCGAGGGCTCGTAGGTCTTCTTTCAGATTGTCATGCCACCACAGTCTTGGTCTGTCTCCATTTATCACTTCTGTAAAAGCCCTTTGTGTATCTTTGTTCTCATTCATCCTCTCCTAGTGGAAGTCTCAATCTGTTGTTTTCATCAAGGAGTGGGCTGTGTGTGTGTGTGTGTGCATATGCATGGGTATGTGTGTTTTATATTACTTAATTTTGTGCACTTTGTGTGTATATGGTCAGTAAAACTGTTATGACAAAGTATACCCCAGAAGATTTGGGCCTCTCCTTTGCCACTTTGTTGCCATCTCTCTGGTGTTGCTGACCTCTGCCCCTGCCTCTTGACTTGGGTGCACCTTCTGCAGGCAGTGTCTGGTAAACATATCAGAATGACAGCATTCACAAATCTTAGAACTGAATGCTTATTCCATTTATTAGACTACTTATAGATGCAAAAAAGATCAAAGTATCTTTGTAACAATGAACTAGAGATCATGGCAAATAAAAAAACCAGGGTGAAGATCTGGAAAATGGGCACCAAAGGAGATAGGGAATGGACTTTGGTGGTATTCCCAGTTTCCCATAGTGGACATCAGAAGCAGACTTCTCATTTAGTTGGGATACAGGTAGCTCTTTCATGCTACAGAAGTATGTAGGAGATATGGTGTTTGTGCCCAAATGTTCTCTGAACTGCTGGCATACTAGAAAATGATGTGGTCAGCATCACACCAGGAAGCCTTTACCTCTCCAACCGCAAGAAAAGCTGGCTTCTCAGTTCTACAGCTTTTTGACTAGGAAGGCTTTACCTCTCCAACTGCAAGAGAAGCTGGCTTCTCAGTTCTACAGCTTTCTGACTAGGACCCCTCTGATCAGACTTAAACCACTAACCACTCTGAGAAAGACTAGTGCACAAAACACTTCTTTACTCAGGTACCCTAGTTAGGGGGTAGCCGATTCCTGAATATGCTAGCAAACTACTGTAATATTTTTTTTCAAAGGCAAACTCATAAGTGAATCTTTTTTCCCCGTCTTTGAAACACTGTCCCATTAACCAGTGGAGTAAACTACATGCTGTCAACATAAACAAACCCACCTGGCTGTCCACTGAAGGTTTAACTGCCTGGCCTGCCTCTTCTGCCTTTTTCTTGTCTGCTTCAATCAGCTGGAAACAAGCACTTGAGATTGTAGGGAAAACTGAACTGAAATATCTCAGTACATAGTAGGCAGTAAACAATGATCCAGATTTAACACTGCAACCAGTTAAAATAATGTTTCAAAAAAAGGCCAGGAAAAGAATATCATCTTAACCTCAGCTCTGCCTTCTGCTCCTTACTGCTCTCTCTATATACATGTTATCTTCTCTATATCAACTGAGACTGGATCGTTTTTGCCTGTCGACTTCACAGATATCCTTCATCTACTTCTTGCTTGTCCTGTGCTTCTTTTCAAATTCTTGATCTGTAGTCATCGGATTTTTTTTTTTAGTTCTCAATCTATGAACATATGTACAAGGTCCGACAATTAAGTAATGAGACTAATTACATAAAAAATAAAATAAACGACAGTCGAAGATATAACATGTATTTTATTCAAAGTAAGCCCCTTGTGCATTGATACAGCGAGTGGCATGATCTAACAAACACTGGAAAGACCTCTGCAGTTCTTCTGTTGGCATGGCCCTTAAACTCGATGTTATGGCCATTTGGATGTTATCAGTATCGTCAAAGAAGCGTCCTTTCAATGGTAACTTTAATTACTTTAATTTTGAGAATAGAAAATAATCACAAGGAAACAAATCTGGGGAATAGGGTGGATGGTTGAGAACACACACTTGTTTTTGGGCCAAAAATTCCTGTACAACTACCATCCAGTGAGCCGGTGCATTATCACGAAGAGGGAAAAAAACTGCCATATGTTGAATACTCAGGTCGGACTCAGAGAATCCTTTTCAATAGGCGTTTCAAAATACTTAAATAAATTTTGGCAGTGACAGTCTGTCCCTCTAGAATACATTCTTTGTGAAAAACTCCTTTGCTGTCATAGAAGCACACCAACATTGTCTTCACTTTTGACTTTTGAAGATGAATCTTTTTGCCTTTTGGTGATGATGATGACTACTTCCACTGAGCACTTTGGCGTTTAATTGTGGGATCATAGCGGAAAATCTATGTTTCATCCTCTGCAACAATCAAATTTAAAAAATGTTTATTTCTGCAACACATTTTGATGCCTTTTGCTGATGTTTTTGGTCATCAGACAACAAAAGTGGTACAAACCGCCAAGCAACTTTTTTTCTTGCCCAAATCTTCCATTAAAATGTTACAAATGATCTCTGGGTTAACACCAAATTCATCTGCCATCATCCTCACAGTCAAACAACGATCTTCTTGTATCCGTTTTCTGACTTTTGCAATGAGTTCCTCATTACGAACAGAAATTGGGCATCCATGTCTAGTTGCATTTGTAATCATTTCCACACCACTTCTGAATCATGAATATCACCTAATTATCTGTGCACGAGATAAACAATTATCCCCATAAACTTGTCGCATCAACTCAACTGTCTCAAAGGCACTTTTTCTGAGTTTTAAACAGAATTTAATGTTAGCTTTTTGCTATATGCTGATTACATAACAATGCACCACTGACTAGGTCAACAATATGGCAGCCTTGTTTGTCTTCCTCTTATTGGACGGTGATGAAAAGTTGCCAGATAATAGATGAAGGTTGCCTCTTTGGATTCCATGCTTTGCTTCATAGATGGCATTTTTGTCTTGGTCATAATAAAATAAGTCTCATTACTTAATTGTTGGACCTTGTATGTGAGAATGCCATGTCTGTGTGGACAGATATGTTGGTTTGTGAAGTGAAGTGAAGAGGAGACTGGAAAGAAAATATCCCATGAGGATTTCATACAACCACACACTAACACTGCTGGTAATAACACCTTCAATTTTATACTGTATTATTCTTCTTGAACACTGAAAAGTAAGATCATGCTAAATACGTCATACCATCTTGGAAGTTTCCAGTTTTCTCCAAGTTTTGGTGGAAGCCCTACATTAACACCCAAGATCTTGGATTTGGATGCAGAGATCTCAAGGTCTGATTTTGCAAATTCTCTTCTTGCTCTTTCATAATCACTACTACTCTACTATTCCTCATTCAGCTGCTATTAATGCCGTTTGTAAATTAATGCTAAATAATTTCACAAACACTGTAAGAACTATGAATTTTGTTACAGCTGACACTAATTTTACATTCTGAAAATTAAAAAACTTAATGCTAACCTTATGCCTCTCTGTGAGAGCTTTGTTTCTCTGACGAATCATGTCCATCTTTTTTGAGAGAAGGGCCTCCTTCTCTTCTTTTGTAAGAAAATCGAGATTTACATCAGTGTCAGCCTGCAGAACAGTGAAATAACCTGAAAATCTTCCACCTTGCTAAGTGATGCAACAGTGAAATAACCTGAAAAATCTTCCACCTTGCAAAGTGATGTAACAGCGAAATAACCTGAAAATCTTCCACCTTGCAAAGTGATGCAACAATGAAATAATACAAAAATCTTCCAATCTGCAAAATGATGAAATCATGAAATAACTTGAAAATCTTCCAATATGCAAACTCATGGAATCATGAAATAACCTGAAAATCTTCCACCCTGCAAAGAGATGGAACAATGAAATGACCTGAAAATTCAGTGTGGCAGGAACACATGCCAAGAAATTTTTACAAACTGGCTGTTCAAACTTCCTGCAGACAAAAACAATTTCCTTGCAGAAATCTTGTTAAATGTAACAACAACAACAACAAAAACAACAAAAAAGCTGAAATGTAACACTACCACATAAATTAACCTCAGCATTTTTTTTTAATTGTAGAAAATATGTCTACTTGTGGCCATTTAGAATGAGTTAATGACAAGACTGGTGGCAAAAAAAAAAAAAATTACAGAAACTTTTAGAAAACTCTACATCAGTGACAATCATACTGAGGAAACAACCTTTGCATAAAAAAAAATTATGATATAGCCTGAACAAAGATGAAAGGAAATGAGAATGTTGGCAAAAACTGCTGAGGACGAAGTCATAAATTTGAAGAGGCAGTGGAAATGACAGGACCATACATAAGACAGAAAAAAAAAAAAACAAGCTCTGACTGCCAAAGAGAATCAGTGAAATCCTGCGCTGCGGAACAGGCTGAATTATGTGCAAGGTAAAAAAATATGTTTCATAAGACAGAAAAGATGATCATCAGATACCGTAACAGCATTTAACAGCCTGGAAAGAAGACCAGCAGATACTGGAACATTTCATAAGACGGAAAAGAAGATCATCACATACCGAATAACATTTTATGAGCCAGAAAAGATGACCATCAGATACTGGAACAACATTTAATAGCCAGAAAAGAAAAACCATCAGATACTGGAACAGCATTTCACAAGACAGAAAAGATGACCATCAGATACTGGAACAGCATTTCACAAGACAGAAAAGATGACCATCAGATACTGGAACAGCATTTCACAAGACAGAAAAGATGACCATCAGATACTAGGACAATATTTCATAGTCAGTAAAGAAGAAAATCAAACACTGAAATATTTTAAAGACAGACAGGTAAAGGTAAAATCCATGTTTCCATGCCATTAAGGCAAATTGGGATTACAGTGTTGGGCCCATACTTCCAACACCTTTGGCACATGGAAGTGTGATGTGGTCAGCATCATGCCTGGTCATGTTTACCTTTCAATATTCCTCTATTTTAAAGACAGAAAGAAGGCTAACACAAATAGATGGAAGTGTAGTTTTACAATATCAGGCTGAGAGTGAAAGGAAGGGTGGAAGAAAAGTTAACAATATTCCCTCTCTCCACCTTCAACTGATTTACCAGGACTTCACTACAGGTAGTATTACAAACCCTCCACCCACCCTTTTCTCAGCATGATAATCATTGTATCCCTCTCTCTCTCTCTCTCTCTCCCTCCCTCTTTCCCCACCCTCCTTTACTACCAACCAGTCAGACTGGTATCACATCCCACAAGTCTTCATTTACACATTCACAGTACTCCACCACATGCACTCTCAGACACAGCTTCTTACAAGTCACAGCTAAATGCTCCAGTTTTTTTTCTGGGTTTTTTTTCCCCATTCTTATATGCTATATATCACTGATGTGAATTTACATTTTCTCTTCTTGTCCTATTTCTTTGACCTGCATGTTTGTGTATGATTAAGATGTAAACTGAAACATTACAACTGTGTGCTCATTAATAAAGCTGTTCTTACTTTTGTTTTAAACAGCCTTAAAATCTGATACCTTCATCACTCAGTTTTTGCTTAACAGATAATGTGGAAGTAAATGTTAAAATCTATTTCACCCAACTTTCACAAAGAGAATAAGTATGAGTATGATGATGATGATGATGACGATGACTGACTAAGTATTACTAGTCAGACACAGCACCATGTGTACTCACCGTTATGCCTGACTTTGGGCGGGCAGCCATCTTGTGTGGATGGACAAGATGATTTGGTATACAGCTGATCACAAATGTTCCCCTTGCTGTAGCAGATGCTGTGAATCTCCTGCCCTTTTATCTACTGCTTGATTCAGTAGAAGCCCACTGCTGAAAATGTTGTCTGTGAACAAACACAGTAAGAAGCTTACTTCTACTTACATTCTCCACTGTTGGTACCTGATGTTTCATTCAGTAAATGCTACCATGCTTCGCTTCTTTACTCATGTCCTTTATTTCAGATGTGCTCAGATGAAGGCAAAGATGCAGCACTCCAGTTCAATGGCAATGTGGTCAGTGAACCACCGCCAACCAAGACCCTATTCTACCTCCCTGTGATGCCCCTGGAAACATACAAGGTATAGTCTGGCCAAGTGAATATGGATCACAATGGGGAAGATGAGCATAGTTCTAAACATACGTTGAGCCTAAGCTGAAATCAGATGTTGCAGGCTGAAAGGCACATAATGCACATTAACATAAAGCAACCAAAGCCCTGGTGAGGGCAAATGCAGAAGAAGAAGTATTTAGAAGGAGGAGTAGTTCTGTTCCAAAATAAACAGCAAAATGTTTAAAAGCCTTTTGCAGGCTATGAAGTAAAATACATGCCTTAATTCTTTTTTTTTCTGATGTCAGTCAAAATGTTTACAATATTCTACTCTCTGTACCCTGAAGTATAGGTCCTGTGTAAAACACATCATTACCTCTGGGTATTAAATAGCTCTAGGTATATATTTCAATAGCTCTAGGTATATATTTCAATAGGTATATATTTCAATAGCTCTAGGTATATATTTCAATAGCTCTAGGTATATATTTCAAACTGGTGAGTGCTTGCAAACTTGTTGTACCATGAAGCATTTCTTCTTGCATTATCCTGACAGCTAATTGTACTGTGTCTGACATTTTATTATTAAGATCATCGCCCCAAACCCCAAAACAAATCTATGCTATTTGGGCCAAAAACAGTAAAGGAACAGAGCTGGTACAGATTAGGAATAGAGTTAGCTTCAGAATCCTACCTATTATGTTTCCTTTACTCTAATGTACACAGTCTTCTTGCTTCCTCATCATGCTGTAAAATTGTATAGAGAGTTAACACAGCATTTCCCTTCCTTAATTTTTCTTTTTTTAACCTTCCTACTTCTTCTGCTTCCTCTTCTTTAATTTCCTTGGAACTGCAAGCTGGTATTCTTTGTAGCCAATGCTGTGAAGATGTGGCGCCAGCATGTCAGCTATGGTTCACCAACACTGGAGCCAGCATGTCAGCTATGGTTCACCAACTCTGGAGTCAGCATGTCAGCTATGGTTCACCAACTATGGAGCCAGCATGTCAGCTATGGTTCACCAACTCTGGAGTCAGCATGTCAGCTATGGTTCACCAATACTGGAGCCAGCATGTCAGCTATGGTTCACCAACACTGGAGCCAGAATGTTTGTTAGGGGTCGCTGATTTGCCAAAGCTGACTGCGTCTTCGCCCCTGCCCCCTTTTTTAATAAATGATCCTTTTACAATAATTAACCACGCACATACACATCATCAGGTGCCGTGCCGACTCGCACTGGCTATTATGTTTCTACAGAGTACACGATCCTTCAGGCCATCAGCTCAGTTGGTGATCTCCTCTTACACCGTCCCGTCAGACTGTCCAGTATCATTTCTCTTGGTCTTCCTCTTCATCTTCTTCCTTCTATTTTTCCTGTTGTTATAATATTTTCAATGCCCCCTCTTCTCATTGCATGTTCTATGAAAGTACATTGTCTCTCTCTTATTTTTTTGACAAGATTTTTTTTTTCTCTCCAGCTCTTCTCGTACATTCTTCATTAGTTATTTTTGCTGTCCAGGGGATTCGCAACATTCTTCTAATAAACCATATTTCTGCTTCTTCCAATGATTTCTGTGCAGAGTCCATGATTCACTTCCATATAACAAGATAGGTTCAATACAGCATTTTAGGACTCGTTTTCTAACATTCACTGATAAGGATGTGTTGGATAATATGTTTCTCTCTCTCTCTCACACACACAAACACACACACAGAACTTAAAGTGACGGGGGAAGAATGTTACATTTGTAACAGGTAATATTTTTATTCCAACATTTCCACAATCTTTCTCTCACCTCATTGGTCTCATTTTACCTCCCTACTCCATGGGAGAACTAAGAACAACTGATGGGAGAGCTAACAACTGAATCCCTATGAAAATAAATGTGCTCTTCTATATCAGTTTTCCCAGCGTGCTGCATACAGCTTTTCCCCCTACTAGCGTTTAGCTACAGCTTGTGGCACAATTAACCTGGACTGGAATGTGCAAAGATGTGGGAGATGAGCCAGGTTATGCGTTAAATCTGCCATACACACAACGCTTCTTTTACCTCGGCACTGTCCTCAAACTATGTCTCTGTTGTTAACGACTTTCAGACACGCTATTACAAACCATAATGCTAAAAATGTTTCCAATCTTGGAAGGTACTGCACCTGAAACTATTAAAACCTCGACAATGCCCAGTTAAGCTGGTTTTCTCGCAGGGAACAATTTTTTTAAAAACGACACCTTTCAAATCTTATACACGACAAAAAAAAAAAAAAAGGAAAGAAATTTTTCTGGTTTTTTTTTCTACAAGGTATAAAGAAAGATCCTTTCCATATTTTCGCACAAGGGACATATAGAGGCATTTTACAATTTTTTTTTTAAATGTACACGAAGCACATGTAATAACATTTCACCAATAAATTTTAAAAACCAGAATCTACTTGGAAAACAGGAGGGTATCATATCTCTACGCTCTCTGAACACATCACCTCACGTCTATGTGTGTCCTGCTTTATCTTATCTATATATGATAAGCTTTCGCGGCTTTAGATTTATGATCAGTATTATCAATTTCGGAAAACATATAAACCTGTAACGGGAGTTTGTTTAAACCCTTAAATATCCATTATGTCTGCTTCTTTTCTTTCATTATTCCCAATCTGATTGACACAGAGTGGTTGTTCTGTAAGCTATTCTATAAATGGCACAGCAAAGTACGGAAACAGTAAACTATCACCGTCTCTTCCCCGCTATATTATATAATGCTGTACCTAATGCCGTAAGTGGCATAAAGTATGTTACCCATCTATCCCATCTTCTGTGGCCTTCATTAATCTATAGATCAGATTACCTCGGTAACACTAAGCATTAAACCACTGGTTACTACTTCACTTCTTCTTCTTGACGCCTGCTTGTGCCACTGAAGTCGGAGGGAGTTCCAAAACATCGGTCCAGTGCAACGTGAGAGGTATGAGCACCTGTCATGTTTCCTCGGCACCCCATCTATCCATTTCTTTTTTTTTTCCCTTGGTCGTCTTAGTATCCTATATCCGGATGTTTTCGAGTTGGTAACTTCACGCTGCGTGGAAACATACTAATCTTTTGTCTCTCAACAACTTTCTCTCAACAATGTTTACAAGCTGTTTAACGAAATCTAAACACCTTTTCTTAATTAAATGTTCACCGGCAGTCCATGAGTATTTTTCATAATCTATTATGTATCCATAAAAGAAGTGGTCGAATTCATTCATTCATTTGCATGTCCCTTGCGGAACTTTGCCTCCCAAACAGCACTCCTGTAGGCCTCTCGGTTGTAAGCAAGATGGCCTGCCGCTGATGCATCCATTTGCAGATCATCAACGATGGCTTTCAGCCATCTTCGCCTTGGTCTTCTTCTCTTTATTTTTCCCATTATGTACCCTTCCAAGGCGGTCTTTTCTAGATTATCATGACGTTTAATGTGTCCAAGTAATATGGTCGAGTAAACAAATTAAAAAAAGACTAGACAAAGCGTGTATTATGGTGTTGGTTTGGTTCAGAAAACTGTGGCACACTTTCTGAATAAGACTTGGAACTAACAACTACGTCAACAAATCAAATACTTCGAAAACTCCTGAAGCTCCAATATAGCAGCGGTTCCCAATATTTTGTGAGCGCGGCCCTAAATCAGCAAATATGTGACATGCGACTCATGAAAGAAAATATTTTCTTAAATATCGAAATTGAGCGAAAATTAACAATTTCAATGCATTTAACACCACGTAGCTTTGCAGAGTGCCTGTTATTTTAATATTTAGGTCTGAAAACAAAAAGTACGAGTAGGATTTCTAAAAAAAATTCTGGTGGTTTTTTTGTGTTTTGTTTTATTATGTTTTTCATATCTTCTTGCGACCTTACCTTGTAGACTCGGTGAACCCACCTTAGGTCACGACCTGAAGTTAGAAAGCACTGAAATATACAAACTGTAGGAAACTTTTGAATGACACTGAACGCTAACTCGTGGTAACATGCTGCCCCGCAGTTGTATATACACGCAGTCTCTATACAGTATTATATCACGTAAGGTCTCGCATTACACGAGGGATGCTTTCTTCACTTATGTAAGGGCTTAAGTCCTGAATCATGCCTACATAATAACATCATCCCCTCATCCCCGCGGGCATTTGGCCGTCACGTGAAATGAATCAGGGCCCATATCCAGTGTCCCTGGGCCGCACAAGCAAAGACAAGAATGTTTTCATTCGGGGAAGGGCACAATCATCACGCTGTAGGCCAACTATAAACAAAATAAATCCACATCAGCTTCTGTCTACTCCTTCCTTGAGCTTTCCCGACTGTTACAAGTAACTTTCTCTCCAACCCCGCAACCTGCCTGCGAGTCACGCTAACAATGTCTGGTATGCGACTGTCGTGGAGGTGGAGACGATGGGGGAGGGGAGTGGATTTTATTTAGCTCCCTGGAACCTAAAATTATACACTTCTCTACTCCGACTGCACTGGACACTGCAGAGGCTGTCATAAGTTAGCAACCGGGGTAGGTGAGCACAGACAGTGGGGTAAAATTAGTGCTGAACGGTGATTCTCAGCGTGGAGCCAGTTAGCTCCCCTAGGGAGGAAGTTCAAATCTAAGAGGAGGAATTTTACTACCGTGAAAGAATGAAGAGATATAAAGAAGGCTGGAATTATTTGAAATGTGGTTTTTAAGAAGGCTGGAAGGTACCATGGACAGCGAGAAAATCGAACGAGTAAGTTCTGAATGAGGCACAAGAAACAATGATAATTATAACGAAGATAACAAAACGACAATCTACATTTGTGGGGCATGTTTGGGGGAGAGGCGGGTCTAGAGCATCTAATGGTAACAGGAAAGATCGAAGGTGGAAAAAAGAGATGTAGACTGGGAGAAAGGATTTTCTGACATCCTGGCACCGGGAAATGCTCAGTGACAAGCCTGTTAAGAGACTGCATAAAGGATCGGAGGGTTAAGGAAGGACATGATATCCTACCCCTGTTGGCGGGGACCTTGAAAGAGAGAGAGAGAGAGTGAATTGTAAAGGTGATAAAAACCCTTTCTGGATGAGTTAATATATAGGAGATGATTCAGGGCATTCTGGGTTCAAAAAGAAAGATCTAAGACTTAGGGCGGTGAGACCTACAGGTATAAACTAAAGAAATCAACACAAAGTAGGAAACTTACTATATCAAGGGGTAAAAGTAGAAATCCACTACTTAAACTAAATACAGAGAAAAAAAAAGGTTGGGGGGGGGGTCTAAATTTAACATATAAATTACATAAAGCAACGAATGTCAGGCAGAAACTGTGTTTAAACTTAATTCAGCAGCAACTTCACCTTCCTCACAGCTACATACCTATAATTTCCACCGACATTTCGATGTGTAAAAAAAAAACAAAAAACCCGCAGATTCTACGAAACAAATTCCACGGTTCGGATCCGAGACAAGTACTGGAGGATAAAACAATTGAATATAAAATGTCACAGTGTGAAACGCGAAGCACACACGTTAGCACCCAGCGAGATGTGAGTCACGTGAGTAGCCGCAGTGTGGCAGCAGCCTTTTTGGCATCAGTTGGGTGGAACGCAGCTATTTGGCCTAGCAGTGGAAGTTTTCCAGCGGTTAGGCGGCTGCGCGTACTTTGGGAGGGGGGGGAGGAGGAGGAGGAGGAGGAGAAATATGTTACTCAACTCCACAAAGCGAACTTTATGTTTCCGATATATTTATATGTTACCCAAGTTCCAATAACGCTCTGCTTCACAGCGCTTCAACTCTTTTAACTAATAAACTCTCTAACATGAAGTACACCGTTAAACCAGGGTTTCTCAACCCAGGTTCTGGAGCGGATCTGCAGGGGTTCCGCCAGAAATCGTGGCTGAAAAAAATCCTCCCAGACACTTCTTGCGGTACTCTAGGGTTTAGCTACATACTTTTTGTTTTTGTCAAACGCAGGCTGATTAAAAAGTCATTTTTAGTTCTGCACACGAACAAAAAGTAAGTAAAAAGGTAAAGGTAATCCTCTCATGCCTTAGAGGCACATAGGGATATGGTGTTAGTGCCCATATTTTCCTTGGTAACAGGTAAAATCCCAGTCTCCATATCAGCAAGGCATAATGGGGGTACGGTGTCAGGCCCTTATTTCCAAGGCCATCGGCACATGAAAGTGTGATGTGCTCAGCACCACGCCTAGCCGCATGTGACCTCCTAGATTTCTCTGGTACCCATTTTTTAAGGCTATGTGCTTAGAGCCATTTTGTTGTGGTGGTACCAGGAAAAAAAAAAAATCCCCACTGCTGGGACATGAACCCGGTAGCACTGGATTAGTAGACCGAGCGCCTAACCACTCAACCAACCAAGCCGCAGTTCTACATAGGTTTAAATTAGCTCTACTCAAGGAACAAAGTATTCCTGAGCATAAACCATATACCAAAAGCCATACCTGATTAACACTCTGTATACTAAACATTTATTATTATTCTTGTCCGCGGCGACCTACTGAATAAACGAATAGAAAAACTGCTATTGACCTTATTTACTTATTGACTGATATATTTTATGGTGCAGGCGAGGGTGCCACTTGGGGTGACGGCCTGAGGGAAGGGAGACAGGGACGTGTGAAGCGAAAAATGAGTGGCGGTAAATATTTTAATGCCTGGGTTTCACTGGTATAAAATGAAATAATACTCCAAGGGTTCTGCGGGGGGCAAAGGCTGAGAAAGGCTGCTTGAAACCCCCTCTGTTCCTGTGTCCCTTTTTTATCTGTTTTCATGACTGGATAATACGAAATGTCAAAGAGTTGCCAGGCTGAAAACGGGATAATTTATAACCGCGGAATTGACCTCTGGCAGCTGATAGTTGTCATGAAAATATTTTTTAAAAAAAATCAGACTGCGGTGATCTACTGTTTCCAGTCACTGACCTAAAATTTAAGGAATAAGACCGGGTATCTGAGTGGCGAAGTGGTTAGTGCACTGGTCTCTCATGGCGAAAGTAGGGGGCTCGAATCCGCCCGGAGGCACCCCAGTCACCCAGATGTAGAAATGGATACCCAACTTCTTTTGGAGTTGGGGAAGGAAAGGCGGCCAAGCGTGACACTGACCATATCACCCTCTAGTGTGCTGACAGGTCAAGGAAAATATGGGCACAACACCGTATCCCTATGTGCCTCTAAGGCATGACAGGATTACCTTTACCTTTTTTTTTTTTTACTTTAATAATAAGACCATGATGAACACTCGTCGAAACTCAACTTCGCTGGCCAACGCCCAAGCAACACAACGACCTTTAGGAGCAAACGTAAATATGTAGGTTGCTGCTTTCAGCTCAAAGTTCGCATGGCTTTGACCAACACAGCAGTAAAAATGCCACAGAAACTTTCATTACTGCTACAAAAAATGGTTCAACATTACGTCAGCCCTTAATATTCTCCACACACTTTCTCTATGTACACATCAAAAGTTTTTTTTTCTCTTCCCCCAAAATCAATAAAATTTACGTATACTGGTCTCTGCCATCGTGAGCATTGCTCAGTGTTTCTTAGTGTGAATATGTGATAGTGTGTGCATCTCCAGTTACTTCTGAATCCAGCTCGTTCATGCTGTAGGTTTTCGATCTAATCCTGTCGAGATTCTGTTCATATTTCTAATACTTTACTTAGAAACCGAGAATGGATATACTCTCAACAGTATATCTGACAGCGGGGATGCTTTTTCAGTATTTTAATAATTCCTTCCGGTTTCATTCTGTGGAAGATGTTTATGGTTCCTTGATGCTGATTCTGATCAATTCTGAATAATTCTGCACTGAGACTGTCTTGTCCTAGGGCTTCCCTGATTTTTTAGCCTGTATTTTAAAAAAAAGGGGGTGGGGGTAAAATTCTCGTTTCCATGCAGTTAAGGCATATTGGGGATACGGTGTTTGACCCTATTTCCAAGACCTTCGGCACATGAAAGTCTGATGTGGACAGTAACACGCCTGGCCGCATTTACCTTCTCAGATTTCTCTGGTACCCATTTTTAGAGGCTGGGTCGACCCCAGGCCCCCCCCCCACCTTTTTTTGGGTGTGTAACAGAAAAAAAAATCCCATTGCTGGGTCTGAACCCGGTACCATCGGATTAGTAAACTGAGCACCTAACCACAGGCGGCCTGGTTTTTTAATCCTGTAATAACTTCTTCCTGACTCGATGTATCTGAGTTCACATCTAAATCATTTCAACTTCTTTGAATCTTTCTATTTACTTTCTTGAGGACAAATTCACTGTCTACACGTTCATAAATGCTAACTGTACTCTCTTCCTGAAAACAGGGCTGCTTCTACTACTGTTGTTTTTTTTTTTACCCTTCCTATATCTGAGTATTTGCTCTTACTTATGTCCAGGATGTGCTGTTCATAAAGTCTCATTTTTTTGTTGCAATGTGTTGCAACTTATCCGGTTTCTAACTCTGTTCTCACATTCCAAAAAACCTATCCTGGTTTCTGATTTTACGATCTGGATCATCCGTTGTCGCGCTGTTGGCTTCCTTCCTGCTCTCCACCACCAGAGGTCATACCCCAGACCTCCACCCCGCAGTGAGTTGTCGATTGTCCGTTGCCGTTTCCTTAACATCAGTTATTATTTATTATTTCTTACATATAACCAGGCTGTCAGTCATGTACCCTAACCTGGAGGGACAAGTATCACTCTTAATCTTTTCCCTGCCCTTTGACCTGCCCGGCTTACGATACCCTTTTACCGTAGATAAGTCCACTTCCCATAAGCAATTGCTCTCTAGGTAATTGGGTCACTCAAGAACACAACACCAAGTTAAGCTGGAGATAAATCTTTCACTCGCCTATAATAATTGTATGCGATGTGATTTACAATCTGTGTTAAAATGTAAAATGAAAAAAAAAACACTGGTATTACACTCTTTATTCCATATATTCGTCGCCAGTACAAAACATCGCACACATCTTGTCTACGCAGTTTAATGCAGGCGGCGCTGTCTGCACCAACATAACAGCTTCTGATAATATAATAGTATTACGCCCAGTCAGGATAATTTCATGAAATTCAGTGTCAGAAACTGCTGCATCTTCCTGAACAACACATGCATGCTGCCCTAACTTTCCAACATCTGTTTGACTGCTCCAAAAAACACAGTGGAATCGTTCAGATCTGCACTTACATAATATAACAGAGAAATTAAGCATATCCCTGGCTTCTATGACAACGGTATTCACTCTAATCAAACTATACACAACAAACATGCCACTTTTTTTTATCCATAGTACCTGCTCGTTAAATTCTTTCCTTACACAGCAGATATAGTTAATATTACCGGTAACGTCTAACATTCAGTCAAGCAGGTGGTAGCTCTTTCGGCTCTTTTTAAGCCATTGACTGCTCTTGTTTATATACCCTCTGCTATTTCAACTATGCAGGAAATCTGTCCTAGAATGTCTTGCCCGTTCATAAAAACAACCGCCGTGACAAGTCGTCGTTATTATTATTATTACTATTATTATTTTCCACCAAAGGAAACCTTCGTAAACATCTGTGGTCTCCACGCAGTAAAATCTGCTCTTAATCCTGGCCATATCTTTAGCTGAACTGCTAAACCACCCATTACCCATCTATACTCTGCTCCCCAGGCCTAAAGCGTTACGGTTCTTTGATTGGAATTTTTCATCTGTTAAATGTTCATAGGGTTTGTCTAAGCTGCTTATTTTCATCTGTTAAATGTTCATAGGGTTTGTCATAGGGTTTGTCTAAGCTGTTTATTTTCATCTGTTAAATTTTTTTAAAACTCCAACTTCTAAAGTAGTGACTGTATTATTTTAAGATCTATTTTTATTATATTAAAGCGACCGCTGTTTTGTACGGTGAACGTGATACGGCTTCACTTAACATAAATTAAATTCCTCGTGGCTGTAGGGGTCAGTGGTTTCCAACTTTTTTTAATGTGATCCCAAACACTAACGATACGTGACCTGAGACTCGTGGAAACGAGTTTTTAAAACATCTGAAATTCAATTTTTAAAAAAAAATTATTTCACGTAGAGAACGTTGCTGTTTCAATATATAGGTGTGAATACATAACGTAAATTCCACTAAAATGTCATTTTTTTAAACAAAAATTATTTGAACTTACCGTTATTATTTTTATTTAAAGAAAAAGAATTCTTCATAGCATCTTCTGGTCACCGTACCTCAGACCCTGGCCACTCTAATGTGGGTGGCGATCTGAGTTTGGGACTTATAGGATGACTCAACATTATTGTCGGGATTTCCGCGGCCTTTAGTTTTCAAACCCAAATCAACAAAATAAAACTGTTTACGGAATATGAAAATAAATCTGAGAGTGGAATCAATACTGCAGAATTCTAAACAATATGCGCGCCTTTTTTTATCATATAAGATTTCCGAGCGCTATCCAGTGGTCCCCCCGCTAGCATTTGCGGTGCAATAATCACAGCAACAAAACAATTCTTAGCTTCAGTTCATCGAACAATGTCACAGGAGACTTGTAAAGGGCGGGGTTCATCCTCTGGTTTTAAAAGCCTGCAAAGTCTGCATTTTGTGGGCATGGCGGTGAAGACGGCTACGAACAACCCTCCAATCTTAACTGCAAGGAAGCTCGGCTGGTTGATTGTTTTGTTTTGTTTGTTTGTTTGTTGTGGGCTTCGATAAAACGCTTCCTGTTTCTGATCAACATTTTCCTGCGACATGCTCGGTCTTTCCGCTTCCTTTCGGTGCAGAACACTACCAGTCTCTTGAAACTGCTTTAACCAGCGTCAGACAGCATTATCCCAAGGTGGATCTTTTCTATACCGAGTACCGTAATGACCTTTGCGTTCTGATAACAGACTTTTTGTTTCCAAAAACAAAAGCGCACACGCTGATTTCTCTCCAGCAGTCGCCATTTTGAGGTATGGCGTCATATTTTCTCCCAGCAGACCTCACTCGCTGCCAACTAAACTCGTCACATTTTCCAATTACACGTGCATAGTTCGTGAGCTTTATTTTGTTGTTTCCAGTTAGAAAATTATATGGCACTGAAACCCCCAAGCATAATTTAGACAGTTTCACCGTTAGGACACATAAATATGGAAAATCTGTAGGAAATCCTAAAGATGAGATCCTCGGTCTCAGTTATGTTGCTTGTACTCCCTAACATAAGAGTCAGGTAACCACTTTCAGCTGGATTGACTGGCTCCAGCGGGCCGGGGCACGAAAGTGAAAACTACTTTTCCTTGAGAACCCTTCACTCTAATAGCATGCTTTCTTCCCATTTTTCTTCATGTGACGTGTCCTTTCCAGAACGGTCGTCCATCTCACGGCCTCCCTGAATGTAATGCGGCCTTGCGCAAGCTGACCAGCGTCTTGCAGCGACACACTCAGGACTTTCCGTGATGTCCTGGGTCCATTCTGCGGCGACGTCCACTCTTTTTTCTTTTTGCCGGGCACCGTGCCTTCTACTATCAACCTCTCCAAACCACTGTGTCTCTTGGTGTGATGGAAGTATCTCGGCTCTTTTTTTTCCTCCCATTTAACAATAATAATAATTATAGTAGTAATAATTTAATGACCAATTAATCAGCAGGTGAAAGGAATGTGGTCACTCTGCAGGTAAATGTCACTCCGTGGAAAAAAAAAGGTATTTAAAAAGGCACTTTCTTCACGCGGACCCACCCCGGTTCATAGATGTTCACTCGTGGCAAAGAGTTTTATCTAATATCCAGTCAGACATGTAGAAACAGCTTCAGGACCTCACTAATATCCTAGCAAGCACCAAAAGAAAATAATCCACAATAATAATAATAAATTACGAATAACAGAAGCGATGTGGAAAGGGGGGGGGGGGAACAAACGTGACAAAGGAAACTCTAACGTGTACGCTCAAGTAAACAGAATAGACGCACATCTAACAGGGCAAAGTTTGGGCTTTCCCAAAAAAACAAAAAGAAAATCCTGGCACCTGGCAGGAATGTAAGGGTGGTAAAAAAAAAAAAAGTGTGCGTGTATGCTAGAATGGGTATATACGCGAAGATAGATAGGAAAACGAAGGGAGGATAGAGGGTTAGCCCAGCCAGACATAACCGAAGTACTCTACCTTCGAGCGTGCCAAGCTAGCATTTGCGGTGCAATAATCACAGCAACAAAACAATTCTTAGCTTCAGTTCATCGAACAATGTCACAGGAGACTTGTAAAGGGCGGGGTTCATCCTCTGGTTTTAAAAGCCTGCAAAGTCTGCATTTTGTGGGCATGGCGGTGAAGACGGCTACGAACAACCCTCCAATCTTAACTGCAAGGAAGCTCGGCTGGTTGATTGTTTTGTTTTGTTTGTTTGTTTGTTGTGGGCTTCGATAAAACGCTTCCTGTTTCTGATCAACATTTTCCTGCGACATGCTCGGTCTTTCCGCTTCCTTTCGGTGCAGAACACTACCAGTCTCTTGAAACTGCTTTAACCAGCGTCAGACAGCATTATCCCAAGGTGGATCTTTTCTATACCGAGTACCGTAATGACCTTTGCGTTCTGATAACAGACTTTTTGTTTCCAAAAACAAAAGCGCACACGCTGATTTCTCTCCAGCAGTCGCCATTTTGAGGTATGGCGTCATATTTTCTCCCAGCAGACCTCACTCGCTGCCAACTAAACTCGTCACATTTTCCAATTACACGTGCATAGTTCGTGAGCTTTATTTTGTTGTTTCCAGTTAGAAAATTATATGGCACTGAAACCCCCAAGCATAATTTAGACAGTTTCACCGTTAGGACACATAAATATGGAAAATCTGTAGGAAATCCTAAAGATGAGATCCTCGGTCTCAGTTATGTTGCTTGTACTCCCTAACATAAGAGTCAGGTAACCACTTTCAGCTGGATTGACTGGCTCCAGCGGGCCGGGGCACGAAAGTGAAAACTACTTTTCCTTGAGAACCCTTCACTCTAATAGCATGCTTTCTTCCCATTTTTCTTCATGTGACGTGTCCTTTCCAGAACGGTCGTCCATCTCACGGCCTCCCTGAATGTAATGCGGCCTTGCGCAAGCTGACCAGCGTCTTGCAGCGACACACTCAGGACTTTCCGTGATGTCCTGGGTCCATTCTGCGGCGACGTCCACTCTTTTTTCTTTTTGCCGGGCACCGTGCCTTCTACTATCAACCTCTCCAAACCACTGTGTCTCTTGGTGTGATGGAAGTATCTCGGCTCTTTTTTTTCCTCCCATTTAACAATAATAATAATTATAGTAGTAATAATTTAATGACCAATTAATCAGCAGGTGAAAGGAATGTGGTCACTCTGCAGGTAAATGTCACTCCGTGGAAAAAAAAAGGTATTTAAAAAGGCACTTTCTTCACGCGGACCCACCCCGGTTCATAGATGTTCACTCGTGGCAAAGAGTTTTATCTAATATCCAGTCAGACATGTAGAAACAGCTTCAGGACCTCACTAATATCCTAGCAAGCACCAAAAGAAAATAATCCACAATAATAATAATAAATTACGAATAACAGAAGCGATGTGGAAAGGGGGGGGGGGGAACAAACGTGACAAAGGAAACTCTAACGTGTACGCTCAAGTAAACAGAATAGACGCACATCTAACAGGGCAAAGTTTGGGCTTTCCCAAAAAAACAAAAAGAAAATCCTGGCACCTGGCAGGAATGTAAGGGTGGTAAAAAAAAAAAAAGTGTGCGTGTATGCTAGAATGGGTATATACGCGAAGATAGATAGGAAAACGAAGGGAGGATAGAGGGTTAGCCCAGCCAGACATAACCGAAGTACTCTACCTTCGAGCGTGCCAAGATAGCATCGGGCACGAAGTCATGGACAAGGTATAGCGTACCTGGGTCGCCTAACAGTCTAGGCGTACTGTGGGGATGTTCTCCTGTGGGTTTTTTGTCGATCAAAAGAGCGAGTGTGAGCAATGGAAATCATTTTCACCTGCACCTTGTGAAAATGATTACCGGCTGGACTACTAGAATGTACTCAATGAATCCACCAGGATATGCTCACAGCAAGATACGACCCGTACATACAAATTGTGATGCTACCACGCTCCGAACCTGCATCTACTTTCACTTAGCACTGTGCGCAGATACATCAATCCATCTGTCTGGACCTCCAACGCCATTCGTTTGGACGATAGTTGTTATCTTATACCACCACAGTGAGGAATGTAGTGTAGAGGATATTTATAATACCATAGTGAGGAATGTAGTGTAGAAGATATTTATAATACCATAGTGAGAAATGTAGTGTAGAGGATATTTATAATACCATAGTGAGGAATGTAGTGTAGAAGATATTTATAATACCATAGTGAGAAATGTAGTGTAGAGGATATTTATAATACCACAGTGAGGAATGTAGTGTAGAGGATATTTATAATACCATAGTGAGGAATGTAGTGTAGAGGATATCTATAATACCACAGTGAGGAATGTAGTGTAGAGGATATTTATAATACCATAGTGAGGAATGTAGTGTAGAGGATATTTATAATACCACAGTGAGGAATGTAGTGTAGAGGATATTTATAATACCATAGTGAGGAATGTAGTGTAGAGGATATCTATAATACCATAGTGAGGAATGTAGTGTAGAGGATATTTATAATATCATAGTGAGGAATGTAGTGTAGAGGATATTTATAATACCATAGTGAGGAATGTAGTGTAGAGGATATTTATAATACCATAGTGAGGAATGTAGTGTAGAGGATATCTATAATACCACAGTGAGGAATGTAGTGTAGAGGATATCTATAATACCACAGTGAGGAATGTAGTGTAGATGATATTTATAATATCATAGTGAGGAATGTAGTGTAGATGATATTTATAATATCATAGTGAGGAATGTAGTGTAGATGATATTTATAATATCATAGTGAGGAATGTAGTGTAGAGGATATTTATAATACCACAGTGAGGAATGTAGTGTAGAGGATATTTATAATACCACAGTGATGAATGTAGTGTAGATGATACTTATAATATCACAGTGAGGAATGTAGTGTAGACAGTGCATATAATACCACAGAGAGAAATGTAGTGTAGATGATACAATACCACAGTGAGGAATGTAGTGTAGACAATACTTAGAACACCACAGTGAGGAATGTAATGTAGACAATACTTATACCACCACAGTGAGGAATGTAGTGTAGAGGATATTTATAATACCATAGTGAGGAATGTAGTGTAGAGGATATTATAATACCATAGTGAGAAATGTAGTGTAGAGGATATTTATAATACCATAGTGAGGAATGTAGTGTAGAAGATATTTATAATACCATAGTGAGAAATGTAGTGTAGAGGATATTTATAATACCACAGTGAGGAATGTAGTGTAGAGGATATTTATAATACCATAGTGAGGAATGTAGTGTAGAGGATATCTATAATACCACAGTGAGGAATGTAGTGTAGAGGATATTTATAATACCATAGTGAGGAATGTAGTGTAGAGGATATTATAATACCACAGTGAGGAATGTAGTGTAGAGGATATTTATAATACCATAGTGAGGAATGTAGTGTAGAGGATATCTATAATACCATAGTGAGGAATGTAGTGTAGAGGATATTTATAATATCATAGTGAGGAATGTAGTGTAGAGGATATTTATAATACCATAGTGAGGAATGTAGTGTAGAGGATATTTATAATACCATAGTGAGGAATGTAGTGTAGAGGATATCTATAATACCACAGTGAGGAATGTAGTGTAGAGGATATCTATAATACCACAGTGAGGAATGTAGTGTAGATGATATTTATAATATCATAGTGAGGAATGTAGTGTAGATGATATTTATAATATCATAGTGAGGAATGTAGTGTAGATGATATTTATAATATCATAGTGAGGAATGTAGTGTAGAGGATATTTATAATACCACAGTGAGGAATGTAGTGTAGAGGATATTTATAATACCACAGTGATGAATGTAGTGTAGATGATACTTATAATATCACAGTGAGGAATGTAGTGTAGACAGTGCATATAATACCACAGAGAGAAATGTAGTGTAGATGATACAATACCACAGTGAGGAATGTAGTGTAGACAATACTTAGAACACCACAGTGAGGAATGTAATGTAGACAATACTTAGAACACCACAGTGAGGAATGTAATGTAGATGATACTTAGAACACCACAGTGCGGAATGTAGTATAGATGATACTTAGAACACCACAGCGAGGAATATAGAGTACACACTTACAGTAAGTGTATTTGATACTTATAATACCACAGTGATGAATGTAGTGTAGATGATACTTATAATATCACAGTGAGGAATGTAGTGTAGACAGTGCATATAATACCACAGAGAGAAATGTAGTGTAGATGATACAATACCACAGTGAGGAATGTAGTGTAGACAATACTTAGAACACCACAGTGAGGAATGTAATGTAGACAATACTTAGAACACCACAGTGAGGAATATAATGTAGATGATACTTAGAACACCACAGCGAGGAATATGGAGTACACACTTACAGTAAGTGTATTTGATACTTATAATACCACAGGGAAGAATGTAGCGTTACACATTTACAGTAAGTGTAGACGATACTTATAATACCACAGGGAAGAACGTAGCGTTACACATTTACAGTAAGTGTAGACGATACTTATAATATCACGGTGAAGAATGTAGCGTTACACACTTACAGTAAGTGTAGACGATAATAATACCACAGCGAAGAATGTAGCGTTACACACTTACAGTAAGTGTAGACGATAATAATACCACAGCGAAGAATGTAGCGTTACACACTTACAGTAAGTGTAGACGATACTTATAATACCACAGCGAAGAATGTAGCGTTACACACTTACAGTAAGTGTAGACGATACTTATAATATCACGGTGAAGAATGTAGCGTTACACACTTACAGTAAGTGTAGACGATACTTATAATACCACAGCGAAGAATGTAGCGTTACACACTTACAGTAAGTGTAGACGATACTTATAATACCACAGCGAAGAATGTAGCGTTACACACTTACAGTAAGTGTAGACGATACTTATAATACCACAGCGAAGAATGTAGCGTTACACACTTACAGTAAGTGTAGACGATACTTATAATACCACAGCGAAGAATGTAGCGTTACACACTTACAGTAAGTGTAGACGATAATAATACCACAGCGAAGGAGGAGGTGTCTATTAGTTCAGAGGGTGGAAAAGGACACCAATATGTCCGTTCAGGTACGTCCACAGGAAAGTGGATGGCAGATGATATCCTAGTAAAGAGGTTTACTGCAAATGCGCCACAAACAATCACAGATCACAGCAGATCCAGTTACCTGACAAAAAACTGTCGCCAAGTGACACAAATTTAGGGGGAATAGGTCCGTGCAGTCAATTTACTGACACAAACCAGAACTATTCGTATAAAAGGGTTCATGCCAGAAGTCCGCGGAAGATTCATTTATTCCGGTCCTCTGTTCTCACAGTAAAAACTAACGCACAACTGGGATCCGTAAAAATAAACAAAGAGGATCAACGTAGGTGAGTCTGCCCACGTCTGTAAGATGCTTCTGTTTCTGCTACAGATCACCGTTTAGGCTGCAGCTATATGTACATCATAATGTCTTAAACAGTGAGGATCTGTCAAACAAGTTTTGCTCAGTGATTACAATGTCACGCCTGCTGAGATATTTGGAGAAGCAGTTCGACCTTGTGTGATGGCTGCTCCTTGATGAACAATAAAGAAAGCAGAATATGCGATGACGACATTCACAACAGAGATCAGTTAACAGCCACCAGCGTTGAGTGTCTACGTCAGGCTATCATATATCTAGTCTTTTTTTTTTCTTTGAATTTGGGGAGCACAACTTCATGTTCAATGAGTGAAGATTTTAGCACGCGAGAATCAACTGACAACCTGCCTTTAATCTATCAACTTCCACTCTGTGGCAAACAAACAACATCGGTTTAATACGGGAGGAACTTCATATCCCAACTTTTAGACAGCCGTTGGTCAATTTTTACGGTCTCATATTTTAACACATCGCTCGACGTTAAAACTGACCTTGTGGCAGCTACTCACACACGGGGCGCCTCTGGAGGGCGCTAATGTACCGTGGTGGGTGGTGGGATTTTTTCTTCATACTGAATGGAACCATAAATCACAACAGCTAAACAGTCTTCTGTTTTCCCTCACAACTTTCGTTTAATGACATTTCAAAGCCGCCCTCCTACACGTCCTCAGCTCAGACAGCGGGCATGTAGTATTTAACATCTAGCAAGCAATTTGTTCTGCTTACACGTTGCCCTCTAAAAGATTAAACAAAAAAAAAAAAATCTAGAACGTCTGCTATTTCTGTTCACCTTTTCCACATAAAAACAGTAAGTTACACAATAGTTTGTTTGTTTTTTTTTTGCGTTGAAATGCTGGTTTTTCAACACCATATTCTTTTCAAGCCACCCGGAAGAACAAAAGAATACTCCGACAAGAGTGGCCTCATCGCACATTTAGGCTGCTTTTTTTCTGATTATTTTGCTGGGAACGTGACAATTACCAGATGCCAGGATACATCCGAATACTTCTGATGGATGAACCGCACATACTAAGTGGCAGAACAGTCATATTTCAGCATTTTTACTGGGGTAGCAAAAAGGAGGGAATCAAGACTTTTTCGGAGATACCGGGAAAAAAAAAACGACGGAAGCTTAGTTAAAACAATGGTGTGACGTTTGGGGATCTTAAAAGACAAGCGTGTAAAGCTGGAGATCTTGAAAGACATGTGTGTGATGTTGGGAAACTTGAAGGACAAGGATGTGATGTTTCTGAAGCTTGAAAGACAAGGATGAGATGTTTCTGAAGCTTGAAAGACAATGATGTGATAAGGAGCTTGAAAAAGAAGAGAATGATGTCCGGGGAGCTTTAAAGACAAGTATGTCATGTTGAGAAGCTTGAAAGATAAGAGTGGATGTTTGGGGAGCTTGGAAGACAAGGACGTGATATTGGTGAACGTGAAAGACAAGGGTATGATGTTCTGGAGTTTAAAAGACAAGGCTGTGACATTTGGGGAGCTTGAAAGACAAAAATGTGATATTGGGAAGCTTGAAAGACAAGAATGTGATGTTGGGGAGCTTGAAAGACAAGAATGTGATTCTGGGGAGCTTGAAAGACAAGAATGTGATGTTGGAGAGCTTGAAAGACAAGAATGTGATTCTGGGGAGCTTGAAAGACAAGAATGTGATGTTGGGGAGCTTGAAAAATAAGAATGTGATGTTGGGGAGCTTGAAAGATAAGAATGTGATTTGGGGAGCTTGAAAGACAAGAATGTGATGTTGGGGAGCTTGAAAGATAAAAATGTGATGTTGGGGAGCTTGAAAGATAAGAATGTGATGTTGGGGAGCTTGAAAGACAAGAATGTGATGTTGGGGAGCTTTAAAGACAATGAGGTTTGGGAGCTTTAAAGGCTCTGAGAGCTTGAAAGACATGGATATGATTTTGAGGATCTTAGATGACAAGAGTGTGATATTTTGTGAGTTTGAATGACATGGATGTGATTTTTGAGAGCTTAGATGACAATTCTGTGATATTTGGGGAGCTTGAAAGACATGGATATGATTTTGGGGAGTTTAGACGACAATTGTGTGATATTTGGGGAGCTTGAAAGACATGTATATGATTCTGGGAAGCTTAGATGACAAATATATGAAAATAGAACTGATATAAACTGAAAGAAAGATAACAACACTTATCACATACGGCGAAAAAAGCGCGTGAAGGTTAATATGAACAGATCATTCACGTACTGTTCAGACGAGGTCAGAGGAAAGGGGAATGCGCTATACAGGTAAGAGCAGGCTAACATCTGCACCCAGGCAACATTCCACGCACGCGAGCCTACCTGGGAAGTGAAAACTGGTTCAAAACAAAACAAGAAAACTTTGGGAGAGGAGGAGAGTAAATGAATGACAGCCTGCTCCATATTTACGTGGAGACAGGCTATAAAAGATAAATGATATTCTGCGGTGAGATGGAACACAGAGTTTGGTTTGCTAACTAACAGCAAGAATTTCACATTTACAATATTTCAACTCAGAGCTGAATTTCACACTTATTTAACCCCTCTTTAAGATAACGGTTCTTTCCATTAACCTCTTCTATATAACAGTCCTCTCCATTCACTGTTTAATACAACAGTTCTTTCCATTAACTTTTTAAAAATAAGATAACAGTTCTCTCCATTAACTTTTTTAAAAGATAAGTTCTCTCCATTAACCTTTTTAAGATAATAGTTCTCTCCATTAACCTCTTCAAGATAACACCTGTCTTCTCCATTAACTTCTTACGATAACAGTCCCGCCCATCAACCTATTTCTAAGAATCGTTCACAACTTCAAGTATGAACATGGCGCTGCAAGTTGCAAAACAAATTCAAACATATCAATTAAACTATTGGTCCAGTCAATGACGATAATCATGACAAATCATCCAATGACACATTTTAAAAGCAAAGCCTAGACAGGAAATAAATATACTGAGACCCAAGAAATGAAGATATACGGAAGAATGAGGTGTAATTCAAAGACACAAGATAAAGCAAAAAGAAGAGTTGGAAGAAATTAATTATAGCACTGTAATGATGTATTATGATAAATAACTAATTATGTCAGTCAGTAAGAACAGCGAAGAGCAAAACCTCTATCGTAATGTGAAGAAAACTAAATTGATGACAACTGACAAAACTAACAAGGCAGCTGAAATATATATCTATGAGGAAAAACTGGAAGAAGTGGAGAGTTTTTAATATCTAGGATCACTACTAACTAATAATGGAGATACAATGAGGGAAATTAAAAGGAGGACACCTATCGCTCTTCAGAAAGTAAAACAAATAAAGAATCTGTGGAGAGTAATAGACAGAACTACAAAAATAAGATTTTTAAGGGCATGCATCTTTTCCATCGCAACATATGCCTGTGAGACCTGGACATTTAACAACACAGCTGAGAAACTCATAAATGCCTTTGAATGTAAATGCTACAGAAGAGTTCTTCAAATACCATGGACACAAAAAAGAACAAATATATCCATACTACAAGAATTTAATATTGAAGAAGGCTGGCTAGTAAAGAGGATTAAATAAAGAAAACTTAAATATTTTTGACACATTAAACATCACGATAATCTAGAGAAGACTGTCTTGGAAGGGTACATAATGGGGAAAAGAAAGAGAGGAAGACCAAGGCAAAGATGGCTGCAAGACATTGTTGTTGATCTGCAAATGGATGCATCAGCAGCAGGCCATCTTGCTCACAACTGAGAGGCATACAGGAGTGCTGTTAGGGAGGAAAAGTTCTGCAAGGGACATGCAAATAAATGAATGAACTGATATATATATATATATAGAACAACTGCAACAATATGTAAAAGAAGAAACTGACAGGAGACAGTTTATCTAGGTGTGCTGTCAAGGAAATGACAACCCATGATGAATATCCCATGCATTGTGCACATGATGAAGATTATGATGATAATGACCATGGAACCATAAAATAAACTTAATTAAGAGCACTCCACACCCTAACACTTAATCAAATGAAAGAGTTACCTATAGAATATGTAATCTGAAATGAATAATTTGTTAACAATGGATGGGAAAAATATGTACAAACACTGATATAATGAAGAAAAAAAAATTAGTGCAGTAATACACAATAAGTAATAACTTCAGATGGGAAATGCAGAACAGAAATTAGGAACAGAATAGGCCAAGCAAAGAATAAACATATTATGCAACACATCCTTATCAATGAATGTTAGAAAACGAGTCCTAAAATGCTAATACTGAACCTATCTTGCTATATGGAAATGAATCATGGACAATAGGCAAGTCTGCACAAAAGTCACTGGAAGCAGCAGAAATGTGGTTTATTAGAAGAATGTTATGAATTCCCTAGACAGTAAAAATAACTAATGATGAATGTATGAGAAGAGCTGGAGAGACAAAAAAATCTTGTCAAAAAATAAGAGGGAGACAATGTACTTTCATAAGACATGCAATGAGAAGAGGAGGCATTGAAAATATTATAACAACAGGAAAAATAGAAGGAAGAAGATCAAGAGGAAGACCAAGAGAAATGATACTGGACAGGGATGGTGTGTGAGGAGATCACCAACTGAGCTGATGGCCTGAATGAAGGACCATGTACTCTGTAGAAGGATAATAGCCAATGCCACCCGGCACGGCACATGATGATGATGGTGATGATGAATGATATCAGAGTATTAGAATCAATGAATGCAAAGCAAATGATGCATGAAATCATCAGAGAAATAAAGAAGATGCACAGAAGGAAAAAAAAATGAGAAAGATCAAAATCCAGCAGTTGGCAGGTATCTTAACAATGTGCTATGTATGTCATCCATACATAATGAACACCCTGAGCTATATACCCATAAATATGCAACAAAAAGTAAGCTCAGATAAAAAACTCAAAAGCTGAGGATAATAACATAAAACATTACATATGACAAGAACAAGGTTTACTTATAGCAACAAGATGAGGTACATCAAATGCAATGCGTACAGTAACCGGACAAAGTTCTTGCATACAAACTGCAGAAACAAGACATGATACCTCTAATACAATTTATAATTCAAGACAAGGTACCTCAAATACAATTTATATAGTAACAATACAAAGTACCTTAAATACCATTTGCAGTAAAAAGACAAGAAACCTCAAATACAAACTTTGCTGAAGATAAATCAACTTCCAGTAGGAATATGATAACAATGCTGATGATGGTGACAATAACACAGCCATTAAAAAAAAAAAGGAGCAAAATCAAGCACAGTACACATTGGCAGTGTTTAGTAAAATGCAGATGAACTGAGGAATAAGTACTACCCTCTGTTAAAACTTGTTAGAGGATGGATGAATAAAATACAAACTGGTCTAGTGAAGTAAGAACTAACAGACAGCAATCAAAGTGGCAGAATGACAGTCCCTACATCAAATAAATAAAGCAATATAGGTCTGAGAGATGAAAACTACACTTCAACTTGGCTATCCAGGGTAACATAACAGAACTTTTAAGCAAGGGAAGTATCTTTCCTATCAAAACATGATGTTCCTCAGCTTCCTAACCAATATCATTAGTGGACCAAATTAGATGCAACACTAAAATCTTATATGGCTGTACATGAGAAGGGCAAATGAAACACTACAACAAGACATTACACTTTTTAATGTTTAGACCTCGTTCAAAATAGTTTGCTTTTACTCATAATTTCCTATAAATTATCATATGAAAATCAAACATTTTAAACTACAGTATAAACATCGATTACTGCTTGAGTGATAAGTTTAGTGCCCTTATCACTTTCCAAATCTCCTGGCCCCCCAGTTAACCTATATAAGACAATCAGTAAAAGGCTGATGACATACATAATGTTAGGAGGACTTTTATACCTAGAATACTGATACAAAGACATTGAAACTTCAACACTCTCATACTGAAAAGTTTTAGTGGAAAGGTACAGTACTACAAAGCAGTATAGCAGAAGGGCTGAATAGAAAGGTATAGTACCACTAAGACTCAGAAACTACCATACAATTCAAAGTTTTGCTCTGCAGAGAAAATCAATTTTATACAATATGACAATCACTGGAAAACTCACGGAAAAGAGAAGAAAGACTGACTGAAAAATTATTTCATTGGGCTTATCAAGTGGAAAGTCAAACTGACTCAGCTATTTGAAACACTAATGTCAACACAAAATGAAGAAATGTGATTCATACAAGGGTTTCTATACATATTGTCCTTACACAAAGGTAACTGCAACTGTAATCAGAATCCAGCATCCATGCACTCCATGCATTCCCATATCTGCACTCTAGGCATTCCCATATGGTTCCACCTTCCATTCCAACACCCACTGAAGCATGCGCCTGCTGATGGAGCCAGTCACACACTGATTGTGGGTAATGCGTCAGACCACTTCTTTTGGAAAAACATCCACTTCCCCTCTTCTTCCCCTAATTCAATCATCATCCTGATTGTGATTGTCATCATTCAACCTGATGCCTTCCTCCATATGCAGCCTATCCAAGGTGGCTCTTGCAATCTCCTCCTTGTTCATTCTTAGAGTGCCCTGATGCCATGTCTCCTTTGACTCCTGCATGACCCAGGCAGTATTATCCATGTCAAACTGGATAACCAAGAGCCCTCTAGAAGTTGGACCCACTCACACAAAGATTTCTATACATGCACACACACACACACATATATACACTTACAAACGGACATTTATACATATGTATGTCTTCAAAAGGATGTTGAGCAATAGACGGCTCACCTGGGCAAGAGCAGAAAAAAAGGCGAAGGACAGGCATTTGTGGAAAACCCTTGCAGAAGCCCCATGTGTCCTGGGCACTTAAGGTTCAGAGAGAGAGAGAGAGATGTCTTCATATGCAAGAAAAAACAGACAGCCTGTCTTCACTGGCTAGCAAAATAGGACTTGAAATTAACAAGGACAAAACAAAAATAATGAAACTTCCCATTAATCAAAATGGAAAAATTCACGTAGAAGGGACAGATATTGAAGAAATCAATCAATTTGCATGCCTTGGCAGCTACATAGACCAGGAGGAAGACACCAGAAAGGAAGTTAGAATTAGAATTGCAAAAGCATCATCAATCTTCAAGAATCTTGAGAACATATGGAATTCAAAAGTTATAAGCACAAAAACCAAGTTAAGACTATTCAATTCAAATGTGATATCCACCCTCATTTATGCATGCGAAAGCTGGAAAACAACTAGAGAAATAGACAAGGAGTTAGACTCTTTTGAAAACAAATGCATAAGGAAAATCTCGGCATCAAGTGGAACGAATTCAAGAACAATGCAGAGATAAGACAGATGACTGAACAACAACCAGTCTCATGAGTGATCAGGAAAAGGAGATGGACATATGTTGGTCTTGTGATGAGAAGAAACAGTCAGAGAATCACAAAATAAGCTATCAAGTGGAACACAACAGGTCAAAGAAAAAGAAGCAGACAGCGTGAAACTCTGAAGAGGACACTGTTAAGAGAGGCCAAAATTAATAGGCATAAAATCTCTTGATGAGGTTGAAAGGCTCGCCAAAGACAGGAAAAACTGGTGAACTACCTTGCAAGCCCTATGTGACGTTTAACAGCACGGGAAGGATATAAAATGTCCTGATATAGAGACTTCTATAAAGTCATTGCGAAAAAAAAGGTATCTATACACATCTATGTCCTCGCATAAGAGCGTTTATAACACATCCATGCCCTTCTATACAACTCATGCTCTTCTTAACTCCACGCATTTTCTTGCCAGAGGATATATGGTACAGAATTTGCACATTTTTATCACAGAATTCATACTCTTTCAGGCCACACTCTACAATCTGTTCATCTACTTCATTTCTTTCTATTCTGTCTAGATCTTAACTTGCTCAGGCAATATTACTTGAGGATACAGTGACCTCTTCAGCCCCAATATTATGATGAAGACGAGATTAGCAAACTGAAAACATGTTAATAAAATCCAGCTTGGGTACAAATTTAATTCTACATGTTTGTTTACAATGAATGAATGGATTTTAACAAATGTTCACAGGGTATGTAAGCCCATCTTACATTCTGTCATTTATTTCCTTGACTTTCACTCTTCACAAACATTCAGTTATGAACAGGTAAAACTAAATACATAACAAAAACATGAGTAAAGTTTAACATGGTAGAAGTCTTTTTACATTCAAACCTCTTATTCTCACATTCTCACACACACACACTGAGAAAACAATAAGGCAGCCTCCTTGAGATGTGTAGGACACGCAGTGAACGTTAAAATAAAGAGGCAATGAATTTAAACTCTGCCCCTCAAACCCAGTCTTACAGTATATTATTAACTCTTGTTGCATGCTTCTTCATATACTTAATTTTACCATCTATCTATATTTACTTCTCAAAAACAAATCTTAACTCTTTCATTCCAAAACAACACTGGCAGGGTTGGTAGATCTTGCAGGCAGGCAGTTGTGCAAAGTCAAAGTAAAATGAAAAATACCACATTTCTAACTCTTCCCATATTTATAAATAACTGTGTAATGTCCTTCAAGTTCCCTTCTACCAAAATTTCTCATAAAAATTTATTCTGCCAGAGAAAGGAAATTAAATCTGATGTGAAAGAGTTAATGTCTATTTTGACCTACAATTTTCTTCTTGTAAAATCTACTGATCTCATATTTTCATATTTGTCACGAGGATGCGATATTTCTATTCTTTTTAACATAAAGGTTAACAAAACTAGTATACTTTTTCCCCCCAACAGCACATCCTAATCTACATATATTCACAGCTCAATAAGTGAAAGTATGCGGCCATGCATATTAGGTCGAGCAAACCTACACATGTGTGAAAACCCGTGAATCACACCAGATGTCCGTCAAAAGACGCTTCATCCAACAACAAAAAATTGAAAGTGAATGATGGGTTCTGTTCTTTCACAGCTCTTTCTCTCTCTCTCTCTCTCTCTCTCTCTCCTCTCTCTATCTCTCCCATGTAAACGGCTACACGATTCAGGATTTACTAAAGCAGTTTTTAATCTAAACGCGAGACTTGCCAATCCAGTTGTTGTTGTTTTTTAATGCATATTTTGAAAGGAGTAGCGTGTAATATCCTCAACCTGCAGAAGTTCGCTGTAACAAAACACAGGTACACACGACACACGGTTATCTTGCTCCGGCTGCAGACAGAAACTGATTCATAAAGTTGCAGACGTGACGGGCAAGATGTTCATTCTATCCATCTTTGTCGGACAAACTCGGAAAGGAAAAAAAGAAATACAACAACATAATAAAACCTCTAGTGCTTATTACAGCATGGAAGTGCTCTGAACAGAACTAAAATACTTTCCTAATCCGTAGTTTTGACAATAAATTCATCGTATTTCTACTCACCGAAAGGTGTTTGCTGCTCGCCCCATCAAAAGTCTAGTGAGCCCAGCTCATGGAAACACTAAAAACTTCAACCTTGTTTTTGGAGGGCCATCAGGGGCTCCGAAACGAAACAATGATTTGAATAATCATTCAAGGTCACTAACTTCGTTTTTTTCAGTGAGATGCCTTTATTTTAACGGTTGTTCCCCTTGTACCACTAAAAGAAATAACGATTGCAGTAAAACTAGTTTTTCACTTCACTGGCTAGCAAAATAGGACTTGAAATTAACAAGGACAAAACAAAAATAATGAAAATTCCTCTCAATCAAAATGGAAAAATACACATAGAAGGGACAGATATTGAAGAAGTCAATCAATTTGCATACTTTGGCAGCTACATAGACCAGGATGGTGACACTAGAAAGGAAGTTAGGATCAGAATTGCAAAAGCAGCATCAATCTTCAAGAATCTTGAGAACATATGGAATTCAAAAGTTGTAGGCACAAAAACCAAGTTAGGACTGTTCAATTCAAATGTAATATCCACTCTCATTTATGCATGCGAAAGCTGGAAAACAACCAAAGAAATAGAAAAGAAGAAAACAAATGCCTAAGGAAAATACTCGACATCAGGTGGAACGAATTCAAGAACAATGCAGAGATAAGACAGATGACTGAACAACAACCAGTCTCGTGGGTGATCAGGAAAAGGAGATGGATATATGTTGGTCTTGTGATGAGAAGAAATGATCAGAGAATCCCAAAATAAGCTATCAAGTGGAACACAACCGGCCGAAGAAAAAGAGGCAGACCGCGTGAAACTCTGAAGAGGACATTATTAAGAGAGGCCAAATTAACAGGCATAAAATCCTTTGATGAGGTTGAAAGACTCGCCGAAGACAGGAAAGATTGGCGAACTACTTTGCGAGCCCTATATGACGTTTAACGGCACGTGAAGGATATAAGATAAAACTAGTCCTAAAACTGAAGGTAAATAGAGGTGTATGGTTCCGTTTTACAGAAAGAGTAAGGAAAGCGGACAGAAAAGAATATGGCAGAAAGTATGATGTGCAGTTCTTCATTTATACCTGGTCATCTTGCTTTCTGCCATTCTCGTTTCTGCCTACTTTCCTCATTCCTTTTTTCTTCTTTGTAAAACTGAATCATACACTTCTGTCGATCTTCATTTCTGTCTTTAGAATACAGTTTTGAAACATCTTGGCTTCAGTTGTTTTATGGTGATTTCCGACTAACAGTCCCAGAACTTAGAGAGAGAAAGAGAGAGAGAGAGAGGAGAGAGAGAGAGAGAGAGAGTGTCTTAGATCAGTCATCCTTACTGATGAATATGAGCGTTATTCCTTCTCTCATCTCCATAGTTTCTACGCCACTCCCTCTACGCCAGTCACTGTTTAGGTGGACGAATGAATAACTCCATCTTTCTCTTCCTTTCTATGTCGCTCTTTCCCTCCCTCCACCTCTCTTTCTTTTTCTTTCTCTCTCTCTCTCTCTTTCTTTCTCTCTATCTCTCTCTGTCAACCTGAATACAGGGATTGTCTAGTGATTATGAGCACACAGCAAAATGCCGGTTATCTCCCCTCATCCCTCACTCCTCTCATATCTTGCTCTCTGACATTTTTCTCTCTTTTCTCTTATAAAAATAGCTCTCTCTCTCCCTGTCCCTCTCTCTCTCTCTCTCTCTCCCCTCTCTCAATGGACACCATTTTGACGATGTGAAAGGCAAATACAGCAGAATTACTAAACATGTTGTACACTGCACTCAAGACGGGTTCCAGTAACATTTCTTGCCTTAGCAGTAGTGCTGGATTCAATCTAAAGGAGGGTGCTGTTCTGCCTGCTGACATATCTCTCTCTCTCTCTCTCTCTCTCTCTCTCTCTCTCTCTCTCTCTCTCTCTCTCTCTCTCTGAATCTTTAGGTGGCCAAGACACGGGGGATGCTGCATAGATTTTCAACAAAAGTCTCCGCTTCGCCTTTTTTTCTGCTCTAGCCCAGGTGAGCCGTTGGAAGGTTACATCTTGAACAGGGTACATCTTGGAATGGTACATAACGGGAAAAAGAAAGAGAGGAAGACCAAGGCGAAGATGGCTGTAAGACATAGATGATAATCTGCAAATGGATGCATCAGCAGCAGGGCATATTGCTTACAACCGAGAGGCTTACAAGAGAGCTGTTAGGGAGGCATAGAGACATGCAAATGACTGACTGACTGCCCATTACTCACATCTTCTCCGTGTCTCATTTGGTCTGCTCATACGGCTGTTTCCCGAGGTGTCAAATTTCAGTACTTTTTTTTTTTTTTTTGGTAATCAGTCACCGGCCATCCGTAGTCCATGCCCAAGCTGTCGCCAACGTCTTTTCTCAGTAAACGGAGTCAATAGCTTCATCCGCCTTTCTGCCAGCAAAATGTTATTTCTTATGGTTTTTGTCACCAGTGTGTTACTTCTTATGGTTTTTGTCAATAAAATGTTATTTCTTATGGTTTTTGTCAGCAAGATGTTATTTCTTATGGCTTTTGCCACCAATGTGTTATTTCTTATGGTTGTTGCCAGCACAGTGTTATCTTTTATGGTTTTTGCCAGCAAGATGTTATTTCTTATGATTTTTGCCACCAAGGTGTTATTTATTATGATTTTTGCCACCAAGGTGTTATTTCTTATGATTTTTGCCACCAAGGTGTTATTTCTTATGATTTTTGCCACCAAGGTGTTATTTCTTATGATTTTTGCCACCAAGGTGTTATTTCTTATGATTTTTGCCAGCAAGCTGTTATTTTTTATGGGTTTTTTTTTTGCAATCAAGGTGTTATTTCTTATGGTTTCTGCCAGCAAAGTGTTATCTCATAAGAGATAAGATGTCTTACCTGTGACATTGAAAGGTCGTAATTCTAATGTTTAGAAACTTATGGCGGTCTGGTTAGCTCAGTAGTTAGGCGTTTAGTTTACTAATCCGGTGGTACTAGGTTCAAATCCCAGCAGTGGGATTTTCTTCTGTTACCACTTCATCAGAAATGCCCCGGGGGGGGGGGGGCCACCTAGCCTCCAAAAATGGGTAGCAGAGAAATCTGGGAAGATAAATATGGCCAGACGTGATACTGACCACATCACACTTTTCATGTGCCCATGGTCTTGGAACAGGCCGAAGAAAACAGAGGCAGACCACGTGAAACTCTAAAGAGGACATCGTTAAGAAGGGCCAGATTAATAGGCATAAAATCCCGTGATGAGGTGAAAAGCTCGCCGAAAACAGGAAAAATTGCCTTGCGAGCCCTATGTGACGTTTAACGGCACGGGAAGGATATAAGATATAAGATGGTCTTGGAAATACGGGCCTAACGCGGTCACCTCAGTATGCCTTAATGTTATATGCGTATCTTCGACGACAAAACAAAATGTAGGATTACAAAGTGTAGGATTACTTCTTCTTCTTCTTCTTCTGCGTTGGAGGTTGTTGGTCACTCAGGATTACAAAGTGTAGGATTAGGGCTAGATTACGATGACTAGCCTGAATACACTGAATGGAACACGAGTGCGAGTACTCCATCATGGGCACTATTGCAAGTTGCCTGCAGCATATTACTCGGAGAATCAACGGAAAAGAAACCGCTGCATTCAAAATTATGGGACGCTGGAACCACATGGGTTAAACTCGCTGTTTAGTTACACGTAACATCATCTTCTTCAATCATTATAGTACCTCTCCACTAAATCCACCCCTTCTTACTTTTCAAACTTCTTCACAGCATCACTCTGCAACCCCGCTATTTTCTCTGCAACCCCTCTTCTCTGCAACACCTCTTCCCCAATCACCTGTTTCAAATTCTCCTAGCTAGGCCAGTAGTGCGTCACTCTCTCTCCCCTCCCCGGTTCCCCATCCACCACCCCCAGTTACAACCCACCGACCACATGTCACAGGTCTCTATTTAAACAATTTCCAAGTCCTACCAGATCCATTCCTGACACACACCGCCAGACAAGCCACACTTTGCAATTTACAGCTAAGTACTCCTTTAAAAAAAATTTTTTTTTTAATTTATTTTTTTAATTATTTTTTTTTAATTTATTTTTTTAAAATAGTATTCATGTAAATCTATACTTTATCTCCTCTCCCTATTTCTTCGTCCTTTATGTTTTTGTATGATTAAGGCTCACGCCGAAACGTCACAACTTTGTAATCGTTAAGTAATAAAGCTGCTCCTACTTTTTTCCAATTTTATACAACGGAAAAGAAGGATGGGATTCTTGCTGGCTCTGATTAATCGATCCTGAAATATCATAATGTTAATCTACAGAAGAAGGAGGACGACGACGACGAGAAGAAGAAGAAGAAGAAGAAGAAGAAAGAAGAAGGACGACGAGAAGAAGGAGGAGGATGAGGACGACGACGAGAAGAAGAATTAAGAGGAGGAGAGTGAGGCGAAGAAGAAGGAGGAGGAGGAAGGAGGAGGAGGAGTACGAGAAGAAGAAGAAGAAGAAGGAGGAGGAGGAAGGAGGAGGAGGAGTACGAGAAGAAGAAGAAGAAGAAGAAGAAGGAGGAGGAGGAGGAGGTCTATACGGCCAAAAAAAACCATTAATTTTGTAAACAATAAACTATTTCATTATTAAAATGTTTCATTCCTTTTTTTTTTTTGTCACCCGGGACAGATTCATGTTTTGAAACAATTACTTTACGTTGTCCGAGGCGTAGGCAAGGTGGCATTGTCACGCCACCGATTTACGAGCTGCGCGTGTTGCGTCACTGAAGTAAATCAAATACTCGCAGTGAGTTGGCGCCAACAGTTTATCCTGGGATAATTTATACCGTACCCTTCTCCCCTCCCCCCCCCCCAACCCCCACCCCCCGGGGATAATTTATTTTTAGCACACGTCATTCTCAAACCTGAGGTCACGTGCCTTTATTACCGTGAACACACATGATATTAAAATGAACAGAAACTCTTGGAGGGAAAAGGGGGTAGGGGAAACGGGACTATTTAAACAAGTAATTTAAAAAAATGAGATTGGCGTGCTTATCATTAAGTTGGACGGCTCGGTTTAATGGGAAGACAAACGTCCAAACTGCAAGGTCTCATTGAACTGATGGCTTTTTAGTAGCTGTTTGAGTTATATTTTATTGCGCGCACTCCAAAACCAATTGAAAAAAAAATTACCATTTTTGTGAAAGAAAAAAAAAACTCACACAGGAAGGGAAAAAAAAATGTTGAACGGTTTGTTTTACTGAAGGGTTTAACAAACTCCTGACAAATTGAAGCACCAACGGAAGGCAGTGTCACGTGATCGTATGGCCCGTCTATTGTCATGGATATCCTTGGAGACCTTTTTTTTTTTTTTGTTTGAGGCCGAGTATATCCGTGACAGCTGTAAGTCTTGTGGAGATCACATCTTTTTCTGACAGCTGATTTTCGATAGGGCTCCAATCTGGTTTGAATAAAGGGTCTTGTGTACTTTGAGGTGGCAGAGATTTGTCTTCAGCGCGCGCGTGTGAGGCATGGCCGCGCCTAGCAGTCTAAACAGAACTCGGCGCTGGCTCCGTGAGATACCCTGAAGGGGCTGGAATTATGGGTTGCTTTTTTTTTTCCTTTTTTTTTTTTCATGTTAGTTTAACGTGATGCTCACAAAATGGGCCTAAACTCTTCACAAAGTGATGGGTAATTTTGATATGTTGATCGTTCCGTAAACCTTAGTTTCCGTTGAACGAGCTCATGGCGGATATCACAGTTTGCCACATTAGCGGCTCTGCGGATATCATAGTTTCCCACATTAGCAGCTCTGCGGATATCCTAGTTTCCCACATTAGCGGTTCTGTATCTGCTGGACAATCGCTTCCGTGTTAGATACTTTCATGTCAGCTCTAGGTGCAACGCTGGAAGTGATATTTAATCTTACTTAGCGACTATCACCACGTAGCCATATTGTCTAGCTTTGCAGAAAACTCCACCACGACAGTGATAACAGAGATATGCACCTGATATGACAGGGTGTCACGAGTCAGCGAGCCGTAACTGATATGCTCTCGTCAGGGTTGGCCGAACCTTAGCCGACCAAGACCGTGTCTGGTCTCTCCGCTGGTACATCCAGAAACAGTCTTAGCCTGGCTAAGAAGACAAAGACCCATATAGACCTATGGCGACAGAGTCTGCTAAAGAAAGCATTGCACCCGCCCTGGATTTTAGCTCCATCATTCAGGGATTTGAAAAAAAAGTTAGTCGCTGTAATTCATTTTTCATTCGACACATTGCTGTCCTTCAACATCCTCACCTCATCGACTGCAAAAAGAACATCTGCTACCAGTTCAAAAGAGATTGAACTAGTCTATAGGCTGCTGCTATGCAGGATGTTCCGAAAGCTTAAATTCCTGGGCTTTTCTCCTTGACTTAGGTGTTGTCTCCTGCCCATGACCACCAAGAGAGCGGTGCTGCTCTAGAATTACTTGAGCTAAAAATAGCAGTCACGCGGACTTGTTTCTGTTGTAACATGCAAACTAGGTAACGTAATGTTGGTACTGAAATACTACTACTACTATTTCTTCTTCTTCTTCTTCCTGAAACAGCGAGCTGGTGTTCCTTGCAGTGGAAAGCGTTAAGGCACAGTATCGTGCCAACTTGGGAGCGGGTTATGACAGCTCTTTTTTTTTTTTTTTCAGTCCCCGATTGAAGCTAAAAGGTAGGGGGAGGGGGCTATGCAATGTTTCTTTCGAAGACTCCACCACCGTAGGGGCTATGGCGATCCCCGCTGTTAGCCAGACTAGACCTTTTACTGAGTGTACCAACGGAGAGGTGGGGCAGGGTCTTGGTCAGCTATGGTTCAGTCAATGCTGACTTTAGCACGTCGGCTATGGTTCGCTGACTGCCGAATTAGACAGTCTTACCCCTCCTACCCCCACCACCCACCCCCCAAAAAGGTACGTATAGAAATAGCTCCAATGAGCCCACTTTACATTTTTTTAAACCTTCATTAAAAAAAATGTTACAAGAGAAATGAACAGGAAGGAAATTTTAAACGAAACAAACAAACAAACAAACCAGATAATAACAATCTGATTAATAAATGCCTGGTGTATATTTGTTCACCTCAGCTTGAACAAACTGATTAATGAATCACTAACAACTAAAGCATGGTAATCTGATTAATGAATCGCTAACATCTAAAGCATGGTAATCACATTATTCGTAATCACATTATTCGTAACACACTTCACAGGAATAAAAATATAAGGAAGTTTCTCTGTTGTGTTTTGCTTTAGATTTCCCAGTTCTAACATTAGTTTGTTTTTTTTTAATAGTGCTTAGAATAACGCCATCCCAAATGTGGAAAAAAGTTGTTAAAAATCTTTTTAATGCGGATTTTTTCTTTAAAAAAAACAACAGGTTTCACATAAATGAAGACACCATTTGATTGACGATATTCCAAAGTTCTAAACTTTAATCTGTTTTAAATAGTGTGGTCTTAAAATCGATAACTTCATAAAACCGTTCATCGCCTTCATTTATTCGCTTTTTTTCCCCCCTTTCCTAAGATATCTGTCCCGAATTTCGTTTATTAACCAAGAGCTGTGATAAGTACTTGATGTAGTGGTAAAGTGTGTGTGTATTTACCAAAAGGTTGAAAGTTCAGTCCTTGACAGAGATAATTTGTTCACTTTTGTCATTTGCTTTGTTTTTGTCTTTTTTTTTTTTTAGATAAAGTTCGCGTGCTTGTTTGTTTGTTGGTCTGTTTGTTTGTTTGCTTGTTAAGAGATCACATAGGTCAAATGAAAGTTTAAATGTTCATTTCTTTTTCCCCTCATGTGTTTACGAGCTACAGCTAATTTCTAGAAACTTCCGCAACGACGCAGTGAAGAAAACTAACATGGACAATCAGTTAATTGCACATTATTCCAAACAGCGGCTGTCTGGCTACTGAGCTTTTATGTTTGTTTTTCCTCCCTTCTAGAACAGTAGTTGGGACATGTGCTCCGAATGACTGACAACTCACTACCAAAAATAGCACTAAGATGGACACCACAGGGGAACAGAAGTAAGGGTAGACCAAAAGAGACATGGAGAAGAACAACAGAAAGGATGTTGAGCAATAGAGGGCTCACCTGGGCAAGAGCAGAAAAAAAGGCGAAGGACAGGCATTTGTGGAAAACCCTTGCGGAAGCCCCATGTGCCCTGTGCACTTAAGGTTCAGAGAGAGAGAGAGAGAACAGTAGTCAGAACAAAAGTTACAAAGAACGTTACGACTCTACAGCTCCTTGTCAGACTTGTAGATTGTACGATAACTTGTCAGCGGATTAAGTAACGAGAATGGAGTAAACCCACTGCCTTCAGTCGTTAAAAAAAGGGGGTGGGGGGAAAAGGAGATGGACATAAACTGGTCACGTGAGGAGAAGAAACAATCAAGGGATGGGGGGTGGGGGGGGAGCAGACTTGCTATCAATTTGATCATCAAGTGGGAGCATTCTTAATAAGTGGGAGCATTCTTAATAAGTGGGAGCATTCTTAATAAGTGGGAGCATTCTTAATAAGAGGAACATTCTTATTAAGTGGGAGTATTCTTAATAAGAGGAACATTCTTAATAAGAGGAACATTCTTATTAAGTGGGAACATTCTTAATAAGAGGAACATTCTTAATAAGTGGGAGCATTCTTAATAAGTGGGAACATTCTTATAAAGTGGGAGCATTCTTAATAAGTGCGAACATTCTTAATAAGTGGGAGCATTCTTAATAAGAGGAACATTCTTAATAAGTGGGAATATTCTTAATAAGAGGAACATTCTTAATAAGAGGAACATTCTTAATAAGAGAAACATTCTTATTAAGTGGCAACATTCTTAATAAGAGGAACATTCTTAATAAGAAGAACATTCTTAATAAGTGGGAACATTCTTAATAAGAGGAACATTCTTAATAAGTGGGAACATTCTTAATAAGAGGAACATTCTTAATAAGTGGGAGCATTCTTAATAAGAGGAACATTCTTAATAAGAGGAACATTCTTAATAACCGGTCGATGTACCCAAGAATATGCTCCTGGTTATTTTGAGGGTTTAAGAAAAAAAAAATACCTGTCGGGAATAATAATTATTATAGTGGGTTCCCTTCCGTCGAAAAGGTTGGGAAACAGTGGAGAAAAAAAAAGATCTAACTAGTGCTCTCAATTCTAAATCATGAAAGAACTTAAATTCAGGTTAACCGCCTGAAAGATGCCTAAACCTGCATGTATGCTCTCAAACTAGGTCATTGTCTTTTCTGTGTAATTAAACGACGGATTTTCCTAGGGTGACATCGATGATTGTTGTCGCTAATTACAAGCTCAAGCATCAGCGGTTTCGCCAGTTAGAACCACAGATGTTGTTTTCCAAGAGATCACAGGCCAGTTCAGCTAGGGGGCCCCAGGTGAAACAATGAATGTTGCAGCCCTGCGGGCTTCTCTCGTGTCGGTACATGAAACTCACTAACTGCTTTAGACAGAGCGATTGTTCCACTGCCTTTGAGCTCTCTGATGCTTTAAAATAATACTAATAATAATAATAATAAAATAATAATAAAAAGTAAAATCCCCGTTTCCATGGCATACTGGGGATGCGGTGTTAGGCCCGTATTTCCAAGACATTCGGTACATGAAAGTGTGACGTGGTCAGTACCACGCCTGGTCGCGCTTACCTTCCCAGAATTTTCTGGTACCCGTTCTTAGAGCCCGGGTGGACCCATGGGCGTTTTAGGTGTGGTGGTACCAGAAGAAAAAAAAAATCCCCCACTGCTGGGATTTGAACCCGGTACCACCAGAGTAGACCTAGCGCCTAATCACTCCGCCAGCTTAGAAACGATGTTCCCAGAAAATGGACTGTTTTGATAGTGCATTCTGGTTGCAAGGGAGAGAATCGATAATATTTTGAAGGGATGGAGCTTTCTGGGGGTGACTTGTGTGGGAAGAGAGTGGGTGAGTAAAGGTATTAATATCACTCATTAGATACAGCAGTGACAGAAAGTGAGAAGGACGTGCTCTAATTAGCAAGAATACAGAAAGAGTGGTCATAACACGAGATAAAAAAAACCCGCCTAAAAGCAACGTGCAAGGAACAACCTTCAGTCACGTGCGTATGTTTAGATATGTGGGCACTCAGAGCAACATCAGAAGAAAAATTCATCTCTGAAATCAAAAACAGAATATGCCAAATCAAAACAGCTTTCAAACAAATGAGAAAAAAATTTTCGTGCAATGCACCTCTATCAATGAACATAAGAAAGAGAGGTCTAAAATACGTTGAGTCTATCCTACTCTATGGAAGTGAGTCATGGACAAGTCAACAGATCGATGGAAAGGTAACTAGAGGCAACCATAATGTGGTTCACAAGAGTGTTAAGAATGCCGCTGACCGATAAGATGTCAAACAGGGAGTGTCTAACAAAGGCCAATGTAGAAAAGAACCTAATTAAATTCGTAAGAAAACGACAGTCATCATTCACTGGACATATAATGAGAAATGAGGGAGGGGAGGGGCTTGAAAACTCCATAACAACAGAGAAGATAAATGGGAAGAGATGCAGGGGGAAGACCAAGCGAAAAATTCATAGACAGTCTGTGCAGGGGAAGACCAAGGGAAAAATTCATAGACAGTCTGTGCAGGGGAAGACCAAGGGAAAAATTCATAGACAGTCTGTGCAGGGGAAGATCAAGGGAAAAATTCATAGACAGTCTGTGCAGGGGAAGATTAAGAGAAAAATTCATAGACAGTCTGTGCAGGGGAAGATTAAGAGAAAAATTCATAGACAGTCTGTGCAGGGGAAGACCAAGAGAAAAATTCATAGACAGTCTGTGCAGGGGGGAGACCAAGAGAAAAATCATAGACAGTCTGTGCAGGGGGGAGACCAAGAGAAAAATCATAGACAATCTTGCAGGGGGGGGGAGAGCAAGAGAAAAATCATAGACAATCTGTGCGGGGGGAGGGGGGGGGAGACCAAGAGAAAAATCATAGACAATCTGTGCGGGGGGGGGGGGGGGAGACCAAGAGAAAAATCATAGACAGTCTGTGCAGGGGGGAGACCAAAGGAAAAATCATAGACAATCTTTGCGGGGGGGGGGGGGGGGGAGACCAAGAGAAAAATCATAGACAGTCTAATGGGAGGGCACAACTGAGCTGATGGAAAATGTCAAGGAACGAGACTTGTAAAGACGCATGATCGTTGGTCTACCGTCATGGCACCTGATGGCGGTGATCAGAGCCCGCTCTTTATCTAATATATTATCTATCTGCTACGAGCTTTTACCACCAGCGTCAATCAATTTTGGTTTTGGTGGGTTTTAAAAAAAAAAAAAAAGAATTCAAGGATTTACTACACCACCTTTTTTATGATAAATGTCAGTTTTACTACTTGTTCATCTGCCGTACTGACTGTGACCATATCATCGTCTAGTGTGCCAACACCCTAGGAAAACGCAGCCACTAACATTATATTCCCCATAAACCTCTAAGGGATATAAAAAAAAGATCAAAGAAAACACAAGCGCTAATACTATATTCCTTATAAACCTCAAAGGTATAGAAAAAAAAGTCAAGGAAAATGCTGGAATTAATACTATATTTCCCATAAACCTCAAAATTATCGAAAAAAAAGTCCAGGAAAATGCACACTTAACACTATATTCCCCATTCATTCATTCATTCATTCATTCATTCATTCATATGCATGTCCCTTACGAAACTTTGCCTCCCTAATAGCACTCCTGTAGGCCTCTCGGTTGTGAGCAAGATGGCCTGCTGCTGATGCATCCATTTGCAGATCATCAACGATGTTTTGCAGCCATCTTCGCCTTGGTCTTCCTCTCTTTCTTTTCCCCATTATGTACCCTTCCAAGACGGTCTTCTCTAGATTATCATGACGTTTAATGTGTTCAAAATATTTAAGTTTTCTTTGTTTAATCTTCTTTACTAGCCAACCTTCTTCAATATTAAATTCTTGTAGTATGGATATATTTGTTCTTTTTTGTGTCCATGACATTTGAAGAACTCTTCTGTAGCATTTACATTCAAAGGCATTTATGTGTTTATCAGCTGTTTTGTTAAGTATCCAGGTCTCACAGACATATGTTGCGATGGGAAAGATGCATGCCCTTAAAAATTTTATTTTTGTGGTTCTGTCTGCTCCTCTCCACAGATTCTTTAGTTGTTTTACTTTCTGAAGAGCGATAGGTGTCCTCCTTTTCATTTCCCTCATTGTATCTCCATTATTAGTTAGTGGTGATCCAAGATATTCAAAACTCTCCACTTCTTCCAGTTTTTCCTCATTGATACATATTTCAGCTGCCTTGTTTGTTTGTCAGTTGTCATCAATTTAGTTTTCTTCGCATTAAGATAGAGGTTTTACTCTTAGCTGTTATTCTATATTCCCCATAAACCTCAAAATTATAGAAAAAAGTCATGGAAAATGCAAGCATTAACACTATATTCCCCATAAACCTCAAAAGTATATAAAAAAAAAAGTCTAGGAAAATGCGGGCATTAACACTATATTCCCCAGAAACCTCAAAGGGATGGAAAAGGTCAAGAAAAATCTAAGCACTAACCCATATAAACGGAGGATTCGATGATGCGGCGCGTCCCATCTAAGTTTGGCCAGTAACAACAGGACTCTGGCGTCCCGTTCTCCCTAATGTAACAGAATAACGTTCTGTACAGATTGTATTGTGTATAACCCTGCGGTTGTGGTCTGGTAGACCACAACTCATCACTGTATGCCAAGCACGTGTTTCGAGAGAATTCTGAGTCACGTGGTTTAGTTTAGCGGGAGGTGTGCATGGGCTGAGAAAGTGAGTTTTTGGTCAGAATGTTGTAACGAGAGGTTGTGTGTTTGATTCTAGGATGGGATAGAGATTCTGTAGTTAAAATGTTGTAGTGATGGATTGTTTTTCTTAAGACAAATTGTTGTAATAGTTATGTAGATTTGTGTGTCGATTTGTCCACGTTCTTTTGGACAAATGTTGAATGTCTGACCTGGTCCTATGGCGAGGTTAGTCGCCCGGACTTATGTTTCTTTTGGATGATCATTTGTAATTGTATCCATCAAGTTTTACACTCTACATCGTTACAACACTCATCGTACAAATGGGATCTCATCATTAAACATTTACATTGTGTTTGCTGAATCCTGTAATTTCTTGGATTCATGTATGTGTCATCAATGGTATTGAGTTAGTGAATTACTTGTAACTGGTCAATGTAGTGTATGGATGAGTAGTGGAGTCAGTGTTACCTGGGTTGTCCCGTTACAGAGAGAATATCATTGTAACATATGTTGGGTGTCTCTGAGCCTAGTGCTCATGTAAGAGAAACTGTAATAATACACAGTACTGTGTTACGGCTTTAAGCAGTGCCGAGAAAGGAAAACTGCACCCTGCGAGTTTACCTCGTTTCCAGAGTTGAAAATGAAACTGAAGAGGACCAAGACTTCAGACGATGGAGGACATTCAAGCAGAGTCGTAGGCTGTTCTCAACGCTCCCGGAGAAAATGACTTTCAGGAATGCTTCTGAAAGTGGCAGCACCGCTGGGGTCTTTGCCAAGACTCAGGAGGGGAAACTACTTTGAGTGTGATAGTGGCCACTAACGCCAAAGGTATGCCTTTTTTTTTAACATCTTCAATCCCGGTATTTATTGACAACACTTCGTGCTATATATACGTCTTAAAGAAGAGGAACTGGTCAAGGAAAATATAGCCTCTTTCATCACTGACTCAGTGTGTCTCAACAGCAGTTCCTTATTATTGTTTAAGCTTCTAGAACTAACTCAGTGGTTCTTAAACTTTAAAAAAAAGTAATTGACGTCCTTTCCGGCCCGGGGACAGATATTGGCCCCTTATAAAGTATTAAATAAAACCCGGATGGTGCTAAGTACTTTTTAAATTTTTAATCGAGCCAATCCATTTTCTTTTCCGTGGACCTCCAGTAATCCTAGAGGGGCCCATGGGCCCCAAGATTAAGAACCACTGATTAAACTTGCCTAACCGGTATGACATCGGGTGCTGAGTTTCTACTGTATTTTTTTTTAATTGCCCGAAAGAGAGCTTCTGAGTTGATACTGCAATTGGGGAAACATCACTCTTTATCCGTATGACCAGCGAGGAGCATCACTCTTAAGCCTCTTTGATCCAGATATCTCTTACAGAATAATGCATCCAAAAAAGAACCAAAACAAAAACAAAAGAGAGAGAAACATATTCTCTCTAGGAGTGTCCAACGTTTGCAGACCTAAACAGTCAGAGCACGTGGCCACTGAGTCTAAATCTGAGGTAGAAGGTTTTGGGCTGTCGCTGAAACCTGAGGAAAGCTGTGGGCTTCAGCCTGATCGACTGGGGCTCCAGATCTTGCATCTCCTAGCCCTTGGACGTCGAAGAAGAAGACCATTTCAGAAATAGTACGAGGTGAAGATAATATTTGACTAGACTGTTTTGTACACTGTGATTGATGGTTATCTTACTAAATACATTCGTCATGAAACTTTCCTGTTCGCTATAACATATAAGGTAAAATCCTGGTTTCCGTGCCATTAAGGCATATTAGGAAGATGGTGTTAGGCCCGTGGTTCCATCTGCACATGAAGGTCGGGTGTTGTCAGTATAACAAGTCTAGCCGTATTTACCTTCCCAGATTTATGTGGTATCCATTTTTAGAGGCGGGGTGAACCAAGGAACCTTTGTAGAAGTACAAGGGGAAAAAAAATCTCCACTGCTGGGAAGTGAACCCGATATCACCAGATTTGTAGACCGAGCTCCTAACCACTCAGCCAATCGGGCCGCCCAGTATAACTTACAAAGAATTAATGCATTTGCAAAAACCATAAAAGATTTATAACAAATATAACATATGTGGAAGTTAAATCTCCACTGATATAATTTTACGGGGTTGACGTTAAATCTAACAGTAACTATTATAATATCGTCTTACAACTTGCATCCTTCTATGGCCGTTAAACATCACATAGGGCTCGCATGATAGTTCATCAAGTTTTCCTGTTTTCGGCGAGCTTATCAACTTAATCAAGGGATTTTATGCCTACTAATTTTTGGCCTCTCTTAATAATGTCCTCTTTAGAGTTTCACGTGGTCGACCTCTTTTTCTTCGGCCTGTTGTGTTCCACTGGATAGCTTGTTTTGGGGTTCTCTGAATTTTTCTTCTCATCACGTGGCTGACATATGTCCACCTTCTTTTTCTGATCACCCATAAGACAGGTTGTTGTTCGCTCATCTGGCTTATCTCTGCACTGTTCTTGAATTCGTTCAACTTTATAACGAGTATTTTCCTTAGGCATTTGTTTTCAAAAGAGTCTAATTTGTTGTCTACTTCTTTAGTTGTTTTCCAGCTTTCGCATGCATAAATAAGGGTGGATATTATATTATATTATGTTATATTATTTATATTATATTATATTATTATAGTATATCTTATCTTATCTTATATCTTATATCCTTCCCGTGCCGTTAGACGTCACATAGGGCTCGCAAAGTAGTTCGCCAATTTTTCCTGTCTTCGGCGAGTCTTTCAACCTCATCGAAGGATTTTATGCCTGTTAACTTGGCCTCTCTTAATAATGTTCTCTTCAGAGTTTCACGCGGTCTGCCCCTTTTTCTTCGGCCTGTTGTGTTCCACTTGATAGCCTGTTTTGGGATTCTCTGCTCATTTCTTCTCATCAAGTGGCCAACATATGTCCATCTCCATTTCCTGATCACCCGTGAGACTGGTTGTTGTTCAGTCATCTGTCTTATCTCTGCATTGTTCTTGAATTCATTCCACTTGATGCCGAGTATTTTCCTTAGGCATTTGTTTTCAAAAGAGTCTATATATAGTATATACTGTATCAAAATAATAATGAATCAGCAGTTGATGGTTAGCTGGTGATTAGTCAAGTAGTACAAGTTATTTGAAAATGTGTGGATTTTGTCCTAAACTTTCTTACATCTTATTTCATTATGATATGTTCATATCGGAATAGTGACTTAAAATATTATACTAACACTCTGAACGTTTGAGCATCTGTCATTTCTTGCAGGGAAATTGTAGGATTTAGGTAATTCTTTGCCTTGACTTTTTGTTTCGTTCATACTCTTCAGGTCATACTTTTCACTTTATTCTGTTTTGCTTCGCAATTTATACTTCACCATTTCGGTTACTTAGCAACTGGAAATATCTCAACCAAATATTCGAAGTGTCAACGAGTTACTGCGTTGGTGTCATCATGCCAAAAATACAGCAAACTGCCAGATCCAGACACCTGCATGCTGCTTGTGTGTGTCCACCACCTTTACAACCTCAAAACCTGGCGTGGAAAAGGCTGTGATTTACGAAACCGACAGACCTAACTTGGGTTGCGTGCCCATGTCTCGGCGCGCGCGGGTTACCTGTCCTTGGACGCGCGCGGGCCGGCCTGTGCTTGGCCGACGTTTGGAGCGTGTCCCTTCCAGCAAGTCTGGAGCCATCCTCGCAATCCCTAAATCCTGTAATTTTCCTGGAAGAAATGACAGATGCTGAAATGACATGCCTGTCGAAAATAACAGTATATAATGTGCACATAATTAGCCAGGTTGTGTTCGTTATTCTAATCTTTCACCTGGTCCTGTTTTTTTTTTTTTTTTGCTGAAGATGAGTACAGAACAAATAAGAGTACATGAATATATAAGAAATAAGAATACATGAATATGTAAGTAATAAGAATAACTGGAAAAAAGAGTCTCTCTCTCAGTCTCTCTCTGTCTCTCTGTCTCTCTCTGTCTCTCTGTTTCTCTCTGTCTCTGTCTCTCTCTGTCTCTCTGTCTCTGTCTCTCTCTGTCTCTCTGTCTCTCTCTGTCTCTCTGTCTCTCTCTCTCTCAATCTTGTTTTTATCTCAGTGGAAGACGCTATCCGTCTGGAAATCAGCGACGCATATCTGACACATTGGTGTCAAGTCTGATGAACCATCGCTGACCAAGACCCTGTCCCACCTCTCCGTTGGTATCCCCAGTAACAGATCTAGTCTGGCTGACGAGGTAGGGGGTCGCTTTAGACCCCAAGATGGTGGAATTTGGTAAAAAAAAAAAAGTATTGCACACCCCCTATCAATGCTAAGGTAGGGAAGGATAATACCGACGTTGAAAAAGTGATGGGGAAAGAAGGAATTGACATGGTTAATCAGAATGGAGAAAGATTAATTGAAATATGTCTAACAGAGGGCATGGTCATTGGAGGCACAATATTCCCACACAAAGAGATACATAAAACAACGTGGATATCTCCAGATGATAGAACTAGAAACCAGATAGACCATTTTTGTATTAGAAAGCAATACAGAACATCTCTCATGGATGTAAGGGCTTATAGGGGTGCAGATGTCAACAGTGATCACAACCTGTGCATAGGGAAAATAAAACTAAAATTGAAAAGTCAACACAAGAAATCAGTACACAGAAAGATAAACATCCACAGCCTACAAGAAGAAAATACTAACATTAATTTCAATCAGGAACTTGCCAATCATTCAAAACCACCCAGTGAAGTTGAGGAGATAGATATAGATGAGTTATGGAATTCTTACAGCACAGCCATAATCACAGCAGCAAAAGTAAGCGCTGGATTGGAAAAACCAAATAGAAAAGCATGGATATCAGATAAAACATGGAAGTATATACATGAAAGACGAGCAGTCAAATTAAACATGTTGAATGCAAAAGCAGATCATGAAAGAGATTCGGCAAAAGCAAAATACAAAGACATAGACAAGAAAGTAAAAAGTTCAGCTAGAAGGGATAAAAGAGAATACATAGACAATATGGCGAATGAGGCAGAAAAAGCAGCAAAAACAGGAGACAACAAAACTTTATATAACATACAAAAAAGGCTAACAGGTACTATTACATCTAAAGAAAGACCAATCCTTAGCAAAACTGGAACACTATTAACATCAAATAAAGACCAAAAGCAAAGATGGGCTGAACACTTCCAAGAAATACTCAATCGACCACACCCAAAAGAATTGTTAAACCTTGAAACTGACTTACCAGCCCCACAGCTAAATGTCAACCTAGATGAAATTAAATTGCATGAAATTGAAACAGCAGTGAATTTAATGGCTAACAACAAAGCTGCAGGTGAAGATGAAATAACAGCCGAGATGCTAAAAGCTATCAATAGTGACAACATGAGACAACTACAGAGAATGTTTAACAAGATTTGGAAAGAAGAAAAGGTCCCTTCTAAGTGGAAGAAAGGAATCATTGTTAAAATACCAAAAAAGGGCAACCTTAGTGACTGTAACAACTGGAGAGGAGTAACCTTACTATCAGTTGTGTCAAAAGTATTTTGCAAGGTCATTTTGAATAGACTCAAAGATATAGTGGATGCTGCAATGAGAGAAGAACAAGCAGGATTTCGAAAAGGGAGAAGCTGTCTCGACCAGATCTTTACTCTCAGAATAATACTTGAAGAACATATTGAAAAGCAGAAACCATTAATACTGAATTTCATAGATTTTAAGAAGGCATTTGATAGCGTACACAGAGATTCATTATGGAGAATTTTATGTCTATATGGAATACCATCTAAAATTGTCAACATCATTAAGGACTTATACAATGGATATGGTTGTGCAGTCAAGACAGAAGAAGGGATGAGTGAATGGTTTCAGATTGAAACAGGCGTGAAACAAGGATGTATACTGTCTCCTTTACTTTTTGGGATTACAATAGACTTCATAATGAAAAAGTGCTGCACAGGTAACACAGGTATTGACTGGGTACATGGGACCCAACTAGAAGATCTTGATTTTGCTGATGACATAACTCTTATCAGTAATAATGTGAATTCCATGCAAGAAAAAACAGATAGCCTGTCTTCATTGGCTAGCAAAATAGGACTTGAAATTAACAAGGACAAAACAAAAATAATGAACATTCCTATTAATCAAAATGGAAAAATACACATAGAAGGGACAGATATTGAAGAAGTCAATCAATTTGCATTCCTTGGCAGCTACATGGACCAGGGTGGTGACACTAGAAAGGAAGTTAGGATCAGAATTGCAAAAGCAGCATCAATCTTCAAGAATCTTGAGAACATATGGAATTCAAAAGTTATAAGCACAAAAACCAAGTTAAGACTATTCAATTCAAATGTAATATCCACCCTCATTTATGCATGCGAAAGCTGGAAAACAACTAAAGACATAGAAAAGAAATTAGACTCTTTTGAAAACAAATGCCTAAGGAAAATACTCGGCATCAAGTGGAATGAATTCAAGAACAATGCAGAGATAAGACAGATGACTGAACAACAACCAGTCTCACGGGTGATCAGGAAAAGGAGATGGACATATGTTGGCCACTTGATGAGAAGAAATGAGCAGAGAATCCCAAAACAAGCTATCAAGTGGAACACAACAGGCCGAAGAAAAAGGGGCAGACCGCGTGAAACTCTGAAGAGAACATTATTAAGAGAGGCCAAGTTAACAGGCATAAAATCCTTTGTTGAGGTTGAAAGACTCGCCGAAGACAGGAAATTTTGGCGAGCTACTTTGCGAGCCCTATGTGACGTCTAACGGCACGGGAAGGATATAAGATAAGATATAAGATATAAGATCTTTTAGCTGCCCTCCGGGACCGAAAAAAAAAAAAAACCTAGTTGTTATAACCCGCTCCCAATCCGACAGGATGTTACGATTCAGTACCTTCACACCTCGCAGTTCCAGGGAGGTAGAAGACAAGACAAGACAAGACATGTCAGTGGAAATGCTAGCAGTCTTCGCTCCCAAAATTTCAGAGCAGAGTCTTCATATCGCAATCGGAGTGCGTAACGATAGCAGGGTTGCCAATTTAGTTTTTTTTTTTTTTAAATCACGATCTGGATAATTTTGGTCCTGCCTTGATAATGAAAATAGTCCTCTAGATGTTAGCTATAAATCTAGATATTTTTAACTTAAATCTAGACAACTTTAGATCATTTTTAAAAAGCACATTTTTGTAAGTCTTTCATAATTAGCTCTTCCTGTGTATGTTTCAATGTTTAAAGCTTTGCAAATTGGCAACACTTGTAATAGAGAAAGTCTGTTGTCTTAAATAAGATAAAAGATTAAAAACTAATTAGATCACTAAATAGAGTTGCCTGTGAATTTCCTAGCTCTTGAATGAAAATCAAAATATCAGTTCAGCGAGAGATGTTGTTATATAATTAAGGGAAAGGAATGGCCACACATTAAGGATCAGAGGTTATAGGAGGAATGCCACCTCTGCTAGTGAGGACAGCTCTGTTTTGACGTATGATTAAATCATCACGACTTGCAGGGGACATTCAGTTTTAGTTGGGCCCATTCTGTTATATGGACCCCAGTCTTAGTATTAACGTTCAAATGTCTGGTTTAGCATTCTGGAGGATGAATCAGTGAAGTAGAGCCACAGAGTTATTCTAGTTTGGATAGCTCAACATTCTGAAAACCTTGTTCAGCAGTTCCATTGCTCTCACTGCAAATTGTGTTTAAGTGTGTTTAAGATATTTATTGGAATTATTTCTTACTTGCACCTTTCTGAAAGTGATAGAATTCATATATTACAAACAAAATTTTAGAAAAACTCGGTTAAAAGATAAATTGTTTGCGAAATGGATAAGGATGGCTGATGGGGGGATGATAACGAAGCTCATTGTAAACGTTGCAATCTTTGCATTAGAGCAGAATGCCAAAATGTGAAAATGCGTGAGAAATTAAGAAAACACACAAGTCGGTGCCGTTTAAAACTCATGCGCCTTTGACGTTTCATCGTGCTTATAATGAATCCTCTAGTCTTGAGTGATCAGTTACCATGTTTATGAGTTGCCATTGTGCTACTGTAAACTGTGACCATCTTGTTGACTTATTTATTTGGAAGGCCAACATTGCCGGCAGTAAAACTGCAATAAAATGAAGCTGGAACTTCTTCCCTGCGATCTTCATGCTCAGATTCAGTTTATTTAAAAAAACGTGGGAAATGCTGCTGCACTTATCAACTTCCTAATGTAGTTTAAAAAGTTACAGGAGCAACTTAACAACGGCAGAATATCAGAAAAATCCTGCAAGAGGTGAAGCTTATTTATCATCTTACCCAGCGGGTGTTTCAGATGCTGGAGCTGATGATGATGATGATGATGATGATGATTATGATGATGATGATGATGATGATGATGATCTTATTTTTTGTGACAGTGTCAAAGTAATTAATTAAAAAAGGAATGGAAAAACTAATTATGTCAGTCCATAAGAATAGTGAAGAACAAAACATCTATCTTAATGCGAAGAAAACTAAACTGATGACACCTGACAAAACAAACAAGGCAGCTGAAATATGTATCAATGATGAAAAACTGGAAGAGGTGGAGAGTTTTGAATATCTTGAATCACTAACTAATAATGGAGATACAATGAGGGAAATTAAAAGAAGGACATCTATCGCTCTTCAAAAAGTAAAACAACTAAAGAATCTGTGGAGAGGAACAGGCAGAACTAAAAAAATAAGATTTTTAAAGGCATGCATCTTTCCCATCGCAACATATGTCTGTGAGACCTGGACACTTAACAAAACAGCTGACACACACATAAATAGCATTGAATGTAAATGCTACAGAAGAGTTCTTCAAATATCATGGATACAAAAAATAATAAATATATCCATACCACAAGAACTTAATATCGAAGAAGGCTGGCTAGTAAAGAGGATTAAATAGAGAACACTTAAATATTTTGAACACATTAAACGTCACGAGAATTTAGAGAGGATCGTCTTGAAAGGGTACATAATGGGAAAAAGAAAGAGAGGAACACCAAAGCGAAGATGGCTGCAAGACATCGTTGATGATCTACGAATGGATGCATCAGCAGCATGGCATCTTGCTTACAACCGAGAGGGCTATAGGAGAGCTGCAAGGGAGGCAAAGTTCCGCAAGGGACATGCAAATGACTGACTAACTGATCAAGGTAAGTATTAACATTAATGACAAACTCTCTCTCTCTCTCTCATGCCTCCAAGAATTATAAAACTTAAAAGTTATCTTAAACTGCTTTTACAGACAACGAATACAATTAATTGTTTTCTGAATAGTCCCGAAAATTTTTTTTAGTAGATAGTCATTTATAATGTATGTAGTTACTTCTGTACTGAGTGAATGTTTAAGAGCGAAACGTAAATGTTATATTTTATTTTATGTCTCTCAGCTTCAATGTTAGTTATGTTTGTTATATGACAGCATATTTATAGAATGTCTGGAATAGAGTGAAAGATGTATGATAAAGGGCAGAATGTCAGACGGGCCTGCGTGCCCAATTCTTAACCCTTTTGAAATAAAGATCAATCAATCAATCAATCTCTCTCTCTTTCTCTCTCTCTCTCTCTCTCTCTCTCTCTCTCTCTGAACCTTAAGAGCCCAGGGCACATGGGGCTTTCGCAAGGGTTTTCCACAAATTCCTGTCCGTTGCCTTTTTTCCCGCTCTTGCCCAGGTGAGCCCTCTATTGCTCAACATTCTCTCTGTTGTTCTTCTCCATGTCTCTTTTGGTCTACCCTTACTTCTGCTTCCCTGTGGTGTCCATCTTAGTGCTACTTTTGATAGTGAGTTGTCAGTTATTCGGAGCATATGTCCCAACCATTGCCAGCGTCTTTCCTCAATAATTGGTGTCAGTGGCTTCATCTGCATTTCTGCCAACAAGATGTTATTTCTTATGGTGTTTGGTCAAAATATTTTTCTAATTCTTCGTAAACATTTAGTCTGGAAAGAATTCAACTTGTTTTCTGTGATTTTGGTGATTTTCCAGCATTCACTTCCATAGAGTAGTACACTTAGAACATTACTCTTAAATATCCTGATTTTCGTATTCGTAATTAGTTTTTTAGATTTCCATATAGTCTGCAGCTTTGCAAAAACCTAGTGTGCTCTAGTAAGTCTGCTGTTGATGTCCTCTGTGCTGTCTCCATTTTCTACTAATTTGCTATCTACTCTGAGTACGTTTCTGTTGTTCACATTTTGCTTCATTAACTTTATCTTTCCTACGTTGATCTTTAGTCCTGTGTTGTTTGCATTCTGAGTTAGCTTGTTTATTTTATCTTGCATATCCTTGTGGCTGATTGATTGTAGACAAATGTCGTCCGCAAATTCAAAGTCCTCCAGCACTGTGTCAAGAGTCCATTGTAATCCTCTGCGTTTGTCTGATGTTGCCTCCTTCATTAACCAGTTTATTGCCAAGATAAATAATGTTGGTGATAGTACACATCCCTGCTTCACTCCTGTTTGTACCCTAAAGCTGCTGGAGGTATGTTCTCCACAGATCACTTTGCACTGAAAACCCTCGTATAGTGCTTTGATTACATTCACTATCTTATGGGGGAGGCCGTGCCATCTTAGGATTTTTCCACAGTGCATCTCTGTTGACACTGTCAAAGGCTTTCTCAAAATATATAAACAATGCATATGTTGTGCTATGCCACTCATTTGCCTGTTCTAATATTTGTCTAAGTACAAACATGTGGTCTATGCGTGATTTCCTTTCCTAAATCCTGCCTGCTCTTTCCGAAGTTTTCCCTCAAGTGATGGTACAATTCTGTTGATGATTATTCTGCCTCTCTTTTATTTAATATTGAGCTAAATTAAGGGAAAAGGTGTTGAGTTCACCAGTTCCTTTCAAAGCAAAGGCAACGAATGCCACAGCGACGATGACTACAGAGATGATGGGGGAACACATGGCGAAGAAGTCGAGTATCGCTTAGAGGTTTTCCAGATAACAAACAAAGCACACACATTCAAGTTGTACTTGAATAAAGTAAACATTGATAAAAAAAACAACAACACTTTTTGAGCTGGCGTACAATACATCTCAATTGAAACAAAAAGGGGACTGTACAACACAATTTCCCTCCCAACTCTATACTATAAATGTCAAACATGGACACTAACAGCCAAGAACAAAAGAAAAATCATCTCGATAGAAATGAGATGTTTAAGGAGAATACTAAATGTGACAAGAAGAGACCAAATAAGAAATGACACCATCAGGGCAAAGGCTGGAGTAACACCAGTATTATGCTATATCCAGAAACAGCAAGTCAAATGGTTTGGCCATGTTACACGGTTACCACCAGACAGTATATCACAGACAACATTCACACTAAGAATTGTAAGTAACAGAGGAAGAGACTACCCACGTAAGAGATGGAGAGATGAAATTACAAAAGCATTAAATATCCCATTATATGAAGCAAGTCGTCTAACCATATTAAGACGTATATTTCCCCTCAATACCGAAAGGTATATGAAGAAGGAGACAAGACAAGACAAGACAAGACAAGACAAGACAAGACAATTTCAATTTGCTACAAACCATATATCCGTACTTAGCATGGTTTTTGTAAGATAAGTGGTTGAAATCAGAGGAAGAATTTAACTCATTCTGTATCTATAATGTCTCTAACATGACCTATCCTGAATAATTTTTTTATATAACCGATTTCTGTGGCCAAAGAGGGGAAATAGCGTTTTTATAAAACTATTTTAAAATGATAAAACTACAGATAATACGTAGTAATAATAATAATAAGTAATAAATTCTTTATACGGTTCTTATGAAATCTACATGAAAATAGAAAATAATGCTTTCTGTAAAGTGCAAATTCTAGTTTTAAGATGCTGAATGAAATGGGTTAAAAAACACAACAAAATAATATAAACCACGCTCTGGCCACAATTAGAGACGTTCTCCAAACTGTGTGACAGTTGGGGTTTTCATTGAGCAATCTTGTCGAGGGTTGACTTGGCGAGATGTCAGTCCAAATCAAAGTGTGTTGGCTAATGAATGGCAACCTTTGGCAAGAAAATAGTGGACTCGAATCAAACACCCTAGCAGGGGCAAACATGAGGTACCGAGCATGTAGCCATCATCAACGCACGTCCCTATCATTGCCGTCACCAGCTATGTCATCGTCAACATCTGGCGATTTTTCAGCGGAGAAAATTGCAACCGCTGGTTCTATTCTCGCATCTCTTTGAAATCGCGCACGTGCGCACTGAGTTTCCAGGTAGTGCGCAGGCGTCAACTCGGGCCACGTGACCTCACGGAAATTGCCGTGACGAGAAAGTGGCTGGAGCGAAAGCAACATCGGTGGAAAGCACGTGCGTTCAGTCTATTTGCCGAGAATTACTTCCTCTTGGCTGTGCAAGGCGTGAAGAATGAGGGACCCCTCGGAAACGCCCACCCGCCCACTTCGAGGACATAATATAGGTGTGTCTTCGCTCAGGCAAAGGGCTGTTTAGACAATAAATAATCCACACACTGCCGAAACTAGTTCTCTAACCCAAGAGGGTCTTTTCACATTAATATCAAACTTAATTATCTAAATCTGGCTTATATTATTTCGAGAATTGTGGATTTATTCAAATCCATATTTGAGCTTTATTTGGCCAATCACGTCTTGTCCCTTTAAATCATAATAGTTTTCTTCTTTTTTTCCCTGTCTTTCTGTCTGGCTTTCTTCTTCTCATGCATCCGTGGAATACACATAGTATTAGTTCCAGACCTATTAACCTGATTTGTACAGGAATATAAGAACTCTGTACTCCTTCTTTAGGCGGACTGACAGAGCACAGCCTTGTTCGTCTTCAGAAAAATAGGACGTGACAGAAAGAAAAATAATCAGAGAATGACCGAATGGCAATCATACAAAACTACGCTATATCACTTTACTGCACGCAGTTACGTTTCATACCTGCCGATTTTGTGGCCACCAACTATTGAGCTGAGCTTACGATAACCCTCCACCCCCCAACCCCCTCACCCTCCCCCCCCCCGGACACCAGAAGCTGCCAGACTAGTCAGCATCACAGCTCAGACTTGCAGTCACATCGTCTTCTTTAAACGATGGTAACTCTATCATACAAAATCTACTGTGACCCAAAGAGCGCATAAAAAGAGAAGAGACACAATGCAAATGATGAGTATGCTGCATCACAAAAAACAGTTATTGTGGCCCAGTGGACCCTCCCCCCCCCCCCCCCCCCCCCCCCGCGATCTGTTGGGAAACGAAGAAACTGACAGACCTACCAAATTCTGGTAACAAGTAACCACAACACCAACAGCCTGTCTCATAATGTGAAGTCTCAAGTATATTCAAACATGAGTACAAGAAAAGCTATGGGCTGACCAGCACATCCCACCATCATCTACCGACCAGATGTCGCCGCAGTTCTCCTGCTAAGAAAAGATCACCATCTTCAGACTACGCAAGGCAGGGCACACCTTTGTCGTCTCGGTCTGTCACACACCCTTGAATGGACACGCGAAACATTGCATCTAGATTCCAGAACACGTCCTGCAGCTTTGTTTCCCCCACCCCCCTCTACGGAGAAGCCCGAATCCAGCTTTGGTCACAGGGAGTTGCACCTGAAGACAAACTTTTATGGCGCAAAGCGTAACCTCCACAAGAATGCACAGTTTATCTGGACAATAAATACAGATGTCAGAGCCTGGAACCAAAGAACGTAGAAGAAGACTGCACGCGAGCCGGGGCGTTTCTTAAAACCTGTTACTTCTTTAAAGCAATTATCATTAGTTCTCACAAAATTAGATTTCTATGAAGACATACTTGAAAAAAAGTTTGACACCTTAAGCTCATTGTTGAGATATTTCCTCGGATATGTGTGTATATGTGTGTATTTTTGTCTAGCTTTACCCAATCCCCGTCCCGTCAATCAGTGGTCTATTATCCTGCTTCCTCGTAATCATATTTCATAGTCATTCCCATGACGGTGTTGGTGAGCTTAACTGCGTTAGTGGGTTTAACTGTGTTGCTGGGTTTGACTGTGTTGATGAGTTTAACTGCGTTGATGAGTTTAACTGTGTTGGTGGGTTTAACTATGTTGGTGGGTTTGACTGTCTTGGTGGGTTCAGCTGTGTTGATTAGTTTAACTGTGGTGGTTGATTTGACTGTGTTGGTGGGTTTAACTGTGCTAGTGGGTTTAACTGTGTTGGCGGGTTTAACTGCGTTGGCAGGTTCTATTCGTAATCATGTTTCGTAGTCATTCCCATGACAATGTTAGTGTGTTTAACGGTTTTGGTAGGTTTAACTGTATTGGTGGGTTCAGATGTGTTGGTGGGTTTATCTGTGTTGGTGGGTTTATCTGTGTTGGTGGGTTTATCTGCGGTGGTGAATTTAACTGCGTTGTTGGGTTCAACTGTGTTGGTGGGTTCAACTATGCCGACGGATATGGACATGTTTAATTGTGGATAGGATATCAGCGAACTTCATTCTTTCGCTTCTCGCATACTTCGCGTGAAAGAAAACCCAAGTAAATGGAGGGTGACCTCATTACCTTTAAATCATTCCCAGTAGCATACTACCACGAGGCTACTTAAGATGTGAACTTGATGTGTATTCCATGAAACAAAATGACGTGTTACGATAGTTCCATTTTTTTTTTTTTTTACTCTGAGTGTCTATGGACACTTCTCTGTATGCAATAGAACGAATTCAAGACCAACACAGAGACAAGGAAGATGAGCACACCTGTCTCATCAGTGATTAAAAAAAAAGGAGATGGAAATATATAGGTCACGTGATAAGGAGAAACAGTCACAGAATCCCCAAAACAAGCTATCAAATGGGAAAGACAAAGAAAAAAGAGAGGTCGACCACGTGAAGTTCTGAAGAGAACATCGCAGGGGGAGGCTTAATTAGCGGGCATAAGATCCCTTCACGAGGTTGATAAATTCGCCGAAAACAGTGAAACAGGGCGAACTACTGTACAATGCGAGGCCTGTGTGACGCATACCGGCACAGGTAGGATGTAAAAGGTTGAGAGCTGACCCGTCATGTTTATCCTGTGCCAGGCGCTTGCAGCTCTCATTAAGAATCCATAGACCCCCTAAACAGAAACATTTTAACCTCTCACATATTTCTATTAATTTAGAGAAGACCGTCCAGGAAGGGTACATAATGGGGAAAAGAAAGAGAGGAAGACCAAGGCGAAGATGGCTGCAGGACATCATTGATGATGAATGGATGCATCAGCCTCGGGGTATCTTGCTTACAACCAAGAGGCCTACAGGAGAGCTGTTAGGGAGGCAAAGTTCCTCAAGGGACACGCAAATGACTGACTGACATACGAGGGATGATTTATAAGTTCTCAGCATAAGGTACAAGTACTTGAAACACAGTTGATATTATGTGCATTTGTAGATCAGGTTAATGTAAGATTAAACACCATATTTCAAGACATTAACTGCAACCATTTTTTTTCTACAGGCTACTGAAGTGATAAGAGGTGACAGAAACTGAGAAAATGGATAAACTTTCTCATCAAGCAGTCATTCGCTACCTCTGCATCAAGGGCTTATCATCGAAGGAGATCCATGAGGATATGGTAGAGATTCTAGGGGAGAGTGTCCCTTCTTACAGCACAGTGAAGAAATGGGCAGCTGAATTCAAACATGGAAGGGAGAGTCTGGAAAATGATCCCCATCCAGGAAGACAAAGAACGGTAACCACCGATGAAACCACTGGCAGAATCCATGACATGATAATAAGGGATCGACAACTAACTGAGCGGTACATTGTTACTGAGTTGAGCATCTCCCAGGAACGTGTTCATGCCATTATTCACAATGATCTTCAAATGACAAAGGTTTCTGCTCGATGGGTCCCGATATTTCTTTGAGGTAATCACAAACGACAACGTCTCAACATGTCAAGAGACAATCTTAGCCATTTTTCTGCAGATCCTGAAAAGTTTATTCGGCAATTTGTGACTATGGATGAGACTTGGGTTATCATTTTCAACCAGAAACTAAAGAAGAGTCAAAGCAGTGGAAACATCATGGATCCCCACCTCCAAAGAAAGCAAGAGTTGTTCTGTCTATAGGCAAAGTGATGGCTTCCACCTTTTGGGATTCAGAAGGTGTGCTATTGGTACACTATCTTCAAAAGGGCAGAACGGTTACCATGGCCTATTACGTTAATCTTGTGAAGCAACTGCGGGTCAAACTGAAGGAAAAGCTCCGAGGGAAATTGACGATAAGAGTAATCTTTCTTCAAGACAATGCTCCAGTTCACAAGTCGGCGTTAGCAATGGCTGTCATTCATGAATGTGGCTTCCAGCTTCTTGAACATTTTTCTTTTTGCCCAGATTTGGCCCCTTCGGACTATTACCTGTTTACCAAACTCAAAAAAGGAGCTCAGTGGTCCCAAAGTTACTTCAGATGATGACGTCATTCATGCTGTAGACGACTTTCTGCTGGCACAGAATGATGACTTTTACAAAGTATGCTCCAGGATCGCTGGACTAAGTGTATAAACTTGCAAGGGGACTATGCTGAGAAACAACCACAAATTTTTCTTAAGCTTGAAGGGGAATAAAAGGCGACCTGGCGTGATGCTGACCACATTACCCTCTATGAAAATATTGGCGCTAACCCCATACCCCCGGGTTCCTCCATGGTGTAACAAGGTTTACCTTACCTTTACTATAGCGAATAATAAAAGCAATAACAGCAACAAATTAATAATAATGATCATTATTACCAAACTCAAAAAGGAGCTCAGTGGTCCCAAAGTTACTTCAGATGATGACGTTATTCATGCTGTAGCCCAGAAGGCTGGTTAGTAAAGAGGATTAAAGAGAGAAAACTGAAATATTTTGGACACATTAAACGTCATGATAATTTAGAGAAGGCCGTATTGGAAGGATACATAATGGGAAAAAGAAAGAGAGGAAGAACAAAACGAAGATGGCTGCAAGACATCGTTGACGATCTGCAAATGGATGCATCAGCAGCAAGCCATCTTGCTCACAACCGAGAGGCCTACAGGAGTGCTGTTTGGGAGGCAAAGTTCCGCAAGGGACATGCAAATGAATGATGATGATCATCATTAATTATAATTGCACTCATCTATTGCTTAATTAAGCATACAGAACATAGACTCCAGACATCCACTGCCACGTCAGTCAGAAATTCCAGCTCACAATGGAAATCCACCAGAGGACGGAAAGGAAAGGCAACTCTCTTAATTTGATGAGCTCTCTGGGAGAAACTCACCGCCCGTGGAGTGAGTCCTAGCTCTCCACTCGGGACCCACGACTTTTCGTGCAAACAAAGGTCTTAAGCCGGCCCCGACATTTCACGCTTGTACTGGCGTGTTTATCAGCATGAAAAGCAAAGTCTAATTTGCCCGGGCTGAGCGAAGAAGAGCAGTGCTGTTTGTTCCGAGCGAATCTCTGTGAATGTCCGCTGACACGGAAACAGAACAGAGAGACGCAGGACTGGGGACCGTCACTTCCTGCAGGTTGATTAGTTTGTCTTGTAGACTGTGTCCAGATGAAAATCCCCCCCAACTCGCGGTCGTTGATTAATTAAGTCCGTGTTTTACCTGACTGGCATAAATCTCAGATTGAAGTGTTGCCAGGTAAAGTTTTAGTTTCTGATTCGTCGCTTGGCTGGTTTTGTGTTGTGTTATTGATAAATCAAAGTCCTTCAATTTTATTTCGACGTGTGTATTAGTCACACAAACAAGGCACCGATTAGGCCTGTTTGAGATCGGTAATAATTGAATAACCTGGGGTTTTTTTCCCCCCAGTAGGCGACAAAATAAATGAAGTAATAAAGTGGATCAAGCGTAACAAATCCTCGATTACCGCAATCAGCAGAAGAAAATTTCAGTAATTTTGTAGGGACGTATAATTTATGAGCCTTATTACCTATTTATGTGTGTATATATATATATATATATATATATATATCAAGCTCCCCCCTTTAATCTTCTTCTTTTTCTTCTTCGTTCAGTTTCGTATACTCAGCTTTCTAGACATGAAGTTTGGGTTGCCTCCATGAATCCTGCCGTCAGCATGAGGCCTTCGTAGGAATCCTAGAGTTTCTCCTCCATGCTTCTCTCTTTGGGTCATACCTGGGCTCTGATGTCTCTGTACATAGTGCGGATCTGTAGTGTGTGTTCAGGCAGGAGGTATGGGGACCTTTCTGGCCCAAACGTTGGGCTTTTGGTAGAGCCTTTATCTTGTGGAGATGAGCACTAACCCTGTTTGATCGGTACATTGGTCTCTGACAACTGCTTGTCATGTTTGTTCTATCTGGAAAATAAGGCTTTTTTTCCATTTCATTATCAGACACTCCACGTGTTCTAGCATATTTTTGCTACTATCTTGCACGATGTTTCTAAGAAGGTAGTTTCTTTTTTACCCCCTTTTCTCCACAATAACACTGGCATGCAGGTAGATCCTGCACATCTAAGCGAAATCATTACTCAGAGCGATATTTAGCAGCAAAAATAACTAATGGAGAATGTTTGAGAAGAGCTGGAGAGACAAAAAAACCTTTTCAAAAAGATAAGTGAGAGACAATGTACTTTCATAGGACATGCAATGAGAAGAGGGGGCATTGAAAATATTATAACAACAGGAAAAATAGAAGGAAGAAGATCAAGAGGAATGATACTGGACACTGACGAGATGGTGTGAGAGGAGATCACCAACTGAACTGATGGCCTGCATGAAGGATCGGGTACTCTGGAGAAGCATAATAGCCAACGCCAGTCGGCACGGCACCTGATGATGATGACGATTCCTTGTAGTTTCTTTGTACCAAAATTTCTCACAAAGCTTATTCTGACAGAGCATGGCCCCATATTCATGGCAAAACTGCTTCATAATCCGTTGCCATTAGCGAATTAATATCTGAGAGATACCCACTTAATATATTCTACGTGCTTTTCCTGTATCTCCATCGGCGTTCATAGACTTTTAAATACGCCTTGTCAGGCAGTGTTTTCATGAGAACTTAATAAATATAATAGTGTCCGTAATGACTGATACTGGGTAGTATTGTATGGCAGAGCACGGCGTGTGTGTGTGTGTGCGCGTATGTGTGTGTGTGTGTAAAATTGATTTGTCATTTGGGTACCATTTGTTTCTTTTATTCCCTTGGTTTATACTTGTATACTTCTGAGAATTCGTAGAATCAGTTCTTCTAAATCAGTCCCGTCCAGCGTCCAGTACTGGGAATTGTATTACAGAAGAGTATTAATGGAATTATTCTTAATTGGTGCGGAGGAAAGTGGCACATCTTCTCTTCCCCCCGCCCTCCCCCATCCTCATTCCTACGCATATCCCACAGTTCGCTTGTTGGGGCCAAATCTCGCCAGATTGTTCGGCACGCTTCAACACTGGGCCCGCCAGCGGCGACAACTCCTCCAGCGACGTTAGGATTATCACCGAAGGGGACACAACAACCTCACGATGAAAGAATCAAGACGGTGCTGCACGTGCAGTGTCGCTGACGAAGGAGGAACCCGCAGTGCGTGCCTGCAGCGGAAATCTGTTGCAGGGGGAGCTAACTTGCTCTTATTTGTCCCGCCTAATTTGGTGGAAAAGTGGGGGGGGGGGGGGGGGGGGGGCAATTTTCCGCAGGCTCCCCTTTACTTCCATGCTAGAACTGTCCCACGCCTTCCAAGTCGGAAAGTCTGCTTTTTAATCATAATTGTCTCTTATTGGAATTGGAAGTTTGCGCGATTTTAAATTTATAACATTAATTTCGTTTGTGTTAATGTTATATTCCATTTGCTATGTAAAGGTTAACTTTTTTGGCTAGCTGCGCCCCTGGCATGTATGTAATGGAATTCCTTGTAGGGTACAATTTGTCCTCTGTTCAGCCGACTGTATCTATGGCTCTGCGATATACAAGATACATAAACTCTGTTGTATGTTAACACATGTGTTCATACGCCGTAATTTGATACGCTTGACTAGACAATGTCATGATACTCTTGACTAGACAATGTGAGCTTTTGAAGTTCAATTGAAATAGTAGCTTTCTCTCACAAAGAGTGACAAAATCATGAAAGTAAACTATCACAATTAGTGACAAAATCATGAAAGAACACCATCATAATGAGTGACAAAATCATGAAAGTAAACTATCACAATTAGTGACAAAATCATGAAAGAACACCATCATAATGAGTGACAAAATCATGAAAGTAAACTATCACAATTAGTGACAAAATCATGAAACTAGACTATCACACTGAGTGACAAAATCATGAAAGTGAACTATTACAATGAATGACAAAATCATGAAAGTAGACTAGCACATTTTGGTCTACAATGCCACGAAAACGATTTGTCTCTGTTGATGCTGAGCAGTGCCAAAAAAAAAAAAAACCCAAACTGGTTTAGTGTAGCAAACGCTAAAGTTGACAATATCAGCAACAATGATGATATCAGTGTAAACGTTAGCTGACAACTGCATTAAGTTGTGATAGGTGCAGTGACATTAATAGACTTCAAAATGAAAAAAAAAATGTTGCACAAGTAAAACGGGCATTGATTGGGTAAACTGGAAACAAATAGAAGATCTTGATTTTGCAAATGACATAACTCTTATCAGTGACAACGTATATTCGACGCAAGAAAAAATAGATACCCCGTCTTCACAGCCTAGTAAAATAAGACTTGAAATTTGAAACAAACAAGGAAAAAAAAATTATGGAACTTCCCATTAATCAAGAAGAAAAAATTTACGTAGAAGGAACAGCTTTTGAAGAAGTACACCAATTTGCATACCTCGGCAACTACATAGACAATAGAAAGGAAGTTAGAATTGCAAAAGCAGCATTGACCTTCAAGAATCTTGAGAACAAATGGTATTCAAAAGTTATAAGCACAAAAACCAAGATTATTCAGCTCAAATATAATTTCTGCCTTCATTTATGCATGCGAAAGTTGGAAAACAACTAAAGAAATAAACAACAAATTAGACTCTTTTGAAAACAAATGCCTAAGGAAAATACTCGGTATAAAGTGGAACGAATTCAAGAACAACACAGAGATAAGACAGATGACTGAACAACAACCAGTCTCATGGGTGATCAGGAAAAGGAGATGGACATATATCGGTCACGTGATGAGAAGAAAAAGAGAATCCCAAAACAAGCCATCAAATGGAATACAACAGATCAAAGAAAAAGTGATAGACCACGTGAAACTCTAAAGATGACCTTGATGGCCTGCATGAAGACTAGTAGGCGTAAAATCCCTAGATGAGATTGAAAAGCTCGCCGAAAACAGGAAAACTTGGCCAACTACCATGCGAGCCCTGTGTGACGTTTAACGGCACGGGAAGGATGTAAGATGTAAGTGACATTTAATATTTTCCAAGTGAAAAAAAAAATAGCCTGAAAAAAAAATTAACTGAAAATATTATTATGCAAAAAGAAAAATGGTTATATCTAAGAAACAGAACCTACCAAATTGCAGTATAAAATGTAACGGAGCTACTCTATAGTAGGTGCAGAAATTCAAATACCTTGGAGCAGTAATAACTTCAGATGGGAAATGCAGAACAGAAATTAGGAACAGAATAGGCCAAGCAAAGACTGCATTTCAGAGAATGAGAAACATATTATGCAACACATCCTTATCAATGAATGTTAGAAAACGAGTCCTAAAGTGCTATATTGAACCTATCTTGTTATATGGAAGTGAATCATGGACAATAAGCAGGTCTGCACAAAAGTCATTGGAAGCAGCAGAAATGTGGTTTATTAGAAGAATGTTGCGAATCCCCTGGACAGCAAAAATAACTAATGGAGAATGTTTGAGAAGAGCTGGAGAGACAAACAAATCTTGTCCAAAAATAAATAAATAAAATAAATAAGAGAGACAATGTAGATTCATGGGACATGCAATGAGAAGAAGGGGGCATTAAAAATATTATAACAACAGGAAAAATAGAAAGAAGAAGATCAAGAGGAAGAACAAGAGAAATGATACTGGACAGTCTAACGGGATGGTGTGAGAGGAGATCACCAACTGAACTGATGGCCTGCATGAAGGATTATGTAATCTGGAGAAGCATAATAGCCAACGCCAGTCGGCACGGCACCTGATGTTGTTGATGAAAAAAAGAACAAACGAAAATCTTATAATTTGATTTTTGATCATTAAAAAAAAAATCCTTTTAGCCGAAGTGACGAAAGGTGTTGAGGACATCATCGCATCGGTCTGTAACCGCGGTACAATGTGGCAGTATTTGTCACAGAGCAAAAAAGGCTAGATTTAGACAAAGGGGGACTATCGCTTTAAACGGTGTAAAATAAGAGTAGCTTCCCTTGTTAGCACTTTTTTTTTTCCCACACGTGCTCCTGGGGTTTTGTTAAAAGAAGTTCAGGGAGGGAAGTTTAGTTTAGGAAACTTCGGTGTCAAATTTTAGGGTGACAGTACGATGACTGAGCGATGTACCCTCGCACGGAATCTGTGATTTTGTCTTAACTGAAGGTCATAAACAATTAGTTTTCCCACGTGAGTTTGGACTTCACGGGTTAGAAACTTCGAGAAGCGCTAGAAAATGTTAGCCTTATAAAACCAAATCGTAGAGATAAAAAAATCAGGTTAAGGATAATCAAGGATAAGAAATAGCTAGAATGCAGATTATGTTTTGATCATAGAATAGTTGAGTGTAATTATGTCTAGTAGTAGTTTCAGTTGACTTTTGTAGATCTAGAGTGTAAATAGATAGTTCTGTCCTTTTTTAGGAGTTTTAGGACAATGTAACGTCCTTTTTATGACATTTAGTAAGTCAGCCATCATGTTATTTGTTTGTCCGGTTTATCGGACAACATGCTAGTTGTTAGATTTTGTTCTATATGAGATATTTCAGTGATGTGTGTGTGTGTGTGTGTGAGATTCCAGTTATTCTGATTATTTTTCATGCATCTGTAAGTATGACTCGTTAGTAGCGACTAGTTCCTTCCATTCTATGGCATAGGTTCTCTAGAGACTCCATATGGAAAACAAGTTCTTGCCGGGAGATGAGTATTGCTTTTGCCTGTAATTGTCAACTCTGCCATGTGGCAGTAGTATCTCATCTTCTTGATTCATCCCTCATTCTATCCATCCAATAAACTATGTTGTGTGTGTTAAATCTACGCTCTTCGTGGTTGCTCCTCTCCGTTGAGTTGTTGTTAACGTTGGGAGGCTGCCAAGTCTAGTTTTGTCGTACTGTTGTTATCTTAGTGGAACGCGTCGTGTACCTGCGTGCTGCAGTGTTTCTTAGCGTCTATCAGAGAAACAGAAAATCTTAGATCAGGTTCATTAAAGGTGAATTATAGAGAGATTCTGTTAAGCAAGCTTTTCTACTAGATAACTTGTAGAGACAACAACAACACACTTCATCTTCTTTGCCGAGAAAAAGGCACAATATACGTCTTTAACGATATGGTTTTTTTTTCACTCTCGGAGTGGAGCTAAAAAAGCAGACTTTACTAGACTCCACCGTCATGGGGACTATAGCAGTCTCTGCCCTGTTAGGCCAATCTGGGCCTGTTACTGAGGATACCAACGGATATGCGGGATAGGTGTCTTGGTGGGCTGTGGGTTCGCCAGATCTGACGGCTAGTATGTCAGTTGTGGGTCGAAGACTGCCAAATCTGACAGCATCTTCGTACACATTAGCTTTCGTTGGACACACATCTATGGTCTATGTACATTTTCCATTTCTTCACCCGTTATTATTTTTTTTTTACGAGATATATCTCGTACTAACAACGAAACGAAGAAATGAAGTCATCCTTTGAATAGACAGAAGCTAGTCTGTTAGCGAGGCAAACTCCAGGCTGAACTTAATACCTTGCTTCACCGTGTATTTTATCTTTTTATTCTCTATCTCTCTCTCATACACACTCTCTCTCTCTCTCTCTCTCCCTCCCTCCTCTTCACCGCCACAGCCAATATAAACAAACACACTCTAAAACTCAAGGGCGCATGCGAATGTCAAAAAAGAAAAAAAGAACAAGAGAACACCAGACAGCAAGACCCACACATTGTGTGCCCAGGTGAGTAGTTTTGCTGGATTAAACTGTCGCGTAGGGTGGACACGTGCACCACGGACACTCGCGCTAATTGGCGTAGCGCAGTCAAACCTGATTAGGCTCTAATCACTCATATAGCAGACTTGATTCTGTCTACAGCCAATGAATTGTATGAAGTTGGCCTGTTAAGGTGGGGAGGGTGGACAGGTGTGGGTCTTTATGTCAGAAAAAGAAGCCAGTCGCTAGCGTTGTAGGAAATTATGCCATTAGTGAATTAATATCCCAGAGAGACACGGGTAAAAAAAAACTCCACTCGCTGAATGACGTATTTGCACAAGGGAAGAACCTTACCACTGTTATAACAAGACGTTATTGGTTATAACAAGACGTATTTGGAGGCTTTTTTAAAATTTTGTAAGTGGACTAAACATTATTATTTTTTTTAAAAAATGGTTGTTTTTAAATACATTGAAATTTTAAGTAGAAGAAATGAATTGGTAAAATCTAGTAAACAACTGGAATATAAAAATCTACGGGAGGAAGTGATAGAAGAGGTTATGATAATGGTGGCGATGATGAGGTAAAAATGACTGCTTACACTAGCGGCGTCCAACATTTTTTTTTAATGAAACGCGACCCCAAACCTGAAAGGATGAGTGTCTGGCGACCCACGGAAAAGAAGATTTCTAAACCTGAAAGGATGAGTGTCTGGCGACCCACGGAAAAGAAGATTTCTAAACCTGCAAGGATGAGTGACTGGCGACCCACAGAAAAGAAGATTTCTAAACCTGCAAGGATGAGTGTCTGGCGACCCACAGAAAAGAAGATTTCTAAACCTGCAAGGATGAGTGACTGGCGACCCACAGAAAAGAAGATTTCTAAACCTGCAAGGATGAGTGACTGGCGACCCACGGAAAAGAGGATTTCTAAACCTGCAAGGATGAGTGACTGGCGACCCACAGAAAAGAAGATTTCTAAACCTGCAAGGATGAGTGACTGGCGACCCACAGAAAAGAAGATTTCTAAACCTGCAAGGATGAGTGACTGGCGACCCACAGAAAAGAAGATTTCTAAACCTGCAAGGATGAGTGACTGGCGACCCACAGAAAAGAAGATTTCTAAACCTGCAAAGATGAGTGACTGGCGACCCACAGAAAAGAAGATTTCTAAACCTGCAAAGATGAGTGACTGGCGACCCACGGAAAAGAAGAGGTTTAAAAGCATTTCCCTGTGCAATCCTGTCAAGTTATTTTGTACTTCAATTTGTTATTATTTTTTTTCTAAAATATTTTAAATAATATCTTCTCGTGACCCTTATCTCACACACCTGGCGACCCGGATGTAGGTCGCACATTAGGACCGCCTCCACCTGATTCTGTGAAACTGCTGGCTGGCACGGTTGCGAAGACACGAAGTTGTGATGAAAATACGCCAATGCTAGCGCGAATAAGAACTTAAGACGCTAAACCAGGGATCTCCCTGCCCTCATTATCACCCCCCCCCCCCACCCCGTGAAATAAAGGTAATGGATAATACTATGGGGTTTTTTTTCCTAAATATTTGTAAATGAATTCCGACATGGGCTAAATACCCATAATTTTTGTCCGGAAGTCTAACAAATGGGATTCTCTCCCCCGTAGTTTCCTACATCAAAGTAGATTAGAGCAGTGAACCCCCAATAACTGTCAACAAACCCTGCTACTCTCTGCAGATTAATCTCAGACAGCACCCACTCAGCTTCCCCAAGGCAACACACATGCTGCCTCTAACTTTTTCCTTCTAATCTTAAGATTGCCTGGACAAAAGGAAGAAACGTAGTCGTTTTTGTTTGCTTTTTTTAAAAAAAATATATAACAGACACTTCAGGTTTTTATTTTTCCTTTTAAAATCAATCTTCATAGCATCTTGCTCTGGGATTTTCTTTCCCTCCCTCCCGCACTCTGGTGTGTAATTTCCAGTCTTGTAAATGAGGCCTTCTTCTGTCCATGTCTGGAGAGTAATAAATGAGATGATATCTTGGTCATTATCAAATAGTGCTTTTATCCTTTGAGTGAGTGTCTTTTATTCTCATTAGATTTGTGATGTCTGGAACTCAAGTCTTTTGTTAAGGGAACCTGAGATCAGTCTCTGTCTCTCTCTGTCTCTCTCTGTCTATCTCTCTCTGTCTCTCTCTGCTGATTGTCTATTCTTCGGTTTTTCAAAACCCCTCTCACACACATACGTAAATACAAACACGTTCTTTCTATCCATATATATATCTCTCTCCTCCCCCCACATACACACAAACAAACATAGACAAAGATTCTCTCACTCCCTCATTCAAACACATGCTCACACATGCTGATAAACACATCCCCTCTCTCCTCTCTTTCTCTCTCTCTCTCTCTCCCTCTTTCACCCACATACACACACAAATAAGAAGGCCTTCAAACGTCGTCAGTTCCAGGAATAGTTTATCATGTTCATGATCTGATTTTAGCAGATCTACGAATTCCGACTAAAACAGTTGCTTCAGATGTCTAGGGAGCACGTTCGGTTTATAATTCATGAGCATGTGGGTCTTCAGAAACTGTAGGCCAAGTGGGTGTCGAAATATCTGAATGCCCATGAGAAACGAACTCGGGTGGACTCCTCCAACTGACTTTGTAGCATTTTGAGCGTTTTGAGCGTTTTGAGCGACCTGGGGACAACTGTTTGAAACGAACCGTCATGGCTGATTAAACGTAGTAACACCACTAGGACCCCGAAACCAAACAGCAGACATTACAGTGCCCACGGCCAAACAGCAGACACTGCAGTGGCCACAGGCAAAAAAGTTCTCCAGGGAAGCTGCAGAAATGTGTTCTCTTTGTGCAAGACAATGCTCCTGCTCAGAAGACGTTGGACGTTTTGAAGAAGATTGGGTTTGTATGCATCCTCCCTACTCGCCAGATCTTGCTCCAGTAGTTGATTTTCAGTTCCGCAGCTTTAAAAAAAGCGTTTGAAGGGTAAAGAAATGTTCGAATGATTTTGAGGTTATAGCAGAAACAGGGCAATATTTTAGTGACCAGAAATTAGATTTTGTTTTTTTTTTTAAATAATAGAAGGGTTATAAAAAGACTTGAGAAAGTATATGACAATATGCTGAATCTGGGCTGAATATATGTGGAACAACAGAGAGGATGTTGGGCAATAGATGGCTCACCTGGGCAAAAGCGGGGGGGGGGGGGGGGGGGGGGAAGCAAAGGACAGGAATTTGTGGAAAACCCTTGCGTAAGCCCAATGTGCCCTGGGCGCTTAAAGGTTCAGAGAGAGAGAGAGAGAGAGAGAGAGAGAGAGAGAGATATGAAACAGCATGCAAGTTTAATGCCGCTAGTTCATTTTCCTCTTTGTCGGGGCCTGTACGTCTTCAGCATCCCCTTATACCTTCTCAAATGATGACCTTGCTCAGCCCTACATATTTCTTTCCCTACCTCTCTCCTCACGTACATAGAACCGTTCTCAGTGTAGCACCGTCTTGAGCAAGTTCTGCCTAGCCCTGTTAACCCCCCCCCCCCCCCAACCCCCACCCGAAAAAACATTTCCTGATGGAAGCCTTGCAGATACCCCCTGTATCTTAGTTACGGCTTGACTCACCATTTCATTTAGAACCCAGCTGCATAATAAGAGCGTATTTGCTCTTGGCTGAAGTTTGGTATTCTTTGCTGAACCAAGCCTTACTGCACTCTATTTCTTCCGAATAATTCATGTATAAGTCAGCCTGTAACTTTCCTGAATGTGTTATTTTATCCTGTCAATTGATGTTCAACTATAACAGAGCTATCTTAATTCAAGAACATGTTAATTTCGGAATCCCTGAACGGAAGTAGTAGCACTATGATTCTGGATGCAAGGAAAAGTGAAGTGCATTTTTTTTGGGGTAGATAATTAAACACAGAAAGAAGTACTAACTATAAAGAAAGAAGATCAACTTACACTGAAAAGAGATTTTGTGTGTGTGTGTATGTAGGAACCAGATTATTAATTTTGGCGAGATCAAAAGACTGAATATTGTGGCACAATTACTTCATAACTGATAAAAACTTCGAGAAATAATGGCTGAGGAGACAGAAACGATAAAAAAAATGAGAGGACAGCGTCGAAAAGATGGATAAGAATGAGTTTACTGGGGTGACACGATGTGAGAATGGATAAGCAGCCAACCTTCCTTGTGGAAATGACACAAAACGATGATGATCGCAATTGTTATGTATTTCGTCGTTCTCACAGACGGCAATTCTATTATAAAAAGTTTCCTCACCGACGACAATTCTATCATACAAAGTTTCCTCACCGACGGCAATTCTGTCATACACAGTTTCCTCACCGACGACAATTCTATCATACAAAGTTTCCTCACCGACGGCAATTCTATCATATAAAGTTTCCTCACCGACGGCAATTCTATCATACAAAGTCTGCCGTCGCCCAAATTGTGCTAGATAGAGGCACGACGCAAATGCTGTGCATGCTTACTCAGGGAAAAAGTGACTGTGGTCCAGTGGATCACAATCATCTTCTGTTGAGAAACTAAGAAACTGACACACTTGGCCAAATCTGGCAACAGGCAACCAAAACACCAACACCCTGTCTCACACAGTGAACCCAAAACTACAATCAAACATCATTACAAGAAAAGCTACAGACTGACCAGCACAACCCTCCATCAAGCTACCTGGTGCCGCACCTATTACACCAGGTACAAGCCGCCATGTTTAGTGTAGGCACAGGGCACTGCCTACTGCGAGCAGTATCGTCCTGGACTTTTCACACGCCCCTGACTGCACATGCGAAACATGCATCCAGACTTTAGAGTATATCCTAGAGATCTACGCCCCCCCCCCCCCAAACCAAGAAGCTCGAACAGAACTCTGACAACAGGAAGCTTGCACTGAAAGGTAACTTTCGGGGCTTGAAGCTTGACTTTCAAATGATTACACAGTTTATCGGGGCAATACAGAGGTCTAAGGCTAGAACCATGAAAAGAAGAAGAAGAAGAAGAAGAAGGAGGAGGAGGAAGAGAAGAAGAAGAAGAAGAAGAAGAAGAAGGAGGAGGAGAAGAAGAAGAATAAGAAGAAGAAGGAGGAGGAGGAGAAGAAGAATAAGAAGAAGGAGGAGGAGGAGGAGAAGAAGAAGAAGAAGAAGAAGGAGGAGGAGGAGAAGAAGAATAAGAAGAAGGAGGAGGAAGAGAAGAAGAAGAAGGAGGAGGAGAAGAAGAATAAGAAGAAGGAGGAGGAGGAAGAGGAGGAGGAGAAGAAGAAGAAGAAGAAGAAGAAGAAGAAGAAGAAGAAGAAGAAGAAAATTATGTACTTTAATATCCCCTAGCACTGCATACAAAACTGAACGACGTAACAACTAGGCACGATATTAATCGAGACAGTTCTACAGAAATAGCCACAACTAATGACAATCACCCACAAACTGCTTTCACGGGCCATCTATCTAATTCTGTGCTCAGCGGAACTCGCCTCTGAAATCTTCCATCTTCACTCCAATCCCTGGAGGGCGCAGGCGTGAAATACGAGCCAGCCAAATGCGAGTGCCGGACCAGCTAATAAGCCCCCAACGCCTTATCCCGCTCCAGGGACATAACAACATGGAGATCTGCTGTAAATCCATATTGTACCGCCCATCGTATTCATTCACTTCTCGTGGGAATTCAGTATTGACAGTTGCAATCATTTTCCTGGCTGAAGTTTAAATACCTTAAAAGTCGCCTTTCATAAATGCAGCAATTCAGGTTTTCAAGGAATGTCTTCATTTCCTGGCGGGTCTGATTATATTATTAATTATTGTAAAATAATGGGGGAAGTGCCATAAATGGCAAATAAATATCGAATGGTCCTTTAACTGCTAAACACTCCTGTAGGCCTCTCGATTGTGAGCAAGATGGCCTGCTGCTGATGCATCCATTTACAGATTATCAACGATGTCTTATAGCCATCATCGCTTTGGTCTTCCTCTCTTTCTTTTTCCCATTATGTACCCTTCTAAGACGGTTTTCTGTAGATTATCTATATCAATATACCTAACCAATAACTGCATGAAATAGGTCTATCAATATACCTTACCAATAACTGCATGAAATAGGTCTATCAATATACCTTACCAATAACTGCATGAAATAGGTCTATCAATATACCTAACCAATAACTGCATGAAATAGGTCTATCAATATACCTTACCAATAACTGCAGGAAATACGGTCTATCAATATACCTTACCAATAACTGCATGAAATAGGTCTATCAATATACCTAACCAATAACTGCATGAAATAGGTCTATCAATATACCTTACCAATAACTGCAGGAAATACGGTCTATCAATATACCTTACCAATAACCGAACGAAATATGGTCTATCAATATATCTTACCGCAGATGCAGGCATGATACATCCCTGGGCATCAAATAGATTGACAACAAACCACTGGAAGACCTAGAGTTCGCAGAGGATATAGCACCACAAGAGAAAACAAACCGACTCCGAAATATTTCTAAACAAATTGGCCTCGAAATCAACTCAGCAAAATCTAAAGTTCTTAATCTCACCAACAAACCGGACAACATTGAACTTAATGGCCATGCTCTTGAAAAAGTCACTAGTTTTACATACCTAGGAAGCAAGTTAACACTCGCGGGAGACATATCAACAGAAATTATGACCCGAATTGCTTTAGCGTCAAACGATTTCAACAAGCTGACTAACATCTGGAAATCAAAACAACTCAGTAGGCACACGAAACTCAGATCAGATCTTCAACTCCTGTGTAGTGCTAGTACTAACCTATGATTGCGAGAGTTGGAGAACATCCCCAGCAATGGAAAAGAGACTAGATGCTTTTGAAAATAAGTGGCTTCGAAGACTGCTAAATATCTGTTGGCACGACTTCAGATCGGTTGCAAGAAACTAAACAAGACTACGTATCAAACTTTATCAGACGACGTCGCTGGAACTACATCGGCCACGTACTTAGAATGGACGAAAAACGACTCCCACACCAAGCATTTACATGGTCACCAGGGGGTAAAAGAAAGCGGGGAAGACCCAAAGACAAACTAAGAAGAGTTATCACCAAGGAGTGTTCAACAATGCTCATCAGAAACACCGAAGATCTAAAGCAAGTAGCAAGGAATCGCCAGACATGGAGAGCCTTGTCTTCCGCCCTATGCGCCGTCTGTGGCCCAAGAGGATCAGCTAACTAACTGATATACCTTATCAATAATTGCATGAAATATGGTTTTATCAGTATACCTTATCTGAAATTTGATGGACATGAAAATATATTGGATAGCAGCAAGAACTGTGAAATTACTACTGACAGCATGTATGGATCTGTAACAAACAATTCGGCGATTTATCGTTTCCTATTGTTCGGTTCCTTTTATTGTATTCCTGGTTCTAAGGACTGTTATTGCCGGAGGTGGGGTGGAGAATTCGATCTCCACTCCAACGGCGTGCGTCTCAAACAGCCTCTGGCAATCAAGTCCAGCTCCTGGCCTTCCTGTGGCAGAACTGTTTAAACTGACAGGAGAAGGGGCGAGGGCGAATATCAGGCGCCTGAAAACCAGATACTTAGGGTAGATGAGTGGCACGTTTGGCAGCTCGTCTACCGCTGTTGGCGAGATTCTTCAGCTGCCGTGCGTAGAGCGGTGCTCCTCCCGGCCAATGAAGAAAGGTGCAAATGGGGTTGCTGCGCAGCATCACTACGGAAAAGGTGGTAGAAAGGATAAAACGAAGCAAATAGTCAAATCATGGCACCTCTGGTCTGGAGGTCGGCCACGTCCTGAGTGCAGTCATATCAGGTGAAATGCATTAACTGCTGGCGAGACTCTTCGAATGACGAGCGTGGAGTGAAACTGCTCCCGGTCAAGGAAGAAAATGCGGAAAAGAAATAAAGGTTGCTGTGCGGTGCCGACGTGAAAAGGTGGTGGAAAGGATAAAGTGAAGTTTAATCGGTATGTCCAGTAGTATCGCTGCGAGAGCTACACATACCACGGCACCTCTGCTCTAGAGGCCGGGCACGTCCGAAATAAACCTACACTGGTAAAATATGCCTAAACCGGCACACACCAGTAGTGGAACTTGATGGCTAGACATGTCATGCCACCTCCGCTCTAGAGGTCGGTTACGCCTGATATACACCCATACTGGTGAATTTTGCCTAAACCGGCTCACACCAGGGGTGAATCTTGAAGGCTATGCATGTCACAGTACCTCTGCTCTAGAGGTCGGTCACGTCCCAAACACGCCCATACTGGGATAATATGCCTAAACCGGCTCAACCCAGGGGTGGAAGTCACTAGTGGTGAGGATTCGTCCTCCTGGACAAAAGCTCCATCCTGGTCACAATTAGGAAGGGTAGCGGCCACGACCACAAAATTCTGAAGTCGGAGACACTGGACCAGGGCAGTCTAGATAGGCAACCACCTCTCACCCGGTGGGGATGTTTGCGTATCCTAATCACGCTGAGGTTTTCCGGTGAGAAAGTCCAACTCTGGACTGGATGGGCAAGCACCTCTCACCTGGCGGTGATACACGGGTATCTCAAAACACGTCGAGGTTTTCCGATGAGAAGGTCCAACTCTGGCCTGGGTGGGCTACCGCCTCTCACCCAGCGGGGATGCACTGATATCCTAAACACGTCGAGGTCTTCCAGTGAGAAAGTCCAACTCTAGACTAAACTGGTGCAACGAAAACCACGGTGTCACGCAATCCGTTTCAGAGACCCACCAAGAATACAGGCTAAAACCCTGGGATACTCTGAACCCCCTGTGGTCCTCTTGTGTATATCGTGTGGTCCTTTCGGGGACCACACAGGAGACCACAGGACCTAACGAGGACCACAGGCGTAAATTCAGTAGGATCACAGTGCGGTTTTGGTGGTAGAAGCGAGCGAAGAAGAAGAAGAAGATTGTATTCCTGATACTGATATTTTATTTCTTATTATTTCATACTAGTGGAATCATAAGGATGTCAGGATGGCTCTATGGCTAAACATCTCCCCTCCCCCCCCCCCTTCCAAAGGGCTTGAGTTTCAATCTAATAAAAGTATGGTTTTATTCCCCATGGAATTTGTTTTCTGAATTAAAAATGTTCTCCATAATCCTTCTTCTTTACTGACCTACCTCCCTGCCTCATTTGTCCTTAACAGTCCACAAAGGGGCATAACTAAAAATATAATTTATCTTCAGGGTTTCCACCTCCCTATGTGGGAGTGAAGACGCTGTCCAGTCAGGTAATTAGCGACCATAGCTGATATGCTAGCGTTAGGGTTAGCGAGCCATAGCTGACCAAGACCCTGCCCCACTTCTCCGTAAGTACCCCCAGTAACAGGCCTAGCTTGGCTAACGGGGCAGGGATCGCCATAGTCCTCATAGTGGTGGAGTCTGCTAAAGAAGTATTCCACACCCCCCTGCTTTTTAACTGCACCCCGAGACTAAAAAAAAATAGCTGCCATAACCCGCTGCCAAATCGACACGATGCTGTCCCTCAACACCTCCACGGCATCGGCTGCAAAGAACACCAGCTCGCAGTTACAGAGAAATAGCACAAGACAAGACAAGACAAGACAATACAGGACAAGACAATTTCCTAGTTTACTCCCAAATTATTTTAGAATCTTCTTTCTCTTTTTGTCTGTATCTTTTACCGTGGTATGTTCCTTTGCTCCTTTCATCTCCTGTGGATGCGCTAGTTTAATTTGTCGATTCTTTTCCCAGTCTTTCTTTGGGAAATTCCGTATGTTCTTGACGTCTTATTTCTGTGGCCATGCTGGCATGGGTGAGGGTGTGTGTGTTGTTTTTTTAGGGGTAAGGCAAGGGGCCTAGAGTTGTATGGCCCCAGCCCCACTGAACAACAGCTCTAAAATAGTATGAGACACGCCGTGTTAATATAGCTCTAAAATACTATGAGACACGCCGTGTTAATATAGCTCTAAAATACTATGAGACACGCCGTGTTAATATAGCTCTAAAATAGTATGAGACACGCCGTGTTAATATATTGTTGCAATGTCAAGTTTATTCAACAGATATTGTTAACTTATTATATTCTGTAGATTTTGTGTTAAATTAGTATATTCTGTAGATTTTGTTATACTGTTAACATGTATCCATCTCAGTCACGGAAAGATTTTGTTAAACTGTATCATGTATTCACTTTAATCACGGAAAGATTTTGTTAAACTATATCATGTATTCACTTTAATCACGGAAAGATTTTGTTAAACTGTATCATGTATTCACTTTAATCACGGAAAGATTTTGTTAAACTGTATCATATATTCATCTTAATCATTTCTGTTTCGTGAAAATTTAAAAAGAAAAAACTGTCTTGAAATTTGAAGAGAAATAGTAATAATAGTAAAAAAAAAAAAAATTCCTGTTTAAAAATGGTTCCTCTCGCACGCGCATTCGTTCTTGTCTTCTGGAAACTTGGACACCGGCGTTCCCGCGAGTATAATTAATGTCCGTGAGTGATACAGAAGATAGGAGGATTAGACCAGATTATGGGCCCGAGTGTTACAAACACAATCTTGAAAAATTGATACTTCCCAAATATCTCCTCCAGTGTGGGAGTGTTCTGGTTTCTCCGGCCAGGGCTTCTCATTTATGGTGTGACCTTACAGGGGTGAAACGACGAGAGAAAGGACATTGAGACGGGGAAGTGGGGGTGGGGGTAGAGGACGGAACTCACAGCGGAAGGATACATTGGCTGAATCAGTAAATATCAGAGTTTCCTTTCTCGTGCTTTAAACTTTGGGAGACTGTTTAGCGCGGAGAGTTATCCCCTTCGACTCCTTTTACTCTAGGGGGCGTTTCGCTTTTTTTTTTTTTTTAGTTTCATGAATATTTCAGTTACCAATATTTCTTTGCGTGTTCTGTTTAGTTCCTTGAATTTTCATTGTTTTCCTTTCACTGTTTTAATTACAGACAAACTACCTCTTTTTGTTAGGTTGTTTTCCCACTTCCTAACTGAACGATAGGATAAAGCTTGTCATAGAGTTCATGATAGTGGAGGCTATCGGGAAACCCATTTCGTTGGTCCACACTGAATCTTTAACTCTTATACTTCCATAAACGATTCTGTTTTAGGGAGAGAAAAAAACCACAATCATGTACATGTAATGTTGTTTTTTTTTCATAGCTGGGAGTTCGTAATTTCAAAATGCTATAAGTTCTAAAAGTAGATATCATGTCTCTTTCCGGTGAAGCAATGGCATCCATAATAAATGACAGCAATAAATGTTCTTGTGTTGTGGGTGTTCTTCAATAGTTAAACTAACTCTGCGTAAATTCTTCTATATCCAGATATGGTGCTTCAGTTTCAGCTGTGAGGACTACGAGCTCACAGGTTACAGGGAGATGAGAAGAAAACGTGGTGTAGCACATTCCAACTGCTTCATCTCTAGACCAACAGTTTTCGACATAATTCTCACAGCATCATCATGTGCTATGCTAGAAAGAATTTCAGATTATGCTTCTGATTTTTATGCCATGTCGGGCACCCTTCTTCTTCTTCTTCTTCTTCTTCATGGAACTGCGGGATGATGTTGTTTGCAGCCGATGGGGCGAAGATGTTGACGCAAAGCATGGTGTCGGACTGGAAGCAGCTTACAGCGACTATTTCTTCACTCCTTTAGTGGAACTAAAAAAACAAAAGCAGGGGGGGGGTGTGTAGTAGTTCTTCGGCAGAATCCACCACCATGGAGACCGTAACAAGTTAGTCAGGCTAGGCCTGTTACTGCAGGTACCAACGGAGAGGTGAACAGGGTCTTGGTGGGCTATGGTTGGTCAGCTCTGAAGCTAGCATGCCAGTCGCTGATTGCCAAATCAGACAGCGTCTTCATTCTCGTTGGGGCGTCCATAAACAAGGGCTTGCTCCATTTTCCCACACGACAAATACTAAGCTCCTTTAGTTCATGTTTTTCTATGTTTTAAAAAAAATAATCTTTGTTCTTTATTTGATCCTTTAATTGTTCTTTTCTTTCTCTTACAACGCGACCGTGAATGTTTATTAAACATGCTCAAATGAGTTTATGTAGAATTATTCCGCTGCAAAGACTAATTTATAAATTAGGAATCTGTAATCAATGTGCCAGTAAAATTAGAATTTTAAAAAGGGTTTAACTGTATGTGTTTAACAGTTTAACACAAGAAACCATTGATGTTTCTAGATCTCGCCATTTTTTTGGGGTGGTTTTTTATGTGCCCATAAAAGGCGTGTCGTATGTCTGTTTGTAGCGGTGAGTGTGGGTTCCATTGTGCTGCCTGTACTGGGCTTTTGGTGTCAGTCGAAGACATGATCTGCAAGAGACACACCCGGAGACACCTCCATGGTGTGAAAAGAGCTTTGTCTGTGGGACACATTTGTAATTCGTAATGAGCGACAAACTGACGTTTTACGCCGCCATTTTACGACTTCTTATTGTGGAACGTCTGTTTTACTTCCGTTCTTTAAAAACAAAAACAAAACAAAATACTGGACTTCGATTCATGCCTTTTCTTTATTCTGGAGTTTTTCTTCTTCTTCTTCTACTTCTTCTTCTTCTTTTCCTTTTCTTCTTTGTTTTTAGTTTAATGTATTTTCCCTGCCTCAGAAAAGGTGTCACACCCGGGGTGGATACGGAGGCATTGTCAAAGATAACATACATTTCCAACTGTCCTTTACTTTTAGGAATATTCTATGTTATTAGAAGGTTGGGGGGGGGGGGGGGAAAGAGGGGTGTGTGGGAGGAGGAATATGTGAGAATTAACAGTTTTGTTCCGTTTTTTTTTTCCCCCAAGGATCTGCAGTTAAAAATTTATAATCACTTGATATGAGTTTCAAACAATCTGTGGGTATGAAGGTGTTTTAAGAGCTGGCTCCTTCGACTTGAAATGTGGGGCCCAGGAATGATCTCTCCATTGTCCAACCTAATCTTACATCTTACCCGTGCCGTTAAACATCACATAGGGCTCTCGTGCTAGTTCGCCAAGTTTTCCTTATTTTCAGCGAGCTTTTCAACCTCATCAAAGGATTTTATGTCCACTAATTTGTCTTCTCCAATGCCATCTTTAGAGTTTCACGTGGTCGATAGCTTTTTCTTTGGCCTGTTGTGTTCCATTTGATAGTTTGTTTTGGGATTCTCTAATTGTTTCTTCTCATCACGTGTCCAGCATGGTACTGATGATTTTACACTTATCTTCGAGATGAATCATCAAGTTGGTACTGAAAGGTTTACATTTGTCTTCAAGATGAATCATCAAGTTGGTACTGAAAGGTTTACACTTATCTTCGAGATGAATCATCAAGTTTTGGACTTTTAAACTACGTATTTTGACTAGCCTTCTTACACAGCTCGACAGATATTAAGATTTTGGTCATTTGAATCTGTTAGTTCTTCTGCATTTCTTTGGAGTGGATGTCAGCATAGCTCGTCCTCTGGCACCTATGTTTGAGGTACCATGTCTGCCTTCTATCTCCACCATTTCTGTGATATCGCCTACGGACGTAGATAATGTCTCAACTGCTTTCGTGCGTAATGTTTTGGTTTTCCCATTTATACACTATTAGCTAGTATTGAAATGTTAATGCTGTTTTGAAAGGGATTTTTATGGTTTTTAAGCGATGTTAAAGTTTATTTTAAACCATTATCTCTAGCGACCTCTAGCGGGGGGGGGGGGGGGCACTGCCTGAAAAACACTAAGTGTGGTGCTAACATATGAAAGACCGTCAGAGAGAGAGAGAGAGAGAGACAGACAGACAGACAGATAGACAGACAGACAGACAGAGAGGCAAAACGGACAGGCAGGCACGCAAGCATACAGACAGACAGACAGACAGATAAGCATGTAACAAAATCGGGGGAGGGAACTCCAGAAATTCTTGTTTGATATTTAGAGAATCTTAACAGACCTTTCTACAAGCGGACACTCGTCCACCGGAGAATTTAGTCCCTCGGTGAAGTTAGTTCATGCGCTTGATACCAGCAAATATCGGAAGGAAAATTGGTGTTCACAATCAGAGCTGACGACCTCCTTTCATCCTGGACGTCAGAAGGAATCCCTTAATCACTGATACCTCTTGCCACAAAAAGAAGGGCAACACAAGGTCATAGAGAGCAGACAATCCTGACCACTGTAGGATTTGTTATCGGAAAATAATAACCACGGTACCACCAAGGAAGTCCGAGTCTGTATTTAATGGACGAGAAAGTTGCTTTTGTTGTAGGAACCTGAGAGATCCCTGCAGGGGTTCACCAGGTTTCATGGGGCTCACCTGGACTTGGAGTTGTGCATCGTTAGTCGGGGGGGGGGGGGGGTGGCGAGGGCGGCGAAGACGTTGTCGCTGTTTGATGTGGCAATCAACGATCCATAACTAGTATGCTAGCGTTAGGGTTGGCGAACCATTTCTGACCAAGACCCTGGCCTACCTTCCCACTGGTGACCCCCAGTAACAGGCCTAGCTTCTCTAACGGGGAAGAGATCACCATAAGTCCCCACGGTGGTGGAGTCTGCTAAAGAAGTATTACACACCCCCTTGCTTCTTAGCGGCACACAAGGACTAAAAAAAAAAAAAAAGCAGCTACCATAACTCGCTCCCACGCCGACACGATGCTGTGATTCAGTAGCTTCATCAATACCTTGAGCTGCAGAGATCACCATCTCGCAGTTGTGTGACAGAAAACAATACACAACAAAATAAGACAATGGAAAGCAAACCTTGACATAATATTTTGTTTATTTTCAGAAAGTGTGATTCTGACATAGTCGAAGAGTAAAGGTGCAAGCACAGGTGTCCTTGAAGGCAAAATGGAACAATATGTATTAAAAAAAAAAAAGGTTTAGGATGTGAGGTAGCTGAAGTGACTCCAAGAATTATTCAGGTTGAGGGACAGATAAGAGAGAGAATAAGACAAATAACTATAAATGTATTAACATAACTTATAAGCGCGACTGGTAACTGCCAGCTAGCGTTCTTTGCAGCCGTTGTTGTGGAGATGTTGAGGAGCAGCGTCGTATCGGCATGGGAGTGGGTTATGGCAGCTACTTTTTCAGTCACGGAGTACAGCTAAAAAGCGGGGGGGGGGGGGGGGGGTGCGCAATGCTTCTTTAGCAGATTCCACCACCATGGGGACTATGGCGATCCCTGCCCCGTTAGCCAGGCTAGGCCTGTTACTGGTGGTACCAGCGGAGAGGTGGGACAGAGTCTTGGTCAGCTATGGTTCGCTAACCCTGACGCTAGCATATCAGCTGTAGGTCCCTGTCTGCCTGTACTCCAGGAGTGAAAAACTATCTGCCGTAACCCGCTCCCACGCCCATACGATGCTGTGCCTCAACACCTCTACAGCGTCGGCTGCAAAGAACAGCTCACAGTTACAAGGAGTTCGTACAAGTACAAGTCTAATTTATGTTGCTTGAGATGGATGAAGAAGGCTAGCTAGTGAAGAGGATTAAAGAGAGAAAACTGAAATATTTTGGACACATTAAACGTCATGATAATTTAGAGAAGACCGCATTGGAAGGATACATAATGGGAAAAAGAAAAAGAGGAAGACCAAGACGAAGATGGCTGCAAGACATAGTTGACGATCTGGAAATGGATGCAACAGCAGCAGGCCATCTTGTTCACAACCGAGAGGCCTTCAGGAGTGCTGTTTGGGAGGCAAAGTTCCGCAAGGGACATGCAAATGAATGAATGAATGAATGAGATGGATGAAAGCAGAACCGATATATTTTGTGCCAAGTTTATAAAGGTAAAGGTAAAAGTAATCCTGTCATGCCTTAGAGGCACATAGGGATATGATATTAGTGCCCATATTTTCCTTGACCTGTCAGGACACTAGAGGGTGATATGGTCAGTATCACGCTCGGCTGCCTTTCCTTCCCCAACTACAGAAGAAGTCGGGTACCCATTTTTACAGCTGGGTGACTGGGGTGTCTCCGGCCGGATTCGAACCCCCAACTTTCGGCAGGAGAGACCAGTGCACTAACCACTTTGCCACTTAGACCTGCTTTCTTTCTTTGTTGTAAAGCTTGTAGTACAGAGAGTGGAAACACAGAAATGACAAGAAAATACTCATAAATATATTCGGTGAAATCTCCAACAAATTCATTGAAATGCCCATGTAGTTTAATTTGTTTTTTTTCTTGTAATAGATCAATAAATTTTTAGCAAAAACAGCAACAATAAAAAAAAAAAACTTGCTGGCAATACGTCTTGCCTTTATTTGATATCAGAGCTGCGTATTTGTGATCCTGTTCAACACTTGTGGCTGACGAATACATCTTAGCGGCTGATGGTTAAATACCTGGACGAGAAGCCTTGATCTTTTCAACTTCAGTTGACAGACATATCACTATTTGTCTAGTCACATACAGGACCCCCCCCCCCTGGTCTCCGTTATTGCCACGCTTCTGCAGCCCCTCCATGTTCCTCCACGCTAAAGCCCCCTTGGTATGATTTTCGGTCTCAATTCTGCGGTAGCTCGCATACAAAATGGCGGTATTGTCCTCAGCGATGAGGTCCCGGTAAATGTGGCGACAGCGAGAGAGTGCACCGGGTGAACTCATCTCAACAAAATCGCAGAAGGAGGTGCACCAACTTTACAACCTCACCCGCAATTACTGGCTGTCCCCGAAACGCAGCGCGCTCGGAATTTCAATCAAATCAAAACTTCAAGAGAGCTGGCGAGGGCATTCTGTGGAGAATTTTGTTGATTTCTCGAATACAAAAGTACTCTTAATTCATTATTCGTGTTAAAAACATTTTTTAAAAAATACTGACGGCCGACTCGTCTTGCCAGGACTAGCCGGCTATGATGGCCCTCTATTCTTGTACATTCATCTCAGTGCATCGTACTCCGAACAATGAATCCACGTTGATTAACCAGGATTTCAGTCGAGTGACCAATCTAAAAAGCATACTTCCTTTCTGAAAACCTAACTTGTAAATACATGACCCTGTACTGGCAGGTCATCAGCTCTGTGTACAGGTGTCGAAATTAATACGAGCTGTAGTAAATATGGGGTCGGCATGTCCCCCCGCAGATACACAGAACCCATTATTTATTTCCAAGAAAGAGTAGGATAGTGAAAGTGAAAAATGAAGGATATCTACGAAAAGAAATGTTTTTAGTTAAAATTTATGTGTGGGTGTTGCTGTGGGTCCCGGGTACCCGTGGGTCGTGTCCCCGTTGGTTGTGCCCTGCTATCCGTGGGCTGTGCCCTGGTACCCGTTGGCCTGCCCTGCTACCTTTTGGGTCGTGCCCTGCTACCCTTGGGCTGTGCCCTGCTACCCGTTGGCTGTGCCCTGCTACCCTTGGGCTGCTCCCTGCTACCCAAGGAATTTGCCCTGCTACCCGTGGGCTGTGCCCTGGTACCCGTTGGCCTGCCCTGCTACCTTTTAAGTCGTGCCCTGCTACCCTTGGGCTGTGCCCTGCTACCCGTGGGCTGTGCCCTGCTACCCGTTGGCCTGCCCTGTAAAGTAACGTTGTGTTGTAATATATGCCGAAGTATTGTTTTATTGATCTTTGTGATATGTTGTATCTATTAAGCTCCAGTTGAATTAGGACGATTAAGATGCCGTCAATGAATGGACGCTCAAAGAGAGGGTTAATGTATAATTACTTGCCGTCATTCATAAAACCAGCGTAATTGAAACTGAAAATATTCACACAGAATCTCTTGTTGGTGCTGAAACAGCCATCCATAACTAGGTCATCTCGACCAGCAGTTCCCAAACCTATGTCGCGATCCCCCACCCCCCTGCCCACATATCAATTTTCTAAGTGGACCCCAACATGACAGTTCAAGTCTCCTTAGAAAATTTAGGTTTATTAAAGACGTATGTAAAATACTAGACATATAGATTACGAGGCATATGTTTGTGTTTTTAAACGAATGCCATGCGGAGGATGAATGTAAGGACCCCCCACCCCCCGTAAACTAGTACTGACTTCAGAGGCCCGTGATCTGAAAAACTTTTAGAACCACTGCTATAGATGGTTGGCTGAGCGGTTAGGCGCTCGGTTTACTGAACCGATGGTACCGGGTCCATTTCCAGTACTGGGGGGTTTTTTTTCTGGTACGCACCGAAAAGGTCCCGGGGTTCACCCAGCCTGTATAAATGGTTACCAGAGAAATCTAGGAAGGTAAACGCGGCCAGGCGTTATGCTTGCCAACATCCCACTTTCATGTGCCGAAGGTCATGGAAAATACGGGCCTAACACCGTATTCCTCGATATGCCTTAATGGCATGGAAACGGGAATTTTACCTTTACCTGCTATAGAAGAAAGGTTACGCTATATCTTTGATGTCGCTTCTCCTAAAAAGTCCGACCAGGAAGATTTGGCAGCCAAGGTCATTGTGAAATAGTGAGTGATGCTTTTTTTTTTCTAAAAACTATAAATTATTTTTATATATCCGATGAGGAGTGAGTTACTTGTTCCATGAATATGGAATTTTCTGTAGTCTCTCTCTCTCTCTCTCTGTCTCTCTCTGTCTCTGTCTCTCTCTCTCTCTCTGTCTCTGTTTCTCTCTGTCTCTCTCTGTCTCTGTTTCTCTCTCTCTCTCTCTCTGTTTCTCTCTCTCTCTGTTTCTCTCTCTCTGTCTCTCTCTGTTTCTCTCTGTCTCTGTCTGTCTGTCTGTCTGTCTCTCTCTCTCTCTCTCTCTCTCTGAACCTTAAGTGCCCAGGGCACATGGGGCTTCCGCAAGGGTTTTCCACAAATGCCTGTCCTTTGTTTTTTTTTCCCGCTCTTGCCAAGTGAGCCCTCTATTGCTCAACATTCTCTCTCTTGCTCTTCTCCATGTCTCTTTTGGTCTACCCTTACTTCTGTCTCTGTCAGAATGTAAGGGCAGAATGTAAGACGGGCCTGCGTGCCCAATTCTTTACCCTTGAAAAATAAAGATTATTCATTCATTCATTCATTCATTCATTCTGTTCCCCTGTGGCGTCCATCGTAATGCTATTTTTGGTAGTGAGTTGTCAGTCATTCGGAGCACATGTCCCAACCATCGTCAGCGTCTTTCCTCAGTAATTGCTGTCAGTGACTTCATCTGCATTTCTGCCAACAAGATGTAATTTCTTATGGTGTTTGACCAAAATATTCTTCTAATTCTTCGTAAACATTTAGTCTGGAAAGAATTCCGCTTAGTCTACAAATGATGTTAAAAAAACAGAGTCGATCACTTTCCGTATTTTCATTACTCATTCTTGAGTCTCTTTACATTTCCAGAGCCAAGTAATGTAGGTTGTCTCTTCAATGTGGTCATTATGAAATACTATAATTCAGCAACAAACTATAATTCAGTCCTAAACTATAATTCAGCCCCAAACTATAAGTCCAAAACAAACTTTTTTTTTAAACGAGGAAAGAATTTTGAAACAGGGGAGTTGTTGGGGGTGGGGTGGTGGTGGAAGGGAGAGGGAGGGCGCAAGGTCTTGATCATTTGCAGTTACTGGTCCTGAATAACCGCCTTATATTTCAAGAGAAAAAAAAAAGACATTGACGGTCAACCAGACCAAAGCTTGAAATTCTCCAATGAACGCGTATGTTATAGAGTACTGTTGTATGGCAGAATGACCGGACTGGGCTGAATTTGTTGGACAGTTTGGGTTTAGTAAAATGCTATGATGGATTAGTTGTGAAAATCGAAGATTTCGGGGTGTTAGCGTCATTGGCAAGGGACGACCGTGGTGAATGTATGTTGTTTTTTTTCTTTCTTTTCTTTGCAATTTTTTTTAAAAGCGGCTTGAGTTTTACGTTTATGCAAACAGACTGATGGACAGACAGACAGACAGACAGATATAATGATTCTTTCTTTCTTTTTTTTAAAAATCAAAATGAGCATTGCCAACTACCATTAGAAATCTGAGTTAAACACCCATGGAACGCCCGAGATGATGACGGATAGACGCTGTGTGTAAACACTGAATTTCCAGTCTCCTATACCCAGTGCTTGAGAATAATATGCATCTTTCCCCCCAACTTTCGTCATTTTCTAATGTTAGCAGAGCACGTTTCTTTGAAGAATGCTAAGATGCCATGGACAGCTAAGAGATCAAAAGAAGAGATCATGAATGAGGCAAAAGAGTGGAGACAAACTGTAACAAAATACAGGAAGAGACGAACCAATTTCTTAGAACGCGTCATGAGAGCGGGTGGGTTGGGGTGTTTGATGGCAACAGGGATGACAGAGGGCAAGAGAGACCGAGGCAGACAAAGAGAGAAGATGATGGATGGACTGATGAAGTGGCCTTGGGAAATAACCCGAAAGATAACAGGTCCGGGTCCTAAGTAACACCTGGAATAGAGAATCTTGGACAAGCATGACTGCCAACGCATGTCGGCATGACACTGGATAGATAAACCAGAACATACACACACAGACACATACGTATGCACATACACAGAAAGAGAGAGAGAGAGAGAGAGAAGTAACTATCTCATGTGAAGACCAATATAAAACGCCTGCTATGAAATGTTAAAATAAGAAGAAAAAAGAAACTATACTTTTCAAATGGTACATTCACTTTTTTAAAAAAATCTGTTTGATTCATGCTCTGCTCTTTACCTGAAGATTCTATGTTTGATCCATACTTGTTCTTTACATGAAAATTCTATGTTTGATCCATGCACTGCTCTCTATCTGAAGATTATATGTTTGATCCATGCCCTGCTCTTTATTTGAAGATTTTATGTTTGATTCATGCTATGCTATTTATCTGAAGATTATATGTTTGATCTATGCCCTGCTCTTTACCTGAAGATTCTATGTTTGATCCACACACTGCTCTTTATCTGAAGATTCTATGTTTGATCCCTGCTCTGCTCTTTACATGAAGATAATATGGTGATCCATGCCCTGCTCTTTATCTGAAGATTCTATGTTTGATCCCTGCTCTGCTCTTTACATGAAGATAATATGGTGATCCATGCCCTGCTCTTTATCTGAAGATTCTATGTTTGATCCCTGCTCTGCTCTTTACATGAAGATAATATGGTGATCCATGCCCTGCTCTTTATCTGAAGATTCTATGTTTGATCCCTGCTCTGCTCTTTACATGAAGATAATATGGTGATCCATGCCCTGCTCTTTATCTGAAGATTCTATGTTTGATCCCTGCTCTGCTCTTTACATGAAGATAATATGGTGATCCATGCCCTGCTCTTTATCTGAAGATTTTATGTTTGATCCCTGCTCTGCTCTTTACATGAAGATTATATGTTTGATCCATGCTCTGCTCTTTATCTGAAGCTTCTATGTTTGATCCATGCCCTACGCTTTATCTGAAGCTTCTATGTTTGATCCATGCCCTGCTCTTTATCTGAAGATTATATGTTTGATCCATGCCCTGCTCTTTATCCGAAGATTCTATGTTTGATCCATGCTCTGCTTTTTATCTGAAGATGTTTTTCAACAAACCGGCAAGTCGTCTCCACACTACCTTTCTGAAACGGGTCCCCAATATATTTCATTTCCTTTTTTTTCTAAAGAGAATGATACTTCAGTATCTTTTTTTACCGGCTTCGCTACGTTTGTAAAGTGAATACGCCTCATAGCACTTGGAGAAGAGCCCTGCTTGCATGGTCAAAGAAGTCGGACAGTAGAACCGAAGCCAGTCTCCAGCCGCGACTGATATCTTGTGTCCTTTAGTTACAAAATGGAAAGCCGCTGAAGAAGACTATGAAAATAATGAATCATATCCTGCCGGGTCGCGTTTTGACACCTAGTCAATCAAAATTATTTCTCCCTGATGGCCGTTTGTTCCGTGTGTACTTGACTTCCTGTGGAATCAATGCACTCACCGGAGCAATCTCTGCATTCAGCAGACTATATGAACCGACTCCCCAACTCGTCGGTCGCATATAGCGTACAAACGTATGAAGAGTTAAAGAAAAGTGAGAGAAAACGACCTATCAATGGCCCTGGAAACTGCAGTCGATTATACTGGAGGTATCAAAGCAAAACTGGCGTACAGTATGGAAATATGAATAGCGAGCCGTTAGGATATAAAGAAATCTCTCTCTGACATTCGGGGGCTGCAGTTGTTGGCCAATGATTTTGACAGACAGCAAGGGGGAAAAGCTACAGCGTTTCTATAGATTCACCAGGCCGAATTAATATAGTGATGTCCCAGAGTGCACGTCAAAAGGCCCGGAATGAAACAGCGATACCCAGATAGAAATAGAAAGAAGGGGGGGGGAGGGGGGAGAGAATAATACAACTCGGTAATCGATAGAATGCAGAGAAACATCTTTTCCCTTTCTCAGGAGCGCCAGCGGTTGTTTCGCTCTGCCCTGGAAGCTGGAAGTGAGTGTGGCACACACACACTACGACCTGAATGCTAACGAGTGCACAGCATTGGTTAGATATCTCACGCCGGTATGGTTGGCAACACTAGAATCTATTATCCCCCTCTGTTCTTGAGAACTCTCTCAGGCTGTCACCATGGATTTTTATGATTGCTTCGGAGCTTAAATTTGCATTGAGACTTCGCAAAATTCTCCCTCTCCTGATTCACTTTGTTTCTACTCTTTTTCTTTTTCGCTTGTTCCATTGTTATATATATAAATATATTTTTTCCTCTCCCTTTTGTTTTGTTTTGTGTGTTCATCTACATGCCGAGAACAGAAAGCAATCTGTATTCTGAAAGCGGGTATAACAATGGAAGCAAAGAAGTATAAAAATTCTGACAGTAGAGTGAACGTGTTCGCGCCATTAAGGGACACAACAGTTGTCTGAAAACAGCAGTTGCTGCAGAAGAAAGCAAGTGCAAAGAGCAGTACAATGGACATGATGCATGGAGAAGCAACAGACTTTTCATACGCTGTTGTTGCTGTTGCTATCGCTATCGCCATTGTGTAGCTGTATTTTAGCTGTGATGCGATAGCAACTGGAGAATACTATCATGATGAAGAATTCATATATATAAGATAGTAAAGGTAAAATTCCCGTTTCCATGTTATTAAGGGCCGTATTTTCAAGACCTTCGGCACACGAAAAGGTCTGGCCGCATTTACCTTCCTAGATTTCTCTGGTACCCATTTTTAGAGGCTGGGTGGACACCGGGGCCTTTCTGATGTGGTGGTACCAAGGGAAAAAAAATCCCTAGTGCTGATCCCGGTACCACCGGTTAGTAGACCGAACGCCTTATCCACTCAGCCAACCTGGCATCTCGTATCTGACGCGGAGTGTGCAATCCTTTACTTAGACAAGCTTAGTGATAGGTTGGCTTCTCAAAAAGCTCCACCACTCTGATCTATGATCTGCTGACTGTGCCGCATAGGACCACTAGAAGTATAAATTGAGGGTACGACATGACCTGTGGAAAGCTTTGGCTCCATGCACTGCCAAGACAACTTTTGTCTTCCACACACGTCGACTAGATCGTCCAGTTATTTCTCGTGTTTCAGACAGTTAAGGACAACATCTTTTTTTTTTCTCTCTCTCTCAAGATTACAGCACCGTTGCTGCTAGCACTGTGCACTAAAGAGGATTTCTGTTAGTTCCTGTAAGGTGCATTGCGTAATATCAGTTTCCCAGTGTACGCTGGAGGGTAACTTCGGTGTTTGGGGATTAACAGCCTAGTCCAAATGTCTCGGGGTGTGGGGCGGAGTTGGATTGGTAATTGACTGTCAGAACTTGACGTTATGGACAGCCTTTCACTTGATCCTAGTTGGTTTATTGACCCCTCTGTAACTATGAACTTTACGTCACGGATACTCTTTCACTCTGTCTGCTAGTTGGCTACTGACCTCCCTGTACCTGTGAACTTGACGACGCAGACACCTTTCAACTGATCTGTCTGCTAATTGGCTACTGACCTCCTTGTACCTGTGAACTTGACGTCACGGACACCCTTTTTTCGCTTGATCTGTCTGCTAGTTGGTAACTGACCTCCCTGTAACTGTGAACTTGACGTCACGGACACCCTTTCGCTTGATCTGTCTGCTAGTTGGTAACTGACCTCCTTGTACCTGTGAATTTGACGACGCGGACACCCTTTCACTTGATCTGTCTGCTAGTTGGTAACTGACCTCCCTGTAACTGTGAACTTGACGTCACGGACACCCTTTCACTTGATCTGTCTGCTAGTTGGTAACTGACCTCCCTGTAACTGTGAACTTGACGTCACGGACACCCTTTCGCTTGATCTGTCTGCTAGTTGGTAACTGACCTCCTTGTACCTGTGAATTTGACGACGCGGACACCCTTTCACTTGATCTGTCTGCTAGTTGGTAACTGACCTCCCTGTACCTGTGAACTTGACGTCACGGACACCCTTTCACTTGATCTGTCTGCTAGTTTACTATTGACCTTCCTATAACTGTGAACTTGACGTCATGGTAACAGTTACCGTGATGAAGATCTTGAAAATTGTAATCATATCGGATTTGGAATGGACTAAGTTGGCTTCCTTTAATGATAGCGAATGATTGGGGGGGGGGGGGGTGGACTAGAAAGCAAATTTTGTCGCCAAGTTTCGTCAGCACGTGAAACATGTTCATTCAGACTACAATGGCGTGGCCGAGGTCACACAACAAAGATCTTCCTTGACAGCCTCTTGGGACTTCGGCGAGATCACCAAATCCAGCGGATGCACCGTGTCCACCAAATCCAGCGGATGCACCGTGTCCACCAAATCCAGCGGATGCGCCGTGTCCACCAAATCCAGCGGATGCACCGTGTCCACCAAATCCAGCGGATGCACCGTGTCCACCAAATCCAGCGGATGCATCGTGTCCACCAAATCCAGCGGATGCACCGTGTCCACCAAATCCAGCGGATGCACCGTGTCCTTCAAATCCCCCTTCCCCGGCGCATTCGCCATAGAAGTTCCTCAAGTTTTCTAGTCTACAGTCTTCACACAAGGTGATAATTTCTTCCCATTCAACATCGGGTTTCTTTATGTGTACCTTGTAATAAATATCTTATACGTGATAGCTCTTATCCTTTGAAAAATCCTTGTCTGCAAACATTGGACTGAGCTGAGTATCGCATACCCGTTTGCTGGTTTATAATTTTGCTTTTCAATCCTTCCGTAGCCGCTTGGCTTTATCCTTGAGTGCTGTTTGTTCCTGGGCAAACATCCAGTACAGTGGTCTGTAATTTTTTTTTTTTTTTGCTTTGGACTCTCTTTCCGGCCTGAGAACAGAACTGGACCCAACATTAAAGAAAAAAAAATAATAATAAAGCAGTAAATAGAACCCAGACAATGTTGAGATTTGTCTAAACGAGATAATTCAATTACTGGTTCTTGAACCCCGAAAAATCTTTACTCGGACCTCCTGAGGGTCCACTGATCCCCAGGTTAAGAACCAGTGATTCTTACCCTTTCTGACTGGTAAGTGAGAATTACCTCTCTCTCTCTTTCTTCTTTTTTTTTTTTTTGTTTGTTGTATGCAGACATAGACCAAAGACTGCCACTTTGTTATTTACTAGAGAGCCTATGATAACTTCGGGGAAGTTTACACTGCAGGAGCGTTAGATTTACAAAGTGAGATTTGTAAACTCGTACGTACGCTTGGGTTGTCTGCCGGGACTTCAAAGATTGAAGAGTTAAAAAGCGCAAATCGGCTTTCTATAGATCATCGCACCGCCGTACGTATGTGATTATGTCTACACTTACGATGAATATAAGGTGGGTGATAGCTTACAAATGGAGAAAAATTTAATCTTAGTCAATTGCTTTTTTTTTTTTTTTTTGCAATATAAAGAAATGGCCAAATTGTTATTTTTCCTTCATCAACTTCACACTTTTGTCAAATCGAATTCTCCAATGTGGTGTATCTAATTTCCCTCTATTCACAGACAAGCAACTGCTCAGCGGCAGTCAAGTGTGCCTTGCCATGCAGACGGACACTCTTTCCGGCTTCGGAAAGTTGTGCATGGAGCACATCTATAAAGGGGTGAAGACGCTGTCCAAAGAGGCAATCAGTGACCCACAGCTGATATGCCTGCGTCAGGGTTAGCGAACCATAGCTGACCAAGACCCTGTCCCACCTCTCCATGGTACCCCCAGTAACAGGCATAGCTTGAATAACGGGGCAAGGATCGCCATAGTCCCCATGGTGGTGGAGTCTGCTAAAGAAGCGATGCACACCCCCTGCTTTTTAGCTGTAATCCTGGACTGAAAAAGTACCCACCACAACACTCTCCCACGCCGATACGATGCTGTGCCTCAACACCTCTACAGCATCGGCTGCAAAGAACAACAGCTCACAGTTACAGGGAGTTCGTATAAGTACAGTTACAATTCCTAGCCTTTGTAGATGTGCTCCATGCACAACTTTCCGAAGCCTAAAAGTGTCCGCCTGCAGGGAAAGGCACACTTAACTGCCGCTAAGCAGATGCTTGTCTGTGGATAGAGGAAAATTAGAAGCACCACATCGGAGAATTCGATTTAACAAAAGTGTGAAGTTGATGAAGGAAAAATAACAATTTTGACCATTTATTTATATGCAAAAAAAAAAGGTACTGTTACCCCCAACACTAAGTTTGAAGAAAATCTGACCATACCCACCCCGGTTCCCCCATCCCTGTTCGCCTACAATCCAACCTCTATTGTGTCTACTCCACATCTCATCATCTCTCATATGTCTGGAATAGAGTGAAAGATGTATGATAAAGGGCAGAATGTCAGACGGGCCTGCGTGCCCAATTCTTAACCCTTTTGAAATAAAGATCAATCAATCAATCAATCAGTCAATCATACCAAATACAAAACAAATATCTCAGTGTGTTTAAAAAAAATAACAAAAATAGTTTATTAAGACACACATCAAGACACTCATCATGAACACACACAAGACCAATAACGGTTCGATCACATTACACACATAAGGACCACAGTATATATGTATAACATAGAAAGCAATGGCATAGCACTGCATCACTGAACCAAAATATGCAAGTCAATATTCAACACTCATATTAACCTTCGTCGTGATAAGAAAATTTTAGCATTCAACAAATCAAGATATATGCATACATATATTCAGCAGTGCATTGAACATTAACATCACATACAAGTAAAGCGTTGTCCAGAGACTGATGGCTCTCATAACAACATTTGCCATGAATACTAGAACATTTAAACATGCCCCTCCGAACAGCTGTAATAGCATAATATCGAAATTCAACATTACATGTATACTATATGTGCATGGCAACGACATGAAAACTCATGGCAAGAAATATACATAACTGAACCATCGTTCAATGCCTCTTACATAAATAAATCAAACCGTGTTGTCAGCATAGACCAAAAACATTGTTATATGACAGCCCATATCTGCTGTATATAATATATATTAACATCATCCCAATTCATACTACAACCTTGCCATACATGCATATGTGTGCACCCAGAACATACACTATCATCCTTACGAAATCATTTCTAATAACCAACCTCATACACAACCAACCTAACTGAGTCCGGGGTGCTCGATGGGATCATAGCCAACAACCACATATCGCATACACTTACAACATAATCAATGCAGGGGACAATAACACTGTATGCACTTCAATATCAAGAACCAACCGCATCCACAAAACCACACGATGGCTCGCCCACCGAGACATACCCCGAACTAACTGGAAAAAATCTTTGCAGCAACTTGTATGCTAAATAGTGTTCACAGCCTAATGTCCCGGCCGCTGACGACAACCTGTTTACACTTTAATCCAATGGTTGTAGATGTCTACACCGTGGCCCGCATCACATTAATTATGGTTTCATCGTTACATAATGTTACATATGTAAAATCTTTTGTTCATAATATTTTATTATTTATGTCCTCCTTTATTAGTTATAGAGATGAAGGTGGTCCATCAACTACTCAAGTACAGAGATGAATGTGTCCCACCAACCACTCAAGCATACAGAAGAATGTGGCCCACCAACAACTCAAATACAGAGATGAATGTGTCCCATCAACCACTCAAGCATACAGAAGAATGTGGCCCACCAACAACTCAAATACAGAGATGAATGTGTCCCATCAACCACTCAAGCATACAGAAGAATGTGGCCCACCAACACCTCAAGTACAGAGATGAATGTGGCCCATCAAACCACTCAACATAGGTAGCAAACGGCCCCTCCTTGTAGAAAACAGTTTCGATCCAGTCATTTATATTTTTTAAAAAAAGCAAATGTTATGTCCTATTTGATTCTCATGCTTTCGATAGGAAGTTTGCTGACCCCTGCTATAAATGACCTTTACCTCACGGCGCCATTTTAAGTGCAATTATAACAGCACTCACTAGTCTTTCATGGTGAAGGGTCGGGGGTTCGAATCCGGCCGGAGGCGCCCCAGTCACCCAGCTGTAGAAATTGGTACCTGACATCTTCTGGAGTTGGGAAAGGAAAGGCGGCCAGGCGTGATGCTCACCATATTATCCTCTAGTGTGCTGACGGGTCAAGGAAAATACAGGCACTAACAGCATATCCTTATGTGCCTCTAAGGCATGACAGGGTTACCTTTTACCATTCGTTAATTATGGCATCGAACTCTTCTTGCAAGAATATTAACTCTTATCACAAAAGATGAGGGCTCAGTGCCAAGTCCTTCTCTATTAAAAGGGCAAACTTCACGCTTTAAATGCTGCGCTGCAAGAATCAAATGTAAAGCTGCTACAAGATGTTTATCATCGATGTTTTATTCATTTATGTATTTATTTTTTAGAATTTCTAGAAGAAGCTTTGGGACATAAAGAGATCCATCTATAGGCTTGTATGACAGGGGCACGTTCATAAATCTGAGCTATAATTTGTAACGAAAAAGCCATTGTTTTCTCGCATGCTCTCAACGCCTTGTATGGCACTACGTTTATGCTTTTTTTTTTAATTGACGTCATAAACTTAAGATAAGCATTTGTCATAATAGGTATCTGTGTAAGCATATCATTCACTCGGGATAGTTTTGATCTTAAAATTTTTGTAAAACAAATAATATTCATTTTCTAATACGCTTGTCGTTCATCATAATGTTAGTTTTGTTGGGTTTTTTTGCGTTATCGTATTTAAAAATATGTCCTTTTTCACCTCTCAGAAATGTTGTGTCCATAAAGATGACGGCTATACATGAATATAAACAACAGTAATCAGACATCTCCCCCGTGTCACTGCGTCAAGAAAGGAAATGTCACAAAGATGGAGATCCAGTCTGAAACATTCATCACTGCGGAAAGATAACTTGGAGCTTTGTTGGTTTTCTAAACTTTTAGATTAAATTTCGCTTTTCAGAGACATTATTCATATGACACGGTGCTTGTTTCGAAGACCAGTCTGATGACACAGTGCTCGTCTCGAAGACCAGTCTGATGGCACAGTGCTTGTCTTGAATACCAGTCTGATGGCACAGTGCTTGTCTTGAATACCAGTCTGATGGCACAGTGCTTGTCTTGAATACCAGTCTGATGGCACAGTGCTTGTCTTGAATACCAGTCTGTTGACACAGTGTTTGTTTTGAATACCAGTCTGATGTCACAGTACTTGTCTTGAATACCAGTCTGATGACACAGTACTTGTCTTGAATACCAGTCTGATGGCATAGTGCGTGTCTTGAGTACCAGTCTGATGACACAGTACTTGTCTTGAATACCAGTCTGATGGCATAGTGCGTGTCTTGAGTACCAGTCTGATGACACAGTGCTTATCTTGAGGACTAGTCTGATGTCACATTTTTTTGTCTTGAAAACAGGTATGATGTCACAGTGATTATCTTGAATACCAGTCTGATGTCACAGTTTTTGTCTTGATGACCAGTCTGATGCCACATTGGTTATCTTGAAGGCCAGTCTGATGTCACAGTTTTGTCTTGAAGACCAGTTTGATGTCTTTTTTAGGACCAGTCTATGTCATAGTTATTACCTTGAAGACTAGTCTGATGACACACTATCCACTTTCCTCATCTTACTTTCTGTCATTCTCGTACTTGTCCACTTTCCTCATCTTACTTTCTGTCATTCTCGTACTTGTCCAATTTCCTCATCTTACTTTCTGTCATTCTCGCATTTGTCCACTTTCCTCATCTTACTTTCTGTCATTCTCGCACTTGTCCACTTTCCTCATCTTACTTTCTGTCATTCTCGCACTTGTCCACTTTCCTCATCTTACTTTCTGTCATTCTCGTACTTGTCCAATTTCCTCATATTACTTTCTGTCATTCTCGCACTTATCCACTTTCCTTATCTTACTTTCTGTCATTCTGGCACTTGTCCAATTTCATTATCTTACTTTCTGTCATTCTGGCACTTGTCCAATTTCATCATCTTACTTTCTGTCATTCTCGCACTTGTCCACTTTCCTAGCTCTTCCTATTGTTTTTGTTTTTTATTTGTAAAACTGAACCTCTGTCTCACGAATAAAACAATTATTAAAATGTCAGTTTGAAAATTGTAAGGAAAGAAAGCTTTCAGTCTTTTCCGTGGTGAATTTCTACTTCATGGATTTGATCATTTGGATCTTGGACCTTCAGACATGAAGTTGGACTTGAGATTTATTTGTATTTATGTTCACTTTATAGAAGCGAAAGTCTGAGAACAAAAATACACCGACAACCTACTTCAAACATTTTTTTTTTAAACTGTAGCTGCGAGCAAGGGTAGTAGAATCCTGTCCCATTTCACTTAGTCCAGCTAAAATGGGTGCTTGACACTTATGTTAGGGAACAGAAGTTCTGGACAAATAACTTAGAGAAGATGAGATCACTGAAAAGTGGACATTCTATAAAGTTCATGATTGTTTTTGTTATTTAACATATTCTTGTTAATGAAGCTATTTTGATTATGTTCTTCGTGTGCTGCCATTTGATGATGATGATGATGATGATGATGATGATGATGATGAAAGTGGCGATATTGATGCCCATACAAACAACGTACGAAGGCCAAGAAACTGGCCCCTAGGCATCAGCTGGTGATAGGAGATCCCTACAGCGCCCTCTCTAATGGAGAACTGAAAGGAAGTTAAGCCGCTTAGCTTGTCCTGTATTTGTAGAGATCTTGTAATCCCCTGTCGCCGCTGCGAAATCCTCATCTTTGTCAGAACTCTGTCCTAGCATCATACCTTTTTTTTTTTTTTTTGGCCGGTTCAATCTGCAAGTATCTGCATCTACAAAGACAGACAAACGACAGACCGCTTCTTAAATTAGAGACACGTCTTCTGCAGACGAGAGTTCAAATGGATGTGACGTAAAGGGCACGCGACTGCCGTTTTTCCTCAGATAGTTTGCTTTCCGGTTTGTTTTTTTTTTGGAAGTGGAGATTAGGAGCTGAAGGCTGTGTTTACTAACTGGATAGACTAATGCTCTATCTTAAGATTTCTTCGACAGTTCTTGTCTTTATCAAACTTCAATGCCGATCTCATTTGATTCGGTAAACAAGAAAACAAAAGGCAATTTGAGGAAGAAGGAAAAATTTAATGAAACATTTGGACCTTTGTGAGCTAATTTAGAATCAGTGGATGGATGGCGGTGATGAGAGTTTTTAACTCACGAATCCAGCTGACCAGAGGAAAGTTAATGGATATAAACATCGGTCAGGCGTGAGCGCATTCTGCGTAGCAACAGATAGTTCCCGGATGGAGCAGAGCCTGAAAAGGGTATATCAATGTCACGTTATGAAAACCCACCATTGTGCCTAGAGCGCAAATCCCAAAGGAGCGCATTACAGACCTTTTACTTTTAGTGCACATTTATAAGCAAATGGTATTGTTTATATATATATATATATATATATATATATATATATATATATATATATATATGAGAATATTCAAAGAACAATCATCACAGAACCAGGCATAAAAATTGGAGGATACAATATTAACAACCTTCGGTATGCTGACGACACAGTACTGATAGCTGAGAACCAACAAGACCTGCAAAATCTCTTGGATAAAGTCGCCAAAGAAAGTGAACAGAAAGGCCTTACTTTGAACATAAAAACAAAAAACAAAAAAGAGACTATGGTTATATCTAAGAAACAGAATCCACCAGCATGCAGTATAAAATTAAATGGAACTATTCTAAAGCAGGTGCAGAAATTCAAATACCTTGGAGCAGTAAACGTCATGATAATTTAGAGAAGACCATATTGGAAGGATACATAATGGGAAAAAGAAAAAGAGGAAGACCAAGACGAAGATGGCTGCAAGACATCGTTGACGATCTGGAAATGGATGCAACAGCAGCAGGCCACCTTGCTCACAACCGAGAGGCCTACAGGAGTGCTGTTTGGGGGGCAAAGTTCCGCAAGGGACATGCAAATGAATGAATGAATGGAGCAGTAATAACTTCAGATGACTGAACAACAACCAGTCTCATGGGTGATCAGGAAAAGGAGATGGACATACGTTGGTCATTTGATGAGAAGAAATGATCAGAGAATCCCAAAACAAGCTGTCATGTGGAACACAACAGGCCGAAGAAAAAGAGGCAGACCGCGTGAAACTCTGAAGAGGATATTGTTAAGAGAGGCCAAATTAACAGGCATAAAATCCCTTGATGAGGTTGAAAGACTCGCCGAACACAGGAAAATTTGGCGAACTACTTTGTGAGCCCTGTATGACGTTTAACGACACGGGAAGGATGTAAGATAAGTAATAACTTCAGATGGGAAATGCAAAACAGAAATTAGGAACAGAACAGGCCAAGCAAAGACAGCACTTCAGAGAATGAGAAACATATTGTGCAACACATCCTTATGAATGAATGTTAGAAAACGAGTCCTAAAATGCTATATTGAACCTATCTTGTTATATGGAAGTGAATCATGGACAATAAGCAGATCTGCACAAAAATCATTGGAAGCAGCCGAAATGTGGTTTATTAGAAGAATGTTGCGAATCCTCTGGACAGCAAAAATAACTAATGAAGAATGTATGACAAGAGCTGGAGAGACAAAAAATCTTGTCCAAAAAATAATAGAAATACAATTTACTTTCATAGGACATGCAATGTGAAGAGGGGAGCATTGAAAATATTATAACAACAGGAAAAATAGAGGGAAGAAGATCAAGAGGAAGACCAAGAGAAATATACTGGACAGTCTAACGGGATGGTGTGAGAGGAAATCATCAACTGAGCTGATGGCCTGCATGAAGGATCGTGTACACTGGAGAAGTATAATAGCCAACGCCAGTCGGCACAACACCTGATTATATATAAATAAATATATATATATATATATATATATATATATATATATATATATAAAAGATTTTTTTCCATTTCAAAGCATCGAGAGAGAAGCAACAGCAACAACAACAACAAATATTTGATACATGAGTGAATATCAGTTGTAAACGATGGTTGTTCAGACATTTGGCAACACACCAAGCCAAATAAAACATTATACATTTCTATTACTTTCAGACCGCCCTGAAAAAGCATTTTTAACATTAATTTTATATCATTTTCCTTTCTGTCCTGGACCATTCTCTTCAAATTGTTCCAGATTTACAAATATTTTCCCCTTTTTGATCATGTCCTCTTTTTGTCGAGATTTCTGTGAACTTGGACTTCCATACACTTACAGAGTTCTATTCAGCACCAGGTTTAGGTACAAGCTAAAAACAATACCTACAGCTTATGGGCAGTGTTTCCCGAAGTGGGCCATAATGCCCCCTCCCCACGTGGGCGTTGGAAAGTACCGAGAGCGATGGAAGAAAAGTGTGGGGGGGGGGGGGGTGTGATGGAATAGAAAGCAGCAGACGGGGGCATTAGTGCCCTCCTTCTTAGCACTTTTCAACCTGATATTGAGAAACGTGTGTCCCTACACGAAACTCACCCATCGCATTAACAATTGAGACAATAATGCAGTAGGTGAGTTATATATGTACACCTTCGTATTGTTAAACTAGTTGTGTAATGCATACCCTAGTTTGATAGGCCATTGTACGAACAGGACATAAGGGAAGGGGGGAGGGTGGAGTTGAGGATCTGGCCTGGGAGAAAAAGGACGGCAGCTCAAACAAGCCTGGGAAACACTGGTTTAAGACCTCAAAATCCAAGGCACCTCACACAACTTAACAGTTTTTTTCCCCCCTCAGAAATGTATATGATCCTGAATACTTTTGTCCGCATTTTACATGTATATTAATGTATCTTAAAATTACTTTAAAATTTTCACCTAAATATTGTTTCCAGGATCTCAGTCAGTCAGTCATCTGCATGTCCCTTGCGGAACTTTGCCTCCCTAACAGCTCTTCTGTAGGCATCCCGAATGTAACCAAGATGCCCTGCTGCTGATGCATCTTGCAGCCATCTTCGCCTTGGTCGTTCTCTCTTTCCAGGGTCTACAACAAGAATACAACTTGTAAATGAGATGGAAGTAGTTAAATCATAAATATGTAATTAGTACATGCTTTCATTGGAAAAAAATTTGTATTTTCACTCTAAATATCTCTATCTCTCTCTGGTCCATGCCAATCAGACATTGATGGCCATTGATCTCCACAACCACCTGTCCTTTGTTCTTTCTACAAGCTGTGTGTTTGGAGCGTTTTCCATGCCTTTCTTTTAGTTCATCGAGTATCTTTGTTTATTTTTCTTCCTCTGTCCCTTTGTCCCTCCAGATTCCCTGTTGTCATCAGGTGCTCCGCTTTGCCTCTTCTCAGAACATTGTCCTACAAGTCTGGATTGTTGTGTTCTGAATTTTGTTGCCATGATTTCTCTCTTTTTACCCAGTCTCAAGTAGAATCTCTTCATGTGTCCTCTTGGCCGTCTATGGTGTTCTCATCATTTTTCTTAGGAACCACATATCCACTGCTTCCAGAAGATGTTTAGTGCTCTTGTTATTAATCTTTTTATTAACACTTTGATCTTAATCAATTAAAAGTCATAAAAGACAAAAATATGTTTTCTGTGACGACCCCGAGATCTCTTTTGGTACACATTTTTCTGGTGTATTTTTAGTAGGGGAGGAGGGGCGGTGGTCAAGCTTTATATAGCTTAGGGCATCACAAAATCTAAATCCGGGCACTGAATGTTTCCTCCTACCACTACTCACTGATTGTTTCTCCCTACTACTATTCACTGATTGTTTCCTCCTACCACTACTCACTGATTGTTTCTCCCTACTACTATTCACTGATTGTTTCCTCCTACCACTACTCACTGATTGTTTTTCCCTACTACTATTCACTGATTGTTTCCTCCTACCACTACTCACTGATTGTTTTTCCCTACTACTATTCACTGATTGTTTCCTCCTACCACTACTCACTGATTGTTTCTCTCCTACCACTACTCACTGATTGTTTCCTCCTACCACTATTCACTGATTGTTTCCTCCTACCACTATTCACTGATTGTTTCCTCCTACCACTACTCACTGATTGTTTCCCCCTTCCACTACTCACTGATTGTTTCCTCCTACCACTATTCACTGATTGTTTCCCCCTACCACTACTCACTGATTGTTTCCCCTACCACTACTCACTGACTGTTTCCTCCTACCACTATTCACTGATTGTATCCTCCTACCACTACTCACTGATTATTTTCCCCTACCACTACTCACTGACTGTTTCCTCCTACCACTTCTCATTGATTGTTTCTCCCCTACCACTACTCACTGATTGTTTCTTCCTACCTCTACTCATTGATTGTTTCCTCCTACCACTACTCGCTAATTGTTTCTCCCCTACCACTACTCACTTATTGTTTCCTCCTACCACTATTCACTGATTGTTTCCTCCTACCACTATTCACTGATTGTTTCCTCCTACCACTACTCACTTATTGTTTCCTCCTACCACTACTCACTGATTGTTTCCTCCTACCACTACTCACTGATTGTTTCCTCCTACCACTACTCACTGATTGTTTCCTCCTACCACTACTCACTGACTGTTTCCCCCTATCACTACTCACTGATTCTTTCCTCCTACCACTACTCATTGATTGTTTCCTCCTACCATTACTCACTGATTGTTTCCTCCTACCACTACTCACTGATTGTTTCCTCCTACCACTATTCACTGATTGTTTCCCCTACCACTATTCACTGATTCTTTCCTCCTACCACTATTCACTGATTCTTTCCTCCTACCACTACTGTTTCCTCCTACCACTACTGTTTCCTCCTACCACTACTCACTGATTGTTCCCCCCCCCACTACTCATTGATTGTTTCCTCCTACCACTACTCACTGACTGTTTCCTCCTACCACTACTCACTGACTGTTTCCTCCTACCACTACTCACTGATTGTTTCCTTCTACAACTGCTCACTGATTGTTTCCTTCTACAACTACTCACTGATTGTTTCCTTCTACCACTACTCACTGATTGTTTCCTCCTACCACTACTCATTGATTGTTTCCTCCTACCACTACTCACTGGTTATGACATAAGGGAAGGGGGGAGGGGGGAGTTGAGGATCTGGCCTGGGAGAAAAAGGACGGCAGTTCAAACAAGCCTGGGAAACACTGGTTTAAAACCTCAAAATCCAAGGCACCTCACACAACTTAACAGTTTTTTCCCCCCTCAGAAATGTATATGATCCTGAATACTTTTGTCCGCATTTTACATGTATATTAATGTATCTTAAAATAGGATTGTTTCCTCCTACCACTACTCACTTATTGTTTACCTCCTACCACTACTCACTTATTGTTTACCTCCTACCACTACTCACTTATTGTTTACCTCCTACCACTACTCACTTATTGTTTACCTCCTACCACTACTCACTTATTGTTTTCCTCCTACCACTACTCACTTATTGTTTACCTCCTACCACTACTCACTTATTGTTTACCTCCTACCACTACTCACTTATTGCTTACCTCCTACCACTACTCACTTATTGTTTCCTCCTACCACTACTCACTTATTGTTTTCCTCCTACCACTACTCACTTATTGTTTACCTCCTACCACTACTCACTTATTGTTTACCTCCTACCACTACTCACTGATTGTTTCCTTCTACCACTACTCACTGATTGTTTCCTCCTACCACTACTCACTGATTGTTTCCTCCTACCACTACTCACTGATTGTTTCCTTCTACCACTACTCACTGATTGTTTCCTCCTACCACTACTCACTGATTGTTTCCTCCTACCACTACTCACTGATTGTTTACCTCCTACCACTACTCACTTATTGTTTCCTCCTACCACTACTCACTGATTGTTTCCTCCTACCACTACTCACTGATTGTTTCCTCCTACCACTACTCACTGATTGTTTCCTCCTACCACTACGCTGTATCTCTCATTGCTCCTTGTCTTTCTCACTTAAAGAGCACCTGCCGTCTGGTATTTCACAGGAAACTCCCATTGTACTTCTCTGAATTTAATGTCGTAGTTTGTAAACTTCACCTGGGACGGCAGTGAGGCTTAGAAAGGAAAAACAAGAAACACAAGCAGGGTAGAGACTAGATTTTTTGCTACGTAAGTTTCATTTGTCAGTGCCGGTTAAGCCAATCTAAATTATGATGGAATCAGCCCTTGAGGGAACCCCTTCTGTAAAATGAAACTATCTGCCGCCTTTCCTGCTTCAATACAATTTTCTAAAGCGACAGATAAAGAAGCATATTTCAGTTTTTTTAGAAAATTCTGTTGTATTAAGTGATTTGTGTCCGTATTCTCCTTTATATCTCCTGTCTTTGGTGGTTTCTATTCAAAGTCTCCATTTAATCTGGTCGTCTAGACGGAATAGCTTAGAGAACTTTACAATTTTTAACTACGCGTGGGCATTTGGTCTTTACGTCCTTGCTAGACCAAGAGGAGTAAATTCCGTTACACCAATTATATACAACGCTTAATGACCACGACACGCGCGCTTTCATTCTACACACAATGACCAAAATCCTGTCATGAAATGGCTTACCAGACAAGAACTGGCCGCCCTCTGTTGTCTGCCATGCTGTGACATGTGGACTCTGGTAATGATGCGAGACTCTGCCGGCCACGAGTTCCTAACAAAGGGGGACCTGTTGATAGGATTCGGGGGACCCTAATCCCCAGATTAAGTTCCAAAGCGGTTCGTGTTTTACTCCTTTCAAGATGTCCAGCGTGGTGGTGGATTATTTACAGGAGAACACTATGGCAGCGCTGGCTTCTGTATACTTCGGTGATTTGGTAGGGAATCACACGATGACAGTTAACAAAAAAAAAAAAAATGCATGACAGAAAGGTTATAAAGTAGATAAGGACAGGCAGAAAGAGAAATTAAAAGGTCGGCCATGGCAATGTTCTTTCTTCGTTTCTTACTGGGAGAATTAGGATAATCCTTTACCATGTGCTGAAGTGATTATTTCTTGATTTTTCCCCCTCCTATTTATACTTTGGTTCAGAAAAATGCACGTTATTTTTTGTTTGTTCTTGTTTGTATGTTAACAGATAAGTTGTATGGTTGTCATGGTACTTACTATGTACTTTTAAAGCAACCAACCTGTTACAAGTCTCTCTAACTTCGATGCAAAAACCCTCGAAGACCAGTACCATGGTAAAGACTATAGACTTGAAACATCAACTCGAATGAAGAGGAAAGAATGTAGTGATAGTTGGAGGTGGGGGGGGGGGGGGAAGAGGGGGAAGGTTTGGTTACTGTGGCTTTACTTACTTTCAGTCGTGGGTTTTAGGAGGGATGTTTCCATAGAGGCTCATCCATCTCTGAGAAGCCCACTGGGCAGTCAGTCAGTCATTTGTAGGAACTTTGCCTCCTTAACAGCTCTCCTGTAGGGCTGTCAAGGCGCCCTGCTGCATCTATTTGCAGATTATCAACGATGTCTTGTAGCCATCTTCGCCTTGGTCTTCCTCTCTTTCCACTGGCCAGAAATCATGACAACTTGAAGAAACGCAGGCTGCAGTTACGGCTTTTCAAAATCACTTTCTTTTGCTTGGTCGCGATAGCAGTTTGCATCACTCACCCCAGATCTCATTTTTTGAACCTTCCACTTAGTAGAGCAACATCGTGTGGTTAATGCGCAACATCGTGTGGTTCATATCGGAAGCCAATGACCTTTGCAGAGAATTCCCTGAGTTCAGTTAATATTTAAGACACAGTACTTTATTTTTGCCATTATCATTTGTAACACTGATGTAGAGAAATGAGAGAAATGTCGAATGCGATGAAAACTGGTTCTAGTAACAAAGGCAGACTGAGGCGCATGGTTCAGTTTTATATAGGAAAGTGAGCAGGAAAAAGAAAGGCAGAAAGCAAGATGAGCACGTGTAAATGAAGAACATACAACAATCCAATATTTAGGCAAAAGACTATTTCAGTGATCACGTATAAAAACAACACAACAGATTTTTTTAAAAACACGAAAAATAGATTAAAAATAAACACTTTGTTTTCTTTATAATCCTTGTAAGATAGACGGGCCCAAAATGTCTCCAGAACTGAACACAGCTGTCCTGCAGATGTTTCTGAAGCGACGTTTCCTAGAAAGATGTTCTGTTTGCTGATATTGCATACCGTGCTTGAAAGAAGCATCGCTCGAAAATTATATAAAGCAAGAGTGTCTAAATCGTTTTATGATTACAAAACTTCAGTTGACTGCCCATTATGTCTCCACACCTACTTGGTAAGACTGTTGAAATCATGCTTATCTATAATCTTCTTAGGTTACAGACATCACAAACTTGGTTTTTAGTTGCATATGGATAAGCTGGAGATCGAAAACGATCACCTTTCCTAAAAATATCCTCACTCTCCATGAGGATTCACATACGAGTCCTGCAGTGTGATGTATTATATGCAAAAGATGCAGGATAATTTATATTGGTGAAACTGACCTTGGATTAGGGGACCGCATGCAGGAACATCTGTACGATATCACCTAGCATGTTTCGAAACCAGTCCCGAATCAATTCGGTGGCTCCAACCACAGAGGCAAATTTGACTTTCTGGTAACAGCCATCAGTGTCACGTCGATGACAGAAGCCGCCTACCGTTTGAGAACCGCTACATTCGGGAATATGGGACGCTGGGACCACATGGTTTGAACTCGTTATTCAGCTACACCTAATATTCTCATCTTCCACAGTCATAATCCCTCCCCACTAAGTTCCATTCCCTTCTCACTTGTTACACATAGTTCATAACCTCCTTTGGAGAGAATGCTCTTTAATATTGTTTAATCACAGCATCATATTATAACCCCTCTACCCTAACTATAATCACCTATTTCACCGTCTCCTGGTTAGGTTACTACTGTATCACTCTCTCTCCCCTCCACGGTTTCCCCACCCATCACTCTCAGTTACAACCCACCTATTACACATCACAAGTCTCCATTTTAATATTCTCTACACTCCACCATGCACATTTCTGAACACAGTGTGGGGCAAGCCACAGCTTCTTACAAATTACATCTAAGTGCTCTGTTCATTTTATTTTATTTCTTTTTTTTTTAAACATAGCATTCAATCGAATTTATAGTTTATCTCCTCTATCTTTTTCTTCACACAATAATTAGTGTATGAGTATATAACTATACACGGAGGCACTCTCTATTTCTTCGTCCTGTGTGTTTTTGTATGGTTAAGGCTCACGCCGAAACGTCACAACTGTGCACTCGTTAAGTAATAAAGCTGTTCCTACTTTTGTCCTAGTTTATATAAGTGGAAGGTTGGCTGGTTTAGCCACCGTGGATGATGGTCAACAAATGGACCGTTCTGACATTGTTAAACGCTTTCCATGAGCTTGGAAGAGCGGTGGACTTTGAGAGAGGTGACTGCTCATCGCTGTCTCGGATGTACGAGTTAGGAGTGAAAAATGGCATTACAAGGACTGAGGGGGGCATTCCCGGCGCGTGAGAGGAACAGCTAGTCAACACAGAACTGGCCACACTTAGTCACTGTACACTGAGGGATACACTGAGGAGAAGATCAGAGCATCTGTGGACGTGCCCGGGAATGCAATAATGATGATCTGTTTGCAACACAACATCGACAGATAGCAGAATAAGGATTAACAGAAAACTCCATTCTAATAATGTTTTAAAAAAAGTAAAATGGTTGGACATTGAATCCTATACCCCTATCATTTGGTGCCTTTTGTGTGGTAATATGCATTCCTTCAGGTGCTATCCCAAGGATATTGACACACATACAGTCATCATCCCCGTCTTCTCTTTGTTGTTGGATTCCAAAAACTGACTTTTGTCTTCCTTGTCTGTACTCTGAGGTGGCTGAGTTGTTAGGCGCTAGGTTTACTAATCCGGTGGTACCGGGTTCACTTCCCAGCAGTTGGTACTTTTTTTCTGTCTGGTTCACATCGGTCGTGGGCCGTGGATATTGTTGTGTCGATTAAGCATTAATTTGAAAAAAAAAAAGAAACAAATGTTTAACATGCAGGGAAAATCTGACTCCGATAAGTTTGATTATAATCTTGACTAGGGTATAATTACACTGAGTTACATATTTAAAAAAATATATATATATAGCCATTTATATATGGATGTTTGTGTGTATATGTATGTATGTATGTTCTGGCATAACTCTCGAACGCCTGTAGTAATTTCAACCAAATTTGACACACATATGATTTACAATCTGGAAAAAATATCTTGGGGGGTAAGACACCCCTAGCACCCCTAGGGGGCCTGGTGATGGAGGTTGGATGGGGGTGACATGTAAATATAATCGAAAACTACTGATATTAGTGTCCAGTCCATAGTTTCCGGGGTTGCTGAGATGAATAGTGACACTTCCGATGTCGTTTAAGTCCATGTTCAGCCCCCATCGGCATGGGGGTCCTAAGGGTGGGGGTGGGATGGGGGTGACATGTATAAATAATCGAAAACGACAGATGAAGCAACTATCTTAACAGGAAAAGGAGACAGTGAAATAGTTTTTATCCCACGGATACCAATAATTCTGACGAATCTCCCTTCTAACTTTAAGAGATTTCAATTTCCAGTGAGTCTTGCGTTCTCGATCACAATCAACAATTCACAGCGGCAGTCTAAACATTATAGAGTAAAGTATTTTACAAATTCACTGTAATATTAATTTAACTCAAAACTTGATTATATACAACATTTTTATTTGCACCTCCAATAGCACGAATAAATAATTTCTTGGGTGAACTCACCCTTGAGCAAGCAACATGAGGCTGTCCGTGGGAGACACGTGGCGATCTCAGATCCACTCCGCAGTATTAATAATTAATAAATCCCCGAGCAACGCCGGGTAATCAGCTAGTGTGGGTATATATTATATATATATATATATATATATATTATATATATATATATATATATAAAGGTAACGGTAATCCTGTCATGCATTAGAGGCACATGGGGGATATGGTGTTAGTGCTCATATTTTCCTCGACCTGTCAGCACACTAGAAGATGATGTGGCCAGCGACACGTCTGGCCCACCTTTTCTTCCTCCAGCTATAGAAGAACTCAGGTACTTCTTCTTCTTCTTCTTCTTCTTCTTCGTTCGCTTCTACCACCAAGACCGCACTGTGATCCTACTGAATTTATGCCTGTGGTCCTCGTTAGGTCCTGTGGTCTCCTGTGTGGTTCACGAAAGGACCACACAAGATCCCCGAGAGGACCATAAGAGGTTCAGAGTATCGCAGGGCTTTAGCCTGTATTCTTGGTAGGTCTCTGAAGCGGATTGCGTGACACCGTGGTTTTCGTTGCACCAGTTTAGTCTAGATTAGCTCAGGTACTCATTTCTACAGCTGGGTGACAGGGGCGTCTCTGACCGGATTCGAACCCCTCAACCTTCACCATGATAGACTAGTGCACTAACCACTTCGCCACTCAAACGCCCTATGCAGCAGAAGGTAACTTGGAAATTTGTGCTCTCACTCTTTTGCAGACATTAAACCATAAACCAGATCTTGCTTTGAAAAAAAGTTCATTGAATATAATATTTCCTGATTTTAATTCGTGTAATTTTACTTACTTTTTTTTACACATATACCTATAAAGTCTTTACCCAGGATGCTTAAAACTCTGTCACAAATGAAATCACTCATCATTTATTTGGCCAATGCTCTACATTGCACACAGTGATCTACTTTTACTTTATAGTTTAAACTATTAAGTATATATATATATATATATATATATATGTATATATATATCCTAAACAGAAGTTTCATTTCGTTTTCTTTCCGCAAAAGATGGATGGATGGATGGATATATGGATGGATGGATGGATGGATGGATGGATGGATGGATGGATGGATGGATGGGTGGGTGGGTGGACGGACGGACGGACGGACAGACAGACAGACGGACAGACATTCGTCTGCCAGTGTTTTTGGTTTTTTTGTTTTTTTTTTACATTTGTAAATATTTGTGAAACAGCGAATGCCATTTACGTTTTTTTTTCTGATGTCAAAATCGTTGAAATTAGAAAACACGATCCACTGACTGCACAAGAAAATCTAGCAGTACCCGTTGAACAGAAACACAGCACTGAGACAAGTCGAGGAAATCATGAAGACTCACGAAGAAGCAATTAGAGCTCTACAGAAAAAACCCGCAAAACAAAAGCTGTGAACTAAAATACATAACAGTAGATACAGTTAATAATCTTACAAGCTGTCACTCAACATTTGTCCTGTTGAACGGCTTTCCTGGAGGCCCCCTCTATCAGAGAGAGTAGAACTTGTCGCGTCATAAGTAATCTAAGTCAGAGCTTTATTTCAATAAAGAGTTCCCCTTCTCTCCTGTGGATCGCTTTCAATAGCATTCCATTGGAAACGTTACCGTCCTTCAGTGGGCAAAAATTGCACACTGCATTCAGCGATGTCCCCCTCCCCTTTCTCTCTCTCTCTCTTCCTCCACCTCCCCCCTCCTTCGCTGTGGTTTTCTTTCACCGATGAGAAAACAAGAGAGAGCAATAATAACCACCTAAAATATGGAAATGAAATGGGCCCGAAGATGCGTTGCTGGCAGTTGAAAGGTCTCCAACAGAGAAAGGCAAAAATTTAATCCCAACAACGTATTCACATGGCTCGTTCAAATTCTACGCTGCTTCAAAAAGTGGGAGATGGAAGCAAGGGGTCTGCTTTGGAGCCTTGTTTCTGAAGTTAGGGTAAAAGCTACGGGTGATATCCGCACAGTCTTCGCCAGCCAAATGGCCGAGCTCGATGGCGAGGGTTTCAATATAGAGGAGTGGAGATGAGAAAGAGAGAAGCCCCGTCTATTTGTTAAGAAGAAATGGAATGGTGGTTAGTTGTAGAAGTGGCTGGGAAAAGAAAACAGTATTGGCAAAAGATGTTTTTGAAATTAGTTTCCATCCTGGGAGAAGAAAGGCACCACACCCCCCTCTAATAATAACATCACAGCCGGGGCTCTTCCTCGCTGCGGTGGCTCCGCGGTGTGTGGTGGAGCGGCCGCTGTTTTTGATCCAGGCGCTGGTAATTGCAGATTTGATCTTTAGCACATCAAAAGCTGTTAATCTCAGCACGTCATTGGCGCGCGAGGACAGCTGAAAAATTGAGGAACTGACAGACTTGTTAATGTTAGCACATCCACAGACACTTTGAAGCCCGAACGTGAACTTTGCTTTAACACTCTGGGACGAGGAAGATTAGACTGTACTATACAAGTAAATATATATCGTCTTACAGCTTTTCTGTGCCGTTAAACGTCACATAGGGCTCACATCGTAGTTTGACAAGTTTTCCTGCTTTCGGCGAGATTTTCAACCTCATCAAGGGATGTTATGTCCTCTAAACTGGCCTCTCTTATGTCCTCTTTAGAGTTTCACGTGGTCGACCTCTTTTTCTTCAGTTTGTTTTGTTCCACTTGACAGCTTGTTTTCGGATTCTCTGACTGTTTCTTCTCATCACGTGACCGACGTATTTCCATCTTCTTTTTCTGGTCACCCATGAAACAGTTCGTTGTTTGCTCATCTGTCTTATCTCTGCATTGTTCTTGAATTCGTTCCACTTATACCGAGTTTTTTCCTTAGGCAGTTGTTTTCAAAAGAATCTAATTTATTGTTTATTTCTTTAGTTGTTTTCCAGCTTTTCATAAATGAGAGTAGATATTACATTTGAATTGAATAATCTTAACTTGGTTTTTGTGCTTATGACTTTTGAATGCAATATGTTCTCAAGAAGGTCAATGCTACTTTTGCAGTTCGAATTCTAACTTCCCTTCTGGTATCACCATCTTGGTCCGTGTAGCAGTTGAGGTATACAAATTGGTTTAATTCTTCAACAGCTGTTACTTCTACGTATATTTTTCCTTCGTGTATGTATGTATGTATGTATGTGTATTAAAAATATGTATGTACATATATGTATGGATGTATGTGCGTGTATACATATGTAAATGTATACGTACATATATATACATTTATATGTGTATGTGCATATATGTGACACCATACATATATACACATATACTTCCATACATATCTGTACATAGATATTATTAATACACATACATATATATACACACATATATATGCATACACATACACAGACATACAAACATATACAAATGCATACTTAAACATATTCATACATGTATACACGTACACATAAACACAAATACATGTTATGGAGGCATATAGTCCATCTCAAACAGATATTGATAAAGTCTGAATTTATAAAAATGAATATTGCTTTTACATTTTACATAAGTTGATAGGACATTCCAAATGTGGGCAGCAGAGTAAGATAAGCTTTTTTTTTTTTTAAGTGTCAAGCCTTGGTTGTGGAAGAATACAATTACTTAAGCACTGGGTGTGTTTTGAGTTGTATTTAAAAAATGACCACAAACAAGGTGAAGCATTGTGCGACAGAATTTTATGAATAACTTCGCTTTGTTGAATAGAAATCTCTTTTTGAGGGGTAGAATGTCAAGGTGTCTGACCTTATTTGTAAAGTGTGCTGCATGTTTGGAACCTGTAAGACTGTAATACTGCTCGTTTTTTGAAGTGAGTAAAGTCTTTTCCTGTTTGACATGGAGCAACCATCCCAGATTGTGAAACAGTAATCCAAGTATGTTCGTATTTGTGATATGTAGTATATTTTTGATGGTAGAACTACCAAACCACCAGTGTCTTTTATCCACGTCTACATTTCAATACGGGCCCTAACACCGCATCCCCAATATGTCTTAATGGCATGGAAATGGGGATTTTACCTTACCTTACATTTCAGTTGGCTCTGACACTGAACTCTTTTAACTGGTTTTGTTCTCAGTGTATTTGTGCCAGTTTCTTCTCCATTTTACCAAACCCTGTTTGTTATTAAAAAAAAAAATCCTTCTCTTCTTCAGACTTTGTCTTAACCCTGTCTATCAAATTTAAATAACAGTGAATGAGTACAGTAAGATTCAGTTTACGAGTATTTATAATTTCATGGGGTTGTTTCGTTTTGTTGCTAACAAGGGATGGTGTACATGTCATTTCATTCATTTGCATGTCCCTTGCGGAACTTTGCCTCCCTAACAGCACTCCTGTAGGCCTCTGGGTTGTAAGCAAGATGGCCTGCTGCTGATGCATCCATTTGCTGATCCTCAACGATGTCTTGCAGCCATCTTCGCACTGGTCTTCCTCTCTTTCTTTTTTCCCATTGTGTATCCTTCAAATACGGTCTTCTCTAAATTATCATGGCGTTTAATGTGTCCAAAATATTTTTGTTTTCTCTGTTTAATCCTCTTTATTAGTCAGCCTTCTTCAATACTAAGTTCTTGTAGTATGGATATATTTGTTCTTTTTTGTGTCCACTATATTTGAAGAACTCTTCTGCAGCATTTATGTGTTTTGTTAAGTGTCCAGGTCTCACAGGCATATGTTGCGATGGGAAAGATGAATGCCCTTAAAAATCTTATTTTTGTAGTTATGTCCGTTCCTTTGCACAGATTCTTTAGTTGTTTTACTTTCTGAAGAGCGATAGATGACCTCCTTTTAATTTCCATAATTGTATCACCATAATTAATTATTAGTGATCCAAGATATTCAAAACTCTCCACGTCTTCCAGTTTTTCCTCATTAATACATATTTTAGCTGACCTGTTTGTTTTGTCAGTTGTCATCAATTTAATTTTCTTCGCATTAAGATAGAGGTTTTGCTCTTCGCTATTCTTACGGACTGATATAATTAGTTTTTCCATTCCTTTTTGCGTTGTGGACGTCATCAGCACTTAAAAACATGGATTGTTAATGTACAGTTACATGGACCCCGGTTATAGCACAGAAAATGTAAATGGTTTGTAGAGGCGTTCCTGGTTATGGTTTTAAGCCAAGAATAACTGGAAAGTGGCGGAGAAAATAAACGAGAACGAAGGAACGAACGAATAAACAAATTTAATCTTCAGGCCCGTTTAAAAAACCGTCCTTTATTATACAAAGTTCACTCTGTTTCAGACATTCTGCATCTGTTAGTATAAATATAACATTTCTTTCTTCTTCTTCTTTCTCCTCAGCTTTCCGAGCCATTAAAGCTCACTGTTGCCGATAAAGTTCGCTTCCGTTCCTCTCTTTTCCTAATCTTCTCTCTCCAGTTGGTGACAGAAATTTCCTGTATATATCCTCTTCTATGTTGTCTCTCCATCCTTGTCTTGGCCTGCCTCTTGGTCTTGTTTCCTTCATCTCTTGTACATACATATTTTTTTTTTAGTTCGTCTGTTCTCTTCCATTTTTTCTGCACGGCCCAACCAAGGTAAATCTGCCCAGTTTCAAGACACTTATAATCCGCTGTGATTGAAATAAGCTGTTAAGTCCAGCCTTCTTTCTAGCTCTCCATTCCCCTGCTGTCATCCTTTATGGGGCCCGAAGATTATTCTTAGGATCTTCTTCTCAAAGATCTCCAACTGTTGTGCAGTACTCTATGTTTCTGATCCATAAATCACGGCTGGTCTTATTACAGTTGTGTATACTGTTATCTTGGTGTTTTGGAACATGATTTTCAGATTTTAACAGATGTTGCAAGCCAACATATAGTTGATTCACCATCTGTGCTGTGTTTTTAATTTCCTCGCTTACTAATGTTGCAGCTGTTGAACACTGAGCCTAGATAACTGTATGTTTCTGTTTTCCTGATGGTCATATTTCTAACAGTTTAATCATTCTCCGTCTGGTCTCTTGATATCTTCGTATAGTCTGTCTTATCTTGGTTAATGATCAGACCCACTTTTGTCTGATTCATATAACAAACATAACTCAGACGGAAATGACAAATGACTTATATTTCATTTTTATCTACTTGCTCAGTGTAGAAAGTAACTACACACATGTAATAAAGTTTCTCTTTCTCTCACTGTCTCTCTCTCCGTCTCTCTATCTCTCTCTCTCTCTCTCTCTCTCTCTCTCTCTCTCTCTCTCGGTCTCTTACATTCATGAATGCCTACCAAACTACTGTTCAATAATGTTAGGCTGTTTAAAACCAAAAAATGGAAACAGAATTATTAATTAACATGTACATAGATGTAACGCTTCGGTTTACAACTTAATTATGCAAAAACATACAGAATAAAGATTTTTTTTAAAAAGACAACAAGAAGATAAAATATAAATTAACATCAGTGATATATTTATTTTTTTAATGGTAGAAGAAAGGAGGCATTTAGCTATGCCTTGTGCGCGTAGTGAAGTGTTGTGAATGTTTAAATGAAGACTTGTAACGTGTGATACCAATCTGACTGTTCCATAATAAGGGAGGGGGAGGAGGGGGGAGAAGAAAGAGAAAGAGAGAGAGAGAGAGGAAATTAACGGTTGTCAAACAGAGAAAAGAGTGATTTGGAACAGATGAATGTAACTGAGATAGAAGGATCGTGATACAGTGGGGTGAAAGTCCTAGAATATCAGCTGCACTTGAGGTAAGAGTAGATGAGGACTTAGGAAGAAAGTATTATGAATGGGGAGAAAGGAAAGGTTTAAAGTATGGCTGAATTTCGAGTTCAGTCCATGTGGATCAAGTATCCCATATTCCTGCATATGTATTTAGCGGTTCTAGAGGGCCAAGCGGATTCTGTCCTCGGAGCGATATTGTTTAATGACTTACTACGAAGTCGGACTTGCCTATGTGGTTAGGGTCCTTGAAATGATTATAAACTGGTTTAGAATGATGGGAGATGTTATAAAGATTTCACGTGAAAACTGTTCTTCTTGTGTACCATTCAGTATGGAAAAGGGGGGGGGGGGGTAATCTTCAAAGTCTTCCTGGATTGATGTTACTACCGTAAGGAAGGGAAGTAATCTTCAAAGTCTTCCTGGATTGATGTTACTACCGTAAGGAAGGGAAGTAATCTTCAAAGTCTTCCTGGATTGATGTTACTACCGTAAGGAAGGGAAGTAATCTTCAAAGTCTTCCTGGATTGATGTTACTACCAGGTGTAGATTATGTTATCTTGCCTTCAGTAAGACTCATAATCTCTGTCTTCATTTTCTCCAGCTGTTATTTCTTTTTGCTATTTTTTTTAAACTGGATTCAGCATTCTCCTCGTGTGCCATAGTTGCAGCTTTGTAATTCTGGGAACTAATTCTCAACAAAGGATAATAAAGAACTCGTTTCTCAGAGTATTTATCTTAGATTGTATCTATGGAACGTTGGCTGCTAATTTTAGTTCAAAATGAACAAATGATGCATACTGCGCTGTTTTCATGAAAATGGAATTTCGGCTTTTTTTTTTTTTTACTCTGGTTAATGTGGTCATGTCTCAGTTTCACTCGTTTCTAGTTATTTCTGGACATTTCTCATTTAACATTTAATTTTTTATTTAGTTTTTGACATTTCTCATTTAGTTTCTTGTCTGCTTAATTTTGGACATTATTTATTCATTTGAGCGAGAAAAAAAGGGGGGGGGGGGTGGCTTGCACATTCTGTGAGACAATAAGTCAAAGAATATCGCTTCAAAAGTCAAAATCTGTCATGGAGAGAGAGAGAGAAAGAGAGAGAGAGAAAGAGAGAGAGAGAGAGAGAGCTGGTGTGGAGAGTGGAAGACACATTAACAGCTTTCAGAAGGCATGCTTTTCTGCGACTGCGCATGCGCGCGACAATAAATAGAAACAATTTGTGAGGATGACAATCGCTGCCCGCCTGCACAATTTCTTCCTGTGTTAGTTACCCGCTTCCGGAATAAGACGTGTCCATTTGCAAGAGCTGGCTTGTCGTTTATTCCGCGCCATGATTTTCTGCTCCCGTCAAGCTGCAGGCCAACGATAACGGTCTCCTTGTTCAGTTCGCGGCATTTTAATGGCGGATTATCGTCGGCAACTTTATCGACTAGAAGACGACGACAGCAGCAGTAAATCTGGCTGCGACAAACACCACGGCTCAAGCTGGTGACCAAACAATGGACATTTTCTGCTGTTGGTCGCTGTTTGTGTGTGAAAATGAGCTCAGACCGTGTCCGGATATCACGAAGACGTTCGGCACGTCCCTTGTGCAGCGTTGGTGCTCTCGTGTGGCCTGGTCACTGTTTGTCGCGAAAGTTGTGAATATTTCGGCGGATGACATGAAAAGCCGTCACCCTCTCCATTATGATGGTCTTGAGAAACAGCAGCAGATTTGTCACTGTTACTATTTAGTGATAAACTTTCAAAAATTTTCCTTTATACTGTAAGGGCGTTGAAATGAAGGTGTTATCTCGGACGGGGCAGTGGATTACGGATGTTTTCCTTGCAGATCTGGAGTGTATCGAAAGGAATCAGTTTCTCGGAAGTCCCTCAGCGTCGTGGAGACGATATCGAATAAGATCCCGTTAGCCAACGCAGAAGGAGCCCTTTAATCTTTCACGAGAAGCAGCACGGGTGAGGTTGGCTAGGCTCTTGACCAGCTTGTGGTAGATCGGCCCTGACAAGTGTATCGTCGCTCTAAAACAGCCAGCCTTGCGCATACTCTGCCGACTGCTAAGAACAACAGTAGGTGCTACACGATCGGTAGTAGACGTCGACTTATTAAAACAGCAACAGCTGCTAGGCGATCGGTAGTAGACGTCGACTTATTAAAACAGCAACAATTGCCAGGGGATCGGTAAAAAAAAGTCGACTACTAAGACCAACAGCAGTTGCTTGAGAATCAAAATACCTCGAGAAAGAATTAACATTCGTTGTCTAAAACAATTTAAAATCTCATTCATTCATTTGCATGTCCCTTGCGGAACTTTGCCTCCCAAACAGTATCCTTGTAGAGCTCTCGGTTGTGAACAAGATGGCCTGCTGCTGATGTATCCATTTGCAGATCATCAACAATGTCTTACAGCCATCTTCGCCTTGGTCTTCCTCTCTTTCTTTTTCCCATTATGTGCCCTTCTATGACGGTTTTCTCTAGATTATCATGACGTTTAATGTGTCCAAAATATTGAATTTTTCTCTGTTTAATCCTCTTTACTAGCCAACTTTCTTCAATATTAAGTTCTTGTAGTATGGATTTTTTTATTCTTTTTTGTGTCCATGATATTTGAAGAACTCTTCTGTAGCATTTACATTCAAAAGCATTTATGTGTTTCTCAGCTGTTTTGTTAAGTGTTCAGGTCTCACATGCATATCTTGCGATGGGAAAGATCATCATCATCATCAGGTGCCGTGCCGACTGGCGTTGGCTATTATGCTTCTCCAGAGTACCCGATCCTTCATGCAGGCCATCAGTTCAGTTGGTGATCTCCTCTCACACCATCCCGTCAGACTGTGCAGTATCATTTCTCTTGGTCTTCCTCTTGATCTTCTTCCTTCTATTTTTCCTGTTGTTATAATATTTTCAATGCCCCCTCTTCTCATTGCATGTCCTATGAAAGTACATTGTCTCTCTCTTATCTTTCTGACAAGGTTTTTTGTCTCTCCAGCTCTTCTCATACATTCTTCATTAGTTATTTTTTCTGTCCAGGGGATTCGCAACATTCTTCTAATAAACCACATTTCTGCTGCTTCCAATGATTTTTGTGCAGATTTGCCTATTGTCCATGATTCACTTCCATATAACAAGATAGGTTCAATATAGCATTTTAGGACTCGTTTTCTAACATTGATTGATAAGGATGTGTTGCATAATATGTTTCTCATTCTCTGAAATGCAATCTTTGCTTGGCCTATTCTGTTCCTAATTTCTGTTTTGCATTTCCCATCTGAAGTTATTACTGCTCCAAGGTATTTGAATTTCTGCACCTGCTTTAGAATGGTTCCGTTTAATTGACTACTGCATGCTGGTGGATTCTGTTTCTTAGATATAACCATAGTCTCTGTCTTTTTGATGTTCAAAGTAAGGCCTTTCTGTTCACTTTCTTTGGCGACTTTATCCAAGAGATTTTGCAGGTCTTGTTGGTTCTCCGCTATCAGTACTGTGTCGTCAGCATACCGAAGGTTGTTAATATTGTATCCTCCAATTTTTATGCCTGGTTCTGTGATGATTGTTCTTAGAATATTCTCGCTGTACAGAGAAAAAAGGTCTGGAGATAGTACAAAGATGGGAAAGATGCATGCCCTTAAAAATCTTATTTTTGTAGTTCTGTCTGTTCCTCTCCACAGATTCTTTATTTGTTTTACTTTCTGAAGAGTGATAGGTGTCCTCCTTTTCATTTCCCTCATTGCATCTCCATTATTAGTTAGTAGTGATCCTAGATATTAAAAACTCTCCACTTCTTCCAGTTTTTCGTCACCGATACATACATCAGCTGCCTTGTTAGTTTTGTCAGTTGTCATCAATTTTGTTTTCTTCGCATTCAGACAGATGTTTTGCTCTTCGCTGTTCTTACGGACTGACATAATTAGTTTTCCCATTCCTTTGTTTGTTGTGGACAGTAATACTGTGTCATCAGCATATCTAATCTTTGATATTTCATAACCTCCAATTTTTATGGCATCATAATACTCTTTGTCTACATCTTCTCTAACATTCCTCCTTATATTTTCGGTATACAAGTTAAATAAGTAGGGTGACAATATGCACCTCTGGCGGACCCCTTGTTTTATGTCAAATCAACTTGTTGTTTCACCATTTATTCTTACTGCTGCTTGTTGGTCTAGATACAGCAGTGATGTTAATTGTATCAAATGTGTTGGAAATCCCATTTTTTCCATTATTTCCCAAAGTTTCTAATGTTGTACACAATCAAATACCTTTGAGTAGTCTATAAAGGATAAGTTATTAAAATCTCTGCATTTTTCTATTTTTAATCTTATATTGAATATATGATCTCTTGATCCTCTTCCTTGCCTGAAACCAGCTTTGACCATATTGACTTCTTCTATTTTCTTACGAAGTCTACCCATTATGATTTTTAACAGAATTTTACTGGCATGACTAATCAGGGCAACAGTTCTGTAATTTGTGCGTAATTTCAGGTTACCCTTTTTTGGCAGTGATATGAATATAGTTCTTTTCCATTCTTTTGGCCATATACCTGAATGCCATATCTTTTTACATAGCGCATGATAGATTGTTGCACATTCCTTTCCTCCTGCTTTAATAAATTCAGCTGTTCTCTCATCACATCCTGGTGATTTACCATTTTTCAGATTCTTTATTGCCCATAAAACTTCTTCTATTGTCGGTTCGGGTTCTTTCTCCTCCAATAATAATTCACAATGTTGATTTCTGCTTTCACAGTCAGTTGTTTCATACATTCCTCTGCAATATTCCTTCCATCTTTTAAATGTACACGTAGAATTTTAAAATGACTATCTTTTGCACTGACTTATAGTAGAATTTTTTTTACCTATACAGGTAAAAAGTGTAAAATTCTCGTTTCCATGCATTTAAGGCATACAGGGGATACTGTACCAGGCACGTGATTAGTGAAATGTTTTTTAAAACTTATAATCATCTTAAACCTTTGTCCCAGTAAGGTCTTAGAGGCACATAGGGATATGGTGTTAGTGCCCATATTTTCCTAGGAAGTACGAAAAAAGGTTTATTTTCACGTATAACCAAAATATAATATAGTTATTTCAGAGTTAGCTCACTTTATTATATTATTGTACTGATTTAACTAGATTCAGGATTGTACTGCCGTGTCGTCAGTATTACTTATCGTAGAAGCTGAACAAACCTGCATTTTGCCTTCATCTTTTTACCAGCATGGCACGCAAAAGAAAGTGAGATTACAGTTCTCATAGATGATCATCAATCTTCATCTTCGACCACACTAACCCGAGAGTGTCAAAGGCACCTGGTGTGGATCGATGTACGAACAATTATGACCTGCAATTTCACCTGAGTGTTTGTATTTCAACATTACAAAAGCGCTCAGATTTTTTGGTCAATTAATTTGCGAGCAGTTATAGATGTGTATAGATGGGCATAAATTGTTGTTTAATTTCCTTGAAATTTTAATATCCTAATTTTTTTTTAAAAGTTATTCCCGTTCAGGACAAATAATAGCAATTTTTCCCGTTTTACGGGAGGTGTCTAGTCCTTATCAGGACGCCTGAGTGGTGTATAGGTTAGTGCTTTCGTCTCTCATAAATAGGGCTGTGGTTCAAGTCCCGCCGGAGACGTCCCAGTCGCGCAGCTGTAGATATGAATGTCCCGGTTACTTCTGGAAAGGGGAAAGAAAAGGCAGCCAGACGTGATACTGATCACATCGCCGTGTTGTGTGCCAATAGGTCAGGGAAAATAAGGGAAGCAACACCATGTTGCTTAGGGTCTTATGACAATGCAAGGCCTATGTTTCAAGATCTCTTTTTGGAGCTGAAAATATCTTCATATATGTACCTTGAAAATGGAAACATCTTCATATATGTAACTTGGAATTGGAAACATCTTCATATATGCACTTTGAAATGGTGAACATCTTCATATATGTACTTTGGAACTGGAAACATCTTCATATATGTACTTTGAAACTGGAAAAATCTTCATATGTGTACCTTGGAACTGGAAACATCTTCACATGTGTATCTTGGAAGGGGAAGCATCTTCATATATGTACTTTGAAATGGTGAACATCTTCATATATGTGCTTTCCCCTTATTTTCGGCCAGGATTCTAGCCATACTAAAATCACTGCGTGTCAGTTTTCTCTGATTTCTCTAATAATAAATACGTCACTGAGTTATGTGTTGTTTATTATACTTGTACATGACATCCTTTCCTCATTTCAGTTCATCTACACCGGTAATTTATCTTAAAATCCTTGGCCGCAGACAATAAGCTGGGACTTCTGCTTCGTATTTTCTAGAATATTTTCCTCCTTTTTATTTTCAAATCTTCTTTGTTTGTTGCCATTCTTTTTGTCTCCTAGACGAAGAAAATCAATAGATCACAAGCCAACAATAAGAAGCTATCCGGGTTTTGCAGCGCACGTCTTTGCTAACTCTGTCTTGGTCAGCTGTTGTTTGGGGGTGGGGGAGAGTGGCTGTTATCACCATGTTGTTTGTTCCGTGTCCTCGTTTCTGTTAATCTCTAGGAAGGTGGAAATCTGAGTTGCACACAGGGGAAGGGAAAGAGGAGTGTTTGATGTCATACATTCTTATGATAAATTACGTGGTCAGATAGTGTGTCCTGCAACTCGCGGAACATCTGTGACGAAAACTCGAAACCTACGGCCTCAGTGCAATTATTGTATAAGGAAAAAAGAAAGTGTCTACTTGACTGCAGTAGAACATGGGCGCGTCTTATAAGGAAAAAAGAAAGTGTCTACTTGACTGCAGTAGAACATGGGCGCGTCTTGTAAGGAAAAAAGAAAGTGTCTACTTGACTGCAGTAGAGCATGGGCGCGTCTTGTAAGGAAAAAAGAAAGTGTCTACTTGACTGCAGTAGAACATGGGCGCGTCTTGTAAGGAAAAAAGAAAGTGTCTACTTGACTGCAGTAGAACATAGGCGCGTCTTGTAAGGAAAAAAGAAAGTGTCTACTTGACTGCAGTAGAACATAGGCGCGTCTTGTATTAGCAAAACAGAACAAAACAACTAAAACTTGTCAACACCAAAGGTAATTAACTACCCTGTTATTCGGTTCCGCAATGTTTATATACCTTATTCCATTTTAATTTGGGTTTGTGTGTGTGGTGAGGGAAGGGAGATGTGAATGTATGGGGATTTGGTTGGAAGAAGGATGGGGATTTAGGGGAGAAGGGGAAGAAGTCTAAAAAAAATTATAGAAATTATAAGATGGAGACAGGTTGTTAGATATTGTGCATTAAAAACAAAACAAATCAAACAAACAAGACTATCACAGATAACAAAAGATGGACTGAACTTCACAAAGAAGAACTAAGCGCCATGCTTCAAGATCTTCACCACGACGAGTTTTTAACATTTCAGTTACGTGTCTCAAGATCTTCACCAAGAGTTTTTAACATTTCAGTTACTTGCCTCAAGATCTTCACCAAGAGTTTTTAACATTTCAGTTACTTGCCTCAAGATCTTCACCAAGACGAGTTATTAACATTTCAGTTACTTGCCTCAAGATCTTCACCAAGAGTTTTTAGCATTTCAGTTACTTGCCTCAAGATCTTCACCAAGAGTTTTTAACATTTCAGTTACTTGCCTCAAGATCTTCACCAAGACGAGTTATTAACATTTCAGTTACTTGCCTCAAGATCTTCACCAAGACGAGTTATTAACATTTCAGTTACTTGCCCCAAGATCTTCACCACGACGAGTTTTTAACATTTCAGTTACTTGCCTCAAGATCTTCACCAAGAGTTTTTAACATTTCAGTTACTTGCCTCAAGATCTTCACCAAGAGTCTTTAACATTTCAGCAAAGTGCTTCAAGATAAGATCTTGAAGTGTTTGAGGGGAGCTTAACTTCGCAGGGTTTCTTTTTGTTTTTTCTTTCTTTCTTTCTTTAGAGATGTGATAACAATAACAACTATAAAAAAAGCAGTTGTCTCAGGAGGCCTATCTCGTGAAGAATTTTCTCTGTGACTTCTAGGTCTGTGCTTGGTCTTTGGCAAGACTGTAGTGTCCAAAGATCCGTAAGTGGTTCTGGGAAGCACGGAGTGCCTGAGACCTGCATGAACTTCGCCTGAACCTGACACGTAGTCGAATCTCAGATAAGTGACTTCTCTTACACTTAATTTTCGTAACCAATATATATATATATATATATATATATATATATAATATATATATAAAAGGAAAATACTTGGCATCAAGAGATAAGACAGATGACTGAACAACAACCAGTCTCATGGGTGATCAGGAAAAGGAGATGGACATATGTTGGTCACTTGATGAGAATGAATGAATGAATGAATAATCTTTATTTGAGAGAAGAATTTCTTTGAGAAGAAATGATCAGAGAATCCCAAAACAAGCTATCAAGTGGAACACAACAGGCCAAAGAAAAAGAGGCAGACCGCGTGGAACTCTGAAGATGACATTGTTAAGAGAGGCCAAATTAACAGGCATAAAATCCTTTGATGAGGTTGAAAGACTCGCCGAAGACAGGAAAAATTGGTGAACTACTTTGCGAGCCCTATGTGACGTTTAACGACACGGGAAGGATATAAGATATTAAATATAATATATATATATATATGTGTGTGTGTGTATTTGTAAATATATATGTACATATATATGTAGGTTTTGAAATGTTCAGAACATAATCATTTTGGCGTCCGATACACTTCTTTGCTGTATATACAAACGTTGTTTGGTGTTACTGATTATGCTTATTCAAAACTAGTAATGCCAGCCATGATAGGGGAAAAGAAGTAAAGGTAGACCAAGAGAGACATGGAGAACAACAGAGAGGATGTTGAGCAATAGCGGGCGCACTTGGGCAAGAACGGAAAAAAAAAAGGCAAAGGATTGGCGTTTGTGGAAAATCCTTGAGGAAGCCCAATGTGCATTGAGCATTTAAAGTTCAGAGAGAGAGAAGGACGGCAGAAGCTGTTCAGTAAAATGAAGCTTAGCAAAGTCTACAAACAGCAAACATCTGCCTGCTAAATCTTCTACATTAAAATAATTGCATCGGAACGTTGAAAACAAAAACAAACAAAAGGTATTCCGATAATGCTACACAGAATTAACATTAAAATGTTAGTAAATGCAAAATTTGTTAGTGTAGTACTTGCTTGTAAACTTCCAGTTATTTTCCTGTAAGAACTATTGCAGTAGCACCTTGTGAACTTTTGTCATTTTAATTTACAACAGTCGAGTCAAGCTCCGACTCGGATATCGTGAAAGCAAGCTCCTAAGATTTCACTAGCACCTGCTTCTAACCATATGTCGCAACGAACCAGCGGTTCTTTTAAGTAGATTATGAAACGGAAAAAACTATGAGTTTTTCAACGTAATAATGCGTATCACGTTTAAAAAGCGATGCGGTTTCATACAGGGGATGATAATGTGTGGGTGTGTTTATTGCTTAGAGTTATACTTTCTCTCTTGTCCTTTCAGTACCAGAGACACATGGGGCTGCTGGTAGCAAGAGATTTCCACTTTTGTCCCGTCTTTCGTTGAACTGTTTAGCTGTCTCCCATGACAGTCCTTTTGCTTATTCTCTTTGCTGTACGTTTTCATGTCAGTCTGGGTTGATCCATGGTTATTTCGACCTGTCAAAAAACTGTTAAGGACGCATGACAGGTAAATAAGAGGACAGGTATCGGTGAGAACTCTCTCTTGGGTTAGTCAGTTACCAATTCTTACCTGCTCGGTGGAGAAGTGAAAGTTTATTTAAAAAAGAAGTACAACTTGACGAAGGTTCACTGAATTATCCTGAGGCAAGAAAATCAAGACCAGGGATGACTGGAGAGCCTTTATCCGTGGCCTATGCTCTCAAAGGAGTCAAAGGCGATGATGATGATGATGATGATGATGAAGAAAGTAATGACCATACTTTTTAAAAGAAATATTTTGATTAAAAAAATTTTTTTTAACGATACATGGGAAATAACTCCCATGAAAATCTTGGAAAATTTTAAGACAAATAAATTGAATTTCGTTTTTATTCAGAATAAACGAACTCCATTTTGGGACAAGGAACGTATATGCGGGGCTGTCTGTATTCGCTATCTTCTGTATCCTGTAAAATGCCTGTATGCCTGAAACAAATTGTGAATGAGTAAAAGGCTTGAGCAGTCACAGAGAAAATGTTGACCAATAGAAGGCTCGCCTGGGCAAGAGCAGAAATAAAGGCAAAGGACAGGCATTTGTGGAAAACCCTTGCGGAAGCCCAATGTGCCTTGGGCACTTAAGGTTCAGAGAGAGAGGGAGAGAGAGAGAGAGAGAATCATAGCTCTCTGGTTCAGATTGTGAAAATATTCTTTAAATAAAGTACAGAAGTATTCTCTGTTTAATTAATGTGTCACAATTTAAAAAAAAAAACCACACACACATACACACTGTGTAGCATTTCTCATTGTAAACGTTTATTATTTCATGTACTGCTGGTTTCTGGTTTTTTTTTAAATAAGTGTTATAAAAGGAAAAACAAACTTGAATAACAATGGGGTAACGAAGAGTAAAACGATCATTTAATAAGACATATAAATTTCATCCATGCTGAAGATAAAATACAAGTTATGACATGCTGAATGCCATAAATTTCATCCACGCTAAAGATAAAGTACAAGTTATGACATGCTGAATGCCATAAATTTCATCCACGCTAAAGATAAAGTACAAGTTATGACATGCTGAATGCCATAAATTTCATCCACGCTAAAGATAAAGTACAAGTTATGACCTCGCTGAATGCCATAAATTTCATCCAGGCTAAAGATAAAGTACAAGTTATGACACGCTGAATGTCATAAATTTCATCCACGTTAAAGATAAAAATACAAGTTATGGCATGCTAAATGCCAGAAATTTCATCCACGCTAAAGATAAAGAACAAGTCATAACACGCTGAATGTCATAAATTTCATCCACTGTTAAAGATAAAAAACAAGTTATGACATGATGAGTGTCATATGGAAAAATACCCACATAAATTAATTATTTAAAACAAAAAGTTATGACTGACACATACAAATAAACACGTATGTGTAAATTTGATGAATGTGGAGACTCAACAAAACTTACGCGACAGAGCGTACTCACATATTTGGGAGAAGTGAAAAAAAAGTTATCAAAAAAAAAAAGTATATATTATTGGAATGATCTGGTTTCATAAAAACTACTATGAGAAACGGAATGGGCCTGTATTATTTTTAAAAAAAAGAAATTTGGAAAACGAAACAAATGAGCGTATTGCACAGTTTGAAAAGCTCTTCTGCGTTAGAATCAGATAATATCTGTACCACGTGAACTCATGAATTTTAAGTAGGAATGTACTCTATAAATTAGACGTTGTTTTCAAAATTCCAAAATTAATGAAACACTTTTTTTTAATACAATCCGTTTGTTTGTGCTGTTGATTTACAGCAAGTCCGTGAGCGCAAGGGCACTATAGTAAATAGGGAATTGCCTGCTGCACTAATGTCGAATAGATAGCAGGGGTCTTTCCTCTGTAGTCAACCAGGTTATTTGAAAACAAAAACACAACAAAAAAACAATAGGCAAATGCCACTTAAATTTACGAAAATACTTCTGAATACAAAGAATATATGCCCGCAAGACGATTCACATCCAAGTATACTGTACACATGATTGTTTGTGTATTAAAAGAAGTAGTATAATATTAACCATTCTTGTGTGTGAGATTGCTTCAGAACTGATATAAGGTAAAGATAATTCTGTCATGTCTTAGTTGAAGAAAGAAAGAAACAAACAAACAAACAAGCAAACAAAGAAGACAGAAAGAAAGAAAGAAACAAACAAACAAACAAATAAAAAAGAAACAAAAAAGCAAAGAAAGAAAGAAGAGGATGAGGAGGATGAAGAAGAAGAGGATGAAGAAGAAGGTTTTCGCAATGAAATTAGAGCTTTTCCTCTGTTTACAAAAGAAAGATTGGGTCTATGATGTTCTTCCTGAGGCCGTCATGACATCAAAAAATCTATTCGAAACTGTAAGTAAAAAAAAAAGAAAAAGAATGTAGTACAGAAACAGAATAAGAAAATATAAATGAAGAATAGGTTTCCATAGAATGCATGTTAAAAACCTCGCAGTGGTATAAAACTGTAAAACAAAACACAGGAATACAAAACAAGTGGATACAGTCGTTGTTCGGCCTGCCATTGATCAGATGACAGATTCACCACACACTGACTACGTCATTTTGCATTTTTTTTTTTTTACAAAAAAAAAAAAAAGCTATATTTTATCTTTACAACAGTTGAACTTTTTCCAGATATGCTTGTTAGATTCCCCACCTCTCCCCCCCCCCCTTCTCTGAAGAAGGCGTTGTGCGGAAATACTGGTTGTGTCTGCTTTCTTTGATTTCTTTTCTCATAAGCTGTTGTTATATCTTGGAAATCTCCATTGCCTGTGCTCGTATTTTCGTTTATTTCATGGAAGTCAGCTTTCATAACCCGAAGTCATCACCGAATGCGGTGAGAATACACACAGTTTTTGTGTACATTACAAGATTTACTGGATCAAGAAACTGTTTTACAAAAACATGTTTCTCTGGTGGAATAAAAGGACAGTTGGTTCATCCTCGTGCTGTCCTTAATTTTATCAGCCCACATCTCCAAGTCCTGCTCCTACTAGGAACGGTAACCCATCGCGGGTAGTTATACAATAATTCAGAAACTATATGTATTTGTAGTAATATCAGAACTATCAACAGACGCTAGGTTGAGATCGCTTTTTTTTTTTTAATCTACTCACAACAAGAAGGGAATGTTGCGTTTCAGTTATTTACCCAACTCCTCGGTTGTAGTTTACGTTATATTATTTCCAGTTCTATGTTTCAACTGAATGCATTCTCTTCGACCAAGTACTCCCCCACCCCACCCTCATCTCCTAAAGACCTTTTCAGTCAAGTTTTATGCCATTAACTTTGCACGTGCCGCGTAATACTGTACGAATTTCAAGATCAAACTGCCGGCCTCGCGTTATTCGAAATTCCGTTATGTGAATTTTAAAATTATTTTTACTCGAAGCCTGGTTTGCCTGGTCTGTCTGAAAAGTGGGCTTTTCCGCTGCTCATTCCCATGAGATTCAGAAATATAATTTTTTTAAAAAATGATAATAAATCATAACTTTTCCACTGTTACTTGACTGCGAAATTAAACATTGTTGGTTTTAAACCGGAATAGTATAATTAAATTTACAATGAACTTTTTTCAATATTCTTAGGAGTTATAATATTATGTAAAAATAATAATGACACTTTGCTTAGAAAACCCCACAAAAAAATTGACAGAACAAAAAAAGTACATGACCACCTCATGGAAGCAGTTTGGATATTAAAACAACAGTTACTGGTAAATCTGGCTGGATGATGCTGGTCACGTTGCTACCTGAAACTTGAAAGTTTCTCTCGACAGTAACGATGTAACTGGCTGTAACAATTCAGGCAATGTACTGTGGTGAACTGTGGAGTGAAGCTATCTATACATTTAAAGCTGAGTACCAGAATGTTAGACGCGGAAAAAGAGTTCCTAAAAAAAGAACGGATTGTTCCTTAGACTTGTCTTGTTCAGTTTGACAGTTGGAGAAACATAGTTCAGAGTTGTTGTTGTTGTTGTTGTTGTCGTGGTCTGTCTGTGGCTGCCCTTCTTGTTTCCTCGTTGCTGTTTTGCCTAGAGTCTCCGGAAAGGTGGGAAAACAATATTTCATTTTCAGTTTAGAGTTTTTAAAACCGAGGTTGCCTTAGAATGACCTTGCTGACATTGAAATCCCCCCCTTGTTATCTGCAGGTCAGTTTGCTTCACAGCCACTGTTACCTGCAGTGATTTGCGTTTTCCCCCTGCCTCTCTTTTTTCTTTTTTTTTTTTTTGCTGTTCTCTTTTAAATTTAAGAAAAAAAAAAAAAAGGTCCGAACTATCTCTGAATAGAGAGTCCAATTTGTCGTAGGTGAGGGTGGACGATTTTGAACGTAACATGGCTTTAGCTGTAAGTCAGTGTTGCTTTGTACACAGTTGTTGTTTTTAGTAGAGCTGGTTTTCAGAAGAGTCTCACATAGTCTTTGTAGTCAGCACAATCCGCGTGGCTTTGATTGCTTGGACGGGGCAGAGTGTTTGCAGAAGGCAGAGCGCCGTACCCAGACATTTGGTAGGCGTGCTGCGACGGAATGTTGCCCATCTGATGCGGACCGGACATGACCGGAATCTGCATGCTGGGAAGTGAGTACGGCGACTCCATGTTGCTACCATAGTGATGGTAGCTGTTGTAGTTCTGCTGGCCGTACTGGGCCTGGCCGTTAGGCAGGGCATAGTGGGGACGCTGCATGCAACTGCTCAAATCAGCCATGGGCTGAAACATGGGATTGGCTGGATTCCAAACATCGCTGCTGTCTCGCCTTTGCTGGTTGGCTGATAGCGAGCTGCTTGATGGGTGGAGCATAGGTGAGGAAACAGATGGTTTGTAATCGACTGGGGACACAGAAGCTGGAGGGGGTGTGGGTTTTGTTTCTTTTTTCGGCGGGGGCGTGGTTGTATTCCCGCCATTATGACTACCGCTGATGTTATTGCTGGTGCTGGTATTGCTGTTGTTGCTGTTGCTGCTGCTGCTGTTCGTCGTCTTCTTTTGATCTGCAGCTTTAGCCTGTTGCCTGCACTTGGCTCGCCTGTTCTTGAACCACACCTGGAAGAAGAAAATAGAACAAGAATATTTATTTTATACGTTTCGTTTCAGTTGTCCCGAGACTTAACAAAACGACAACAGCAATAAATAAATAAATAAAACAAATATTTAATTCTATTGTTTTTTTTTTCTTTCGTCTTTCTATATCGTTATGGTTTACTCACAAGAGGTGCCGTTTATCAACTCTTGGTCATAATGACGTAAGAAATGTCAGAAAGCTAACATCGGATATCAATGTCAGAAAGTTAACACCAGATATCAGTGTCAGAAAGCTAACATTGACACTGATAAAACTGCACTGTCTGTGAGTAAAACATAATGACGTAAGAAATATCAGAAAGCTAACATCAGATATCACTGATAAAACTGCACTGCTTGTGGGTAAACCATAATGACATAAGAAATGTCACAAATGCCGATGTCAGAAAGCTAACAAACAGTGGCTCGCAAAAAAAACTCCATTTCTTGCATTCATCGGGCCTCAAGAAAAAAAAAGAAAATTGGTACCAGGGTTAACCCTCTGGGAAGGAAGAGGAATGAGGCCGCTAGCTACGGAGTTAGTGCTGATGGCGATACTAGTCCTCAGTTTCTGGTCAACCACTGAACAGACAGCAGAGCACTTAAGGTTTGGCCGTGTGTGCAATGACACTGATTGACAACTCATACAGAAAGCTAACAGAAGTAAACTGAAGCCACAAACCTCGCAGGAATACATTATTTTTATTTTTGTTCAAAAGCTCACTCTCAAGAGAACTTAGACAAAAAAAAAAAGCTCTTGTAATGACTGCTTTGTTCCTACACCTAAACTCTCAAGAAACCACCAAGTGGTAATACTCTGACTAGGAACAGGACACTGCAGACTGAGACATCTGTACCAGAAGCTGAAAATTGTCATAACAGACCTATGCGCCTGCGACAAAGAACAGCAGACACAACATCACATTCTCCAGAACTGACAGCTACACAGCTCACTCGGGCAAAGGACCTGGCCAGACCCCAGCGCCGCCGCCCCCCCCAACCCCCCCCCCCCCCCGCCCCTTCCAAGAGTAGCTCTATGGTGATGCTGAAAACCTGAGATGAACTGTCGCTTTTGTGAGAGGGATTAGTGTCGATGTCTGAGCGAACAACAATGAACTCCTACATCATAAATGTCTACTTCTTCATATGATCATAAAATGAATTCAAGGCACCGTGTTTGCCTTCAGTCAGCCCAGTACTTGCAGTTCCTGCAAGCTTTTGGGCACAAGGGACTCCCTGCAAGACAGAAAAATAAACGTGTGCTGGCCTGAGGTTGCTATGACATACTCAAAGATTTGAGATGGCCTGCCACTTTGTGAACACCACTAGAAGACAGGCCGGAGCGAAGACGCTGTCCAATTAGGTAATCAGCGACCCATAGCTGATATACTAGCGTCAGGGTTAGCGAACCATAGCTGACCAAGACCCTGTCCCATCTCTCCGATGGTACCCCCAGTAACATGCATAGCCTGACTAACGGGGAGGGATCGCCATAGTCCCCATGTTGGTGGAGTCTGCTAAAGAAGCATTGCACACCCCCTGCTTTTTAGCTGTACTCCGGGACTGACAAAATAGCTGCACAACCCGCTGCCAAATCGACAAGATGCCGTGCCTCAACATCTCTACAGCATCGGCTGCAAAGAACACCAGCCCGCAGTTACAGGGAAATAGTACAAGTACAAGTACGCGTTCAAGAAGGCAGGCAGATTCCTCCTAACATGCAGACTAATGTACGTGCATTAATAAGTCTTAATTATGCTTGTTATTTATCAGCCACATTTAACAGAAAAATTAGGGACCTGATGTACCAGAAAACGTCGGTGATCATGCTTCTCCGCCTTCCTACATGTTGGCAGCCAGTTTGGTTGACTTCTCCGTCACTTGCGACCTGGATAGCCCATTCAGGTGCATCCTTTCCAGCTTTTTATTTTTAATTTTCCCGTAACTATCATTTCCAACCGTCTTGGAAGGGTGCATAATGGGGAAAAAAAAAGAGAGGAAGACCAAGGCGAAGATGGCTGCAAGACATCGCTGATGATCTGCAAATGGATGCATCAGCAGTAGGCTATCTTGCTCACAACCGAGAGGCCTACAGGAGAGCTGTTAGGGAAACAAAGTTCCGCAAGGGACATGCAAATGAATGACCGAATGAATCATTTCTAATTATTATTTTTTAAATTTATATTTCGCAAGCATAGAAAAACTGTTGGATTCTTCCTTACGCTTCAGTCAAGCGGCTTCAAGGAAGTTGCTAGCTTCGCAGTTTATCGACGAACCACTTTACAACAAATCGACCAGAACTTCTACTTGTATTTACCACCATTGAACGGGCAATTAAAACAAGCCGTTCGAAATATCTTGGACAGGTTCGATAAAGAAGTAGCAGTTTTCTTAATGATATTTTACGTGGGCGGCTGGACCTGCGGTTAAAAACAGGAACAGCCACGGTAAAACCAAATGTTAACAACAGGTGTAACAAATGAATCGAGCATGCAGTTGATGTTCTTTCCTTCGCTCATCATTCCAGTAATTATCAAGGTTTTCGCCCCTGCTAAAAATTGGAATGGACTGCATAACAACTTCATTGCTTTGAATGAGCATTTCCTTGTTTAAAAAAAAATTGGCAGGTGCCACCCTGAGTTTGCGAAAAAGAAGAATATCTGCCTGCAAGACGAGGCACATTCAAGCATACTGTACATATGAATGTTAGTGTATTAAAAGAAACAGTATAACGCGTAAAAAAACTCGTGTGTGTGAGTGCATCAGACCTGACAAAAAGTGAACATTATCGAAGAAGAAGAAGAAGATGATGATGATGATGATAACGAATACAACGGTGATGATGATGATGACTACGACGATGATGATGATGATGATGATGATGATGATGATGATGATGTTGATTACGATGGCGACACTCTATAGATTTAACTTCTTTATGTATCTACCATCAAAGATGATTTCACTAGTAGAGTATGGGCCGTTTTACTTAATGTATACAACTTTGAAACCGTTTTGCTTCTCAGAAAACATTAGTGCTACATCAAGAAACAAAGAACACATTAGTCCTACATCAAGAAACAAAGAAAACATTAGTCCTACATCAAGAAACAAAGAAAACATTAGTCCTACATCAAGAAACAAAGAAAACACTAGTGCTACATCAAGAAACAGAGAACATAGAGCAGAGGCAAAATGAACCCCAGGAAGTTATAACGGTCAATAAAAACCATGACAAAACATACACCAGGTAAGATGTGCTCAGCGAACACGTGAACAGGTAAACAAATAAGCTTTAACGAAGTCCTCCAGCTGGGCGCTTTCAACCCGCCCAGACTGACCACGAACTTGTGTCAACACATTCCACAGCTTTCTCCAGGCCGACGAATGTCTTTCTCAGCCCAAAAGACCCGCGTCCAGACTTTCCTCTTTGACCTGTGACCTAATTACCACACAGACCGTTCGATACCTTTAACACAAAGAATGTCGGTTCAATGACTTCTCTGATCAGACCAAGCAGGAAACGAGCGAAGGTGGCAACCGATTTAAAGTTTTTCAGGTTTCAGTAATTCTCTTTACTGCTGAATTCTCTCCCCCCCCCCCCCCCTTTCAATCTTCTACACCAACGTTTACTTTTTTCACATCACCAGTACATAACCATAGCTGACCAAGACCCTGTCCTACCTTTCTGTTGGTACCTTCAATCACAGGCATAGCCTGGCTAACGGGGCAGGGATCGCCATGGTGGTGGAGTCTGCTAAAGAAGCACTGCACATTCCCCCCCCCCTGCTTTTTAGCTGTGCTCCAAGACTGAAAAAGTAGCTGCCAGAAGCCGCTCCCACGCCGATACGATGCTGTGCCGCAACATCTCTACAGCGTCGGCTGCAAAGAACATCATGTCGCAAATACAGGGAGATAGCACAAGACAAGACTGGATCGCCAGTGCACATGCGCGACTTCGCTTCCTGCCTGCGTATTACCAGTTTCATCCAGTCAGGCCAGGAGTTTAAACTTCTCATGGATACTGTATGAATCAGTCAGTCAGTCAGTCATTTGCAAGCCCTTTGCGGAGCTTTGCCTCCCTAACAGCTCTCCTGTAGGCCTCTCTAACAGCTCTCCTGTAGGCCTCTCTAACAGCTCTCCTGTAGGCCTCTCTAACAGCTCTCCTGTAGGCCTCTCTAACAGCTCTCCTGTAGGCCTCTCGGTTGTGAGCAAGATGCCTGATGCTGATGCGTCCACTTGCAGATTATCAACGATGTCTTGCAGCCATCTTCGCTTTGGTCTTCCTCTCTTTCTTGTTCCCATTATGTACCCTTCCAAGACGGTCTTCTTTAAATTATCATGACGTTTAATGTGTCCAGAATATTTAAGTTTTCTCTGTTTAATCCTCTTTACTAGCCAACCTTCTTCAATACTAAGTTCTTGTAGTATGGATATGTGAGCACAGAATGAAAAAAAAATACTATTAACCTTTACTAACACGAATGTATTTATATTTTATTCTAACATGAACCACTGCCTAACTGCTAGAATCCTTGAATCAAAGCTGGTCAAGACACCATATAATGAAAACTAAAAGGACATGGCTGTGAATTCAGAACCGGTTAAAATGTAAGAAGTCTGAATCAAAGAGCAAAAAAAAAAAAAAGGCGCCAAGAGTCTGGGACAATTTCGGTCGGAGTCAAAGACTGCAGGAATGGACGATTTATGAACTAGTCGGAATCAGACAGTACAAAAATAGAAGAGCTGGTGTCCGAAGATCTTGTGTACCGGAGTACAGCCCTGAAACGAACTTTGTGTCTGTACAGTTTTGCCATAAACGTGAAAAAAAAAGTATCAGGTACGTTAGACATAATTACAGGAGTCTGCACCTGCAGACTGGAGGTGAAGAACCACACTACCATTAATCCGAAATCTCTAGTCTGTGTCCCGTGACAAATAGTCATTCCAGTGTGACAATATGGGGTCTATTTTGAGAGGGGGGGGGGAGCTCTCAATACTTTATTTAAAAAAAAGAAGTAATAATAATAATAATAACAGCAGCTAAGTCACTCTCTGTGGAGAGGAGCAGATAGAACTACAAAAATAAGATTTTTAAGGGCATGCATCTTTCCTATCGCAACATATGCCTGTGAGACCTGGACACTTAACAAAACAGCTGAGAAACACATAAATGCCTTTGAATGTAAATGCTACAGAAGAGTTCTCCAAATATCGTGGACACAAAAAAGAACAAATATATCTATACTACAAGAGCTTAATATTGAAGAAGGCTGGCTAGTGAAGAGGATTAAACAGAGAAAACTTAAATATTCTGGACACATTAAACGTCATGATAATTTAGAGAAGACCGTATTGGAAGGATTCATAATGGGAAAAAAAGAAAAAGAGGAAGACCAAGACGAAGATGGCTGCAAGACATCGTTGACGATCTGGAAATGGATGCAACAGCAGCAGGCCATCTTGCTCACAACCGAGAGGCCTACAGGAGTGCTGTTTGGGAGGCAAAGTTCCGCAAGGGACATGCAAATGAATGAATAAATGAAGTCACTCTCCTCTCCGAAAGGCAAATACAGAAAGAAGAATTACTTCTGATTACATGTTTCCTTCACCATTGTACGGAATGTTAGTCCTTGAATACTCGCTTTACTTCGTCACTTAAATCTTCTATCGTAGTTCCTGTGACAAACTAGTCAATGAACTCTCGAGTTTATATGCAAACTATGGATAACAATTTTTTTTTCCTCGTTTCTCATTGATAGTCAGATTTTGAAAAGAATATAGTTCAATAAATCATAACAACGAACAGATTCAATATCCTTGGGCTGATAATATCAGTGGAAGCGCTATTTTTATTTTTTAGGCTATCCAACGTTTCGCGCGTTTTAAGCCAAAGGCCTTACCGACTCGGCACAATCCAGAACAACAGCTTGGATGAGATTTACATTTAAAAGAGAGAGAGAGAGAGAGAGAGAGAGAATCAAAACAGGACCAACTGCAGTTGAAGCGGACAGATTTTAAAATGTGCGTCAATAAATGTCACAAATGAAATTGGTAAGATATTGATTCGCTAGCCAAAATTCGAAATAGCCAGTTATATTTTACCTAGCGATGCATCAGTGTAACTAGTTCATATCAAGGATTTTGAGAAAAAAAATTATGCACCGAACATATAAGACTTCATTGGGCGGTCTTTTAGTGATGACTGGTAGATTTTCTATTTGAAATGATGGTTTCCAGTGTGGTATGTGTTTCTCTCTCGTGGTGTAATTTCGCTTTCCTTGTTGTTGTTTATAAGCGATATTACTTCAGAGGGAATGAATGAATGAATGAATGAATGAATAATCTTTATTTTTAAAGGGTAAAGAATTGGGCACGCAGGCCCGTCTTACAGTCTGCCCTTCATCACTCCATCTTTCATTCTTCCTACACACTTAGAGAAGGAGGGAGAGATAGAGAAAGGGAGAGAGAGGAGGAGGGAGAGAGAGGGAGGGAGGAAGAGAGAGAGAGATGGAGGGAGGGAGACATAATGGTTTTTATCCCGCTGCCTAGCGATGCAAATATAGCTACATATGATGAAGCCCACAGTAACATCAATGGCAAAGAGACCTTGTCAGTTAAATGAGAAGATCTCCACTTCTAATCATAAAATGACTTTACTCGCCGAGTAGGAGGCAACAACATCCTATCTTTTAATCAAAGACTTCCGAAGACTCGGATATTTTAATCAGCGACGTCTAATCTCGTAATTGACCAAAACCGGTCTTGGTCTCTGCCGTCTCGCTTTCTGATGGCTCAGTATATGAAGGTGACCTAGTTTAGAAGGTCTCTTCTTCGTGGTGTGGAGTGATATCATTTAATATGTCTGTTGCTACTGTTCTTTGCCAGGAGAACAAGAACCAGGGATCTTGCTCGCCGCCGTCCCTTCAGCTTTCTGAAAAGGATTTATTTCCAACTCTTTCAAGGTTCAGCTTGACATTTCTACAACATCAACAGCTCCTGCTTCTGTTTAGCCTCTACTTATATCAGGGCGTCTGAAAGGCGAAGAGGTTGGTGCACTAGTCTCTCAAAGCGAAGGTTGGTGGTTCGAATCCGGGCTGGAGGCGCCCCGGTCACCCCATCTGTAGAAATGGGTGCTCCGGCGTCTTCCGGAGCTGGGAAGGGAAAGGCGGCCAGGTGTGTCAGGTGTGTTGCTGACCGCATCACCTTCTAAGTGTGCCGACATATTAACGAGAATATGTACCTGAATATGTACTGCAGATGCCTCCATGGCATACAGAGTTACCTTCATATTTCGTTTTTAAAAATCTGATACCTGTATACTTACATCACCGTAACATCTGCTGCAACTATTATCACTCCCATGTCTACAACTAATTAACCAACAACAACTACTAAAACAATTACAACATCAACAATTCTTACTTCTTCTACGAGTCCACCCTCGTAATACCACTACTATCAACACTGCTGAAAAAGAATTACTTTTATCGCTAGAAGCACTGCTACTACTACTACTATTCTAGCTATCTTACAACTCAGTCAGTCATTTGCATGTCCCTTGAGGAATTTTGCCTCCCTTACAGCACTCCTGTAGGCCTCTCGGCTGTAAGCAAGATGCCCTGCTGCTGATGCATCCATTTGCAGATCATCAAAGATGTCTTGCAGCCATGTTCGCCTTGGTCTTCCTCTCTTTCTTTTTTTCCCTATTATGTACCCTTCCAAGACGGTCTTCTCTACATTCTCATGATGTTTAATATGTTCAAAATATTTAAGTTTTCTCTGTTTAATCTTCCTTACTAGCGAACCTTCTTCAATATTAAGTTCTTGCAGTATGGATATATTTGCAACTACTAACAACTACTGCTGTTACAACTACTAATACTAGCACTACTTCTACCACGTCCAGTGAGAGAAAAGTGCAGATGATGGATCTCCCTGGGGCCTGGAGGTCAAGTAAAGAGGGCCCCGAGAACTCAAGGGCAACGCGCTGAATATGGTAGTGGGCCGAACATAATTTTGCACCACCTTACAAAGGTCTTCCCAGAAACTTTGACTACTACTACTACTACTACTACTACTACTACTACTACTACTACTACTACTACTACTACTACTACTACTACTGTTACTACTAATACTACTACTGCTATTACTACTATTAATACTACTACAAATACAACTATTACAGCAATTAATATTACTGCTGCTGCTACTACTGCCGCTACCATTACTACTACCACTACTGCTAGTACTATTACTACTGGTACTACCATAACTGTTACAATTACTACTACTGTTACAATAACTATTTCAACTACTAATACAACTATCACAACCATTACTGCTGTCGCTACTACTGCTGCTCCTCTTACTACTTCTACTACCACTCCTACAACTACGGGTGCACCCACTACAATAACTACACTTGCTGCCTTTCACTCTTCATCTACCTGCAAGACAGATAAGAATAAGAACTTTTGTTTTTCTCCTAGGGTATCTGCAACTAATAATGCCACCGATCTCAATGAGATTTCGAGCAAACCACTTCAGAAGAAGATGGTTTCTTTCACAATTCAGCACCACAGCAGCAGCTGTTTGTTAAATACAAGACCTGTATTAATCCTTCCCTTACTGTCGTAAACGGATTACAGAGATGCAGTCAGAGAGTAGTTTGGCGCAATCAGTAATAATTAGCTTCTGAACGGAAAACGGAAAGCAAGAAGGCAAAAAAAAAAAAAAGCGATACAAGGATACGCTCAATGCCTCACTCAAGGCCTTCGGGATAGACACAAACTCTTGGGAGTCCAAAGCTCAAGTCCGCCCATCATGAAGGGCTATAACTACTCTGGGTGCCCAGAGAGCTGAGCGCTCATGAATTGAAAGTGCCCAGCACAAACGCGCAATGCGAAAAGCCAAGGCTGCACAGGCACCCACAACTGAATCTGGACATGCATGTTCCGTTTGTGGCAAAACTTTTAAAGCTCGTATAGGGCTAGTTGGTCACGCACGAATACATCTCACCCTATTTGGACCAAGATGTGGTCATCATCGAAGACGATGGGCGAACAACAATTATCAGCTACGCGTCAGTTCATTTTATATCAATCATCATTGGCTGGTGAAGACGCTGTCCAATGAGGCAATAGCGACCCATAGCTGATATACTAGCTTCAGGGTTGGCGAAACATGACTGACCAAGACCCTGTCCCACCTCTCTGTTGGTACTCCCAGTAAAGGGCATAGTCTGGCTAACGAGGCAGGGAGTCGCCATAGTCCCCATGGTGGTGGAGTCTGCTAAAAAAAAAGCATTGCATCCCTCCCCCCCCCTGGTTTTTAGCCGTAATCCGGGAGTGGAAAAAATAGCTGCCATAAACCGCTCCCACGCCGATGCGATGCTGTGTCTCAACACCTTCACAGCATCGGCCGCTAAGAACACCAGCTCGCAGTTACAGGGAGGTGGTACAAGTGCAAATCAATCATCATTATCATCATCACCTTCACACTACGTATCTTTAATATATTTGGTTAAAGAATAAACTTGACGTCTTTCCTATTCTATTCTCTTCTTTCCACAAACTTTTATAAGCATTTTTCACATCTTTTATATATTTAATTCTTTTGTATTATTATTTTTCACTGACCTGGCATGTAATAGAGCAACAAATAAATTAAGAAACTTCCGCTACTGAAGGTCACAGTTACAGGAGTCCAGAACAGGGACGTGCCCAAGAAAGGTACTTTCTTGACCTCGATCGCCAACAAGGTAAGGAGTGAATGGCCTAATCAAACAGAACTGAATAGAAGTGCCAAACCCATGAATGGAGGAAGGCATGGCATACAATGTCCCTTGGACAATGGGCTAACAGAAACGGGGAAATCCCACAGGTGACAACCCCCAGTTTTGGCTGTTTGTGTTCCTCGCCGCAAAATGTTTTAACACCAGCGTTACTTTATGTCTCTGTACCTGTTAGTTACGTTAACACCTAATTTAATTCATTTTTAACGTTTTTTTTAAAAAATACTACGTTAATAAGCATAAAGAAGATAAAAAAAAATTGGTTCTAAAAGTGAGAAAAAAAGTATTACATTGTTATATAGAACCAATACTGCTGTACTGCAGTGGAGCGTGGACAATTAACAGAAAAGGTAATAAACAAACTGGAAGCAATGGAGATGTAGTTTCGGAGAAAGATGCAACAAATACCCTAGACAGACAGAAAAACAAATGAAGAGCCCTTCAAAGAAGTTTCAGAACAAAGAAAACTAGTTGAAATTATAAGAAGAAAAAAAAAAAGACAGTCAGAATTCCTTGAACGTGTCACGAGAGGACAGAGAACTTTCCAACGATTGGAAATTCCGGGGGGGGGGGGGAGAAGATAGAAAAGAATACCAGGGGTAAAATATCTCAGGGAACTGATCAAATGGCATGGAGAAGGCAAAAACATTCGAACTGCTCGGAAACATCATGGATCTGACAAGACGAAGAAGTATGACAGCCAACGCTATCCGCCTCGGCACAAAATAAACATACGCAAAAGCTAGCCTCAGATTGTATTATATAAAAAAAGACTGACGACGTATCTGGCATCTTACGCCCTTCCCGTTCCGTTAAACATCACATAGGGCTCACATGGTAGTTCGCCATTTATTAATGTGTTAATTATTTCACGCCACTCAAATAGCGCCCTTAACCAAATAATTTCGCTAGTTATGGTCTATTGTAAATGTATAGAAAAGAAATATAAAAATAATAAAATCCGTGTTCAGTAGCATTTACATACCGTAATATATCCATATATGTAAAATATCCATGCTACAAGAACTTAATAGTGAAGAAGGTTGGTTAGTAAAGAGGATTAAACAGAGAAAAGTTAAATATTTTGGACACATTAAACGTCATGATAATTTAAAGAAGACCGTCTTGGAAGGGTACATAATAGGAAAAAGAAAGAGAGGAAGACCAAAGTGAAGATGGCTGCAAGACATCGTTGATAATCTGCAAGTGGATGCATCAGCAGCAGGCCATCTTGCTCACAACCGAAGGGCTACAAGAGAGCTGTCAGGGAAGCAAAGTTCTGCAAGGGACATGCAAATGACTTAACGAGTGACTGAGATGTCTGAAGTGTTGGTACCATCAGGTTCCTAAGCTACTACAGTGTTTGGCCTAGGGATGCCAGAATCTGTCCTCGCTGCCTTTGTTTTGCCTAGGGATGCCAGAATCTGTCCTCGCTGCCTTTGTTTTGCCTAGGGAAACCCCGGCTACATTCTGTTTTTTTTTTCAAGGCTCGGTTGAGTCGGTGCCGGTTGGTCATTTAAAAAAAAAATTCTAATCGAGCCCAGGGACCTTCTGATCTGCAGGCGAGTGAATATATGCAATAGGGAGTCAAAACGTTTAAGTTTTACAGTAATTCTATGCGACGCTGTCTCTGGATTTCTCTGATTAACTCATATGAGATCTAACTCCTCAGAGAATTGAGCAACCAGGGGAGACAACCGCTTTACCTTATATTTCTCTACAAATTTTGAAACGAGATAATTTCGTGATCAATCCTTGTGTATACATTCGATTAAGCTGACTGGTGCAGTGCTGAAGTTACAAACCAACACTTGGCCAGTTGAGTCACTAACGGTAATTCAGCCGGACTAAACAGAGAAATGGTTCATTTCCATCTGAGTGGCTGACAGTTCCAAGGAGTTCAAATTAGCCCCCCAAAAAAGTGACACCAGCTGAAAAGCAACCGTTGGCAGATCTACTCGAAGGCAGGCACAAGAATAGTGTCCGACTGACAGGAAACAAAATATGTCAAAGCTCAGTTCCCCCCAGCTTTGGTCAAACAGGAATCTAGGTAGACCCACTCGAAAACCCGGACGCATTGTTGGCTCGGACGTTTGCTTTGATAAGAAGGGTTTCATGACTGGCCTCTAAGGACCTGGAGAAAGAGAGAGAGAGAGAGAAAGAGAGTTCAATTATTTGGGTTTTTCCTGGCTGTTCTTTAACTCGATAAACACAAGAGTTGCCCTGAATATATAGCTGGGGTAGGGGAAGGAGAGGGGGGTGTAATTAGCAAATACTGTATGTCCAGGTGACTGAGTCTGAGATTTCTTAGATCTTGATAAAAGTCTGTATTTTAGTTTTGTTACACCACGTGTGCTATCAGCTGCAAGGCCGTGGCGCTGCTGGCAGCAGATGTTACAATGTACGGTCTGAAGCATTTTACATGGGAAGAATAACCGATACTTGCACTAGGGAAGAATAACCGATACTTTCACTAGGGAAGAATAACCGATACTTTCACTAGGGAAGAATAACCGATACTTTCACTAGGGAAGAATAATCGATACTTTCACTAGGGAAGAATAATCGATACTTTCACTAGGGAAGAATAACCGATACTTTCACTAGGGAAGAATAACCGATACTTTCACTAGGGAAGAATAACCGATACTTTCACTAGGGAAGAATAACCGATACTTTCACTATGAAAAGAACAAGTTTCTGGAAACAGGGGGGTGGGGAACCCACGACCCATAGAATAGCGGTTCGTGACTTCATTTTACCAAATACAATCGTATATAGATTTTTTTTTATAATGAATATCTTCCGGTGTCACTGTTAAATTAGAGCATGACAAATAATTTTCTACTTCTACAGTCAAGAGGAAATATTAATTCTGAATAGCAATTATCACAGTTTAGATATACGCCATAAGAAAAACAGCAAAGCACCAGGACCGGATAGCATAACAAAAGAAGAAAAAGAGGCAGCAGGAGAGTTTGGAATAGAAATAATGACACAACTGATCAATGACATTTACAATAGTGGATATATTCCAGACGATTTTCTAAAATCAACATTTATAGCCTTGCTAAAAACAAAAACAAACAAACAAACAAAAAACGCAGCAATAGAGTGCTAAAATCACAGAACTATCAGTCTTATGAGTCACATAACAAAAATGTTGCTTCGCATAATCATAAGGAGAATTAGGAGTAAGATAAGACCAGAAATTGCTGAAGAACTGTGTGGATTCAGTGAAGCAAAAAATCACAAGCAATACAATATATATATCATAAGATCACAAATAGTATTGGGCATAGAAGTTAATAAAAGATCGGTATCTATGTCTTATAGACTACTGCAAAACATTTGATAAAGTAATACACAAAGAAACCATACAGATGTCAAAAGGCATAAATATAGACGGAAAAGACCTGAGAATAATAAAACAGTTATATTAGAAACAAAAAGCTGCAATTAAGATTGATCATCAAATATGAGAGTATCGGAACACAGAGGTGTGAGTACGGCACGGATGCGTTTTATCCCCTGACCTTTTACCCCTCTGTCGCCAAAGGATTATGAGACACATTGAAAACATGCCTGTAACAGCAGCGAGTGGATACAACCTAAGCAATCTAAGATATGCAGAAGACATGATGCTGAAGAAGAGCTACAGGCCTTGTTAGACAAAATCGTAGAGGAAATAATAAGAAGACAGAAGACATGGTCGTATCCGAGAAAGAAAGGACTTAGTTTAAATAATAAGAAGACAGAAGACATGGTCGTATCCGAGAAAGAAAGGACTTAGTTTAAATAATAAGAAGACAGAAGACATGGTCATATCCGAGAAAGAAAGGACTTAGTTTAAATAATAAGAAGACAGAAGACATGGTCATATCTGAGAAAGAAAGGACTTAGTTTAAATAATAAGAAGACAGAAGACATGGTCATATCTGAGAAAGAAAGGACTTAGTTTAAATAATAAGAAGACAGAAGACATGGTCGTATCCGAGAAAGAAAGGGCTTAGTTTAAATAATAAGAAGACAGAAGACATGGTCGTATCTGAGAAAGAAAGGACTTAGTTTAAATAATAAGAAGACAGAAGACATGGTCATATCTGAGAAAGAAAGGACTTAGTTTAAATAATAAGAAGACAGAAGACATGGTCATATCCGAGAAAGAAGGACTTAGTTTAAATAATAAGAAGACAGAAGACATGGTCATATCTGAGAAAGAAAGGACTTAGTTTAAATAATAAGAAGACAGAAGACATGGTCATATCTGAGAAAGAAAGGACTTAGTTTAAATAATAAGAAGACAGAAGACATGGTCATATCTGAGAAAGAAAGGACTTAGTTTAAATAATAAGAAGACAGAAGACATGGTCATATCTGAGAAAGAAAGGACTTAGTTTAAATAATAAGAAGACAGAAGACATGGTCATATCTGAGAAAGAAAGGACTTAGTTTAAATAATAAGAAGACAGAAGACATGGTCATATCCGAGAAAGAAAGGACTTAGTTTAAATAATAAGAAGACAGAAGACATGGTCATATCTACGAAAGAAACACCAGCAAAGTGTAGCGTCAAAGTCAAAGACACACAATTAAAGCAAGTGGACAAATTCAAGTATTTAGGAACAACAATAACACAAGACGGAACATACGAAACCGAAATAAGGAATAGATTAGCCCAGGCCAGGTCAGCTTTTATGAAAATGAAAAACATTCTGTGCAATAAGGCTCTGTCGATGAACACCAGAAAGAGAGTTATTCAGTGTTACATCGAACCCATATTATTATATGCATGGGAAGCAGGACGATAACAAAGATCGCTTAAAATCTAGTGGAAGCGGAGGGGATGTGGTTCATAAGAAGAAAGATGAGAATACGACGGACAGTCAAGAAAACAAATGAAGAGGTTCTAAGAGAGGCTGAGCAAAAGAGAGAAATTATAGCAAAGTTCAGAACACGACAGTCCAGGCTTGTAGGACATGTTTTAAGAAGAGGCAAACTAGAACACTTAATGACAACAGGAAAACTAAAGGGAAAAAAATGACAGAGGAAGACAAAGAAACAAGATACTTGACGGATTTTAAAAAGTGGCACAGATCACAGTCCAAAACACAGCTTATAGAAAGAGCAAAGGATAGATGGTTGTGGAAATAATGACGAAAAATACAAAGCCCTATAATTCTGAACGAAAAGCTGCGAGACTCAAATCTCGGACTCCTGTATGATGGACAGCCGCTTAGCCATAAGAAGACAAAGAGCTATCCACTTAGTCTTCTAGAATTACGTAGCGTTTATCATGATTATATATATATATATATATATATATATATATATATACACATACGTTTTCACACTACAAAAAAACATGATTAAATCACATGTTGTATAATCAAGATTTGTTCTCTGTCACGTACTTGTTCAAGTCACTGTCAAGATCTATTTACGGGACGAGGCACACATCTTTGTCAATGACCATGGCCAGGCTGAGAAAACTGAACAGAGCAGTCACAGATCGATGTGCTGTCTTGGTTTCTTTTTTTAGCTCGCATTCAAACATGGCGACACATTTTCTTTTCTGATGGCAAACAAAAGCGCCTGAAAGAGCTGCATTAATTTAATTTGTTGACTCGTATACGCGGCTCTAGGATCAGTCAAGGTTGGAAACGCGCATTTCAAGTTTGATCTGAACATTCACAATAGCCAGGCCATACAAACAAACAAACGAAAAAAAAAATTGGCGTCACTGATTCATAACATACTAAGTTAGATTCAAACAAAGGTGACGCAACACGTGGCTTTCCATGACTCAGTGCCTGCTTTCTATGTTTTCTCTGTTGTTACCGTTTGTTAAAATGTTCTTAAAAAGAAATATGACACTGAATTCTACTCAGCTGAAGTCGACGGTTGACATTTTAGAATAGGGGCCCTAAAGAATACCGAGATGTCCCTAATTCTTGGAGCTTTTTAATGGAAGTAAACTTTGGTACTAGCATAGTGGATAAAAATGGGAGAACGGAGAATGATGTTAAAGTTAGAATAACCAAGGCCAGGACAGTATTTATCCAACTTAGCAAAATATGGTCATCTAAGAACATCAAAACAAGAACCAAACTTAGGATTTTCAGTACAAACGTAAAGACTGTCCTGCTATATGGTTCGGAGACATGGGTTATGACCAAGACAATACAACAGAGGATACAAACATTCATGAACTACTGCTTGAGGAGGATTTTAAACATTAAACGACAGGACAAGATCAAGGACGAGGAGGTCTGGGAAGGGGAAGGACAAGAACCTATGAACCTACAAATCATGTCTAGGAAATGGAGGTGGATTGCCCACACACTGAGGAAATGCGACACCAGCATAGCAAGACAGGCACTGACATAAAATCCTCAAGGAAATAAAGAAAACAAGGAAGACGTACTTGGAGAAGAGAAATTATGACCGTGCTCAGAGACAAAGGATACATATGGAAGAAACCAGAGAATACTTTCAAGAACAGGGATGAATGAATCCGTGGCCCATGCTTTGAAGGGAGTGAAAGGCGATGATGGTGATCATGAAATTTTGGTACGATTAGGAATATTTTCTGTTCTTTCTCTTTTTAGTCAAGTTCCAGTGCCACAGTAGCCTGATTCTAAGAATATCGTTTATAGTTAGGATATATTATCTTCAGCACAAGCAGAAGACAACGCTCCGGTGCCACAGTAACCTGATCACAGACGTGTTGTCTGGAAGTACGATAGGATCTTCAGCAAAGAATAGAATACGACTAAATCCCTGAACCTTAAGTGCCCAAGCCACATGGGGCTTCCACAAACGCCTGACATTTGCCTCTGTTGTTCTTCTCCGTGTCTCCTTTTGGTCTACCCTTACTTCTTTTCCCCTGTGATGTCCATCTTAGTGCTATTTTTGGTAGTGAGTTGTCAGTCATCTGGAGCACATGTCCCAACCATCGACAGCGTCTTTCCTCAATAATCGCTGTCAGTGGCTTCATCTGCATTTCTGCCAACAAGGTGTTATTTCTTACAATAAATACTATTTTAATTCGTAAGAGAAGTACCATCTCCCCTCTTCCCCATTCACAGAAGCGTTTCGACCCTTTAAATGTCTTACGCTCTGGAGGGAGGAGGCTGGGGGCCTCTGAGTCATGACCCACCCCCACCCCTAGGGGTCTATGAGTTGTTGGTTTACAACCACATGAATGTACTTGGCAGCGTGATAACAGTAAAAAAAAAAAAAAATGGAAATCGTTATGTCGCACAAAATATCATATGTTTAATGGGGGAGAAACCTGTTCACTAAATTCCCAAACAGCTATAAACAACTGTTATTTATTACTCCCAAAAAAATTATGTTTTCCCCTCATTTAGTTTCAATAGGAAAACATTCAGGTTGTTACAACACATGTTAAGTTGGACACAGTGCGAGGTTTGCTAGTTCAAATAGTTGTAGTTGCTGTCAGGAAAAAGCGGTGTTGTTTTCTGTTTTGTTTCTGGTTTGGTTTTTTTTTTTTTTCCTTCACGCAAAAGCTCAACAGGTATTAAGTCAACACCGTGTAGCTATAGCAGAGCTGACAAATAACTTCCGCATCCCAACATCACTTGCCTACCAGGGGGACTACGAAAAGTTCGTGCAGGAAGAACAGTTCAACGCAGCCAGGTGTCTGTTACCTTTCAGCTGACATCAGTTGACAACAAATCTTACTTAAGGATACGCAAATTTCTGAAAAAAAATATTCTGTTTTGTTTAATACAAGCGGTTGAGTGCCTAAGATGAGATATCAGGGCCAGAGTCAATACAAGATACGCCAAAAGCAACGAACGCAGAATCACTATACATTTACATCAGAGCCAAAAAAATGTAGAGTCGCTATGCCAAGTAAACCAGAGCCAACGAACGCAGGGCCACTGTACAAGATACATCAGAGCCAACGAGCAGTCATTACACAAGATATAGAAATAGAGAAACATTCCCCTGATCTGGTCAACCAAGACATTACGATGTTTCTTTGGGGCCACTGTTTAGTTTTACAAAATAACGCTAGTCCTTTCAACTAACAAACTTGGCTGGGGAGGGGACGGGGAGGGAGTGTGCAATCATTCTAGTTTTAAAAAAAAAAAAAAGCATTCAGAGATTTCAGTAGAAAGTTCGGAAAACTAATCTTCTTTCTGTCTTTCACATTTTTAAAACAACAACAACAACAACAACAAAGTCATATTCTAACTAGTGTCTTTGAAAACTTCTCTATCAGCCAGTCAGTCATTTGCATGTCCCTTGCGGAACTTTGCCACCCCTAACAGCTCTTCTGTAGGCCTCTCGGTCGTAAACAAGACGCCCTGCTGCTGATGCATCCATCTGCAGGTCATCAACGATGTCTTGCAGCCATCTTCACCTTGGTCTCGATATAGTCTTCTCTATACAAGACAGAAACGAAAGTCCAGTCTGATCTTGTTCGGAAAAAAAAGGCGGGGGCCGCGGGGAGAGGGGGTGGGGGTGCATGCTCAATGTTCAAAGAGTTTTTTTTTTTTCTTAAAAGAACTTTATTTTAAGAACAAATCAAAAACTGCGAAAGAAAAACAGAGTTTCCAGGAAACTGCTCACCTGAACTCTGGACTCTGGAAGGTTTATCTTGAGCGCCACCTCCTCGCGCATGAAGATGTCGGGATAGCGAGTCTTGCAGAAGAGATTCTCCAGAATGTCGAGCTGTGACCGTGTGAAGGTCGTTCTCTCTCGGCGCTGTTTCCGGGGATTCGCTGCGGAAGACGAACGTTAGCATATTTGATGTTTCATACGATGAGAGATCTAACTATAAATATAACAACAATGGCAGTCTGGGTACAAGACACGGATCATGTGAGAGTGAGAAAGAGAGAGAGAGAGAGGAGAATGACAGACAGACAGAAAGAAGGAGACAGAGACAAAGAGAGGGGGGACAAAAAGCATTTTAAAAGTTGAAAATGTGCACACATCCTTTCGTTATATGTGTTGCAGACAAAACATATGTCACAATTTCTGGTAACAAAAGCTTATAATTCACCGCAAGTTATATGGAGACCAACAAACAATTTACTCAGTGGGTCTGTGTCAATGAGGTCTGTGTCAATCTATGGAAGAAATGACGGCCCACAAGAAAGACAAGAGACCCACTTCCAAGAAGACTGGATGTTATATTTCTGACCTCTCGTAATAGGACAGAATCTGCTGATAAAATCTGGGTAGAAGGGGGAGGATCTCTGCAAAATCATGCCAGACAGACGCTGATATATGAGACCCGTCTTACTCCACAGAGAGGCAAACATTCATGCAAACATACAGTAGCTCTTTGTGTATGTATAAGTACGAATGTACCTGTTTGAAAGGCTAATGAGGAAAGGTAAATTACGTTAGAGAAATGGAGTCAGATAAGGAGAGTCAGAGTAAGGGGAAGGGAGGAAGGGGGGGGGGGGTGCGAAAACACTGCCTGATTTGGCAGTCAGCGACCTTTATCTAACACGCCAGGGTCAAGGTTGACGAACCATAGCCAACTTAAGTCCTACCTCTCCGTTGACACTTACTGTGGTGCAGCCTGAATAATGGGGCAGGGATATCATAGTATCTTCCCCCCCCCAACCCCACCCCACCCCCTCCAAATTCGCTGTGGAGTCTGATAGAGAAGATTGCATACCTCCTCTGATAGAGAAGATTGCATACCTCCTCTGATAGAGAAGATTGCATACCTCCTCTGATAGAGAAGATTGCATACCTCCTCTGATAGAGAAGATTGCATACCTCCTCCTTTTTTAGCTCCAAGCAGGGACTGAAAAAAAAACAGCCCCCCATAACCCACTCCCAATCCGGCACGATGCTGTGCTTCAACATCTTCACTGCTAGGACCGCGAAGCTCACAGTTCCAGAAGAAGAAGAAGAAGAAGAAAAATGAATGAATGAATTATTTTTTTTAAAATACGTCTCCTCCGAAATTTCTACAGCCAAAAAAAAAAAAAAAATACAATTTTTATAGAAAAATCTCATCAATTCTCTACACGGAATGCACTAGCGCCTATTTTAACTACTCCACGGGGCTTTCACTTTTCTTCAACGCAAATTAGTCAACAGAAAATAGGACATCATCGATTAAGTCTTTTGTTAGGGGCAAAAAAAAAAAGTGATAGCAGAAATATGAAAGTAAACATGAAATTGTCGCTGCCAGCACAACAAAGGAGGTGGCAGGAACACCGACTGCTTCATCCTTCGAGGACGACAAAATATTTGACCATTACGGCACTGGAGTTGACAGAGTAAGTTAATAACTTGCTCACTTAGGGCCACTTGAATCCCAGCCTAATAAATCCTGTTATAGCACAGCCGAGCAACACAAGCCCCGGCCGTATACGGGTGAGTTAGCCATCGGCCGGGCGTGCGTGATGAGCAAACATGATTAGCAAGATTTCTGCTCGCATCCACAGGTAAACATCCTTGTTGCACTTGGATCGTACCATCTTGATTATTGTCTTCAGATGTCACAGGCGAGTTTGACTGTGTTCTATAATGTTATATGATTTGTATGTGTGGGTGTATGTGCGTGTTTGTACGTGTGCGCCCGATATGGAGATGTATGGGTTGGGGGGGGGGGGGTGGGGTGCAGATGAGGAAATCACTGGGACTGCATGAAATTGAGCGATATGATATAGAGAGGAGATTGATAACAGAAATGGATTCCATCCCTTATTCCAAATGCTTTTGAGGCTGTTCGTTCTTTTATTAAACGATGATGATGATGACTACCAGATGTCATAGTCCTTTTTATTATCCAGTAACGACTGATGCCTTCCTATTTTGCTGCAATGCTAGACTTCTAAGTAAGCTGCACCATGACATGAAGTAATAAATAAATTGTCATAAATTACGAAGAAAGGATCTTATGGAAAAATGTATATGTTATTTATCTTTACTATCTTTATCGGTGTCTTTTTCCGCGTGTGTGTGACAGGCTGTGGCGGTACAGGTATGCTCTCCAGCCTCTCCCCCACCCCTTTCCAAAAAAAAGTCCAAACCAGCTTCTAGCCACGGGAGCTTTACACTGGAAGACAAACTCTCACATTATCTTAAAAAAAGACTGTACAATTTATCTGAACAAGAAATACAAAACGTCTGAATCTTGAACCGTGAAACGCAGAAGAAGAAGAGAAAAAGGATGATCTTAGACGAAACTAAAGGCACGAATTATGAATATTATGAACATGGTAATTGAAGAAGATAGTAATGACAAAATGGAAAAACTGTTTAAACGAATGTATAACACAAATACTGCGTCTGAGATGGATCTAAAACGAAATGTACTTCAGTTAACTGTCTCAACTGATATCTCAGCAGCCAGGGCTGTCATGACTGGGAAAAAGATCCATTTCTCTGAGGGAAATTTGGAAAAATTTACTAGATAAAACACACCAGTTTAATTCATCTTTGCCTAGCGATCGTCTTTGTCCGATAGAAGAAAAAGATGTTTTTTGAGATTTAAAATTTTAAACACTGTAAACTACCTACAAGGATCATCCTTTACAGGTTATTTTTTTTTATAATGACGCATGTGTTTATAATAAAGCTGCTTGTGTGGTATTGGGATTTTCCCCCCTCCCTTCCCCCCCCCACCCCCCGTCTGGGAGAATAATTTTTTTTTCTAAAATAAAATCATGAAATAGTATCACGAGAAACGCCCTTCCTAGGGAAACTGAAGAAAGATACGGTGCTGAAGTAGGAGATACCCAGCAAGAAGGCGCATCGCAAAAAAATCGGGTACCATGCATTGTCGCTAATGACATATTATGCGGAAGAAGAAGAAGAAGAAGAAAAAATGAAACGAAACGAAAGGAAATTAAAAAAAACACACACACACACACAATTTAAGGATAATATGAAGAGAGTGCTGAAAATCCTTAGCTCTAAGCCTATACAGCGTACTTTATTATCATCTCAGTCCCTATTTTATCTGGACATGACCTCATGCCGGTATTATAGCTTAAACTGTACTCTTGAATCTGAAGCTCCAAACATCCTTTATATATATATATATATATATACATATATTCTTCAGCTTTCCGAGCTATTAAAGCTCATTGCTGCAGATAAAGCTCTCCTCCATTCCTCCCATTCCTAATCTTCTCTCTCCAGTTGGTGACACCAATTTCCTTTATATCATCTCCTATGTTGTCTTTCCATCTCTCTGTCTTGGTCTACCTCTTGGTCTTGTTTTCCCTCATCTCTTGTGCATACATCATTTTCGTTTGTCTGTTCTCTTCCATTCTTTCTACATGGCCCAATCTGCGTAGTCTGTTCAGTTTCAAGGCATTTATAATCCGTTGGGATTTAAATAAGCTGTGTTCAGATTCATTGTCCTTTTTTATATCCAAAAACCACTCATACAATGACATATTATAAGTTGCGAAAGGCCCATCATCTTCTCCTTATATGCAGTGCCATAAGCCCTGAACTGTTTTAACTCTATTAGATATTTCTTAATACCAAATCGACACAGCAGCCCGAATTAATGCTCTGAGGACCGCTTGTGGGCTGCGGAATACAGGTTCAGAACCGCCGATGTAGGCCATCAATGCTCACGTGTGCTCACAAGAAATAAGCAGAGTGTGAGTATTCCATACCGGACTGAAATATGAAAAAGGAAGAGAACCCGAGTGAACAGGTAATTTGCTCTACGGTCTTATGTAAGAAAGGGGCGCTAACCTGTATAAATGGAACATGAGAAAGGGAGGGATTGATTGATTGATTGATCTTTATTTCAAAAGGGTTAAGAGTAAGGGAGGGAGTGGGTGTAAGAACGGGAAAGAGGAGTTTGGAGAGAAAGAGAGGAAGAGAAAGAGGGAGAGGGTGGAAAGTTAATGAGAGAGAGGAGGGAGGGAGGGAGGAGAGAGATAACGAGAAAGACGAGAGGGGGAGAGAGAGGAGAGAGAGGAAAGATGAGAGAGAGAGGAGAGAGAGAGAGGAGGGAAGGAAGGAGGGAGGAGAGATAATGAGAGAGAGGGAAGGGAGGGAGGAGGGAGAGAGATAATGAAAGGGAAGAGAGAGATAATGAGAGAGAGGAGAGATGGGGAGAGAGGGGAGGGGGAGAGATGGGGGAGAGAAAGGAGGAGAGAGAGATAACGAGAGAGAGAGAGGAAAGAGAAAGAGAGAGAGGGAGAGGGGAGAGAGAGCTACGAAGAAAGAAGCAAGCCCAAGTATTCAAAGTTAGACATACAGAACAGCCAGCTCTTTTAGGTTAGACTTCCGATCCAGCGGTTTATCTCTGGCAAGCTGCGGTAGTTATCTGGCCGGAGAAAACAAACAACACGCGTGCAAGCAAAGGAAACTGCTAGCCAGCCTGACCAAAAGTACGGAGACAGTCTCCTCATTGTTGTGACTCGTGCACAGAATCCGCGCAGCAGTCTCACAAGTCAAGAGGACCAATTAAATCGCCATCTTTCCTTCGCTGCCTCGACTTCAACAAGAGAAAGGGAAAATAAAAATAAAAAAATTGAAAAGGTCACACGTCAACATGGCATTCACAACGCCTGCCTGGGTTGTTTTGGGGTGGGGGGGGGGTGGAGAATAGGGAGCGAATCTTAATGATTAGTGTGTGAGAAGTCTATGCGCGGTTACACGTCATTTTATGCTTGAACGGTACAGCAAGTCTTTGCCTTTCTAACCCGTTAAGTTCGTGTTTTGGTTTGTCTTTACAACGGCGGAAAATTAATGTATTAATCAATCTGTTTATTAAACAAGATAAAGTAGCAGAGATTACCAGTATCTCTTTTGATGCGATATAAAGTAGTAAGGATTACTATTACCTTTATGATCTGAAATAAAGCAGCAAGGATTACTAGTGCCACTTTATGATCTAAGATAATGTAGCTAGGATTATTAGTACCTTTATGATCTGGGGAAAAGTAGCAAGGATTACTAGTACCTTTCCGGTCTGTGGTGAAATAATAAGGATTATTAGTCTCTTTATGACCTGACATAAAGTGGCAAGTGTTTCCATTATCTTTATTATATGATATAAAGTAGCAAAGATTACCTGCATCTTTATGATCTGAGATGAAGTAGCAGGGGATTATCACTATCGTTATAATCGGAGATAAAGTGGCAAAGACTACCAATATCTTCATGAAATGAGGCAAAGTAGCCAAAAAATTACCAACCTTTTTATGATATGAGATAAAGTAGCAAAGAACACTAGGCATAAACCTCACCCATTGACCATCTCTCGATGGTTGCCTTTGCAATATTGTCTCTCGCCTGTTTTTTTGTTGTTTTTTTCTGACTTCATGCTTGGTGATAGTGCCCTGCCGTATCTCATGCAGTGCCAAATTGGAGCAAAAACAAAACAAAAACTAAGTATACTGAAAGGACGTCCCAACTACCAATGTCAATGAACTACAGCTGATCAAGACCCTATTCCACCTTTCTCTCCCTACATGTACAATGTTTGAAATTCGGAGTAGGCCTCGGCATGTTTCCTATGATGATGATGATGATGATGATGATGATGACAGCTGCCGGAGAAAAATCCAGTTGGGTCCAAGTTGAGAATGTAACCCCCTCTCTGTCCGATGCAATTTTCGATTAGACGCTTGTTGTTTCAAGATCACCATAGCATCGGCCGCAACTAACACAAATTCACAGTTTCACGAAGATTTGCTCTTCCTCACTCCACCCCCACCATCTTTTTCAAAAAAAAAAAAAGAAGAAGAAAGGGAAAAAAACTAACAAATAAATTATTTTTTAAAATGTTTCATTTCTCGTTATTTAACATCTGTTTCTTATTTCATGTTGTGAAAGTTTCTTAATTTACCGTGCTCATATCAGTCCACTAAATATCTCTGATTTTACTGCTTTGTCCATGTTGCTGGGACCTCCCATTTTCCATTATCTACTTTTGATAAATAGTCGCTAATCTCTCTTTATATTTGCCCACGTGAAATCTCACAATCGATGCCGTATAGAGATGTGATGCAACAGGTGTTGTAGTAGGTGAAGATTCTGCAGTTCTAATTTTTTGTTTGGTTAACATTCACATGCCCCGGACTGCTTTGAAACATCAGACTACCAGGTAGTTCTCTGCGTGATCTGAAGCACTATAGGAGATCTGCGACGCAGTCCGAACAAAAACCATGCAGAGATAGTTATATAGATTCAATAGGATGAAAGCGATGTAAATGGTGCCGTGTATCTATAGACGATGACTGTACAAAGACAAGAGTCATAATTTCTGAAGAAGAGTTTTCTCTTCAGGTGAACATGAAATCATTTGTTCGTGTTAAAAACTTTTGCTGTGCTATAAGCTCAATCAATCAAGTGCCGTGCCGCGTGGCATAGGCGATCATTTTCACCATTCCCTGTCTTTAGACTTGATTATGAAATCAGCCGGTGACTTTCTTCCTAGCCACACTGACAGCCCATCCAGTAACTTCTCCCTCTGTCTTCTTCTTCTTCTTCTGTCTCTTCTTCCCTCAATTTTTCCAGTTGCCACAATGTGTTCCAATTTTCCTCTTCTCAGAAAATGTCCTACAAATCTCGCTTGTCTGCCTCTGATCTTTGCTGTAATTTGCCTTTTAACTCCAACCTCTCTTAAGACTTCTTCATTGGTTTTCTTAGCTGTCCATGGTACCTTCATCATCCTTCTTTTGAACCAGATTTCCATGGCCTCCATTTTTCGCTGTACTCTCTTATTCATGGACCATGCTTCACGTCCATAAAACAAAATTGGTTCGATGCAACATTTAAGTACTCGGAATCTTGTTTCCATTGATATGGATCTGTTGCACAAGACATTCCTCATTTTCTGGAATGCTGACTTGGCCTGAGCACGTCTGCTTTTTATTTCGTTGTGACATTTCCCATCAGCTGTTATAATTGTTCCTAAGTACTTGAATCTATCAACTTGTTTAAGTTCTGTGCCATCGATGGTAATGCTACATTTTGGCGGTATTCTTTTCTTTGAGATGACCATCACTTCAGTCTTCTTTTTATTCAGGCTGAGACCTTTACTTTTACTTTCACGAACCACGACGTCCAGAAGAGCCTGTAGCTCCCCGTCACTTTTAGCAATCAGAACTGTGTCGTTTGCATATCCAAAGTTGTTAAGGTTGTACCCGCCAACTGATATTCCTGGCAAGCTCTTCGTGAGCTTGCCAGGAGCTTGCTATAAACTACTAAACTACAAACAAACAAAAAAAATGTACAACCTGGGCTCTTAAATTGTATATGTATTGACCTTGCTTACAACCGAGAGTCCTACAGCAGAGCTGCTAGGTAGGCAAAGTTCTGCAAGAGACATGCAAATGACTGACTGACCTTGATAGAAGAATCTTAACTTAATTACTGGCTGCAGTCAGCCATATCTGTACGTTTAAGGGGAATGCTGAAAAGCAACACCCTCTTTCACACAAGAGAATCGGAGCACTGGCAGGTTCCGAAATATCACCATATTTCACATTGGAGAGAGAGAGAGAGAGAAAAGAGAGAGAGAGAGAGAGAGAGAGAGTATTAGAAACTTCTCTTGACGCGTCATTACTGAGTATTTCAAATGCTTGATCCAACGAAAAAAAATTTTTTTAATTAAAAATTTTCCAGCAGAATTCCACTGACAGGATACTAACTTTTCCCACGTGTGCTGTACTCTAGTCACGAACCCCGGGGTCTTGATCCCACAAAGAAAAACCTGTTTCATCTCGACAATATGCTCCACACAATCTGGACTTTGTAAACAAAGTTTGCAGTTGGGTCCTTCTGGACTATTGTTCTATCAAGACAATTCAAATGACGATCTAATGAGTGACGAATTGAAAACGTCATTTCGCTCTTTATTTCCGCCCCAACCCAGCATTCACAGGCGCGCATGCGCGATGGTGACAGAAGAGTTGTTGGAATGCTTCTGGAAGTATCTAGGCCACGTGTCATCGGCTCAGAATTTGAACATTTTTTATGGTTTTTGTTTTTGTTTTTGTTTCTTTAAACAAATTGAAGCACTACTTTAGATTCATGGTGAGATTTCTTTAGTCGCTGGTTTTGTTTGTGGCAATTATATTTATTTTGTCATTCACTGCATTTGTAATGTAACCATGAAGAAGGTTGATCACAAAGTATTTTAAGAAATAGACTATGTGTCATTAAAGTTTGCATTTTATACACTCTAGCTGCATTATATTTTTTTTGTCCTTATACTCAGTGTTTTTTTTTCCACCTGGACACTTAACAAAACAGCTGAGAAACATAAACGCCTTTGAATGTAAATGGTATAGAAGAGTCCTTCACATATCGCTGACATAAAAAAAGAACAAATATATCTATACTACAAGAACTTAATATTGAAGGCTGGGCAGTAAGAGGATTAAACAGAGGAAGCTTAAATATTTTGGACATATTAAACGTCATGAGAGTTGGAAGGGTACATAATGGAAAAAAAAAAGAAAGAGAAGCCAAGGCGAAGATGGCTGTAAGATATCGTTGATGATCTGCGAATGGATGCATCAGCAGCAGGGCATCTTGCTTACTACCGAGAGACCTACAGGAGAGCTGTTAGGGAGGCAAAGTTCCGCGAGGGACATGCAAATGACTGACTCAGTGTTTGTTACTTTTGTTACACTTCATGTTTCTGTACTTGTGCTTTACTCTGTGTTTTGTTATTTTTTTATTTTGTTCCATGTTTTCGTTATTTTTTGTACTCCATGTTTTTCTTACTTTTTGTTTCACTCCATGTTTTCTTTGCTTTTTTGTTATATCCATGTTTTTGTTATTTTTGTTTTATTCCATGTTTTTTTAAAACTTCTGTTATACTCTGTATTTTATTACTTTCATCATACTCAGTGTTTTATCGCTTTCGTTATACTTCATGCTTTATTATTTTTCTTTTACTCGATGTTTTTGGTACCTCTCCATGTTTTACTACTTTTATTATACTCCTTGTTTTTTTTTACTTTCATTATACTCCATGTTTTATTACTTTCATTATACTGCATGTTTTATTATTGTCATTATATTGCATGTTTTATTGCCTTATTTATACTCCATGTTTTATTACTTTTATTAATTTTCACGTTTTATTACTTTAATTATACTGAATGTTTTATTACTTTCGTTAGACTCCTTGCTCTATTATTATTGTTATCGTTATTTGTTTTACTCCACTTTTTTTTTCTACTTCTGTGGTGCGCCATGTTTTTGTCACTTTTCTTTTACTGTTCCACACACGTTTCAAAAGAGGTTTTCTCTCATACGCTCTATGCTGTGGACAATGGCAATAATACATACACATACACCTATATATGTCCTTCGCAGTTTCAGTCAAGTGGGTTAAGCTTTTGTGAACCGTGCTCACGGCTAATGCCCCAGCAATATGCTACTGCAAAGGCTCGAATAAGCTCAGTTTCAACGAGGGTTTGTGTGAAAGACAGTGACTTTGTCAAGCCGGCGTCTCTCCTGTCTGGAGAGAAACTTGACTTCTACGTTCGGCACGGTCACCTTTCTATCAGCGAGTCCCCTCCAAGAAATCACATCCCTTCCTTTAAGTGATCAGCACTTTCATCCCTTGTGTCTTTCACAATTTCCCCCTTACCATTTTTTTTTGGGGTCTTCCCCCTCCCCCTCCCTCTTTTCCTCTCAATGCTCACTCACTTCCTCTCTGCTCAATTTTCTCCTGTCCATTATTGTCGGGTGACCCATAAGCCCGCGTCTGCCTCCTACCGGCCCGTCTTCTACGGCTGTCGGGGCCGGGATCTAAGTGACACCCTCATAAAAATGCAATTTTCCCATTGAAGCAGCCGGGCAGCGAAGAGGGGGGCGAATCGTGACCGTATGAAAAGCTAAGGCAACATTGAAGACATTCCGTCAAAGAAGTCCCGCTCCCAAGACGGAACGAGGGAAAAGGCCCTTCTGAAAGACGAGTCAGGAGGGGGAAAAAAAATCAGGGGTAAGATCTGGAGAGGGGGTAGGGAGGGGGGATTTAAAGAAATGTGTCTGAAGATTCAACTCGAGCCAAACGTCTTCAAAGATTTAATATTGTTAAGTTTGTTTTGGCTATGAAATCCGACGACAGAAAGGCGAATAATGGAAGAGAGATCATCAAAAATGTTAGCGGAGTGCCGAGGTAGGAATACGCGTAAGTTAACAAGAGCTGGCACTTGTGTCGCTGGGACGTGACGGAGACGTAACGCCGTATTTGTTTCAATTGTGTGTGCTAGCTGTACGTGTGTATGTGACACATCGTGGAACAAAATGACAGACAAAATTGTATGAGCCACGAGACAAATTAGCACTGATTCTGGCCAGACGAACTTGTGACAGAAGTTTGAAATAATAAAACCTTCCTTAGCAGCCCATTGATATCGCCATGAAAGAATAGCAATTGTGGCGCCAACGGAACCAAGTACGTTGACAGTAAAGCTGTACGGAGAATTCATCTGGTCGACCCAATCTCATTTTGGGGGCCAAATATAAAACTATACGCGGACCACGTCGAAATGTGCAATGCTGAAGCCCAAAATCAAGGGTCACAAACCAGTGCAGAATCACCTTAAACAAAATCACCTTATACAAAAAATTTCTTTATATAAAAATCACCTTATACAAAATCACCTTATAGAAAAATTTGTTTACACAACAATCATCTTACTTGTATATAGTGTAACAAAATAAAAACCAAAACAAAACAAAAGGCAGATGGTACCAAAACTAAACAAAGAACTATAAAAACAAAGTCCATTTTAAGCTGTTAGCATACATATATATATATATATATATTCTATTAAAAAATGTTGTTCTAAAATTTAGAATAAATTCAGGACATGTCACGGAAATAAAGGAGACGTGTGCCATATGCATGTGACAGAAAGAGAGAGAGAGAGAGAGAGAGAGAGAGAGAGAGAGCAGGGATGAGATACAACAAACATAGAAAGCAGTAGAAACGCATTCATGGACTAATTTTAAAAAAACCAACGAACAAAAAAAAAAAAAAAACATTTAAACAGACATCCTACATTTTGTCCCGTGTAATTCCTCCACCCTCAATCCCTCTTTTGTTTTCTTACAATTTGTCAGTTTTTTTTTTTAACATCCTGTCAGTTACAAAAATCTGCGCGTTTATTAAGAGAGGTTTTCTGTTAATTTCAAAGATGGCTCAGTCTTACATTTGTCTGTCTGTTTGTCTGTCAGACGGTGATAAATCTTTCAGATTGTCAATCATTCTCCTTATCTTGTTTAAACTCTTCCTATGATCCGGTACTTTGGAGAATTATCAAAGTTTTGTCACATGTATCTCAATGCGAACGAAGAAGAAGAAGAAGACCACATGTATCTATCAGTTTGAGAAAGTGGTGTATTTTTTCAAATGTATCTATAACTTTCAGGATCGTCTAAACTTGTCACATTCATCAATCACTTTCTGAGCTGTCTAAATTTGTCAAATTCGAAAATCACTTTCGTAGCTGTCTAAATTTGTCAAAGTCATCTGCCACTTTCAAATATGTCTGAATTTGTCAAAGTCGTCTTTCGGGGCTGTCTAAATTTGTCAAATTCGTCTATCACTTTCAGTGGTGCCTAAATTTGTCAAATTTATCTACCACTTTCGGAGCTGTCTGAATATATCACATGCATCCACGTCTTTAGCTTTTAAGTGAATGTCGCTACTCAAAGTCCAGATCTCTCCCACCTGCTTATCAGTTTGTGTTATGCTGTTCTTAGCGAAAGAAAAGCCACTGACCACACAGAGAAACATCTCAAAACAGTGTCATGATGGAGCCTATGGAGAAGACAAGACACACACATGACAACAGCCAACAGACGAACGCACACACACACTTACAGTCAGGATCCGAGGCCCACGAAGCTGAGGGAGGGTGGGGGAAAATGTGAAGAAAAAAAAAAGTTGAGAGATGTGGTCAAGGTGAAGTGAATGTGGGATGATGTGGTCAAGGTGAAGTGAATGTGAGATGACGTGGTCAAGGTGAAGTGAATGTGAGATGACGTCGTCAAGGTGAAGCGAATGTGGGATGATGTGGTCAAGGTGAAGTGAATGTGAGATGACGTGGTCAAGGTGAAGTGAATGTGAGATGACGTGGTCAAGGTGAAGTGAATGTGAGATGATGTGAGATATGAAAACTGGTGGTGCTAGCACGAGTGAATGACGGAGATTTGACGTGAGCAGCATCGTTATAAGAGAAACGTAAAGAACATCCAAGTCATCTTATAGGTAAAAAAAAAGGTGAAGGTAACCCTTTCATGCCTTAGAGGCACATAGGGATATTGTGTTAGCCCCCATACATATATTAATATCTCATTAAACAGAAACAAAATAAGTCACAACGTTTACAGTACAACTCTGTCATCATCATTATCATCATCATCATCATCATCATCATCATCATCATCAGGTGCCTTGCCGACTCGCGTTGGCTATTAAAGCTTCTCCAGAGTACACAATCCTTCATGCAGGCCATTAGCTCAGTTTTTTTTATCTCCTCTCACACCATCTCCTCAGACTGTCCAGCATCGTTTCTCTCGGTCCTCCCCTGACTCTTCTTCCCTCTATTTTTCCTGTTGTTACAATATTTTCAATGCCCCCTCTTCTCATTGCTTGTCCATTGAAAGTACATTGTATCTCTCTTACGTTTTTAACAAGATTTTTTTTTTGTGTGTTGTCTCTCCATCTCTTCTCATACATTCTCCTTTAGTTATTTTTGCTGTCCGGTACAACCCTACCCTGGCCATAATAAGTCAAACATGTTTTAGCTGTTGCTCTGTCTCCCCTTGAGCTGGTAGCAAGAGGTTCTTTGCAGTCGATGCGGTGAAGGTATTGAGGGCACAGCATCATGTCACACTGGGAACGAGTAACGGTGGCTATTTTAAAATTCCCAAGTGGACCTTAAAAGAAAACAAACAAACAAAAAAACCCAAACAAACAACACCAAAAAAAAAAAAAAAACCGAAAAAAAAAGAACAAGGGTTGTGCAATCCTCATTTAGCAGACTTCATCGTTGCAGGAACTGTAGCTATCCTTACCTTGTTAGCCAAGCTAGAGGCAGTTACTGGGGGGGGGGGGGGTACTAACGGAGAGGTAGGACAGGGTCTTGGTCAGCTATGTTTGGCCAGCCCTGGTGCATATAGGCTGCTGTGTGCTGCATTGAACTGTTTCATCCTTTCCCTTCCCCCTCCCCCCCCCAAATATACTGTATACATTAACTCTTTCGCGCCAGAACAACATTTGTAGGGTCTGTAGATCTTGAACGCTGATAAAATTCCCCAAGTCAACACAAAAATCTCATAACAAAACACACAAGCGCCATGTTTTGTTTTTAACCGGAAATGAAAAAAAATGTTTATATTTAGTCTGTATACTGGCTGATTGTCTAAATATGGAACATTTTTCAAACACATATTTCTCCCCCCCCCCCTCCCCCCCCCCCCCAATCTAAGTCATTAAAGTGTTTGAAACAAAAGCTAAACAAAACACTTTGTTTTTTTTCCCCTCTTTGCTCAATAAAGATCTAAACTTTCCAGATTCAACTAGTTTCACTGGGTATATTTTGAAAAAGTTTCTTAGTCTCATTTCTTTGTGAACGATATAGGAAAGTAAGTGAAAGCGCATGCATTGCAAAGTTTTTCTGTCTGCTTCAAATAAATCGTGAATATATCTTTGCTTTTATGCCGATGTAGTTACAACCGGAATGGTAGAAAGCGAACATGATAGGAAACATTGTTCTTTCACTGGCTCCACAGATCTTTACGTTATTGTAATGACCGTGTGTTTGGACGATGGAGGTGCGAAAACGCTGTCCCATTTGGTATTCAGTGACCTAAAGCTGACACGGTAACGGCAGGTCAGGCGAACCACAGCCGACCAAGACCCTGCTACCACCTCTCTGTTGGTGCCTTCCCCCCCCCACCCCCCAAGTAGCAACCCTAGCCTGCTTAACTGGGGGCAGGGATCGCCGTAGTCCCCATGGCGGTTTATTTTGTTTTTAAAAAAAAAAGGTATTACACATCACTCAAGGCTAAAACAGGGAAAGGGGGGGGGGTGTGAGAGGAGAATAATCCGCTCCTAATACGATGCGATGATGTGCCTCAAAACCTTCACCGCATTGGCTGAGAAGAACACATAGTGCGCAATTCCAGAGAAGAAGAAGAAGAAGAAGTCATAGTTTGTAAATTTTAGAACTGTATGACTGAGAATTAAAAACATGCATTCTGACAAATGGACGTTTGAACGGCGCTATGCAGGTATATACAGGGTCCAGTATAAAGCAGTAGCTGGATTTAACTGACGTAGTCCGCAGAAACTGAATACGTGTGAAAAATTTTAAAAAAACATGACGTCGGAGATGAAACAGACAAACGGCCATTTTTAACAATAGCTTCTTGGCAAACACAACATCGCGCATTCACCGTTGAAACTTATTTTAAAAGTGGAGAATCGTCTAATGCTGTACAACGAAAGTTTCGTTGCCATTTTGAGTTGCATCCCCGTGATAATGTTCCCGATCGGAGGACAAAACTATTTTGAGGTGGGTTAAAAATGTTAAGGAAACCGCTAATTGCCTTAATAATAAGTCTACTGGTCATCCAAGAACTCAACAGACACCTGAACGAACTCAAGAAGTCCGCAACGCATTGCTGAGTAGCCCTCGGCGATCAATTGTTAGGAACGCTTTGGCACCTGGCATCCTCTTACTTTTAATAGTGAATTTTACCTGCAGATGCTAACTGAATACTTTATTCCAGATTTGGCCAATAGAAATAAGAGACTAATATGGTTTCAGCAAGATGGAGTAACTGCCCACACAGACCGTCAGTCCATGGCCATGCTGCGACAAGCATTTCCGCGTCGTCTTATTTCCAGATTTGGGGATATTCATTATCCGGCAAGGTCACTGGATTTATCGGCCGCAGACTTCTTTTTGTGGGGGTATCTCAAGAACACGGTGTATGCTAGTCGATCACAGTCAATTCAGATCTAAAAGATCGAATCCGACACTGCATTCAAAATATCCCTTTGAACATGTTAAAATGATATTATGCAGGAGTTTTCCAGACGCCTGGCTGAATGTATCAAATGTAATGGCGGTCATCTAACCGGCGTAATTTTCAAAATCTAAATATGATTGTCAGTAATAATGAAAATACCCACTTTTATAAGTTTCATTTCACTCCCCCCCCCCCCTCCAAAACATGTGTAGCGCTTATTTATTTTCCATTTTTAAAATCCACCCACGCTTTATGCCGGACCCTTGTACATTCAAGACGTACTGTCTGGAACAAGAGTGGTTGCAAAAATCTCTATAGATGCATCTTCTACCCTTAAAGGTAAAAGGTAAAGGTAATCCTGTCATGCCTTAGAGGCACATAGGGATGTGGTGTGAGTGCCCATATTTTCCTTGACCTGTCAGCATACTAGAGGGTGATATGGTCAGTATCACGCCTGGCTGCCTTTCCTTCCCCAACTCCAGAAGAAGTCGGGTACCCATTTCTACAGCTGTTTTACCCTTAAAGTGATAAGAAAAAAGATAGGCTCTGGGGTGAAATAACACGAAAAACACTCTAATATCTGCCAACTATCACACAAAATAAGTGAATAAACACTTCGAAAACTTGTAAATTTTAGACATGTTGGAGGGTTTTGTTTTTTTTTAAAATTTCACTTTTAAATGTACGATTTCTCAATTTTTCTTAAAGATGGAGTTCAGATAGAAACTTTATTGGACAACACTGGACTAAATGAACACACACACACACACACACACACACACACATATATATATATATATATATATATATATATATATATATATATGAGAGAGAGAGAGAGAGAGAGAACTTGTCAGAGTTGGAAAAAAAATTTGTGAAGAGACAAGACAGAGGAGATAAATGTTGGGAGAGATGAAAGGATAGAGAGAAGAGGATAAAGTCAAGTCACGATAGGACAAGGAACACACTCTTTTTTTTTTTTAATCATGAGCTGAAAACGTACTAATTAGAGCAGTGTTTCCCAGCGTGGGGTCTATGCCCCACAGGGGAACCAATTTGAATAACTTGTGCGTGTGGGGGAGGGGGTAATTAGAGTATATTTATAATACACTTCTTCAGAACTTGATTAACTATTATGTTTGGGGTTGGGGGGGGGGGGTCAAAATCTTTGAGTCGTTGAGGTGGGGCATGATCCAAAAAGGTTTGGAAACACTGCATTAAAAAGGTTGGGAGGGAGGGGGAGGGAAATACAATGGTTTGATTTAAATGTTTGCATAAAATATTGCCACATATGCCATACATATCTGGATTGGCAGAACATGAGTAGTCGATTGCTTAGAAATGTTAGTACAGGACTAGTTCCTACGAGAGAAAGGGAGGAAGGGGGTGGGGTGGGTGCATTCTGGGCTCGGACTGTTAATGGGGGATCTACGGCTCTTCCCCCATCCTACCCCTTTTCTTATAACAGAAGTACATACCTGGGGCTCTTCCCCCTTTTCTTATAATAGAAGTACGTATATGAGAGTTACTTTCCGTGGGCTTAGCGAGCCCAGTATTAACTGACCTCGTGGTCCCGACCTAGCTGTTCGCAGCCCTGTACAGTACTGGCGTAACCTCTGTTAACTTGGGGATGGAAATTAACATTCCCCCCCCCCCCCCCCCCACAAACTAAGTAATTCAAACATTTTGGAAAACATACGCAAAAATTCAAATACTTACAGAACATGTCGTTTTGATAACCCATGGCTGGATGAAGTAGATCTACATTTGGTGAACTGAGGGACAGCCCATTGACGCTGTATGGGCTAGGTTTGGGCGAATGGCTGTGCGAGAGGGCGTGGTTGTGCCCATGCACGTGGACGTGGCTATGCGACGAAGGCGGGTAGGCCATACTGGCCATGTTGTGTGCGTCGTGGGTGGGTGGAGACAACGAGTTCACGTCGGCAAGCTGGGCGTGACCGCTGTGAACAGCTACTTGTGAGAGGCTAGTCAGTTGAGAGATTGAATGGGCCTGAAATAGAAATGATCATATAAATAAGAAATACTCCATAATAAAAGTATACTCCAGTAAAGTACACATAATATATGAGCAAATATCATAGTACAGGCTTTATTTTGCTATAATCAGCCCAGGCCACAAACCCTTCGTGAGCATTATGCAAATTGTTCAGTTTAGTTCCCAGTTTCACAATCTGAGTTGTAATTTTAACATCGGCCACAACCACCACCCCGGGCCCCTAAGATAAAGTTACAACGGGCCCCTAAGATAAAGTTACAACGGGCCCCTAAGATAAAGTTACAACGGGCCCCTAAGATAAAGTTACAACGGGCCCCTAAGATAAAGTTACAACGGGCCTCCTCCGATCTGTACCTTTTATCTCTTGATAAAAAAGAATTCATAAAACAATAATCTATATTCGCATTTTTCTTCATGATCTAGGGTCTTGAACATACACATTGGCGTTTTGTTGCAGTCATAGTAAGATCTTGAATATTCATGTACATTTTAGAGTCTCGGTCCCACTAGACTTAGACCTGATCGGCCCTAATGGCAATATATTACATCTCCATATGGTTGGTCATAAGAAATAACATCTTATTGACAGAAATGCAGATGAAACCACTGACAACAATTATTGAGGAAAGACGCTGGCGATGGTTGGGACATGTGCTCCGAATGACTGACAACTCACTACCAAAAATAGCACTAAGATGGACACCACAGGGGAGCAGAAGTAAGGGTAGACCAAAAGAGACATGGAGAAGAACAACAGAAAGGATGTTGAGCAATAGAGGGCTCACCTGGGCAAGAGCAGAAAAAAAGGCGAAAGACAGGCATTTGTGGAAAACCCTTGCGGAAGCCCCATGTGCCCTGGGCACTTAAGGTTCAGAGAGAGAGAGAGAGATATGGTTGGTGGATTCCAAAATAAAGCATGTAGTATCTCCTTGGCTTCGTGAAGCCTTACTCAACCTAATGGTTCAGGTCTCATTTCTTTGCGATATCTTCAGTTACTGAGAGACCATAATATGCTACTGATTTGTTAGGCGAAAGACGCTGGCGATGGTTAGGACATGCGCTCCGGATAACTGACGACTCACTATCAAAATTAACACTAAGATGGACACCACAGAGGAAAAGATGTAAGGCTAGACAAAAGCAGACATTGAGAAGAACAACAGAGAGGATGTTGAGAAATAGAGGGCTCACCTGGGCAAGAGCGGAAGTGAAGGCAAAGGACAGGCGTTTGTGGAAAACCCTTGCGGAAGCCCCATGTGCCCTGGGCACTTACGGTTTAGAAAGAGAGAGAGAGAGAGAGAGAGAGAGAGAGAGAGAGAGAGAGAGATTTGTTAAGCCTGCGATGACATTTTTTTTTTTTTGGCTGTGATGCCTGCAAGAGGCCTGGTTTAAAATTGAAGCCGGTACCAGGAGAACAGGCAGATGGACCTACCTGATCGAGGGCACTGTGGTGGCTCTGATCCAGGCCGTGCTGCTGGGCGTGTGAGTGCTGGACGTGAGGGAAGATGGACGCGTGAGGTCTCGGGTCACCCTGACTAGGATATCCCTCACTGTGCCAATCTACGCAAAGAAGAAGAATATGTTAAATACACCAGGAGCAGTTGAGCTATATACAACTTAATTAGTAAAGAAAAGTACAAAGTACAGCACATAGCTCTGCCACACAGTGTTTGTTTGGGCTGAGATGTGCCATTGCTGTGCTTATAATACCTTTACTTGCTGAAACAAAATGGGCTGTTTATTATTTTTCATAATGTCCCTTAGGTACAGGCAGATATTTAAGGCTAATTTAATAGGTTTTTTTTTTCTCACCCCATCATTCCCAAAGTACAAGACGTCTGTATGTTGGTACATGATAATTTAACACGAAAGTACAGGTAAAATCCCCGTCTCCATGACATTAAGACGCACTGAAAACACGCCGTGTTAGGCTCCTATCTCCGTGATCTTCGACACATGAAAGTGTGACGTGATGAGTACCACACCTGGCCACATTTACCTTTCTAGATTCCTCTGGCACACATTTATTGAGACTGGGTGGACCCCAGGGGCCTTTTTGGTGCGGTGGTTCGAGGAAAAAAAAATCCCCGCGGCTGGGACTTGAATCCGGTGCCAACAGGTTAATAGACTGAGCGACCAACCACTACAGGCAACCAGACGGCCAGTGTACAGGAAGCAATCCTGAGTTATCCCAGGCTGTGATTAATACATCACAACACCAGAATGTACGTTCAAGACTCTAGGGAATAAAGTGTACATGAATATTCAGGATCTTACAATGGCTGCAGCAAAACGCCAATGTGTATGTTCAAGACCCTAGACCAGTACAGCAGAACATAAGTATGTATGTGTGAGATCCTTACTACTGAAAAAGACTAGTATATTCCATAATCTGGCAGAAGGGGGAAAACGTGAACATTTATAAACTCAAGGATCGGAAAAGTCAAAGTCATTTCAGATCCTTGCCAGTTTATATTATGAGGAGAACATCCTTCTGACACTTCCAGAGGTTGAGCTTCTTCTTCTTCTTCTTCTTCAAGTTCTGTATATATACAACCAGAAACCCAGGCGAAGAGAAGTTCGCTTCAACCGTAAACAGGAGTTCGCCATGTCTTCCCAAGTTTTTGACTCATTCTCTTTCCCTGGGGGTGTCAGGTTTGGGTTCTTAAGTCTCTATGGGGATTGTGGGATCGCAAAACGTGTTCTAACGGGAAAATGAACAATAAAGACTATAAAAGACAAGAATTTATTCAAAACGACAATGGAATAAATTGGCCATCTATACAGATAACTTGTCTTCGGGGTTAACAGAGTTTGTGCACGCGTTTGGAAAAATCTGAAAATTTAGGCAACATGTGGTCCATGTTCATTGTTCAGCTATTATCAGACCACAGGCCGTCTGCGACCATTTTGTTCTTATTCGGTAGCTAGTTTTTTTTTTTTTTTTAACTGTGATTTCTGACTATGAGCAACTGACCTGAACTATGCGTGAACTAAAAGAAGAAACAAGAAGGCAGATGTGCTCAGAATCGATGAAACAAGACACTTGACTTTGTCCTTATGCAAATGAGCCATTGCCACAGCTGCTTTGATATAAGACGTTCGTGTGTGTGTGTTTATATGTGTGTATTTATGTGCATGATGCAGTATACCCTGGTATGAGTGTGTGTATATGTGTGTATTTATGTGCATGATGCAGTATACCCTGGTATGAGTGTGTGTGTATATGTGTGTATTTATGTGCATGATGCAGTATACCCTGGTATGAGTGTGTGTGTATATGTGTGTATTCATGTGCATGATGCAGTATACCCTGGTATGAGTGTGTGTGTATATGTGTGTATTCATGTGCATGATGCAGTATACCCTGGTGTGAGTATATGTTATCGTAGATGTACTAGAAAAGCATTTTCTCCCCTCTCTTGGTAATCGCCCGTTATTTGCGTCATCATCTTACTCAGACTATCATAACTCGCCATGTAACAGTACATAGTTCAGCGGTTCTCATACTTTTACAGACTTTGACGCACTTGATATTGCAATTTTCTGTCGTGGGACATATGGCATTGCAAATTTCAGTCGTGGCAGGCTTGTGGCATGATTTTATGCCATTTTACTGTTTACATTTATACTGAGCGTAGTGAAGGAACATATTTTTTATAACCAAAATATGGCGGTATATCGCTGCCTGCCTTGCCGCACACCGTTTGAAAAACACTGCTCTATCTCAAGTTAAGTATCCTTGAATGTTCAGCAAATGTAAAATAAAAGGAAATTATTCTCTGGAAACAAAGAATTACAGGCTGTTTCACTTACAGAACAACTGTGCTGTGGTCTCCGTGTATGCTGGCAGCTGTATCATAAGCGTTTGGAATATTTCCGGAATTCTCTCTCTCTCTCTCTTTCTCTCTCTCTCTCTCATTCGACATCCTCTCATTTGTGTTTGCCACCTGGATTTGTCTTTACTACGCTTTGGAGTCAGGTCTGAAAGGTTTCGGCATACTGTAACCCGTGTCTCTATCTCGCTGCTGAACCCAAAATATTGCTTGAACTGGTTCTTCTAAACGGAAGGCGCCGAAAATCTCTCAGGGGTCCCATTTTCTCAACTGTTTTCGGCTTAGCTAAGGCATTCACTAGACTCATCTGTTGTTGATATTTCCAAGACTCCGCGATTCTCTGCCAGCAGCGAAAGGCGAGCGCTGAATAAACTACGTTTTGTTTTTTTTTGTTTCTGTACCTGTCTAAAAATCGCCAAAGTATGAAGGCAATGTTAAAAAAAAAAGCAAAAACAAAAATGCCAATAATAGAAACCTTAAGATTTAACTTTTCTATTTCTAACCATACAATGAACGTCTTTTTCATGAATAAAATCTAAGATAAACCTCAAAGCATGGCTTAGGCTGAGAATTTTTAAACTATTTTTTTTTTTTTTGGAGAATTCGTCTGAGGCGCTTAATCAACAGCCCTACTGCACGGATTTTAAGTCCATGTGGGGAATTCTATGCATCGAGACCCTAATCTTCTTTGCGGTTCTCTGCGCTCCTCTGGAGATTTCCGATTTTGAGCCATAATCGGATAGACCTACTATGGGATGTGTGCTCAAATCCTCTTTCTTATCCCATCTTTTGAACTGAATCCCAGTACGACGAATATATTAAACGACTATATAAAACTACCGAGACTGTAACCGCTTCATTCAGCTGGGAAAAGGAAGATGTGTTCACTTCGGATGTATATGTCTCTAAATAGTTTATATAACTGCTGTGGCAGATGGAGTATCACTAAATAAAACTAACTGTGACTCTTTAGGGTATCATGGCATATGCTGTCGGTGTTTCCAATGAAGCCAGGAATGTTTCTGAGAAAGTTGCGTTGAAGAACATGATTTTTATCTCTGTGCTTTCAGCAAATAACGAAAAAAAAAAAACGAAATTATTCTCTGGACTAAAAGATGTATCTTACTCTTTTTACTAACAGAAACTTGTTACATTGTGCTCTCAAGTAACTTTTGGTGCTTAAGTTATTCATTTTTGGAACTCTTCCGTGCTGCATTCTCAGAACAACAAAAATATCCGGGTAAGTAGATTTTAACATTTTCTTTTTTTTTAGCATAAAAATTCCTGCTATTTCTAAACTGAAAATGTTCCCTATTCGATAAATTACTACTAATACACCGGTCAAGACCTTTTCTTCCACCTCCCGCTAGTGCCCCTCTGGAAGCAGTCAGTAGCCTGGCCAAGTGAACAGGGATCGCAAGGCGAAGGCGATCCCGGTCTCAAAATAAATACGCCGAGCCGAAGTCAGATGTCTGGGGCCGAAAGGGACGTAACTGCAATACAACGCAACTAATGCTGTTTTGGGGAGGGGGGCGAACAAGGAAAAATGAAACGTATCAAATTTTCAGACATTTTAACGAAATATATAAGAAAGGAACTAACATATTCAGTACAGTTAAAACATTCATAATGCGCTGATGACACACAATAGAGAGTATTTTATTGTAAATTAGTGTAATAAAGACAGGCAAATGATCGGAAATAATTTACATAATGGGACACATTGATATCAAAGTAGGAAACCAAAAGGAAGATAAAAAAAAAAAAACAACGGAATCTTTGATCGTGAAAAGCAAAATGCCCTGAGAGACAAACTAGTTAAAAGAACAAATAAATCATGATACGGTCATCCTCAATATGCTTGTTTAATCAACTGGATGATGGAGCAGTCAAAGGAACAATGAAACCAGTTTGGCTACATTATGATCAACAGGCCCTTTCGACATACTCTGTGAATGAGGAAAACAAAATAACTAGACAACGAAAGGTTAGAAAAAAAAAAGAATTAACAAAATTGCTTTTAGAAGAATGTGATGAGGTTTGAAAAACAGCATTACTGTGGAAAAGACTTTCAGAAAGGAAAGGAAATGAACGGAAAGGAAAGACACAGAATGAGCAAAGGAACAAAATTTTACTGAACTTGTTGCTGTGTTACGACGTTTCACCTATTTATGTTTCTTATCTTTGTGAAAACGTAAAACATTTGATATGTTTCCAGGGGCAGGTTATTAAATAGGTTAAAAAACAAAACAAAACAAAAAGGATAAAGGTAAAGATAAAAATTCCTGTTTCCATGCCATTAATACATACTTTGGGATACGGTACTATGCCCGTACTTTGAAGACCTTCGGCATGTGAAAGTGTCATGTGGTCAGTATCACGCCTGGCAGCTTTTACCTTTCCATATTTCTCTGGTACCCATTTTTAGAGCCTGGGTGGACCATAGCAGAGATTTTTAGATAAACGCCAATATATTTAGGCACTTGTTTTCAACAAATGCCTAAAGAAGATACTCGGTATAGCGTGGAAGAAATTCAAGAAAAGTGCAGAGATAAGGCAGATGAATGAACAACAATCTGTCTCATTGGTGATCAGAAAAAAAGGAGATGGACATATGTCGGTCACGAGATGAGAAGAAACAATCAGAGAATCCGAAAACAAGCTATCAAGTAGAACACAACAGGCCGAAGAAAAAGAGATCGACCACGTGAAACTCTAAAGAGGACATTGTTAAGAGAGGCCAGATTAGTTAGCATAAAATCCCTTGATGAGGCTTAAAAAAAAGGGAAAACTTGGCGAAGTACCATGCGAGCCCTATGTGACGTTTAACGGCACGGGAAAGATGTAAGGTGTAAGATCGATATATAAAGAATACGAATTACCTTCGGCTTGGCGTATGTGCTAACTTTCTACTCTACATCAGTATGTACGTGGAATTACATGTAGTTTATATTTCTAGAATGTCATTCTCCTACAGGCATTAGTTCAGAAGTGGAACCCCTAACTTGGTCAAATATCCCACCCACTCATAATATCGCACAATTATTTGCTCCTTTCACCATAACATTTTTCCTTTGCTTTCTGGACTATGTTCTCTCATGATATTTATACAGAAATTACCCTGCGCGTCAGCCATATTTATATGCAATATTTATAGAAGCATTTAGATAAGGAACAAGAGAACAATTTATCTTCATTGCAAATTACTCTTTGAATAGGCTGTGCTTGTGGCAGTGGATTATAAATCATTTAAAATTGGTGATAAAACTGAGAATTTTCAGTTGAATTTTCTCAACTATTTGTTCATTATTTAGAAATCTTATATCTTAATGACGTTATCTTATTTTATATATATATATATATATATATATATATATTTGTTTATTGCGCATTCACTTATGTGATCTTCATATGTTCAATGGACTAAATTCATATGAAGATCTCCTCTGAATGAATGTACTGACAACTGTATGTATGGCGTACACTGGTATATCTAATCTTATAGGCAGATACCTTCCCATTTCATAGACAATTCCCTAGTACAAGCGGGTCAGGACCCCATTTATGCAACTTTAGCTAGCTAGAGGCTAGAGTGTTACAGCCTACTCACTTGGCATAAGAAACCACTGCGATAAACTCAGTTTTTATTTAATCGTTTACTTTCTTTTTATTTAATCGTTTACTTTCTTTTAATTTAATCGTTTACTTTGCTTTTACTCTTTTGCGATTATCTTTCAGTGAACACTCATGATGTTTCCTTTTGTCTCGGAAGAAAACAGATTTATGTGATTTCGTTTAGCATATTTTACTATATATATATATATATATATATATATATATATATATATATATATATATATACACACACACATTTTAAACTCTTGGCTTAGATTGTTTTAGATATTTCAAACTGAAATACCAAAGCCACTCAACAGCTTATGCAGTTATTACAGTATATCGAGAATACTTTCTAATCATCTTGGTATATAACTGAGTATTACCATTACAGTATATGGGCGAGTATTTTGTGTTTGTTCATTTTTTTTTAATCAAAAAAGACCAGATGGACATTAATATAACAGGCCCAGAAACTCCCGCCCTAGTTATCATGCGCGTTATAAATTGTCTTAAAATTCGAAATTAAACGTTCTCACGTAGACTAGACATTACAAACCACAATTTAATGTTTTATCACCGGTGGCCCAAGTTCATAGTTTGGCGTCCTACGATATTTCTCTGTTAGTTCAAAGGGCCAAAAAAAAAAAAAAGGGGGAAATATAAATGATAAGAAACAGCTGTTTCCAGATAAAACATCAGTTCCGGTCTATACCTCAAGCAGTTGCACTTTATTGCCAAGCAAATGTCTACATTTTGTACAACAACCAGCAGATCGATGCAACGCAACTGATTTTTCTTAGTGGTTTAAAAAAGAAAAAAAAAAGGGAAATATTATTCTTTCAATTTCTGTGCGTATTGTTTAAATTTAACTTTTATTTCTGAAACTCTGTTTATGTGTAATTTATGTGCGTGAGTGCGCGCGCGCACGTGCGTGTTGTGGGACATTTGGCTATGTTACTTTTCAATGCAATATCTTTTGGCCTCTCTTGCCAGAGTTTCTGCTTCTACCATAAGGTATGCATAGTTTATTTGCAAAGTTTGATCTAACAATGAAGGCTTAATGCAGACTATTTGTATACACGGCAAAGCTCTTTGTTCTGAATAGTTCATTTCTTGAAAAAAAAAAAACAGAAAACTTCTTCATGTACACTTAATAGTTAAAAATGTTTCAGTAGAGATAAAAGGTAAAAGTAACATTCCCGTTTCCATGCCATTAAGACATATCGGGGATAGGGTGTTAGGCCCGTATTTTCAATGACCTTTGGCACACGAAGTTAGCGATGAAGAGAAAATTAACTATAAACTTGCGGACCGGACATACAAATGTAAAAGAGCAAAGTACATGACGAACATCGTTTTTCCGGAACTACTGATCCCAGAGCCGTTGCCGGATTAAGAGACATCATGTAAGTGCTGTGGTCAAAACGGGCTGCATAAGGTTTTAAAAATTAATACTCCCGTTAAAAAATAAGGAGATTTAACCATGGACAATACACTGCAACCGGCTACCAACAGATAATAAGAACAGCAGGAGAACTTTGCCAAAGTTCGACAGTCCGAAGACCTTAACTCTTTCACTCCGTAGCAGCACTGGCAAAGTTAGTAGATCTTGTGCACCGATGAGAAACAATGCTCAGACTAATATTTAGATAGTTTAAATAAAATCAAAAGTAGCACGTTTCTAAGCCTAACCCACATTTTTAAACCACAGATTAGCTTCTTTCCAGTTTCTCTCACCAGAATTTCTTATCAAAATGTATTCTACCATAGCATGGGAATTAGTTCAGAAGTAAAGGGGTTAAATATACTATCTAGGGGTGGATCAGAAGACTGCGTGACAAATTTACTTTCATTTTAAGAAAAAAAAAGGGACCTTCATTGTCCAGAAATTTGATGATCGGCTCTTGCGGAAGGCTCTGATAATAACTGCTAGCAGGTTAAGAAAAATATGTTTGTTTCTAATAGGGAAAAAACTTCTCTGAACATTCTCTGTCAACGTGATTCACAGTTAACTTTTTCTGTTGCTATCGAATTAATATTAACAAATTTCTCAAATTAAATATATCCCAGACTTGCGCACAGTTTAAAAAAAAAAAACAAACAGAGAAATGAGAGAACGGCCGCGAACTGAAAGTTCTTTCCCTTATTTAGATTTTGTTCCGCTTTCTTACGTGTGACAGCGCTTTTGTCTACTAGTTTTAGAGGGATTGAATCATACATACTGTACTCTGTCAACTGTTACTCATCGAATTAATGCGCTTCACTGACTAAAGCAAAGATCTCCTCGACCTGGAAGGGAGTTTGGGGGGGGGGGTGGGTGGGAAGGGGGAGGGGGGTGTAGGGGTCGGCTGGAATCCTCAGCTTTGGAACTTGAGTAAAAATCTAACAAGGTGTAATCCATACCACCCCCCCCCCTCTCTCTCAAACAAGTAATGCATATTATTATACTCTTGTAGCTTCATGTTTCAACTTTCATGTCTGCAAGTTTAACTCTTTTATTATTATTATTATTATTATTATTTCACTCTCGAATTAGTTTCCATGGTCTGCCAGATTAAATTCTGATGAAAAGTTTTGGTGGAAAGAAATATGAAAGGAAGCTGTAGTTTACAATACAGGGTTGGGTTAGAACTGTGGTGGTTTTAATTTTATTTCGACTGTCTAAATATATAAATCTCTGAGCAATGGATTTCACATCGGAGTACAAGATCTACCAACGTTGTCAGAGCTGTTTTGGAGGTGGAAGAGTTAAAATTCGGTCTACGTAACATTTATGTGTAATAATATCGAGAACTGTATTCTACAGAACAAAACAGCTGAGAAACACATAAATGCCTTTAATAAAATACGTAAATGGAATATGTAATTTAAAAAATCCCCACGTAAATGCTGTAGAAAAGTCCACAAAATAACAGATATATCCATACTAAAGATAAAGGTAAATCTCCCATAGTCTCATCAAAAATGCAGTAGGGAATGAAGCGTTAGAGACCTCATTATGGGCCATCAGCATATGAGGTAGGGTGACCAGTTCCTTTCCTCGCTGCCTTTCCTTCCCAGATTTTCTCTGGTACCAATTTTACGAGGCTGGGTCGACCTCGGGGCCGTATTGGTCGGGAACAAACTCCTGCTCAGCTGGATAGTGGTCTAACCATTACACTAGCCGGTCCCTTATATCCATATTACAGGAACTTAATACTAAAGAAGGTTGGCTAGTAAAGAGGATTAAACAGAGAAAACTGAAGTATTTTAGATACATTAAACGTCATGAGAATTGAGAGAAAACAGTCTTGGAAGGTTACATAATGGGAAAAAAAAGAAAGAGACGAAGGAAGACCAGGGCGAAGATGGCTGCAAGACATCGCTGATGATCTGCGAATGGATACATCAGCAACAGAGCATCTTGTTTACAACCGAGAAGCCTACAGGAGAGCTGTTGGAGAGGCAAAGTTCCCCAAGGGACATGTAAATGAGTAACTGACTGGATTCTACTGTTAGAGCAGGTTTTCTATGCTTCAGGATCAAGATAAATGATCAACAGATTATTCAGAGCTGAATCAAAATACCAAATATCCATGAACACTCAAGATAAATATCGTTTCGTGCCTTCATTTTCAGTTTAAACACGCATATGATACTTCTTTGCTTTCCTTTCGTTACAGGTTTTTGCAAAATGGAAACTAACCAAAAATAGAAACCTATTTATAACATATATGACATATGTATGTGTGTAAGCACGTGTATGTATGTAAGTATGTATGTATGAATGTGTGCGTAACATTTCTAAGAGCTGGAAAGATCCATCATCTCTCTCTCTCTCTCTCTCTCTCTCTCTCTCTGAACCTTAGGTGCCCAGGGCACATGGGGCTTCCGCAAGAGTTTTCCACAAATGCCTGTCCTTTGCCTTTTTTTTCTGCTCTTGCCCAGGTGAGCCCTCTATTGCTCAACATCCTTTCTGTTGTTCTTCTCCATGTCTCTTTTGGTCTACCCTTACTTCTGTTCCCCTGTGGTGTCCATCTTAGTGCTATTTTTGGTAGTGAGTTGTCAGTCATTCGGAGCACATGTCCCAACCATCGCCAGCGTCTTTCCTTAATAATTGCTGTCAGTGGCTTCATCTGCATTTCTGCCAACAAGATGTTATTTCTTATGGTGTTTGGCCAAAATATTTTTCTAATTCTTCGTAAACATTTAGTCTGGAAAGAATTCAACTTGTTTTCTATCGTTTTGGTGATTTTCCAGCATTCACTTCCATAGAGTAGTGCACTTAGAACATTACTCTTAAATATCCTGATTTTCATATTTATGCTTAGTTTTTTTTATTTCCATATAGTCTGTAGCATTGCAAAAGCCTGGTTTGCTCTAGTAAGTTTGCTGTTGATATCCTCTGTGCTGTCTCCATTTTCTACTACTCTATTGCCAAGATATGCAAATTCGTTGACCTCTTCCACTAACTTGCTATCTATATTTCTGTTCACATTTTGCTTCATTAACGTTGTCTTTCCTACGTTGGTCTTTAGGTTGTTTGCATTCTGAGTTAGCTTGTTTATTTTATCTTGCATATCTTTGTGGTTACTTGATTGTAGACAAATGTCGTCCACAAAGTCAAGGTCCTCCAGCACTGTGTCAAGGGTCCATTGTAATCCTCTGCGTTTGTCTGATGTTGCCTCCTTCATTAACCAGTCTAGTGCCAAGATAAATAATGTTGGCGATAGTACACATCCCTCTTTCAGTCCTGTTTGTACCTTAAAGCTGCTGGAGGTATGTTCTCCACAGATTACTTTGCACTGAAAACCCTGGTATAGGGCTTTGATTACATTCACTATCTTATGGGGGAGGCCATGCCATCTTAGGATTTTCCACAGTGCATCTCTGCTGACACTGTCAAAGGCTTTCTCAAGATCTATAAATAATGCATATGTTGTGCATATGTAAATGACATGAGAACCATATACAAAATCACAAAGCAGATGACAGGTAACTTCAGCACAAGATGTGAGAGTGCAGTAAGGACACATAAGGTCACTGGAGAAAGATAAAAAATTGAAAGATGGAGGGAACACTTTAATACCCTACTAAACAGAACACAAGCAGCACAAATAATAGACATACCTGAAGCAAAAATGGAACTAAACATCAATACAGGACCAATAACAATAAGTGAAGTAAAGGAGGCAATAAAGAAGCTAAAATTAGACAGGGCACCAGGTGAAGATGAAGTGACTGCTGAGATGTTGAAAGCAGAAGAAACAGAAACACCAAAACAGCTTTGCCGGATACTACAACAAATTTGGGATCTAGAAAGATCCATCATAACACTGCAATTTTCATTTTTCATATGTTCTTTATCCTGCAGATTATTTTCAGTAAATATTCATAAATAACAGTTATACGTGGGATGATTTAGAACTTAACGGGCACATACGCATATAAGTACATACACACATACACATTTACCAGAGCCCTGAGAGGCGAAGGAGGTGCCCGACTTGGCAGTAAGCAACTAATAGGCTGGCGCCATGGTTGACGAACCCCAGCTGATCAAGACCCTGTACCACCTACCCACTGGTACTTCTAGTAACATGTCTAGCCTGACCAACGAGTCTGGGATCGCCATAGTCCCCATGGTGGTGGAAGCTGCTAAAGGAGCATTGTACCCCCCCCCCCGTCTGTAGCTGCATTCAGGGAATGGAAAAAATTAGTTGCCATGGCCCCCCCTCTCCCAAGAAAACACGATGTTATGCCTCAAAATCTTCAACGCATCGACTGCAAAAATAAAAAATAAAAAAGCACAGCAGCTCGCATATTCCAGGATTACTGAAGACAATATATTAAACATTTACAAAATTCAATTATAACTATAAATATGCCCCCTCCCTCTTTTTTTCATTATTTATGATACAGCTGAATTAATACTGTATAATTTTAACGATAAGAATATGTAGAAAAGCAAAATAAACTAAAACAACAACAAGAAGCAGCTGAAAGTGAGACATGTGAGTCTTCTCAGTTCAGTCATTACATACCCGTACTTGTGCTATCTCCCTGTAACTGCGACCTGCTGTTCTTAGCAGCCGATGCTGTGGAGGTGTTGGGCTACAGCATCGTATCGGCGTGGGAGCCGGTTATGGCAGCTATTTTTTTTTTTTCAGTCCCGGAGTACAGCTAACAAGCAGGGGGGGGTGTGCAATGCTTCTTTAGCAGATTCCACCACCATGGGGACTATGACGATCCCTGCCCCGTTAGCCAGGCTAGGCTTGTTACTAGGGGTACCACGGAGAGTTGGGACAGGGTCTTGGTCAGCTATTGTTTACTAACCCTGACGCTAGCATATCAGCTATGGGTCGCTGACTGCCTCATAGGACAGCGTCTCATTACATAAATAAATAAACAAATAAATAAATTGTTTGTCGATAATCATTTGCTTTCGCAACTCGCCGATAAAGTATATTTTAAACCAATAGAAACACACACAAATAAGAGAAGCAACATTAGTAGCAGTTAGACGCAGGTATAGTAGAAGTAGTAGATTTAACAGTAAAAAGTAGTTAACAGTAATAGTAGATTAGTATTACTTGCAGCCCAGGGCCAATAAGAAGGGGGGGGGGGGAGAGTTGAGTCGGCATATCACTCCTGGGGTTAATGGGCTTCCTCCATTTTAAAAGAAGGCCTAGAGGACTACAGGGAAATGGGGCGGGTGGAACCGTAATGGGTGAAGAAAAAAAAAAAAGAATGGTTAAGGTTAATCACTATTGTAAGCTGGGGGAAGGTATAGGTTTGTGCCGCTGTACCAGCAGCTGTCTGGACAACAGAAGATCAGCAACATATAGAAATAGCTATTCTGATGGTAATAATGGTAGAGTTACTGTAGCCATTCATCGCGTGAAAGTGCAAGTGCTGTATAACTGTAGTCAGTGCGATATCTGCCGGTGAGGTAACAGTACATGAGTTAACGATGCGACGAAAGAGCGGGCCACTCGCCCGGTGTAAACTACAAGTAGTTGCTGAGTAGATATTGGACCTGGTAGATATTACATAACATCTTCCTGGAGCCTGGTAGGACGGGCAATGTTGGAGACAGATAATGTAATATTCCTGCTCAGGATGCGCTCCGTCTAATAATCTGGTGGTACCGGGTTCAAGTCCCAACAGTGGGGGATTTTTCTTTTTAACCACCACACCAAAAGTCCTCAGGGTCCACCCAGTCTCTAAAAATGGGTACCAGGTAAATCTGGGGAAAGTACACACCGTCAGGCGTGATACTGACCATATCACACTTCCATGGGGCCGATGGTCTTTGGAAATACGGACTTGACACCGTGTTCCCCCATTATGCCTTAATGGCATGGAAACGGGCAATTTACCTTTACATTAACATGTTCAAGAAGAAGGAGGTGATGATACTGGACGGGAACGTCGCCTTAAGAGTTCACGAATGATAAATCAACATAGAACTGGTGTTATGGAGACGGAAGGATACAGTGAGAAGATCAAGGTGTCTTTGGATCAGATCAAGTTTACCAAGTGACTGATTATCAGTCCACTGCGATGGTTTTAGAGGCGGCTGCAGAAGCAATAGGATCTGTAGTAGTCTCAGACATGATAATTATATAACTAGACTTACAGAGAGATAGTAGGAAGCTACAATAACATTCAAATCAAGCTATGATTACCAGGAATAACACACCCCGTTGAAGCATCAAAATGAAAACGTAATTTGCGTGCTTTCAGTTGTCTAAACACAATCCAGACCACTGGCAACGATAAGTTACTTTCTGTTACTAAACATTATCCACAGAAAAATTATGGAAAATAACAATGATAATAAGCACATCTCTGTATAGTTTTGATATTGTTTTACGTGCTCGGGTCCTGAAGTTATTGAGTTTGTGCCATTAACGCTAAGATCATGAAGTTATTGAATTTGTGGCATTAACGCTAAGATCATGAAGTTATTGAATTTGTGACATTAGCGGTAAGATCATGAAGTTATTGAGTAGTAACATTAACGCTAAGATCATGAAGTTATTGCGTAGTGACATTAACGCTATATTATGTTGTGTTTTTTTTTTAGAAAGTTGCAACAGACAAAATTCGCATCTTCCAGGAAACCTTATAGCAAACGATGTTTTTGGTAGTAAATACTGGGAACTTCACAAAGTGATACTATAACAGCAAACTAAATAAAGTGTAATTTTTTTTCTCTCTAACATGATTGTCTTTTTCACACATATAAAGAAACTGCACTGACATTTTTAGCTTCTTCACAAACAAAGCCATTATTTCTTTCTCTTATTAAGCAACATTCATAAGGCTGACATCTGCTGCTGCTTTGATTAGCATAGACAGAATGTGGTCTGAACGCAAAGACACAGGACGCGCATAAGAAATATAATTGATCATGAATACGATTACTCATGAAGTGTGAGCTATCTACTGACTTGCATAATGTTTATGAATAACAATCTCTGTATATCTGAATAACGGCGCGTTTTGTAGTACACATGGACAAACTCAGAATAATCCGAAGATAAAAAGTTTTTTTTTTAAATCTTTGATATATATATATACAGATTACTCAATGAGATACAAGCAACTGCAAAATCAGTAATACTGATATTAATGAAAAAAATAATTGGAACGAAGTAGGAAGTTTAATTCAAGTTCCACGAAGAAATACACACAAAAAAAATGTTAATATGACAAATGAATAGGTAAACTTGTTTTACAACTGCCGGATATTATCTACGATACGCAAATTTGTTTTTTAAAAAAGTAATGAAAATAATACACATAACTTAATTACGAATAACTTTAAAAATGAAAGAAGAGAACTCAAATGAAAGGTATAACTTACAGTTCTTGCACACACAGTCGGCCTGGCTTTCACCGCACAACGTGCATCCGTGAAATCTCGTCATTCAGAAGACCTGGTTGGTGTGTTTACTTAATTACTGGCACGAGGTTTACTTTCTTGGTCTCAATATCGCACAAAAGGAGAGAAGAGGGAAAAAAAATAATAAAACAACGACCACGTCTTAAACCTGGCCCCGCTTGTTTGCTCTAATTAACCTCTGTACGGTCCGTTCACGATGTGAAATAATTACGATGAAGATGACGACGACGAAGGCGATGACAAGGATCTGGTATATTAATTTCCAGATCTTTCTTAAACCCGAGGATAATCTGTTTGCTGTCTGATCCTTATTAATGCTGGTACTGAGATGAAAAACAACAAAATCAGAGCGTCCACATTGGATGTTGACTTGTCGAGGCCCTCCTTCATAGGATCTTCCGGGGAGCTCGTAATCTAAAGTGGGTTTGTAGAGGTGGCCCGGGTATGTATTTATAATCTCTTGCGCCGTTCCAAGTTGAAGGTTAGGCCCGGCAGAAAGAGCAAATCGCGACTAGGTGACACATGGTAAACCCCCCCACAATCTGCACTGCTCTAGTACAAGGTTATAGGCGACGCCGGTGTCTTCGTTTCCTCGTTATTCACAGCGATGGCGGCGTTGATGATGATGAAGATGAAAAGAAGAAAATGGTGAACACAAAATGAACGGATTTTCACAGTCTTTCTAAGCCGGATCAAACACACGCATGACCTCGCGACGGCCGTCTCTAGCCACTAGAATGAGAAGTAATGAAGTGAGGTCTTCATAACAAGGTCGCTGACTAGCCACGGCCAATAGAATCGCTGAGACACGCCCCTCGGCTGCCAAGCAGGGACGTCGCGAGTGGAGAGGATTAAAAAGCCCCGCCCTTCTCTGAAATACAAGAACAGCACGCGTCCGTGGTGTTCTTGTTTACAAAAATTTGACATGCCGTGGCCGCAACATTTGTTGGGCGACGTGACAGCACGCAGAGACAGCAGCAAATCTTCGAATATGGGGGTTTGTGAAGAAACCCCAGAAAAATGCTGGGCCTTTCCAAAGCTGAGATTACATGTGTAAAGACGTATATACATTTTAGAACAAACACGTAAACGCTAACAACAAAACCTAGAACAAATATACAACATAAACTAGATCAGACACAGAAAATGACCACGGAAATGAGGACAGAATAGATATTTTCAGCCAGTGTTTGAATTTGTGGTATAAGTTAATTGTTAACAATGTTCTTTCTTCTATTATTGTTGTTACAATATGTTATTGTATTATTGTATTGTTCTTCTATTACGTTGTTCATAACACATGATGTCCTCTGTCCTCATAATTTGGTAATAAGCATTTACAAGAGGACAAAAATATCTAAATTATAAATACCACGCAAGAATTCGGTCAGTCAGTGCTGCAACCCTTCCACTGGAGCATAAGCCACAGACAAAGACTTTCTAGTCATTTCTGTCTCTGTCCTTGCTCTCCCAGTCATTCCATGCGGATCCCTCCGCTTTTAGAACCTACATCTATTCTTTGGTCTCCCCCGTTTTCGTTTCCCTTGTGGCTTCCCATGTCAGAGCCTGTCTTTCCATGTTGTCTCTCAGCTTTCTCTGTGTACGTCCAACCCACTTCCATGTTCTAGTTGTGATCTGTACATTGATTGATTCTTGTTCTGTTTGTCTCCAAATCTCCTCATATCTGATCTCATCCTGCCAAGTAATCTTGAAGACCCTTCTCCGGCGACTGTTTACACATGTCTGCAACTTTTAATGTGCTGTCCTTGCCACTTGGGCATACGGTAACACAGTTTTCACAATTATGCTGAAAAGCCTTAGTCTGGTTTTTGGTCTTTATGCCAGTATTCTATTAAGACTATACGAATTCTGTCCTGGCTTTGGTTATTCTAGACTTAACACCCCTCTCTCTCTCTCTCCCTCTCTCTCTCTCTTTCTCTCTCTCTCTGCTCCTTCTTCTTTGCCATTAATGCCACCCGGATAAGTCAAATGATCTTCTTCTTCGACCCAGTGACCTTCAATATTTATCGGATATCAAGTGTATATTTTTCATTATCTTTGTTTTGCTGATGTAAACGTGCAGTCCTGGTTTTGCTGGCTTTGAGCTAACGGTCCGAAGCTTTCATCTTTCATTTTGGCTGTTGCTGTGTGAGAGAAGTCTTGTGCCGTCTATGAGATCCGACAGGATCTTTGTGTTCGTGGTCTTACCTACTCCTAGGAAGAACAGTAACAAGCATCCCTGCATTATTCATGTCTTCATTCCTGTCTTCATTCCTGTCATCATTCCTGTCTTCATTCCTGTCATCATTCCTGTCATCATTCCTGTCATCATTCCTGTCATCATTCCTGTCTTCATTCCTGTCATCATTCCTGTCTTCATTCCTGTCATCATTCCTGTCATCATTCCTGTCTTCATTCCTGTCATCATTCCTGTCATCATTCCTGTCATCATTCCTGTCTTCATTCCTGTCATCATTCCTGTCTTCATTCCTGTCTTCATTTTGAAGCTGTCTGTTAGTTTCCCTTTGCGAACTATTCTAAATGTTGATTCAATGTAGATGGTCTTTATCAATTTTACCATTTTTTTTTTCATTGGAATTCCATGACAGACAGACAGACAGACAGACAGACGGACGGACGAACGAACAGAACAGAACAAGTTAGATAGATAGATAGATAGATAGATAGATAGATAGATAGATAGATAGATAGATAGATAGATAGATAGATAGATAGATAGACCCTCTATTCTAATAGGCCCATATCACTCTTTACTGGTCGGTCATACACACGGTTTGACTATGGATATGTACGTACAACTGTAATACACCAAATCTCTAGACCAGAAACCACGCAACAACCCAAGATTCAATTATTTACTGCACATACTCTTACGCTCTGAACTAATCTCTGTCCGGAGTTTGCAGATAACTATCTCTTTGAGACCAACCAAAAAGACTGCGACAAAGCTTTCCATACTGATAAGTCTATTATGACCGCTGCCCCACCTGACATTCTAATCAGCGGCCTTCCCCAAGCAAGCCACCTGTTCGCAATCAGATGGCGTCAGAAAGGGCGACTAAATTCACGGATTGAATAAAGAAGAAGCCCCAGACACGACCATGTCACAATTCTCGTGACAATACGCCTTATCACTATTATCTTAATCTCTACTGGCCAGGGGAAGACGCTAATCTCCGCAAGATTGATAAAAAAAAAAAATACAAATAAAAGGGATGGCAGGAGACACTGTTTCACCAAACTTGCACCAAGGATAGAATTATTCACAGAAGGAGGGAGTTTATAAATTTTAAACTAAGTTTATGAAACAAAACATTTAAAAGTCCCCTTTTATCTTGTATCTCTCCCCCCTTCCCCCCCCCCCCCCCAAACCACGATATAAGCAATATTTCTTCTTTAGCATTTTTACTACAGATGGAAAGGGGTCACACATCAAAACTCGGTTCTAGGAAGCTTATAAATTATAAATAAGACAATACTGCTGATAAAAACGGGCAAGCTGTTTCAGTTGACGAAATAAAGCTGGCCATGAAAGCAAAGAAAAACCACAAATGCTCCAACTAAACCTCGAAGGCTTTTTTTTTCTTTTTGGTAAAGAATGGCAGGCACATGATAATGCAGAAAGAGTTGTGCTATTAAATATTGCTAGTAATTTTCTATTTCCTTTAATATCTGCGGGAAAGAAAAAAGAGGAAACTTTTTTTTTAAACACATTCACTAAGAACAGATCTCAGATACTGATTTATCATTTATGAGAAAATATTACTGAGTGGAGTTACTTTGGCTTTTGAAATCTTGCATTGTCTTTTCCAGGCGATAAAGTGCCGTATCAGATGCATTTCCAAAGATGTAAAATGGCCAATGTATTTTTTTTTTTCCTGAACAGTTTTCATTCTACTTTATTGATTTTAGAACTGGCTGGTGGCCTTGGTGGCTGAGTGGTTTGGCGCTCAGCCTATTAATCCGGTGGTACCGGGTTAAATTCCCGGCAGTGGAGACTTTTTTTTCTGGTACCACCGTATCACAAATATCCCAGGGTTCACCCAGCCTCTAAAAATGGGTACCAGAGAAATCTTGGCAAGGTGAATGCGGTCAGGCGTGATACTGACCATACCATACTTTCATGTGCTGAAGTGTGTGTGTGTGTGTGTGTGTCTCAGGCATATCAAAGTGACTGTCTCAAACAGCTCCACCTGTCTCCACCATGGCAAGTGTGGTAACCTGCGCTGATTGTAATGGGGCGATAGGCATCCACATCTAGCTCAGTGGTAGAATCAGCCGCAGAATCCATTCACTGTATTTGAAAGAACCAGATCTTGTTCCGTGCACCCGATGCCGAAGTTATAGCATAAGCATCATGTCGGATGAGGAGTAGTTTCCTTATGGTATTCTCCTTGAAGATCTGGACTGGATATAAGAAAGGAGAGGGGGGGGGGGGGAATAAAGTTTCTTGGGGATCACGATGGGACACGGAAAACGTGGCCAGGCTGATGGAGCACGGGCTCTATTCCCCCCCCCCCCCCATCCCCACCCGGCCACCCTTTTGTTATTTTTGCTCCTGAATTTAAAATATAATTTGATAAAATGCTTGAAGCAAGAGCTTATGTTGCGCGCCGCAGATATCACTAATGTCTTTGTGATAGTGTGACAAGCAACATAGGTGATAATTACGATAATATAGAAATATATGACATGTAATATATATTACATAACGAGAAGAAACAATCAGAGGATCCAAAAAAAACAAGCTATCAAATGTAATACAACAGGCCGAAGAAAAAGGTCGACCACGGGGAAACTCTAAAGAGGACATTGTTAAGAGAGGCCAGTTTAGTCGGCACAACATCCAACGGATGAGGTTGAAAAGTTCGCTCAGAATAGGAAAACTTGGCAAACTACCGTGTGATCCCTATATGACGTTTAACGGCACGGAAAAGATATATATATATATATATATATATATATATATATATATATATATATATGATATACACAGTCAAAGTTAACTCGCTTGAGCAATATCGACTGGCAAACTAAAAAAAAAAAAAAACGCTACAGGATGACCCTCACTCTCTTTCCGCTAGAGGGGAAGACCTACATGTGCTGTTCACATGGAATACGTTGCTAATTCTGTCGACTATTCTAGAAAAAAAACGCCCCCAATCAATGGTCCTTATTGCCATTCAGCGGAATCCAAGCGTTTATAACTGGAATACTAGGATTAACCTCCCTGAGCATAAAAGAGTAAAGCATGTAAGACATTCGGTATATCACGGGGGCAGTGGGATATGAAGCATGATAGATTTGGTCAATGGATCGATCACATGGACGGGAAATGTCAGCGAAAAGGCGTGGGCGAGAATAGAAATCCACAATGTAAATAGGTGGCTTGTATTGCTAGCCTGTGTATTAGTGACTATTATATCGTTATAAATGTGACTTAATTGATTGTATAATGCGGCTAACATTACATTTCCGTGTAGCCAATATAACGCTATTAAACTGGCTACTGGGGCTGAAGAATCATAAATCATTTACTAAATGCTGCTCCTGGAAAACAGGCTGTTAGGACTCCCTGCTTCATATTTTGTCTTCTTTTCTGCTTCTTCTTCTTTTTCTTCTTCTTCTGCGTTCGAGGTTATTGGTCACATCAGATCCTGGTCCCTGCCGACATGGCAAAGCTCGCAGTCCTCTCCATATCCTGATAGAAGCCCCAAAGCTTTTAGCCCCAAGCTTGTGCCCTCTGGCCATGTCTCAAGCCTCAGGTCTGCATGGTTTGGGCACTAGAGAACTGCCACATGGAAACTCGTCTGTGTCAGACATTTTAAGTCGATGTAGGTGGCTCAATAGGCTCTAGTGGTTTCTTTCAACAATAACCCACATAATTTGCCTCATTTTGATGATTTTGATTATCACATAGTGTGGTACTTGTAAATTATTCTGCTGTCCCTTCCCAAGACAGACTGGACGCATCGGTCTTCATCGGTCTTCAAAAATATTTCTCTCATTTCCACAGTCTATATATATATATATATATACTGACAACAATTATTGAAGAAAGACGCTGGCGATGGTTGGGACATGTGCTCCGAATGACTGACAACTCACTACCAAAAATAGCACTAAGATGGACACCACAGGGGAACAGAAGTAAGGGTAGACCAAAAGAGACATGGAGAAGAACAACAGAAAGGATGTTGAGCAATAGAGGGCTCACCTGGGCAAGAGCAGAAAAAAAGAAGAAAAAAAAAAGGCGAAGGACAGGCATTTGTGGAAAACCCTTGCGGAAGCCCCATGTGCCCTGGGCACTTAAGGTTCAGATATATATATATATATATATATATATATATATATATATATATATATATATATATACCAAAATAACAATCTATAAAACTATAACAAGACCAGCTGTCATGTATGGATCAGAATCGTGGAGTACAACAGAGAAAAATGGACAACAACTGCAGATCTGTGAGAACAAGATCCTAAGAAGAATCTTTAGTTCCCACAAAGGATACCAACAGTGGAGAATGAAGAGCTGGAAAGAACACTGAACTGAACAACTTATTTAAATCGTAACGAATTATACATTTCTTGAAACTGAACAGACTACGCTGGCTGGGCCATGTAGAAAGAATGGAAAAAAAAAAAACAGACAGACGCAAATTATGTACGCACAAAGATGAGGGAAACAAGACCAAGGGGTAGACTAAGACAGAGATGGAAAGACAACATAGAAGAGGATAGTAAAAAAAAAATTAGTGTCACCAACTGGAGAGAGAAGATTAGGAATAGAGAGGAATGGAAGTGAAATTTATCCGCAGCAATGAGCCTTAATGACTCGGAAAGCTGAAGAATAAGAATATATATATATAAATATATATATAAATATATATAAATATATATATAAATATATATAAATATATATATAAATATATATAAATATATATATATATATGTATATATACATATATATATATATATATATATATATATATATATATATAAACAACCTGTCTCATGGCTGATCAGAAAAAGGAGATGGACATATGTCGGTCACGTGATGAGAAGAAACAATCAGAGAATCCGAAAACAAGCTATCACGTGGAACACAACGGGCCGAAGAAAAAGAGGTCCACCACGTGGAACTCTAAAGAGGACATTGTTAAGAGAAGCCAGATTAGTAGGTATAAAACCCTTGATGAGGTTGAAAAGCTCGCCGAAAACAGGATAACATGGCGAACTACCATGCGAGCCCCATATGTAAGAAGCAAAATATGTAATATACATTGTATATTATATACATATATATTACCTCAATCTAGAGCGTGTCCATAAACTATTCGCAGGATAACTATGGTCGATAAGAAAAAAAAATGCAGTCAAGTGTAATGGATGCACTTTGTAGTAAAATCGACATCAGAATCCCCCCCGCCTCGAAGTTGGCAACACTCCTTACATGCATTGCGACAAAACAGGTTTAGTAAAAAAAATGGCGACCGCACAACCACACAAGAAAAGGCAATGTGGTTCTTGTGGTTATGGGAAGGAAAATCTCTTGTAACTGTTACGCGTTTTTATAAGACAGCATTCAAGAAGGATCCGCCTACTGATACACAGTGATACGACTTTTCTTTCTGAAACACTTCTTTTTTTTCTTTTTGTGTGTGTGTTTTAGATATTGTGGTATATAATTAGGTGACAATTTTATGGACACCCCGTATACTGCTGCGAACTTATTGTTCTCCCCCCCCCCCCCCCTCACCCCTTTTCTATTTTTTCTTGTAGTAGATTTTTTTTCCCAATATTTTGATATTCTGGTATGACTGAAATACTTTAACCATCCGCTGAAAAATTGCAACTCTGTATTCAAGGGTATATATATATATATACTGTATACATATTACGTGGAGTCATAGATTAACAGAAACTCCAAACAGCAAACAAACAGTTCTTGACAGAAACAACAAATATTGACTCACCGCGTCAAGCAATTAACTCTCGTTAGCTCTGTGTCCACTTTGGGCAGCAATAATGTTGTAAAACACGTGGCCCCCCCCCCCCCCCACACACACACAAACTCGAGCGCTGCTTACGAAGAAAGTTAATGGGGGTAAAAAAAGCAATCGAGTTCTAGATTCAAGTGTCAGTTGAAGTGGTTATAATAAGAAGCAGGACTTCTTATCTTTATAATTAATACCACGGGCCGCTCAGTTGTATAAAACGCAGTGATATCAAATTTATGATACCTATAGATAGGAAGGGCGTGTGTGAGTGCGTGCGTGCGTGCGTGTGTGTGTGTGTGGTGCTCGTAACAGATGACTGAGCACTCACTACCAAAAAATAGCACTAAGATGAACACCACAGGGGAACAGGGTAGACCACAGGGAACGTGGAGAAGAGATGATATTGAGCAATAGAGGGCTCACTTGGCCAAGAGCGGAAAAAAAGGCAAAGGACGGGCGTTTGTGGGAAACCCTTGCAGAAGCCCTACGTGGCTTGGTTCAGAGAGAGAGAGAGAGAGAGAGAGAGAGAAGAGAGAGAGAGAAGAGCAAATAAATACAAGAATAAGGTGTATTTCATATCAACAACTCTTCCCCCCTCCCCCCCTCCCCAATAAAAACATACATCAAATACAATTTTTTACAAATAGGAAACAACAAGACTCTACCACAGTAAAGTAATAGAACACAGAAACAACAAGACTCTACCACAGTAAAGTAACAGAACACAGAAACAACAAGACTCTACCACAGTAAAGTAACAGAACACAGAAAAAACAAGACTCTACCACAGTAAAGTAACAGAAAACAGAAACAACAAGACTCTACCACAGTAAAGTAACAGAACACAGAAACAACAAGACTCTACCACAGTAAAGTAACAGAACACAGAAACAACAAGACTCTACCACAGTAAAGTAACAGAACACAGAAACAACAAGACTCTACCACAGTAAAGTAACAGAACACAGAAACAACAAGACTCTACCACAGTAAAGTAACAGAACACAGAAACAACAAGACTCTACCACAGTAAAGTAATAGAACACAGAAACAACAAGACTCTACCACAGTAAAGTAACAGAACACAGAAACAACAAGACTCTACCACAGTAAAGTAACAGAACACAGAAACAACAAGACTCTACCACAGTAAAGTGACAGAACACAGAAACAACAAGACTCTACCACAGTAAAGTAACAGAACACAGAAACAACAAGACTCTACCACAGTAAAGTAACAGAACACAGAGCTGTACGGTAAGGCCTGAAAAGAATCATAGATAAAGCACTTAGAGACTGGAGGAAAAGGAAAATGGCACGAGAATTACATGGAACTTGAACCACGGACTCCTGTAAAACCAGCAACCGTCTAGCCACGAGAGTACAGCATATTAATAAACTTCGCTATTTTGTACAGCCCTCTCCTCTCTCTCTCTCTCTCTCTCTCATCTTTCTTTCTCTCTTTCTCTCTCTCTCTCTAAAAAAAAAATAGCGCATTATCGAAATAACTTGGATTTCAATAAAAAGTAACGAAAACCTTAACGTTATCAAGAAAAGCAGCTTTGCCGTGACAATCACAGGAAAGTATGCATGGACAGTCACAGACAAGTATGCATGGACAGTCACAGACAAGTATGCATGGACAGTCACAGACAAGTATGCATGGACAGTCACAGACAAGTATGCATGGACAGTCACAGGCAAATATGCATGGACAGTCACAGACAAGTATGCATGGACAGTCACAGGCAAATATGCATGGACAGTCACAGACAAGTATGCATGGACAGTCACAGACAAATATGCATGGACAGTCACAGACAAGTATGCATGGACAGTCACAGACAAGTATGCATGGACAGTCACAGACAAGTATGCATGGACAGTCACAGACAAGTATGCATGGACAGTCACAGACAAATATGCATGGACAGTCACAGACAAATATGCATGGACAGTCACAGACAAGTATGCATGGACAGTCACAGGCAAGTATGCATGAACAGTTACAGGCAAGCATGCATGGACAGTAACAGGCAAGTATGCATGGACAGTCACAGACAAGTATGCATGAACAGTCACAAACAAATATGCATGGACAGTCACTGACAAGTATGCATGGACAGTCACAAGAAAATATGCATGGACAGTCACAAGAAATTATGCATGGACAGTCACAAGAAAGTATGCATGGACAGTCACAGACAAATATGCATGGACAGTCACAGACAAAGTATGCATGGACAGTCACAGACAAGTATCACGGACAGTCACAGGCAAGTATGCACGGACAGTCACAGACAAAGTATGCGCGGACTGTCACAGACAAGTATGCATGAACAGTCACAGACAAGTATGCACGGACAGTCACAAGAAATTATGCATGGACAGTCACAGACAAAGTATGCACGGACAGTCACAGACAAAGTATGCACGGACAGTCACAGGCAAGTATGTATGGACAGTCACAGACAAAGTATGCACGGACAGTCACAGACAAGCATGCATGGACAGTCACAAAGTTCAGGCCTCCTGTCTATAAGACTGTGAACCTGTTTGTAGGTAGCGTGTATCGAGCCTCCCCTCTCCTTGAGAAAGGGCCCCGCAGATGGATCACCCCAGCTTATAACCTGCAATAGAGCTGTAAGAGTCCCACATTTTGAAAAAGGTTGGACCCCAGACCCCCACAACACTCCTTTATATGGTGAGGACCCCTGATGGCGTGGTTTCATACCATTCACGTCTTCCATAGACTAGTGGCGATAACAATACCCTACATCCAGGGCCCACATCTCTCTCGGGGTCTTAGATGGATGGATGGAATAACTACCGCCACATGAAAATGACAAAATGATGATAGAGGTACTTGAAGTGAACAACAACAACAACAACAACAAAAATACCAAGTCTTATCACTTTTGAGAACTATGGCCCATGCATTTCAAATAATGGCCATATATCTAAACAAATGCATTTTTTGTTGTTGAGAATTTGATAAAACTTTTTCAGGACTGGCCGGAAAGAAAGAAGATGAAAGCGATGGCTACCTGGATGTAGGTGAATCTACTGATAACAAGAAGTTGGAAATAAAACACAATAGCACAGCCTTACATGAATCGAAATTCGAGTCAGTGAAGTGTTATTATATGAGAGACGAGTATCACACGCAGAAATGCCAGCAAGTGCCAAGCCTGAAGTGTTGTCATACCAGAAACGAGTATTACACAGAGATACCGGTAAGTGTCACGTCTGTGAAGCGTCATTATATAAAAGACAAGTATAACACACAAATACCGGTAAGTGCCACGTCTGTGAAATGTTATTATATAAAAGACGAATATAACACACACATACCGGTAAATGCCACGTCTGTGAAGCGCCATTATATAAAAGACAAGTATAACACACAAATACCGGTAAGTGCCACGTCTGTGAAGCGCCATTATATAAGAGATGAATATAACACATAAATACCGGTAAATGCCACGTCTGTGAAGCGTCATTATGTAAGAGATGAATATAACACATAAATACCGGTAAATGCCACGTCTGTGAAGCGCCATTATATAAGAGATGAATATAACACATAAATACCGGTAAATGCCACGTCTGTGAAGCGTCATTATGTAAGAGATGAATATAACACATAAATACCGGTAAGTGCCACGTCTGTGAAGTGTTATTATAAAAGAGACGAATATCACACACAAATACCGGTAAATGCCACGTCCATGAAGTGTTATTATATAAGAGATGAATATCACACACAAATATCGGTAAGTGCCACGTCTGCGAAGTGTCGTCATATAAACGACAAGTATAACAGAAATACCGGTAAATGGCTGTGAAGTGTCATCATATAGGAGATAAGTATAACATAGATTACAGGCAAGTGCCACGCCTGGCATCCTGATGATAAAATATTATAATTCCATCCAGATTAATTTACTTAACTCATGATCATTATGTGGCGTTTCCCCAAAGAAAATTGGCTGGAATGACCCTTCAACTTACACTGCCCTTGTTTTACAGTGCACACAAGCAAGCTTTATGTTGCTTTATGTTATCTATCCATCTATTTCATTGTCTCCCTTTTCGTTTTTCCTACAGTTTTTTCCTCCTGTAAAGTGTTCATTATTGTGTAATGCCTCTTAAATGTTTTAACTTTCTGGCTCCTATACTTTTTTTTTAAATCTCTTTTTACTTTATTTATTACTCTTTTTTTTCCACGAAGTTTTCACTTTCTTCTGTATATTCTCTGAATACTTGATTATGTGTCTTCTTCTTCAGACGTCTATATTTAGAGCGTGCTGTAGAATAGAAAAGTCTAGTTTGTCACGTAGACAGTTCAATGTTACTTGTTATTCTAGGCCAAGGCTGTTGATCGCACGTGTCGCAATGACCAATCACGTTGCATGACCAGTCTATGTACGGAAATTATAAATGTCAAGGAAATAAAAGTTTTGACTTGTTTTCGGAATGCAAAATTCCAGGGGTGCATAGTATATAAGGCTCAACATAATAAGATTCTTCAGTCATGTGTCCAAGCCGGAGTTGAGTTGGCGGCTTTCCAGGTGTGAAGGAGCTCTTTGATAAGACAGAATGCGTGGAACAGTCCTCAGTCTAGTAAGTAACTTGTGAATTGTTGTAAGAAAGAAGTATGGTTGCAAAGAGCTGTGATATCACATGAACCATTGACTAACGTGAGTAAACTTCTTCAGTATATTATTGTTTTGTATGTGTTAGAGTTTATAATTGCTACCACAAGATTATTGAACATATCTTATCTCTTTTTGTACATGTAGCTTGCAGCTTAATGAGACTAGAATATATTAAGTACAGATAATGGAAGAAGACGTAAAGTCGAGAGAAAAGAGCAATGTAGTATAAGTAAATAAATAGAAGAGACGTAAAGTCCAGAGAATATTTACAAAAATATAATTACACAGAAGACATAGAATCAAGAAAATATGTACAGAATTACAAATAATGCAGAAGAAGACGTAAAGTCGAGAGAATCGTCACAGAAGTACAGAATAGATAGATAAGTGTACAATTATAGAGATTATGTAATTACGTGTGTGTAAACGTGTGTATTAATGTGAGCCTAGAGCGTTTAGTACAGACATCTTACTATGATATATATATATATAAAAGGCTCTACAGAGTCTAGACGGTTCTATAGAGTTCTATTCCTTCTATTCGACTAAACGTGGACTTAATTGTCATCAGGACTGTCACCAATCAGCTTAGCGACCCCGAATACTATGGATTCGACACTAATATCGGTGTTTTCGATTATTTTTATATGTCACCCCCATCCCACTCAACCCATAACCCCCCCCCCCCCCCAGCATGCCGACTGGAGCTGAACTTGGACTTAAACGGCATCGGGAGTGTCACTATTCATCTCAGTGACCGGTTCTAAGGACTGTAAATGCGTCTCAAACAGCCTCTGGCAGTCAAGTCCAGCTTCTGGCCTTCCCGTGGCAGAACTGTTTAAACTGACAGGAGAAGGGGCGAGGGTGAATATCTGGCGCCTGAAAACCAGTTACTTAGGGTAGATGAGTGGCACGTTTGGTAGCTCATCTGCCGCTGTTGGCGAGATTTTTCAGTTGCCGTGCGTGGAGCGGTGCTCCTCCCGGCCAATTAAGAAAGGTGCAAATGAGGTTGCCGCGCAGCATCACTGCGGGAAAGGTGGTAGAAAGGATAAAGCGAAGCAAACAGTCAAATCACGGCACCTCTGGTCTGGAGGTCGGCCACGTCCTGATTGCAGTCATATCGGGTGAAATGCATGAACCGGCTTGTCCCAGAGGTTAAGACACTGCTGGCGAGACTCTTCAAATGCCGCGCGTGGAGTGAAGCTCCTCCCGGTCAAGGAAGAAAATGCGGAAAAGAAATAAAGGTTGCTGTGCGTTGCCGATGGGAAAGGTGGTGGAAAGGATAAAAAGAAGTTAATCGGTATGTCCAGTAGTATCGCTACGATAGCTAAACATACCATGGCACCTCTGCTCTAGAGGCCGGCCACGTCCGAAATACACCTACAGTGGTGAAATATGCCTAAACCGGCACACACCAGGGGTGGAACTTGATGGCTAGACATGTCATGCCACCTCCGCTCTAGAGGTCGGTCACGCCTGATATACACCCATACTGGTGAACTTTGCCTAAACCGGCTCACACCAGGGGTGAATCTTGAAGGCTATACATGTCACAGTACCTCTGCTCTAGAGGTCGGTCACGTCCCAAACACGCCCATACTGGGATAATATGCCTAAACCGGCTCAACCCAGGGGTGGAAGTCACTAGTGGCGAGGATTCGTCCTCCTGGACAAAAGCTCCATCCTGGTCACAACTAGGAAGGGTAGCGGCCACGGCCGCAAAATGTTGAAGTCGGAGACACTGGACCAGGGCAGTCTAGATAGACAACCACCTCTCACCCGGCGGGGATGTTTGCGTATCCTAATCACGCTTTTCCGGTGAGAAAGTCCAACTCTGGACTGGATGGGCTACCGCCTCTCACCAAGCGGGGATGCACTGATATCCTAAACACGTCGAAGTCTTCCGGTGAGAAAGTCCAACCCTAGACTAAACTGGTGCAATGAAAACCACGGTGTCACGCAATCCCTCTTCAGAGACCCTCCAAGAATACAGGCTAAAGCCCTGTGATACTCTGAAACCCTTGTGGTCCTCAGTTGGATCTCGTGTGGTCCTTTCGGAGACCACACAGGAGACCACGGGACCTAACAAGGACCACAGTAGGATCACAGTGCGGTTTTGGTGGTAGAAGCGAACGAAGAAGAAGAAGAAGAAGATCTCAGTGACCCCGAAAACTATGGATTCGACATTAATATCGGTCGTTTTCGATGATTTTCACATGTCACTCCGACCCTTAAGGGTCATAGGGGTATCCTAGGGGTGATCTAACCCCCACAGTGCTTTGCGTAGATTGTAAGTCATATGTATACCAATTTTGGTTGAAATTTCTCAGGGCGTTCCAGCATGATGCTGGAATATACATACACACGTTTATTCATATATATATATACATAATTTATATTATTATAATATATATATAATATATATTTATATATATAATATATATTTATATATATAAATCATATATATATATCCTATATAAATATATAGGATATTTAAGTTCTAAGTGTACAACTCTATGGAAGTGAATGCTGGAAAATCACCAAAACCATAGAAAACAAGTTGAATTCTTTCCAGACTAAATGTTTCCGAAGAAATAGAAAAATATTTTGGCCAAACACCATAAGAAATTACATCTTGTTGGCAGAAATGCAGATGAAGCCACTGACAACAATTATTGAGGAAAGACGCTGGTGATGTTTGGGACATGTGCTCCGAATGACTGACAACTCACTACCAAAAATAGCACTAAGATGGACACCACAGGGGAACAGAAGTAAAGGTAGACCAAAAGAGACATGGAGAAGAACAACAGAAAGGATGTTGAGCAATAGAGGGTTCACCTGGCCAAGAGTAGAAAAAAACGGCAAAGGAGTGGCATTTGTGGAAAACCCTTGTGGAAGTGTGCTGACAAGTCAAGTAAAATATGGGCACTAACACTATAAAAAAAACACTATATCCCTATGTGCCTCTAAGGTATGACAGGATTACCTTTACCTTTAATTTATATATATATAATCCCTGGACATGACAAAAGAACGCAGAACCGAATGTGACAAGAGATAGGACAAACCGGCTATACAAAACAGGGTCAGTCAGTCATTCAGTCAGTCATTTGCGTGTCCCTTGCGGAACTTTGCCTCCCTAACAGCTCTCCTGTAGGCCCCTCGGTTGTAAGCAAGATGCCCTGCTGCTGATGCATCCATTTGTAGATTATCAACGATGTCTTGCAGCCATCTTCGACTTGGTCTTCCTATTGTTCTTTTTCCCGTTATGTATGTTGCTGTTTGGGTTTCTTGGTGTATTTCCAGAAGATAGTTTACAATTGTTTTCCTCTTCCGGGCAGTGACTGTACTAGTCAGTGATCGTAGCCATTTTCCTTACACTGAGATCATCTGCCTACCATCATAGAATGGGGGCCATCTCCAACATTATCTGTCGGCTGCTCTCCCATTCCATCCATCACCTGCTCCCATGGCTTCACGTCACCCTGATCGGGGGGGGGGGGGGGGCTGTGCAGGTGCTCCACCTTGCCCAAGGGTGTCCCGTTGACTGAAGGCGGTAAGGAGGCGTCTTACTTCTCCTTTGATAGGGGATACCCCTGCCCCGCGAACCTTACAAAACAGGGCGTGAGACATAAATAAACATATATTCCTGAATATGATTCGGGCAGACGAGGTCTACAAAACAGGTTGTGGAATTAGTACACTGAGTACTGGCCCAGAACAGACTGTGGTACATTGAGTACTGGCCCACCATTACCACGAGACATAAAGATATTTATTGAAACAAGTATTGGAGTATTGAGTGGAAACCGGTTATAGAGAAGAGTGTACCAGAGTTGGTGGAGAAGTGTTTAACGTGTGTAAATAGTTTTTTTGTATTTTGGATTCCTTATTACATTGCTATATATGTTGTCGATATTTAACCATGTTCTTTGCATGCTCGTTATAATATTACTTCTTGAATAATTGAGTGATTGCATGTGTTGAGATTATTGCATATTAAAAGGTGATTGCATTTATGTGCGTAAACCGCATAGAGGAGTTGCTTATTTACTAAGGAAAGAATGAGTGTGGCAATCGGTTAAGGGATACGAAAAGTATGGGTTGACTGGAAAAAAATAGGATGGGGAGATGGAGTAGAGAGGAGAAGTACTGAGCACGAGAGAAGAGGAGAAGTATTAAATATGAGAGGTGTCCAACAAGGAGAAAGCCTCAGAAGAATACGTATTAATTAAATAGGTTTATAGGTTTTATCGTACTATAGTACATTAAGATAAAACCAACAGGAGAAAGGTATAAAGAATGAGTATTTTACTACAGTACATTAAGATAAAACCAACAGGAGAAAGGAATAAAGAATGTATATCGTACTACAGTACATTAAGATAAAACCAACAGGAGAAAGGAATAAAGAATGTATATCGTACTACAGTACATTAAGATAAAGCAATAGGAGAAAGGAATAAAGAATTTATATCGTACTAGAGTACATTAAGATAAAACCAACAGGAGAAAGGAATAAAGAATGTATATCGTACTACAGTACATTAAGATAAAACCAACAGGAGAAAGGAATAAAGAATGTATATCGTACTACAGTACAATAAGATAACCCCCAAAAGCCCCTGCTGGACAGGATTAAAGAGAGTGAGAGAGAAGAAAGAGAGAAATTAAGTAACAGAAATACGATCAATAACTCCAAACCTTACCATATCCTCTATTATAACACTACCACTGTATCGTGGACCTAAGCATTACAAAGTATTTTGAAGTATTAATAACAGTAACCAACAACTGCCATGTAAGAAACACATTTAAACAAATAATCCCCCATTAAATGTAACATTTAAATAAGTATAACAAACACGTCATAGACAGAAATAAACACTTTAAAAAATTGTTACAGTATCGTCTTTTGGAGATCGTACTTTTTTTTCCGACCAATACGGCCCCGAGGTCGACCCAGCCTCGTAAAATGGGTACCAGAGAAAATCTGGGAAGTAAAGGCAGCGAGGAAAGGAACTGGTCACCCTACCTCATACGCTGATGACCCAGCATAATGAGGTCTCTAACGCTTCACCCCCTACGGCATTTGCTATGGGACTATCTTTACTTACATTACTTTTGGCCACAGAGTTCTCTGTTATACTTTCATTTTGTGCAACTCCCAATAAAGCATACCCTCTTTGCCTCCATTTATGCTTCAAAATGTACATATATGTTATCATCATCATGTGCCATCTCCAGAACGAAGGTTGGCGGAAATGAATCTCCCTCGCCTAAGCTGGGCTTTGTCCTGTCCATTCTTGTATGTTATCTTCTCTTCTACGTCTCTGTCTACCTCTCGCTTTTTTTTCCTTCCACCTTTCCTTCTAGTATGGTCTTCAGTATATTGTTTTGTTTGTTTTTTGTTTTTTGTTCGTTTGTTGAAACAGTCAAAGTATTTTGTTTTCTTGATCCTTATTTCTTTGAGAAGTTCACATTGCAATTTGGAGCTGTTCTAAAACTTACGCATATTCTTTTTCACGCTCGATGATATATGACGTACTTTCCTGTAGATCCACATTTCTGCGGCATTAATCCTTCTCTCCGGCTTTGTGCTTGAGTTTAGGTTTCTGCTTCATACAGTAAAACAGAACAGATATAGCAGTTTTAAGTCTCATTTTTTGTTTTTATTGGCAGATTCCTAGATAACAACAATGTCTTCGTGGTGTTGAATGTATGTTTTGCCATTCCTATTCTTTTCTTCATCTGCCTCGCATATCTCTCATCCTCGGTTAGTGTATGTTCTAGGTAGATGTAGTTTGTCATTTGTTTCAGTTTCTCTTTGTTTACGGTTATATCCATCTGGTGATTTTTAGTCTTTCCCGCTGAGCTTTGGTCTTCTTGATATTGGTCTCCAGTCACAATTCTTGGCTTCTGTTGTTCATACTCGTATTATCTATTAATTTCTGTAGGTTCTGTGGATTCTCTGCTAGAAGGATTGTATCATCTGCACACCTTAGATGATTGACATTTCTTCCCCTGTGTTCAGTCTTGATAGCTCTTCTGAGTACCTGAAAATGTTCTCTGTGTTCAGGTTGAATAGACACGATGACAGAACACATCTGTTCTGGTGACAGCGCGCACATGTAGTAAAGCAAACAAAAAACAAAAAAAAAAGAGGACAAGAAATAGGTGAGCGCTGTTGAAGTTTTCACACTATAAAAACACTTACCAGCAGAAGAATCCATTCTGACATCGCCTAAGACTGTCATATCAATCAGCGGACTTCTTTTTGCCGGCGTCTTGATCTCCATGAACTTCAGAGACGTGGACGGTGATTTGCGACAGCAGTGATATCTACAGCTTCACCTTGGACATTTTGTTCTTATCTGAACTCTATCAACCAGCGCAAGGGTCCAAAGAAAGACCTGGGGCTTACATCTTCGCGCGCGTGTTGATATTTTTTTTTATCAACCTGCGTAACACTTCTGATACTAGACTACGGATTTAATCCATCAATCAACAATATGTCGGTAACACCTGTGTCAGATTCTAGTGCGTCAGGTGGGGAAAGGTAAGGAGGGAAAAGGTCACAACTGTTGCTCTAAAATAGTCAGTTTCACGTAGAGGGGAAAACTCGTATATTTTTTGTTTCTTCCTCTGCAGTCGCCTGCCTGTTAGGAGTAATACAGTCATCCCCCTACTTATGAAATCTCGACTTACGAGAAACCGTACTAACGAAAATCATATAACTGACTTATTCTTCTTCTTCTGCGTTCGAGGTTGTTGGTCACTTCAGATCCTGATCCCTGGCGACATGGCAAAGCCCGCAGTCCCCTCCAGACTGAATAATAAGTTTCCGTGATACTAAAAGTCTCTCGTAATTATTTTCAAGCGATCGCTAATTACCATCCGACAACTTTTGGGCGATATCGGACAAGCGTGAGAGAGTTGGGGCATATTTATTGTGATTGTGTTGTTCTTCAAAGCCTTCGCTGGTCACCGATGCTGTTTGTGAGTTTTCTGTGGAGCATATAGTATAACGGTTTTATAAAATTTGCCGGAATTTCGATGCACGAACTATTTCTCCGTTCCTACTCTTCTTTGTAACTCAGCGACTACTTATATATAGTTAGGTCATTCCTCTCATGTTTCAAAACTCAGCCACAAAATTTTATTAAACATTTAAAAGTCCTTTAAGTGTAGTACTAGAACCACGACAAAGACGTACCAAAGTTTTGTGTCAAGCAAACTACTCTATGGAGCAGAATGCTGGAGAATAACTGAAAAGGAAATGGAGAAATTATCCTCATTCCACACAAACTACCTCAGAAAGATTTTGAATTTTTACTGGCCACAAATAATAAATAATAGAGACCTACTTGCCCCAGATGTGAACTAGAAGACATGCCTGTCATAGCCAGCAAAAACGCTGGAGACGAATTGGTCACGTGCTCAGAAGAGACCCCAGGAATATCCATAAAACAGCCACGCGATGGACACCCGAGGGAAAAAGAAAGAGAGGCCGACAAAAAGTTATCTGGGGGGGGGGAGGGGGGAGAGAGCTGTAGAAGCAGAAATGAGTAGCATGCAGCACAGCTGGGGCACAGTACAAAGGCTGGTCGCAGAACTGGAGGGAATTTGTTGCTGCCCTGGGATACGCCCCAGGGCGTACTGGGGGGGGGGGGTGTGACTGCTTACCCGTCGCCGACTAAAAGGACATGGATGAATGGACAGACTTCATTCGCTCACGAAGGAGCCTTACCGAATCTCAGAAACAGGTTTAGCATTTCACAGATCTGATTCACGCAGAGAAATGAAGCAGCATTTCACGGCTGTGTCCGATTTTCAAGGTTCCTTAATCATGAAAATCATCAGCAAGAAAATCTCATCAGTAGTATTATGTTTATAGTGCCGACCAAGCTGGAGGATCTGGCCCCGGAGCGAGTGAAACGAGGTAATTTTTCTCCATTGACAAACTGGTCTATGTGCACTGGCATGAGCATTGTGTGTGCACTGGCATGAACGGTGTGTGCACTGGCATGAACGGCGTGTGCACTGGCATGAACGTTACGTGCTTCCTGATTAAAGACAGAGGGTGATCTTGTGAAGTGATTTAGTTTCATGATTTTTTTCCCCTCATATGATTAAGATTAAAATAAGAATGTAATATGCACTTTCAAGATTCTTTAGCGTCATGTGGCACATAATGTAGAGATGTTACGGTCTTCTGCACCAGTAGAGCAGGCAGTGAAAACAAGCCAGTGATACGAGGAAAGACTTCAACATGGAGACTTTCTACATACAAAGAGGGCGAAGACGGTATTTGTTTTAGCATTCAGCGACCTACAGTTGATATGCTGGCCTCAGAAAACTATAGCTGACCAAGAACTTGTCCCACCTTTCCGTTGGTGCCCCTCCCCCAACCCCCCTCAGTAACAGGCCCAACCCTGCTAACGGGGCGGAGATCGTCATAGTCCCCATGGTGGTGGAGTGCTAAAGAGGCATTGCATACCCCCTGCTTTTTAGCTTCATTCAAGGACTGAAACAAAAAACAACTGCCATAACATGCTCCCAAGGCGATACGAAGTTATGCCTCAACATCTTCACAGCACCGGCTGCAAAGAACACCAGCTTGCAGGTACAGGGAGATTGAAGACAAGACAAGATAATGACAAGATAAGACAAGAGAGGACAAGACAAGACCAGGCACGATAAGACAAGACAAGATAAGATAAGATAAGATAAGATAAGACAAGACAGAACAACTGGGTATAACATTAAAGCGAAACCAGAACGAAAAGACACTTTAAGGACCACATTTTTTCTAATGCTGTCGGTACAGACCTCAGTGGAAATTTAATTCTGAAAAAGTCAGAATTTCGTCAAATAAAACAGAGAATAGCTGGGGGGGGGGGGGGGAATCTATAGTAATCATGAGATAGAGAGAAAATAGTATTTGTGGCATAGTGAGAGATAGTAAGAGAGACTGAGAGAAAGACAGAGAGAGAGAGAGAGAGATGAGGCAGAAAGAAACTGAGAGAGACTGAGATTGAGAGAGACAGAAGAATAAATTGAGAGAGAGATAGAGGTAGACTGTGTGTGTGTGAGAGAGAGAGAGAGTGGGGGAGACAGACAGACTGAGAAGTAAAGATTGAGAGAGGGACAGAGGGGGGAGACTGGAGGAGCGAGTGGGGGAGAAAGACTGGGAGAGAGAGTGGAGGATAGAGACTGAGAGAGCGAGTGGGGGAGAAAGACTGAGAGAGAGAGTGGAGGATAGAGACTGGGGGAGAGTGAGGGGGGAGAAAGACTGGGAGAGAGATTGGAGGATAGAGACTGGGGGAGCGAGTGGGGGAGAAAGACTGAGAGAGAGAGAGTGGAGGATAGAGACTGGGGGAGAGTGAGGGGGGAGAAAGACTGGGAGAGAGAATGAAGGATAGAGACTGGGGGAGCGAGTGGGGGAGAAAGACTGAGAGAGATAGAGACTGGGGGAGAGTGAGGGGGAGAGACTGGGGGAGAGACAAAGAGACAGACCCAGAGAGAGAGAGACACCGAAGTAAGAAAGAGATGGGTGAGCGAGTGAGTGAGTGAGTGAGTGAGTGAGTGAGTGAACAAGGAGGATCACTAGATATGACATCAGCTCTGCTACCTTTGACTGGAGTGTTCAGTTACCACCTGAATTATGAAAGACCAAAAAGAAAAAAAAAACTCAGGCAGAGAAAACTCTTCTTTGACTGCACCTGAGCATTATCTGCTGGCTCGTTCGTTGACACAGAGCACTTGTCTTCAGATATCGGTTGCTACGTGCTCTTGTGTTACTGCTTCAGCTCCATCTACAGGTGACTTTGTAGAACGTACTTCAGCCAAACGCCATGTCTGGTAGGCATCTGCGAGAGTTCAGCTGTCATCATGCCTCTCTCTCCTCAAAGAGTAATACTACAAAGTATTACATCTCCCTCCTTCTCTTTATCTGTTTTTGATATATGCCATTCTCTCACATACTCTCTCACAAAAACACTAATCTCACGCACACTATCATATGCTACGTCGTCTACAGAATGTAGATGTCATTTTATCTATTTCTTACAGAGAAAGATGTTACGACTTCAGAGTATCATGTGGACACATTTCGTTGTGAAATGTATCTTACACTTTACATCATTCCCGTGCCGTTAAACGTCACATAGGGCCCGCATGGTAGTTACATTTTCCTGTTTTCCCGAGCTTTTCAACCAACCTCATCAAAGGATTGTATGCCTACTAATCTGCCTCTCTTAACAATGTCCTCTTTAGAGTTTCACATAGTCGACCTCTTTTTTTTCTGCCTGTTGTGTTCCACTTGATAGCTGCTACTGGGATTCACTGATTGTTTCTTCTCATCATATGACCAATATATGCCCACCCTCTTTTTCTGATCACCCATTAGACAGTTGTTGTTCGCTCATCTGCCTTATCTCTGTACTGTTTTTTAATTCATTTCGCGTTGTACCGAGTATTTTCTTCAGTCATTTGTTACACGTCTAATTTGTTGTTTACTTTATGTAGTTGTTGTCAAGCGTTCGCATCCAAAAATGAGGGTGGATATTACATTTGAATTCATTTTTTTTTAATTTCAGTCATGATCTAGGAAAAGAAGCAGCAATGGATTTTAACGTGTTCTTTTTTGTGTAAATCTCTTCTTAAATTATAGTACTCTTGGCTGTTCTGAAGACAACATATTCTATCACATACGGGAGCACCAAGATACGTTTAAGTCGTAAATCAATGTGGAAGACGCAGAGATTTTGTTCCACGATTTCTTTGCTTTCGATTTCAGCTTCGTTCGTTGAATGATGGGAGCTTTCCAGAGAGTCCGTCACGAGTCCTTTTCAGCTGAGGAAGAGTCCCATGTGTATCCATGGCTACTAGAAAAGAGGCCCTTATTTACTACACAGAAAGATTTTCGAAGCATGGCCAGAGTAGTAGAAGAAAGAGAAGACGAGTGGAAAAAAAACCTGCCAGATGAGATACTGAAGAAAAGTCAGATGTAATTAACTACAAAGATGAACAGGGCATGGTACAACACAGTTTTCCTCCCAACTCTATGCTATCAATGTCAAACATGGACACTAACAGCCAAGAACAAAAGAAAAAATCATCACGAGGGAAATGAGATACTTAAGGAGAATACTACATTTGACAAAAGGATAACAAATAAGAAATGACACCATCAGGGCAAAGGCTGGAATAACACCAGCATTACACTATATCCAGAAACAGCAAGTCAAATGATTTGGCTATATTAGACAGTTACCGTTAGACAGTATGTCACAGACAACATTCACACTAAGATTTGTAAGTAACAGAGGAAGAGGCCGCCCACGTAGGAGATGGGGTAGGAAATAACAGCAGCGTTAAATATTTCGTTACATGAAGCAAATCGTCGAGCCATATCAATACGTCTATGTGTCCCCTCAATACCGAAAGGTATATGATGAAGGAGACAAGACAAGACAGGATGGGCAGCTACACAGAGCAGAGTATGAAAACACAGAACTCCATGCTGCGTTCATGCCTTACACTACAAAGTGTTGTACCATGCGGACTCGACCGAACTTGGGAAGTTGAAGCCGTGGCTTCTTGTTTCATATCATGTTATATGTTATGTATCGTTAGTGGAAGCGACTTCCAGGGCAAACCTATAGAACCTCTCGACGGATGCCCAAAAGATGAGTATGTTGATACTCGACGAGCAGGCAGTGATGTCTTAATAGGTTGTCTACCAGAAGTGCTTCTCAAAGGTTGGGCGAAGTCTTGATAACCGTGTTTAGTTGGTAACCTCGCTGCCTCAGTAATTTGGTTTTCTCATACTATGTGGAAACTTAAGTACAGGGGTGTGTCCAGCTGGTGTATTGCTTCGAGCCCCGAAGGATTTTCCCTGTTTTAAGGATGAGTCCAGAGCAATGTTCCCTCTAAGCTGCGCGGCAAGCTTTTTTCTCATACAATTAAAAAAAGGGGTGACCTCGCAGAACAACTGAACTTCTGCTTCTTGTTTTGCTACAATCAATTACTCATTTATCGTCACTTTTATGACTCCAACTAAAATGCAGTGAATACGTCCCAGTTTTATTTCTTTATTAAATGATTGCATCCTTTTATATAGATTTAGTGTTATTAATTATCACATGTATATTTATGAACAAAGTTTCTTTTATATAGGAACATCTAAAAATGAACGTCTAACAATGAACAAACCTCGTCATTAGATAAAAAAAATAACGACTGTGATTATAGTAATAAAGTAGATTGAGGTGTGTGGTTCATTTTCACAAAAAGAGACAGACAGACAGACAGACAAATAGATAGATAGATAGATAGATAGATAGATAGATATAGATAGATAGATATAGATAGATAGATAGATAGATAGATAGACAGAGTGAGGAAAGCGGGCAGAAACAAGAGCAATTCAGTATTTCGACAAACGTCTTTTTCAAGAATCATATACAAAAACAACATGACAGATAAAAACACACAAAATAGATGAAAATTAAACATTTATCTTTTGGTGTAATCCTTTGCCCCTTTCTGCTTTTTTGCCCTCTCCCCTTTCTTTTTGTTTCTCACTCTCTCTCTCTCTCTCTCTCTCTCTAGAGCACTCAGCTCTCTCTCTCTCTCTCTCTCTCTCTCTCTCTCTCTCTCTTTGTGACAAGGATTCCGAAAAGACTAATTGTTTAATTTTTCATTTCTTTTCCATACTTTAACCGGTTGTGTTTTTGTATGTGATCCTTGAAAAAAGGCGTTTTACCGAAATATTGGACTGTTGCATGTTCTTCATTTATATGTGCTCATCTTACCTTCTCCAATTCTTGTTTCTGCCTACTTCTCTCTCTCTCTCTCTCTCTCTCTCTCTCTTTATATATATATATATATATATATATATATATATATAGTAAAACTGAACCATACATCTCATATCAGTGAGCACGGTACTACTGACATATAAATCTGCCCCGTGGCCGTTTTCAGACCGTAGGGGTGTGAGGTGCTAATGCCCTCATACAAGTATTTCTAGACCACTACAACATTTGCGGTAAGGATGCCGCCAGCATCTGTCCTCGCTTTCTTTGTTTTCCTAGGAAAGCCCCAAACACCCATTTTTTTTTTTTAAAGGCTGGGTTGACCCCCATGCCGATCGGTCCAAAAAAAAAAAAATAGGCAAGAGTGCAAAATCGAACCAGGGACGTACTGACTGGAAGGCGTGTGCATTCACTGCTACACCACCGCGGTTTCTAAAAAATAAAAATAAAAAAAAAAACATTTTTTCAGTTGTATTTATTTAAAATTTGTAACAAAGCCTTCGTCGTATTTATTGTTTAATATTCAATATTGAGGTCAGTTGCGGAAATGAAAGTTTCCACTCCCTTTGATGATGATGATGATGATGATGATGATGAGGCGGAGGAGGAGAAGGAGACGGACACAATACGTTGTAGAACAGTGGTTCCCATCCGTATTTTTACATCCAGGGACAAATTTTCCAGCGACTGTAAAGCTGTCGACCATTGTCTTAACGTAATATCGTCATGGCACGAGCCCTTCGTCTTTTTTTTTTTATTCAACAAATGGCACTTGATATCAGCCCGAAAATCCACTCGCGGGCCGCTTGATAATATTCCGAAGACCACTTGTTGTCCGTGGACCACGGATTGAAAAAATACTGTTGTAGGTTACAGATGCCATTTGTTGTCTTGAAAGAAGAGATGTTTCATGATCCGTTGCGAACAAATTTGTAATCTTCCTTTAATCGCGTTTAATTTGGCTCCAGTTTCGCGTGCTTCGCAAACGTACAAAACAGCAAAAACGCACGTTTGTGTTCCTTCAACATCGTACCGTGGTTACACACTGAACATAGAAGCAAACACAAGAACTATGGGCCACAGTTTGCACTCGTTAATTATAAGACAACAATCAAAGATGTTACCCCTATGGCGTCCTGACCCCCACAAGCTGTCGCCATCTTCAGATGGGAGGGAAAAGAGCAAGTCATATATAACATCACCGTTGCATGCACCATCAAACAGGAGACTTTTAACAAGCCAATCTTGCATCTTTGAATCCCGGATGTGATTGTTGGGAACAACGTGAGCAGTAGTTCATTTTTTTTCTCCTTCTTGTTTCGCTTTTCTAAATCAATCAAAACTTCCAAACTGTGCACATAAAGAGGCCTAGCCCAGCAAGACATACGTCATATTTTATTAATTATCTTATTGATCAACCACAAAAGTAAAACTCATTCATTTCGCTCGAGCGATTGTCATAATTTATGACAGCCATCAGTCATCTGTGCACCGCGCAACTGAGGCTAAGGCGACATCTTAAAAAGTGAAGAACAGTGTGACTGTGGTGGCAGTAGAGACCTGGGAACTGTATGTTTCAAGACACACGTGCCTTTGACAACAGAGCCAAGTTCCGTTTGAGCGACTTCAAGATTTCAAAATGAAAGTATATGAAAAGTTTCTTTCACAGAAGTATAGTTGAAACAGAAGGTAGAAAGCACAGCTGGGTAGCTTCGGTTGTCTCAGTTCGATATGTGTGTAAACCGAATATAAAGACTATCATCATCATCAGGTGCCGTGTCGACTGGCGTTGGCTTTTATGCTTCTCCAGAGTACCCGATCCTTCATGCAGGCCATTAGCTCAGTTGGTATCTCCTCTCACACCATCTCGTCAGACTGCCGAGTATTATTTCTCTCGGTCTTCCCCTGGCTCTTCTTCTCTCTATTTTTTCTTGTTTTTACAATATTTTCAGTGCCCCCTCTTCTCATTGCATGTCCTATGAAAGTACATTGTCTGTATCTTATTTTTTTTACAAGATTTTTTTTTGCTTTGTTTTTGTTGGTCTCTCCAGCTCTTCTTATACATTCGCCATTGTTGTACTTATCACATGTTTTCTATGTATCATTATAACTTCCATATTATTCTTGTCTTAATATTTTTATCTAAAAAAAAAAAAAAACTAGTTTCAGTGAAAGATGGGCAAACGCTATAAGCTTACCTTGCCTTGTCTGCTTCCTCATATCCCTTTCGGTGTTGAGGGAACAAAGAGACGTCTTGATAGGGCTCGACGATTTACTTCATATAATGGGATATTTAATGCTTCTGTAATTTCCTCTCTCCATCTCCTGCGTGGGCGGCCTTTTCCTCTGTTACCTACAAATCTTAGTGTGAATGCTGTCTGTGGTATAATGTCTGGTGGTAACCGTATAACATGGCCAAACCATTTAACTTGCTGTTTCTGGATATAGCATAATACTGGTGTTACTTCAACCTTTGCCCTGATGGTGTCATTTCTTATTTGGTCTCTTCTTGTCACATTTAGTATTCTCCTTAAACATCTCATTTCTGTCGTGATGATTTTTCTTTTGTTCTTGGCTGTTAGTGTCCGTGTTTGACATTGATAACATAGAATTGGGAGGGAAGTTGTGTTGTACAGTGCCCTTTTTGTTTCATTTGTGATGTATTTGTTTTCCAGTAAAGGAATCATTTGTCCAACGACATTCAAGAAACTAGGGAAATTAATATAAAGCACAAAATACAAAAATGGATTAATAGCAGCCAGAGAAGTGATGGAGAAAGAAGGCAGTGGGGTGGAGACAGAAGGTGAGGCCCAGATACTAATAATAGCTGGAGGCGTGAAAGATCTTTTAAAATGTGACAGCTTGAAGTGCTGCTGAAATGTCCTGTAGCTGTGGCTCAAGAAATCGTGGGACATGAAAAATTCATCAGCAGTCTAATGTCTGTTCATGTTTGTCTCAACCCCCGGTAGACCAGACTTCTTCTTTGACTCTCTTTATTTCTCCCCTCTCCTCCTTTCTCTCCCCATCCTCTCTCTCTCTCTCTCTCCCTATCCGTTCTCTCTTTATTTTCTCTCTCTTATTTCCTTCTCTCTCTCTCCATCTCTACCGCCATCTCTATCCTTCTTTATCCCTCTCTCTTATTTGCCCCTCTTTCTACCCCCATCTCTCTCCTCCTCTCTCCCTCTCTCTTATTTGCCTCTCTTTCTCCTCTTTACCTCTCTCTCTCTCTTTTGTCTCCCTTTCTCTTCACCTCTCTCTCTCTCTCTTTCTCTCTCTTTCTTTCTTGCTGGTTTCTCTTCGCCTCTCTCTCTTTGCCTCTCTCGTTTTGCCTCTCTTTCTCTTCACCTCTCCTTCTCTCTCCTCCTAGCATCCCTCCCTCAAACCATCAATTACCATTATAACTGAAACATGGCCATCTCACCTAGCAGCGATCTACTTGCTTTAAGTTTCTGGTATCATCATCATCCCCCGTGTGGTACCTGGGATCTGCAAAGAATAGGACCACTGTACCCTACCATGCATGATCGTAAAAGGCGACTAAGGAGGGTTCAGCATAGGGCCAGCAACCCTATCTGGTAAAAAACTATCAGACTGCTACAGAAACGGAAGCAAGATAAATATGAAAATCAGGATATTTAAGAGTAATGTTCTAAGTGTACTACTCTATGGAAGCGAATGCTGGAAAATCACCAAAACCATAGAAAACAAGTTGAATTCTTTCCAGACTAAATGTTTACGAAGAATTAGAAAAATATTTTGGCCAAACACTATAAGAAATAACATCTTATTAGCAGAAATGCAGATGAAACCACTGACAACAATTATTGAGGAAAGACGCTGGCAATGGTTGGGACATGTGCTCCGAATGACTGACAACTCACTACCAAAAATAGCACTAAGATGGACACCACAGGGGAGCAGAAGTAAGGGTAGACCAAAAGAGACATGGAGAAGAACAACAGAAAGGATGTTGAGCAATAGAGGGCTCACCTGGGCAAGAGCAGAAAAAAAAGGCGAAGGACAGGCATTTGTGGAAAACCCTTGCGGAAGCCCCATGTGCCCTGGGCACTTAAGGTTCAGAGAGAGAGAGAGATCATCATCATTCATTTGCATGTCCCTTGCGGAACTTTGCCTCCCAAACAGCACTCCTGTAGGCCTCTCGGTTGTGAGCAAGATGGCCTGCTGCTGCTGCATCCATTTCCAGATCGTCAACGATGTCTTGCAGCCATCTTCGTCTTGGTCTTCCTCTTTTTCTTTTTCCCATTATGTATCCTTCCAATACGGTCTTCTCTAAATTATCATGACGTTTAATGTGTCCAAAATATTTCAGTTTTCTCTCTTTAATCCTCTTCACTAGCCAGCCTTCTTCAATATTAAGCTCTTGTAGTATAGATATATTTGTTCTTTTTTGTGTCCACGATATTTGGAGAACTCTTCTGTAGCATTTACATTCAAAGGCATTTATGTGTTTCTGGTATAAATTGTTCAAATCTACAGGTTACAGATACAAGCAGCTGTAAGATAAAAAAAAATACACACATGTATAATTAAATGGCATGCACGCATGTATTTCATACCATAAACAAATCCGCTCCGTCTATAGCTGAATTATTCCCCTACATAGATAAGTATATTTCAGGCATATAAGTCATACGCCAATTTGCGATCGTCTGCATTTTCTTGGGACCAGCAGTCCGGTCGTAAGTCGATCTGGTCGCATATCAGTCATTTACAAGGAGAGGTCGGACAAGTACAATATACGTGTTTATCACACCAGGCTGAAGTTTGGAGGCGGGGGCAAGGGGGGGGGGGTGGGGTGTGGCGGGGCTGCAGTTACTCTCTTTGCATTCTCAAGTCTGGGGTAGAAATCCACAAATCTGAATGCCAGAAATTCTGATACTAAATGAGAAAAAAACAAACAAACAAACAAACAAACAAACAAACAAACGCGAATTTGGACCTTTTCATATCTAAAGTTTCATTCAAAACTTTCGGGGTTTTGTATGTGATAGAGAGAAACCGAGAAAGTGGCATGAGCAGTGTGCTGCTGTAATGAAGACTTGCGACATTGGAGAATCTACAGTTTTTTACCTAAAAAAAAAAAACACTGCATTTCTTCAGTTTAAGTCTTTTCTGAGCTTTACAGTAAAATTTCTGAAAGAAAACGTTAACATAAGCCAAAGTTATCAAACCGCGATAATTTGTCACACGAATGGTCGTTGTACGATCAGAGGATGTGGCAGTTTTCTGGGCCCATACTTGGTGCCACAGCAAGGTTTCTTAAGAAGCATGTGAATACTGAGTCAGAATGTGATTTTAGTAAAAAAAAAAAAAAATAACAACAACAGAAGCTAAACGAGCTACAGGATGAGGTAAAAATAACGGAGTCATGGCATTTAATAGTCGACTCTTGCTGACAGTTGTTAGTGCCAGAATTCCACAGTTCTGTCCACTTGTCTGGAAAGGGTCACTGACAAGAGAGCTCTGAGAATTTCTGTCGTGTCTGAGTGCCGTTCCGTCAGTTTCGAAGCGCCAAAGAACGAGTCTCCCGAGTGTAGGATTTTATTGTTTCCCAACATTGTAGGAGTTCTTCGGTGGAGAATGTAAAAATGACGAGTCAGCGTACATAGGGCGAGTCAGCCTACGTAAGGCAGACAGTTGTAATAGGTGAATCTGCTTGCAATGCGAGTCACCTAACAACTTATGAGTCACTTTAACCCAGCTGTGTCTAAAGATGAGTTAACGTACCCGAAAACCTTCAAACTCTGCTTAGAAAAGGAAGCTGGGCATGATATGGAAGATTTTGTTTAAAAGCTGAAGGTTCTTTTGAAACGTAATGTAGTTCTTTAGGGGAATTAGCTTACATCAATATATCAGGTAACTTACAAAGTGCTTGCCATCTTAAAGCAAATAAACCGTCTTGAGACATATGTTATCATGAATGGTCGGTCATCTTACAAAAAACCTCCCCTCCCCCCCCCCCAAAAAAAAAGTCAGATCACACCAGATGAGCCAGCCTTGACATGAATCATGTGTGGAATTTCTGGCGTCTATAAGTTCAAAATGTCGTTGGTGTCTGACAGAAAACAAAATCACGATAATGACATTCCGGGGAGCCATAAAAGCAGAACTGTCGCAACGAAGAATATTACCAAGCACATGCTGGGTTTTTTTTTTCTGGTACACAATGAAAAAAGTCCTCACGCCGTGGAGGCACATAGGGATATGCCCATATTTTCCTTGACCTGTCAGCACACTAGATATTTCTAGAGGGTGATATGGCCAGTATCACGCCTGGCTGCCTTTCCTTCCCCAACTCCAGAAGAAGTCGGGTACCCATTTCTACAGCTGGGTGACTGGCGTGCCTCCGACCGGATTCGAACCCCCGACCTTCGCTATGAGAGACCAGTGCACTAACCACTTCGCCACTCAGACACCCAAAAATAAAGGTACCGGAGAAGTCTGGGAAGGTAAAGCGGCCAGGCGTCATACTGACCACATCACATATTCATGTGCCGAAGTTCATGGAAAAATACGGGCCTAACTCCGTATTCCCCAATATCCCTTAAAGGCATGGAAACAGGAATTTTACCTTTACCTTTTATACTGGACTAAAGCTCCAATGAAGTAAATGCCACTTTTGACTTTGGTACTTATGCTTCTAAACAATCTTAAGACTTTATGACCAGACTGTTATTAGTGTGTTTGTGTGTGTGCGCGCGCGGGTGTGTGTGAAATGTCCGAGGAAAATTGTGTGAATTGCTTCATATTCCTCTAGGAAGTGATTTCATAAATGTTCGTGTCCATTCAGAGCTCATCTCTTCCGTAGTCGTTATGCAACGAGTTCATTTGTACATGGAGAAATAACAAAAGCTTTATGTAAATGATTCAACATCTTTTAAAATATCAAAACGACAAAGGAGTGGGTTTAAAGTGTCAAAATGATGAGAAATGCTTTTGAATGTCTAGATGATAATAAATTTAAAATTACAAGAAGTATCAAAAATGCAACAACGACAGACATTGCGACCAATAGAAAACGTCCATCAGAAAGTCTGCCATGAAAAGCTGTTGACGGCGAGAATCAGTTTTCCTCTGTAATCGAGACTCGTTTGAGATCTTTGCAACGCGCAATGTGACCAGAGCCTTTAAATAAAGATGGGTGAAGCAAATGAGTTATAATGGGTTTTAAACGAAGTTGGGTAGAGCCAGTGAGTTATAATGGGTTTTAAACAAAAATGGGTAGAACAACTGGGTTAAAATGGGTTTTAAACAAAGATGGGTAGAACAACTGGGTTGTAGTTTTAAACAAAGATGGGTAGAACAACTGGGTTATAGTGAGTTTTAAACAAAGGTGGATAGAACAACTGGATTATAGTGAGTTTTAAACAAAGATGGGTAGAACAACTGGGTTATAGTGAGTTTTAAACAAAGATGGGTAGAACAACTGGGCTACGGTGAGTTTTAAACAAAAATAGGTAGAGTAACAGGGGTTCCATTTTCTAAATTCTCCTAAGGAATACAAGAGCCCGGTTTCTTAGCAAGCTCCACCACTATAGTGACGCATGGGAATTTATATTTTTGGGCCGGATTGAAGAGCCTGTGTTATGAGCCAACACGGCGCAGACATGACAGTTTTCATTAGCCTTCATCGGGATTTACAGTAAGAAAAGCACATCCTTAATCCTCTCCCCTTTCTCATGTATTTGTTACGCAAAAGTTTGTTAAGATCACCCAAGCTGAATTATCCATGAAAATGAGTGTTCATGATCAAGGGATACGACGTCTGTATGCCAGACCTACCACTCTGACGTGACTTCCCCTCACAAATGACACATTTATATCAACTCCGACAACGATCACACCTAAATTTGAATATGATTATGACTATTTATATCAACTCTAACAACAATCACAGTTAAAATTATAAATGACTATGACTATTTATACCAACTCCGACAACAACCACACCGAACCTTGTATATGACTATGACTAATTATACCAACTCTAACAACAATCACAGTTAAAATTATAAATGACTATGACTAATTATACCAACTCTAACAACAATCACAGTTAAAATTATAAATGACTATGACTAATTATACCAACTCTAACAACAATCACAGTTAAAATTATAAATGACTATGACTAATTATACCAACTCTAACAACAATGACACTTAAAATTATATATGACTACGACTATTTATACCAACTCCGACAACAATCGCACCTAACACTGCATATGACTATGACTGTTTATACCAACTACGACAATGATCACACCTAAAATTATATATGACCATTTCTCCTCTGTTTCTCTCCGACTGCACTGTCTTGGTTCCTTCCTCATATACCTTTCAGTGTTGAGGGGACAAATAAACTTCTTGATGGGGCTCTGCGATGTGCTTCATACAACGGGATATTTCAGGTTTTATGTCATGGAGGAAGCTCTAGCTCATGAGTGGGGGGGGGGGGGGGGGGGGGGGGGGGGAGCTTTTCCTCTTGTTACCTACAGATCTTAGTGTGAACGTTGTTTGTGATATACTGTCTAGTGATTGTCGGGTCCAGTGACCAAACCATGTGACTGGCTGTTTCTGAATGTAGTGTAATACAAGGATACTCCAGCTTTCGCCCTGATGGTGTCATTTCTTTTTGTGGTCTCTTCTTGTCACATTTAGTATTCTCTTTAAATATCTCATTTCTGTCGCGATGATTTTTCTTTGTTCTTGGCTTTCAGTGCCCATGCTTGACATTGATAGCATAGAGGTGGGAGTTAAACTGTGTTGTTGTTGTTTTTTCATTTGTGATGTATCTGTTTGTTTTTTTTTTCAGTAAAGGTGTCGTTTCTTCCTTCAGAAAAAGTTACATTTCTGCCAGCTGCGACTCTGACCACCCTTAAAGCTGCTAGAACTAGGGCTCCTCAGCTATTTTTCTACTGTTGAGCTCGGACTTTTGGCCTCACCTCTTCCATTAAATGGCACATTTCTACAGACTCCGCGCGCACACCCACTGAGACTCATCGCTGCAAACAAGACACGTCTGCATTCCTTTCTACTCTTTGGTCTTTTCTTGTCACGCTGTCGATTCCAAAAGTACGCATATCTTTTTTGCCATCGTTTTCTATGTCTATCCCCTTTCACCACTTTTGTATAGGCCATCTTTGTTTGTCTATGTCTCCCCGTTCTCTCTTTAATGCCCGAGCTACCTCAATCTGTTGTTTTTCATAACTACTACATGTCAATATATTCGATGTATATGTATATTCGCTGATAACACAAGATTTTTAAAACACAAGTCAGTAATATTAACCGTAAAATTAATTAACTGTGTTAATTAACTGTGCCTTGTCTACATTTCCACAGAGTACAAGAACTGTGTTCTCACCCCGACCTCTGTCTAACTTTGTGAAGTAGTTTTGCCAGCCATGCAAGTGACTGGACTCGACCAAATTATCACACTGAAAAGGGGGACACCATTCCAGCGCGTTTAATCATAGCAGTGGCTGCCACTGAGCACACTTGCATTGGCGAGCTTGAGGGCTGGGGATTAGTTCTGTAAGCATTTGTGTCAACAAATGCAGTGAAACATTTGTACAGAAGAACAGGCTAAAGGTGAAAGGCAACAGATGCTGGTTCCGGAGGTGATTGGACAAGAGAACCTTGAAATGGCGAGGGGCAAACATGAGACAGGTATCCATACAGACAACTAATAGACTGCATACAAATACAGTCAGTCACGTCGACCGAGTGGGATACGGTCGTTTTTGTGTATGGACATGGGTGTAATCGACCATCTGGGTCCTTGAAAATCATTTACGCCACAGGAAATTCCTAAGGTAACATTTCCCTTTCTACGTCTTTCAGCCGAAATAAAGAATTCTACAAGTATGTTTGTTGAGGGGTTATATCAACCCGGTGAATCATGGTCTGCTTAGAAAAGGGAGTTGGGCATGATAGGGAAGATTTTCTTAAAAGGCGAAGACAGGCTGAAGGGTCATTTGAAACGTGACGTAGTTCTCCAAATTCTTCTTATACAGTATTTATACTGCCCTTATATATTCTCTGGCAGTTACGGAAGCTGAAGATATAAATCAAAACTCACGTACGTAATGAAAGCAGCTGACTATCAGGCGCTTCATACGGATGCGCTACTGGTGTTGAAATCTGCTCACGAACTATATTACAATAAAGAAGTCTAGAGAGCTGACGTCTAGTAAGCTGAGGTCTAAAGAGCTGACGTCAAGAAAACTGATGTATAGAAACCTGACGTCAAGAAACCTGATGTCTAGACAGCTGACGTCAAGAAAGTTCAAAGAAAAAGGATCACCAGAGCTGACACGGAGTTCATCTGTGTGTGAACTTGGACAAAGAAACTGGAAGCATCAGAGATGCGGTTTTTAATGGAGAAGATGCAACAAATGCCCTGGACAGCTAGGATGGACAACAAACGAAGAGGTCCTGGAAGAACTTTCAGAACAACAAAAACTAATTAAAATTATAAGAGAAAATAAACAACTGTCTTGGCCACGTCACCAAAAAGACATGCCCCAGCCTCTAAAAACGGGTACCAAAGAAATCTGGAAAGGTAAAGCGGCCAGGCGTTACACTGACCACATCACACTTTCATGTGCCGAAGGTCACGGAAAATACGGGCCTAACACCGTATTCCCCAGTATGCCTTGATGGCATGCAAACGGGAACTTTTATCTTTATCTTTACACCAGAAGATGGAATGTGAGGAAGCTAGTAATGACCGGAAAATTCAAGGGGGGGGGGAGGAAGAGAGGAAAGCCAAGAGAAAAAGATCTAAATAGACTGATCAGTTAGCATGACGAAAGCGAAGATTAAGCCCCCAAAACAGAGAAAGTAAGACCAATGTTGCAGAGACAGCACAAACAAGGACAAGAACACTACAGGTGTATGTGCCTTTGTCTCTGTATCTTAAATTTCTCGTTACATGCACGTCAACAATCGTTTAAAGGCCTCTTATGCTGATTACTGTTTATAAACAAAAAAATTGATACAGTATTTTAATCGACATGTCCTTCAGTAATGTTTCTATATAAGCTCTGTATTCATTTATTATTATTATTTTACAAATTTTGCCGTAATGGGCAATAATTTCGTAAGATCTTTGAGGTAGCAGAGATAAACTTTACAATTTGGACGCTGGGTGTCAAGACTTTTAAACCCCTCTCCTCCCCCCCCCCCTCCAACAAAACACACAGACACACACACACACACATACTTTCACCAAAGAATATGATCAAGAACCATCTAACACGTGTTGCCATTCTGCCTTCAAAAGCAAGACATCGTCCCGACCATGCGTTCTTTGCCGTGCTTGTCCCTAATGAAATGCTGATCTCAGTAAGAGGATTCAAAACGGGTGGAGGGAAACCCATACCCACACTCCCCGCCCCCATTAGTGCCTAACCTAAAAAAAAAAAGGAGGGGGGGAGGAATCACAGCTTTTAGCCTAAGTACAGACTACTTTGTCTAAAATGTTGGCATCTTCTGCCGCGGAAGGATGTCAACAGATGGAGTTCTACGGTGGCTGACAACGTGTACATTCTCTAGCGCACTAAATAACAGAAATGGACTTCGGACGATAAGGGGAATGTTAAGAGGAAAGTGTAGATGCTTCTTTTACACATAAATATGCACACATATGCATACATGGCATTTATAATGCATTAAGTTTTTTAAAATTTGCTTGGGAGTGTTTCAATAACAATTTTGAAAAAAAAAAATCATATTTCATTCTTCATTGTTCGGGCAATGTAGATACGTGCATATATGACAAGATTGGTTAAAAAAATAACAGGCAGACAGACAGATACAGACAAACAGACAGACAGCTCATTGTCCCACTTCTTGGTTGGTACTCTTAGTTCGGCCCTAAGAGATGGAGTTGACGGAATATGGGCATCGCTTCGAGGTCCGATGGAGGTTTTCCCTGTTTCAAGACTGGGCCTTGAGAACTTCGAGGGCGAACAATGGAAAACGTGTCACTGTTCACAAAATTCTCTCTCAGAGGCCCTGCTCCTATAACTAGCTTAGCTTGTTCTACTGTGAAGAGGGTCACTATGATCTCCACGGAAAAATCATCATCATCATCATCATGCGACTGGCGTTGACTATCGTGCTTCTCCAGAGTACACGATCCCTCATGCAGGCCATTAAGCTCAGTTGGTGGTCTCCTCTCACACCATCTCGTCAGACTGTCCAGTATCTTTTCTCTCGGTCTTCCCCTGGATCTTCTTCCCTCTATTTTAACTGCTTACATTTTAAACTTAGTCGTTCATTCCTTCACCTCCAAATGCAGACAATCACTTTCTCGTGCTTGAAGCAGCACGCCCTTGAGCGTACTCACAAATATTTGCTGCGGTTTTGTTTTAATGTCGGGAGTGAAGACGCCAGACCGATGAGGCAATCCAGCGACCCACAGCTGATATGCCAGCGTCAGGATAAGCAAACCATAGCTGACCAAGACCCTGCCCCACCTCTCCGTAATAGGCTTAGCCTGGCTAACGTGGCAGGAATCGCCATAGTCCCCATGGTGGTGGAGTCTGCTAAAGAAGCATTGCACACCTCCTTGGTTTTTAGCTGTACTCCGGGACTGAAAAGATAGCCACCATAACCCTGCTCCCACGCCGATTCGATTCTGTGTCCCAACATCTTCACAGCATCGCCTGCAAAGAACACCAGCTCGCAGTTATAAGGAGATAGAAGACAAGACAAGACAAGTCGAAGACAGCAAACAAGTTAAATAACAACACTCCGTGCCCCCCCCCCCCCCTCCACCGTTTAGGCATATTTAGCGACTACGTGTCTCCCTCGGCACATGAAAGTCTGATGTGGCCAGTATCACACCTGGTCGCATTTACCTTCCCAGATTTCTCCGGTACCCTTTTTTTAGAGGCTGGGGTGGATCCTGGGGCCTTTTTTTCGTGTGGTGGTATCAGACAAAAAAAAAAATCCCAACTGCTGGGACTTGAACCTGTTACCACCGGATTATTAGACCAAATGCATAATCACTCAGCCAACTAGGCCAGCGAATGTTAAATACCTAGTTATGTTATACACACACACACACACACACACACACACACACACACACATATATATATATATAACGCAACAATACCGTAGTCGTAATGGACACCAAATTTCAAACTTGTATCAACATTTTATTTTACGGAATTAATGTTTCAATCTTGGCATGAAGAAACTTTAAGACTTTAACAATGAAATGATGTTTATTAAATTTGGTTTGGGCTTTTATTCTTTGCGACTAAGGTCTCAGTTTCAGTAAGGTGTATGGCATCCTCTGGCCTGTACCACAGAACGATATATCTTTGACATGGACCCGATTAGCCGTTGGATTTGTTGTTGTGGGATGGCTGCCCACTCTTCCCGCAATGCATGAGACAACTGTCGGAGATTGGTTGGCGCCACGTCTCGCTGGCGGACTTGTCTGTTGAGTTCATCCTATATGTGTTCTATTGGGTTAATGTCTGATGACATGGATGGCCACGGAATGGTCTGGACTTTGTTGTCACCGAGGAACTGAGTGGTGAGTTGTGCCATATGAGGTCTAGCATTATCCTGCTGAAAAAAATCGACCCTGGTGCAGCCAAAAGTGGAAGAATATGAGGACGAAGAATTTCAGCGACGCATCGTCCTTCAATTTGCACCAGGTCACTACTTCCCATGAAGTTTATCTTCCCCACCACCATGTGGAGGAGCCTCATCCACGCGGTTCTGGGTGTAGCGCTCATGGACTGTGCGGTAAACTCTTATCCGTCTGCCGTGTAACTGGAGCAGGAAGAATGATTCATCACTAAACCAAACCCTTCTCCAATCATTCGCAAAGGCCCATTGACGATGCTGGTTCGGTCACTGCAGTCGGTTCTGGCGGTGCCGGTCCGTACGAACAGGACCTCTGTAGGGTCTTCTAGCCCAAAAACCAACGTCGTGCAGCTGGTTTCTGACCGTTTGATCTGAAATTCGATGAGCTGCTGTCATTGACTGGACTGTTGAGGACGCAGATGCAAATCGATTCCTGAGGTGACCCAGCCGTATGAAGCGGTTTCGGCGGGAGTTGCGACTATAGGTCTTTCACTGCGTGGCCCGTCTGCAACTGAGCCAGTTTCTTGACATCGTCTCCAAAGGCGACTAATGGTGCTTCTAACTATATTAACATATCTGGCCATTACACTTTGTGACTGTCTGTCTGTAAACGTCCAATGATGATGAGTCGTTGTTCTGTAGTCAGATGAACCATACCTGCGCACTGAATTTTCAAATGAATTGATTCGAGGAGCGTCATCTTTTATAGACATTCAATAACATCGTCGGTGAGTTTTGTGTTCAGTAAGTTTCACGGGATTCTCGCGATCCTGTCATGCGTTATTTTTCAAAATGCTGTTTTGACTAGTGTCGCTTTTCTGTGCTCATGAATCATCTGCTGTGTACAATTCAGGTCAGCACGTGAAGTTGATGTCCAAATGAACATTTCAGGCAATTTGCCCTTGTCTGATCAGCAAATGTCAGTTTATATAGCAACATTGTATTTGTTGCGTTTCTTTTTTTAATATATATATATATATATATATATATATATACTGTATAGCGGTTCCCATATATATATATAGTTCTAAGGACTGTTATTGCCGGAGGTGGGGTGGAGAATTCGCTCTCCACTCCAACGGCGTGGGACTCAAACAGCCTCTGGGCAGTCAAGTCCACCTCCTGGCCTTCCCGTGGCAGAACTGTTTAAACTGACAGGAGAAGGGGCGAGGGCAAATAGGGTTGCCGCGCAGCATCACTGCGGAAAAGGTGGTAAAAAGGATAAAACGAAGCAAACAGTCAAATCACGGCACCTCTGGTCTGGAGGTCGGCCACGTCCTGAGTGCAGTCATATCGGGTGAAATGCATGAACCGGCTTGTCCCAGAGGTTAAGACACTGCTGGCGAGACTCTTCAAATGCCGCGCGTGGAGTGAAGCTCCTCCTGGTCAAAGAAGAAAATGCGGAAAAGAAATAAAGGTTGCTGTGCGGCGCCGATGTGAAAAGGTGGTGGAAAGGACAAAGTGAAGTTTAATCGGTATGTCCAGTAGTATCGCTGCGATAGCTATACATACCACGGCACCTCTGCTCCAGAGGCCGGCCACGTCCGAAATACACCTACACTGGTGAAATATGCCCAAACAGGCACACACCAGGGGTGGAACTTGATGGCTAGACATGTCATGCCACCTCCGCGCTAGAGGTCGGTCACGCCTGATATACACCCATACTGGTGAACTTTGCCTAAACCGGCTCACACCAGGGGTGAATCTTGAAGGCTATGCATGTCACAGTACTTCTGCTCTAGAGGTCGGTCACGTCCTAAACACGCCCATACTGGGTTAATGTGCCTAAACCGGCTCAACCCAGGGGTAGAAGTCACTAGTGGCGTGGATTCGTCCTCCTGGACAAAAGCTCCATCCTGGTCACAACTAGGAAGGGTAGCGGCCACGACCACAAAATGCTGAAGTCGGAGACACTGGACCAGGGCAGTCTAGATAGGCAACCACCTCTCACCCGACGGGGATGTTTGCGTATCCTAATCACGCTGAGGTTTTCTGGTGAGAAAGTCCAACACTGGACTAGATGGGCAACCACCTCTCACCCGGCGGTGATACACGGGTATCTCAAAACACGTCGAGGTTTTCCGATGAGAAGGTCCAACTCTGGCCTGGGTGGGCTACCGCCTCTCACCCAGCGGGGATGCACTGATATCCTAAACACGTCGAGGTCTTCCGGTGAGAAAGTCCAACTCTAGACTAAACTGGTGCAACGAAAACCACGGTGCCACGCAATCCGTTTCAGAGACCCACCAAGAATACAGGCTAAAGCCCTGCGATACTCTGAACCCCTTGTGGTCCTCAGGTGGATCTCGTGTGGTCCTTTCGGGGACCACACAGGAGACCACGGAACCTAACAAGGACCACAGGCGTAAATTCAGTAGGATCACAGTGCGATTTTGGTGGTAGAACGAACGAAGAAGATATATATATATATATATATATATATATATATATATATATATATATATATATATTATAGCGTTTGCCACATTTGTTGTCATAGTAGATGTCATATTTATTGGTTGTCATGTTTGATGCCGGTAGCTTGCACGAGGAGTCTTGAATGAAGCACAGAAACCAGCCTTTCTTCTTTGTTTCCGCTCTGTACGATAAAAAAACCGCGTTCATTTCATAGTTCAATGTGCTTACGGAGCACAAGGGTTCTCGGTGCTGCATCGGAGTGCTTGCACCCCGCTGAGATCGGAGCGCTTATGAACTTGTCCAGTATTAATCCTTTAACATTTTCATTTTGTTAAATGGTACAATAGTGCGTCCGCTTATATATATATATATATGACATAACTAAATGGGACTAGAGCCCTATCAGTTGCGACTGATCTGTTTAAGTGATGCTCTGCCAGTTAGAATGAAAATCTTATAAGATCTGGTAAAAGCGATGAAAGTTTTCTATAAGTGCTCTTTCCAAGTCTTTCTCTGTGTCACAGATGGCGCAGAGAGACGCTTATCTGTGTCGATTTTTTGATTGAATTTGTTTTTTGCTTTTCTTTATGTTGAAACTGTGCACTCGACGAAACTCCTTTCATTTCCTTTCTCCCAATTGTGACTTTGACAAATTGTGCTCGATATTATCTACTGCCAGGTAGGCTTGGAAATAGATTAATCATTCTGAGTCTACTTGTTTTGTACTTAATTCCAGTTGGCGCTTTACACATTTCTCTCTCTCTCTCTTTCTCTCGCTCTCTCTCTCGCTCTCTCTCTCGCTCTCTCTCTCTCGCTCTCTCTCTCGCTTTCTCTCTCTCTCGCTCTCTCTCTCGCTTTCTCTCTCTCTCTCGCTCTCTCTCTCGCTCTCTCTCTCGCTCTCTCTCTCTCGCTCTCTCTCTCTCTCTCGCTCTCTCTCTCGCTCTCTCGCTTTCTCGCTCTCTCGCTTTCTCTCTCTCTCGCTCTCTCTCTCTCTCGCTCTCTCTCTCTCTCTCTCCTTTTATGTTTTTGTTACGCCAAACATTGCAGAAACTGTCAGAGGACAATAAAGGTTATTTATATCTGAATCTTTGGGCCACGTGCTCTGGATGACTGGTGACCCATTAAAAAAAAAAGCACTGAGACGGACACCTCAGGGAAACAAGAGTGAAGGTAGACCACAAGAGTCATGGAGAAGAAAAGCAGGAGAGGATGTTGAACAATAGAGGGCTCACCTGGGCAAGAGCGGGAAAAAACGGCGAAAGACAGGAATTTTTTTTTTGGGAAAACCCGTGCAAAGCGCCCCCCCCCCCCCCCCAATTGCCTAGGGCACTAGAGGTTCAGAGAGAGAGAGAGAGAGAGACAGAGAGAGACAGAGAGAGAGAGAGATCCAAACCTGGGGGAAAAATGATTGAAAATAGAACCTTTAAATTGAGAAGGAGCTGAAGATTGCAGTGTTCAGAGAAGAACAGCGGTCGTCAAAGTGTGGTACACGGCCCAGACTGGCGGGCGCGTTGTTGTGTGTCTTGTGCCACACACAGAAGATATTTCATTACGACTTACCGCCATGATTTTTCAGATCCCTGATCAGTAAACATATCGTTATAACACATAACCATGATTTTTCAAGTTCGCTGCTCCTTAAGCATTTCATCACAACATATATAACCATGATTTTTTTCAAGTCGCTGCCTAGGTAAATATTTCATATATAAACATGATCTTTTTCAATTCGCTGCTAAGTATTTCATATATAACTATGATTTTTTTCAAGTCGCTGCTCAGGTAAGTATTTCGTATATAACCATGATCTTTTTCAACTCGCTGCTAAGTAAGTATTTCATATATAACCATGATCTTTTTCAACTCGCTGCTAAGTAAGTATTTCATATATAACCATGATCTTTTTCAACTCGCTATTAAGTAAGTATTTCATATATAACCATGATCTTTTTCAAGTCGTTGCTAAGTAAGTATTTCATATATAACCATGATTTTTTTTCAAGTCGCTGCTCAGATAAATATTTCATATATAACCATGATCTTTTTCAAGTCGCTGCTCAGGTAACTGTTGTAAGGTGTACAGTTAGCCAAATTGCAAAATAAATTTAAATAATTATTTTTTTAAAAGCTCGTCCAGGTGTAGTTATTTGTGCTCTCACCTTGTGGATCAATAACCTCAGCCTGGTGCTCGTCTCCAGTTATTACATAATCTTGTCCCGAAGGAGGAGTTATCCTGGCTTGGTAGTACAGGAATGTCGATGATACAGAGGAGGAGGAGGAGACGGCTGCCGAGTATGATGAGGACGGTCGATGTGGCGATGGGGGATGTGTTTTCACCTGTTGTTTGTTAAACAGAACATTTTTTTTTAAAAATAACATGTCAGAGGTTGAACATAATGACAAGAAACAAGGCTTGCAGCATTTAACTAGTACAAGATTGGTTACAACAATATATAATTACTGTCGTTATGTACAACAAAAGTAAAACTAACAAATAAATAAATAAAAATTACAAGAAATATTCGTCCCACAGAGTAAATTTTTTTTACAGAGGCAGACTGGTGACTTTGTACATAGATTTGGAAGAATGAATGAATGAAGGAGCATTATTTTCAACTTTGTGCATAGATTTGAAAGAATGAATGAATGTGAATGAACGAACATTATTTCCGACTTTGTATACAGATTTGAAAGAACGAATGAACGAGCGTTATTTTCAAAAGTGTTAGAAACTGAACAACCGGGGCCGTTCTAACAGCTGCCATCGCTCTCTCACAAACATCATACTCAAGGAAGCAGCTTCCATTTGTACTTATTTGTAAGGATATAATAAATAACGCAGGAAACCTTGTCTTGAAACTCCCAGGAACTGCGAGCTGGTATTCTTTGCAGGCGATGCAGTGAAGACGTTTAAGCACAGCATCGCGTAGGCTTTGGAGCGGGCCATGACAGCTAATTTTTCAGCACTTGAGTGCAGCTAAAAAAAAAAAAAACCAGTAGGGTGTGCAATACTTCTTTAGCAGACTCCACCACCATGACGATGCCTGCCCTGTTAGTCAAGCTAGGCCTGTTGCCGGGGGGGGGGGGGGGGGGTACAACGGAGAGGTGGGACAGGGTCTTGGTCAGCTATGGTTTGCCAACCCTGACGCTAGCATTTCAGCTATGGGTCGCCGATTCCCAAACTGGACAGCGTCTTCGGCCCCCACCCCACCCCCACCCCCTCTTCCGTGCAGTAAGTGAGAGGAATTTTTTTGCGTGCAGTAAATTATGTTTATGACTGGATAAACAGTAACCAGTTGTCAAGAGACTAACAAATGCGGTGCTATGGATCTTCGCTAATGACATTACTGGCCGGAAATCCAGTGCAGCCATCATTATTATGCGGACGTGGATTGCTGCTGCTGTTGATGATGATGATGATGACTGACACCTTTAAACTGTTATGTATGATTTGTATGCCAGACTGAACAGTTCTTCTTCTTCTTCTACTACTACTACTACTACTACTACCACTACTACTACTACTACTACTACTACTACTACTACTACTACTACTCCTACTTCTTATTTTAGTGCCTCAGAATAAAACGTATAATTTATTATTGGTTCACACATGGAAAAGGAAATTTTCCTTTCACCTGCTTCCCGGGCGTGACTTTGCATGAAAGTGAGTGTTCATTGTAGGACTACGTTCTTCATGAACTAACGGTTGTGTGTCCAGGTGCGCCTCATCTTGCAAATAGACATCCTATCATTTCAGAAGCAGTTTTTCTCTACCACGTTGTGATTAATAGCCATTTTAAAGGTTAGATCACCTGGAGCACAGAGGTAGCGAACATTAGAGTTTACAGCCTTCGCATTTGAGGAAGCTCACGAGTGATTCAGAAAGTTTAACGTTAAAAAAACATGCAAACAGTTAAATATACAAACTAAACAAGGACAAAAATAATTTGATAATATTTCCATTTGCTTGTTTCAAAATTCCACAACGGTCCTTAGTTCATTTGCTTTAGAGAAAAAAGAAAGAGAGAGAGAGAGAGGAGGAGGAGAGAGAGAGAGAGGGGAGGAGAGAGAGAGAGAGAGTGGGAAAGAGAGACGCGGGCAAGAACTCAGAAAGATAGTTCAAATCCATGTAGACTGTCAAGTTTAGGTCAAATAAATGTTATCTGATAAGGTATAGTATAGATTAATTCATAAATTCCTTGTTTGTGAAACACTGAACTGTCAGACCTTGCTTTATAGTTCCACTGATTTCTAAACCTGGCCTTAAATTAGGTCACAAACATAATCATATTGCATGTTCCATGGCGCAAACATCTGCTCGTGCGCCCTCTCGAGGAATTACGTTTTAAAATCCGTTCACACGCAGCCCAGGAATATTCATCTCTTAAATGGAGTAGATACTAATGATGGAATACACCATGTTTCACTTGCAATTTACGGATATTTTGTTCTCGTAACTGCAGCGACCATCATCCATCAAAAAGCTCTTATAGACTTGTGTAATAAGAAGAGGATTTGCTTCGCCAAGACCGGCCCCTAAACCTGTTAGAGGAATTTCCTAAATTACCTCGTAATTGCCTTACACAAGACTTATCTCAGTCTGCAGGACTTAATTTCTCCGAAAAGAAGTTTATCCCGGGGAAAAATCTTGTTCAAATCTGCCTTAAGTCGCCACACAAAGCTCACTGTTTTTTCCTCGTCATTGATTTTTACACGTGACTCCATCTTGTCACTTTGTGACCTCTCATATTTTATTATCCAATGGCACGCCTCCTTCGAGCGGAGACGGCAGAGAAAGGAGCCAGTCGTTTCTCTTGGCTGTCATGCAGCCAGAATCTTTCCTGGGAGACTTGACAGGCTGATCAATAAACCAAGCTGAAAGAAGAGGAGCCGGTCTATTGATTACAGAATTATGCTGGCTCCAGCTTATATACCGTCTTAAAATTAAAAAAAAAAAATAAAAAACTTCCGTTTCGAAGATGATTCCAGCCCAAATTAAGAGAATATTAACATGTTTTAGGTTAATTATAACCAGAAGGTGGTGATACTGGAGCTTCATTAAGTATTCTTTCATATTCTATGCATCACCTTTTCTTTACTTTACAAAACTGAACTATAAGGGGGGAAAATAGGATAAAAGATTTCTTTAATTCATGTATTTCTCACGTTACTGGTAGAGAGAGTGAAACGGAAATCGGTACAAGAATAGAACTAGCAACCGTAATTACTTATTATTGCGTATAAGTTACTATAATAATATAATTTAATAATAATATTTTTACTGCAATATACTACAGTTTTGAGGACTATTGGTACGCACAAAAATTTTGCTTACGGGTGCAATATTTGTTCAGAAAATTGCTTTTATTCTTCGAAAACTGAGAAGGCACATGTAGAAAATGATGGACCCTAACGAAGGAATGAAGGGGGAATAGACAGGTAAAAGGTAAAACTGAAGGTAGCCCTGTTGTGGCATTGAAAGCACGTGCGGGATATCCTGTCAGTGCCCATATTCTCTTTGATCTGTCGGTCTCCTAGAAGGGAGAGGTCAGCATCACGCCTGGGCACCTGTTTCTTCCTTAGCTTCAGAGGAATTCGGGCACCCTCTTCTTTTTTTTTTTTTTTTTTCTTAACGGCTGGAGTGATAGGGGCGTCTCCGATCGCATTCCAACCACCGACCTTTGTAATGAGAGCCTAGTGCACTAACCACTTCGCCACTCAGGGCGTTAAATGTGATAGATATAATGGCGGCATTTTTCAGCATTCAAAGTTTTAGGTCAGGTTATAAACCTTGAACACTGCGGACAGAGGGGTGGGGGGGGGGGGACTAACAGCTTTCTCCAGGTAGTATTCTACTCTCCGGCCCCCGAGCCCCCCCCCCCCACACCCCCTACTCCTATCCCTCCGCTTTCCTGTGTGTCCATAGTGTGTCCGTGTATTTCTCTACAAGAAATCTTTCACTTTCTTTCTCTTTCTTTCTTTCTTTCTTTTCATTTGACAGACCTGTTCTAGCCCAGAACCTGTTTAATAGATCTTTCAGATGACCTCTCTGTAGCATTGCCGGAAGAAGGTCATAATTCTCATCTACACTTTGAAAGAAAAGCCAACCCCAACCCCCCACCCCAAAAAAAAAATTGACGTCTATCATAATTTACCTCTACTCCAACAGCCTCTTCATGTCCTCTCCTTTTGTTTTTGGCACAAGCGTCAGATTTTGTGAAAGGCTGGCTATCTCCAGAGAGCAGGGACTGCTACTTAGTTGCCCGTGCCCATAAACCAGCCTTAGTGTCTCCAGCTATCGCCAGAAAATGCCGCAGACACTTCTCCAGAAGTTTTACAATTTAGGAACATTCTCCCCTCCCTCATCCCCTCTTTCTCTTCCCCCCCCCTCCCCTCCTCAAAATCTTCTTTTTACCCCAGAAGGATCAATACGGTTCTCTGCAACCTTACGGCAGGCTTTAGATCACCCGCACCTGTCACTGACGAACAGGAAAATGTATCAAAGACAACAAAACAACCCACAGCAAACTCATTAAGACAAGTAAGGTTGGGGGGGGGGGGGAGAGAGAAAGAGAGAGAGAGAGACACTGTCCAATTTGGCAATCAGTCACCCATATCTGAGCTGCTACCGTTGGGGGTTGGGGAACCATAACTGACCGAGACACTATCCCACGTTTCCGCTGGTAACCCCCCCCCCCCCCCCATAACAAGCCTAGCCTGCCTAACAGGGTAGGGATCGGCTTAGTCATCATGGAGGTGGAGTCTGGTAAAGAAGTATTGCACACCCCTCCCTTTTTTTACACCCCTCCCACCCCCCCCCCCCCCCCCCCCATGCTTTTTAACTCTACTCGGAGACCAAAAAAAAAATAACCACATGACGATATGCTTCGGCGCACAGACTGCAAAGAACACCAGCACAGAAGAAGAAGAAGAAGAAGAAGGAGAAGAAGAAGAAGAAGAAGAAGGTCTGTTTCTTTTTTTCAGCTGACATTGAAACTTTTAAAAGCTGTCCCGCAAAGCTGTCCCATAATTTGAATCAACAGTCCAGTTCTTTATAGACAAACCTCATACTCACAAAACCACGTGACATACCACGTGTCTGCATACGACACGACCGGAAATTTAAATGCGCCGATACAAATATTTTAGGGAGTATAATTTCTTGTGCTGTTTATGCAGCTGTTTATGGAGCTGCTCTACCCTGCGACGATTTTCTTTGATTTAATTCTTCTGTGCATAAGCGCCTCTGTCGTGCAGTGGTTTAGTGCACTCGTGTACCAACCAGTAGGTCCTTAGATCGATTCCGAACTGGAGCTTACCTGGTGGGCTTCCCTGTGGAAAGAAAGACAACGAGAGCAAGTGCTGGCCTAGACGTGTGAAGGCACTGATTCCTATGGTATGCAAATGTTAAGTGACATATGAGAGAGAGAGAGAGAGACAGACAGACAGACAGACAGACAGACAGACAGACAGACAAGGGAGACTGCGCTTGTTGCAGCTGAAATTAATTAATTTAGAATGATCTTTTTTTGCCACTTAGAACACGATCGTGGGTCCTCTGAAACTTTCCTTCGAAGGAACATCAGACTAGGTGCACGCACTTCGCAGCACCGCGCAAAAATTCTTACCGACTAGACAGCAACAACAGTGGAGATAGAGCCCAGCAGCGCTATCTACTATTTCAGACTTGTTGCACTTTCCTATAAGGTCGTGGCTAGATCTTTTCACGCTGAGTCTTTAAAAGAATTCTGTCGTTTAAATGAGTTCAGCTGATGTTTGTAGCTTTCAAAATGTTCGTTGGGTTCCTCTGCGTGTTACTCGGGTTAGTTTTCCATATTAATCACATGTTACTCGGGTTAGTTTTCCATATTAATCACATGTTACTCGGGTTAGTTTTCCATATTAATCACATGTTACTCGGGTTAGTTTTCCATATTAATCACATGTTACTCGGGTTAGTTTTCCATATTAATCACATGTTACTCGGGTTAGTTTTCCATATTAATCACATGTTACTCGGGTTAGTTTTAAATATTAAACACATGTTGCTCGGGTTAGTTTTCCATATTAAACATATGTTACTCGGGATAGCTGTCCATAGTATCGTTATGAAAGAGTTTATATATTTTAACTTTCTAACTACTGGAATCAGCAGTGAGTAATACGAGGGGAAGTCACTAAGTAACTCGCAAATTGAAATATTTTATCAGTGGCAGTTATCAGGAAGTATTTAAATATATCCTTAGATAGTACCATCATCTAACTTTATAATAGTTGTATGTAGAGGGCGCTGGGAGTTACGTGCGCATGCGCAAAGCAATAACAAAATGGCTACCCAACTGTTAGTGTGTACCAAAGAAGAACAGAGAAGTGTAGTGTGATTTTTGTGGGCTAAAGGACATTCAGTTGAGTACGTTCATAAGGAAACGGTTACAGTTTATGCTGAAAAGTGTTTATCACGTAAAGCGGTCTATAACTGGGTAAAAGAATTTTCTCAGGGACGCACCGAAATTGTTGACAAAGTCCGACTTGGCCGTCCTGTTCAGATTGCAACAGAAGCGACTGTACAGCGTGTGAATGAGATTATCAGAGCTGATAGACGAGTAACGATAGACAGTGTAGCAAGTGCAATCACATGGCTTAGCCTACAGAATAATGCACGAGCAATTGAATTTTCGTAAAGTTTGCTCACGTTGGGTACCTAGAGAACTAAAAGATGAACACAAAATGAACCGATTTGGTTTTTCATTGCAGCATCTCTGTCATTACGCATATTGAAGGTGAAGACATGCTCCTAAGGATTCATACTGGAGACGAATCTTGGGTGCACCACTACCAACCCGAATTAAAACGTGCCTCAATGCAATGAAAACACCCGTCATCGCCATGCTCAAAAAAATTCAAGATTACGCCTTTTGCGGGGAAGGTTATGTTGACAGTGTTCTGAGATTATCAAGGAGTGCTGTTAATCAAGTTCCAGAAGTATGGTGACAGTGTGAATTCTGTATCGTACAGTGAAGTTCTGTCAATGCTATGGGATGCAATTTGAAGAAAACGTCCTGGTCTGCTGACTAGAGGTGTGTTTCTCCTTCATGACAATGCCAGATCACATATGGCTCAGTTAACCCAAGAGAAAATTAGCCAGTTGAGTTGGGAAGTTCTTGAACATCCAACCTAAAGTCCTGACTTAGCTCCAAGTGATTTTCACCTTTTTGGTCCATTGAAAAACCACCTTGGCGGGAGAAGATTCTTGAGTGACAAAGAGGTGGAAACAGAAGTAAAAAAAAAAAATGGTTCAGAAATCGGACTTCCGATTTTTACGCCATGGGTATACTGATTTACACGATGGGACAAATGTATCAATGTTGGTGGCGATTACGTTGAGAAATAGGAGAATAATGTAGGTTCAAAAATTAAAAGTTTTCAAATTACTGTCGCATTTAATTTTTTTTGTAACAGGCATTTGCGAGTTACTTAGTGACTTCCCCTCGTATCTTGAAAACACACCATGCATGGTTTTCGGCGAGAACGAACCGGAATGTGCAGCAATATCTCCTTGTCGTTCAACTGTAAGCGGACCCTACATCTCTGTGAGCTTATGATACAGAAGCAGATCTTACTCATTCGTGGAAGGGATGAGCTAGATTTGCGTTGCTGAAAGAACTGATAATGAATGTGATGTTATTGTTGGTGAACTGAATGTTGGCGTAGTCTAGAGTTCTCCAATAACGACTGCGTGGTGAACAAAGAATCTGGTATTACCAAGTAGCTCTCAGTCTTGGAAAAAAAAAAATGGACGAATACTAGTAATCCTTATGTGATGTTTATCGTTGGATATGCATACTAATATTCCTCATGTGATGTTTATCGTTGGATATGAATACTAGTAGTCCTTGTGTGATGTTTATTGTTGATATAGGGGTGTACGATAAAATACCGCTTTCATTTCATAGTTCAATGTGCCTACGGAGCATAAGATTGTGCGGTGTAATACAACATCTTCTTATGTGGAAGATTGTGCGGTGTAATACAACATCTTCTTATGTGGAAGATTGTGCGGTGTAATACAACATCTTCTTATGTGGAAGATTGTGCGGTGTAATACAACATCTTCTTATGTGGAAAATTGTGCGGTGTAATACAACATCTTCTTATGTGGAAGATTGTGCGGTGTAATACAACATCTTCTTATGTGGAAGATTGTGCGGTGTAATACAACATCTTCTTATGTGGAAGATTGTGCGGTGTAATATAACATCTTCTTGCTATCATACATCAGGTCCTCACAATCATTGTTCAAACCCCAGTCAGTCATTTGCATGTCCCGTGCGGAACTTTGCCTCCCCAACAACTATCCGGTAGGCCTCAGGGCTGTAAGCAAGATGCCCTGCTGCTGATGCATGTATCTGCAGATCATCAACGATGTCTTGGGGTCATCTTCGCCTTGGTTTTCCTCTCTTTCTCAGATCCCCGCCCCCCCCCCCCCCCCACGATCTTAATTTGGGCGGCGATCTGAATTTGGGAACCATTATAGTCTCTATAAAAAAAAAATGCTCTTCATCACCTTTTGCTCACTTTTCCATGTGTGCACAGTGACATTTGCTCACTTTACTGTGTCGGAACAGTGCCGTTTGCTCAGTTTGCATTGTGTGCATAGTGCCATTTGCTGTTACTATATGCGCACAGTGTCATTTGCTCAACTTACCATGTGCGCACAGTGTCATTTGCTCAACTTACCATGTGCGTGCAGTGTCATTGCTCAACTTACCATCCGCGCACGGTGCCATTTTCTAAACTTCCCATGTGCGCTCTATCCAAAATATCTCAGTGGGTAACTGTCGCCACATTCAAGCTAGGACTTTACAGACAATTTACGCCAAGGTAAGTTCTATTTTGGCCACGAGATTTCTCATTTTATTAGCCACAAGCCTGAGCCTAGTTAGTTAAGGCATTAACAGTAAAACTCGACGTTTGAAGGCAAACTAAGGAGCCAAAGAATCACACACGATTTTCGTGAAAAGGGAAAAAGCGAAATAAGAATAACGGGGAAGGATGTCTCAAGGCTGAAGGAAAGACTGGGCGGAACCGTCAACACGAAGATCGTGGCCGTGTGAATAGACACTGGCAGAAAGTTGTGTGCAAGAATGTCTTGACTTTTAACAGAGTTGTTCATTCACGTCTCATATCCTCTCTCTCTCCTCTCTCTCTCTCTCTCTCTCTCTCTCTCTCTCTCCTCTTCCTTTGTTCTTTTAAAATCGTCATCATAATCATCATTTGTGTCTTCATCATCGTCACGTGCCTTCTCCAGAACAAATCTTGGTGGTAATGAATATCCAGTTCCCTCGCTCTCTCGCCTTTGATGGTGCACTCAGCCGAGCTATGTCCTGTCTGCTCTCATATGTTTATCTTACCATCTACATCCCTATCTTCTTCTTGCTCTTTTTTTTTCCTTCCACCTTTAATTCTAGCATGGTCTTCGGTATATTGTTATGTCTTCTTGACATGGCCAACGTATTTTGTTTTCCTGGTCCTTATTTCTTTGAAAAGTTCACATTGTACTTGGAGCTGTTCTAAAACTTGTGCATTTGTTCTTTTCATTCTCCACGTTATATGACCCAGTTTTCCTGGGAGCCACATTTCTGCTGCATTAATCTTTCTCTCCATCTTTATGCCCTGAGCCCAGGTTTCCGCTCCGTACAGTAAAACTTCTTCTTCTTCTTCTTCTTCGTTGGCTTCTACCACCAAGACCGCCCTGTGATTCTACTGAATTTACCCCCGTGGTCCTCGTTAAGTCCCGTGGTCCCCCGTGTGTTCCCCGAAAGGATCACATGAGATCCTCTAGAGGACCACAAGAGGTTCAGAGTATCGCAGGGCTTGAGCCTGTATTCTTGGTGGGTCTCAGAAGCTGGATTGCGTGACACCGTGGTTTTCATTGCACCAGTTTAGTCTAGAGTTGGAGCGTACAGTAAAACAAAGTAGATACAACATTTTACAAATCTTAATTTTGTTTTTATGGACAGATTCCTGGATAACAACGTCTTCATGGTGTTGAATGTATGTTTTGTCATTCCTATTCTTTTCTTTGTCTCCGTCTCACATCTTCAATTAATGTATTTCCTAGGTAGCTATAGTCCGTCACTTGTTCTAGTCTCTCTTTGTTTACGGTTATATCCATCCGTGGCTTCTGGTCTTTCCTGCTGGACACCATTACTCTGGTCTTCTTGATATTGATCTGAAGTCCCCACTCTTGACTTGTGTTGTGTATCGTATCTATTCATTTCTGTAGGCTCTGTGGAGTCTCTGCTAGAAGGACTGTATCATCTGCATATCTTAAATTGTTGACATTTCTTCCCACTATGTTCAGTCCTGGTGGTTCATCTGAATGTTTGAAGATGTTCTCTGCGTATAGCATGAACAGGCATTTGTGTCTTATATCCTTCGTTTTCGCTTACTTAAATTACTTAGTTCAGAAAATAAATTTCTACAGTTCCTGTGGTCCTCCACTTATTTTTAAATTTTTATTTTTATTTTTACGTACACTTATCAGCAGTCACGCCAACATCTTTTCTTCACAGTATGATCTTTCTTCACAGCGTGGTCTTTCTTTACAACATGATCTTTCTTCACAACATGATCTTTCTTCACAGCATCATCGAAGTGTATCGACTCACTTTTTCCACACACATGTCAATCAGTATAAGTATTTCTCTAAAGCTGTTCACAGGAATGCCTTCAACAACAACAACAAAACACCACGAGCTACGAGTACAATAATGCCTTGTTATTAAATAGCCTTTTTATTCTAAGAAGAGAATAACAACGACGATCAAGTTATTTTTTTTTTTTTTGGTGTCCCCTAAACTCATTTTGTTTAATAAAACCATGAATAATAATCAGTTACAGGCGGAACTGTTTTACTTCTTCAGTGGTAGCAACCGTAGAAACAGATGTAGAAGATACTGTAGATACAACTGTAGAAGCTATTGTAGATACAACTGTAGAAGCTACTGTAGATACAACTGTAGAAGCTATTGTAGATACAACTGTAGAAGCTACTGTAGATACAACTGTAGAAGCTATTGTAGATACAACTGTAGAAGCTATTGTAGATACAACTGTAGAAGCTATTGTAGATACAACTGTAGAAGCTACTGTAGATACAACTGTAGAAGCCACTGCAGATACAACTGTAGAAGCTACTGCAGATACACCTGTAGAAGCTACTGTAGATACACCTGTAGAAGCTACTGCAGATACACCTGTAGAAGCTACTGTAGATACAACTGTAGAAGCCACTGCAGATACAACTGTAGAAGCTACTGCAGATACACCTGTAGAAGCTACTGTAGATACACCTGTAAAAGCTACTGCAGATACACCTGTAGAAGCTACTGTAGATATAATTGTAGAACGAGCTGCAGATACAAGTGTAGAAGCAAATGCAGAAGCAACTGTGGAAGTACCTGTAGAAGCCACTGCAGATACAACTGTAGAAGCTACTGTAGATACAACTGTAGAAGCCACTGTAGATACAACTGTAGAAGTTAATGTAGATACAACTTTAGAAGCTACTGTAGATACAACTGTAGAAGCTACTGTAGATACAACTGTAGAAGCTACTATAGAAGCCACTGTAGATACAACTGTAGAAGTTAATGTAGATACAACTTTAGAAGCTACTGTAGATACAACTGTAGAAGTCACTGTAGATACAACTGTAGAAGCCACTGTAGATACAACTGTAGAAGCTACTGTAGATACAACTGTAGAAGCTATTGTAGATACAACTGTAGAAGCTACTGTAGATACAACTGTAGAAGCTACTGTAGATACAACTGTAGAAGCTACTGTAGATACAACTGCAGAAGCTACTGTAGATATAACTGTAGAAGCTACTGTAGATACAACTGTAGAAGCCACTGTATATACAACTGTAGAAGCTACTGTAGATACAACTGTAGAAGCCACTGTAGATACAACTGTAGAAGCCACTGTAGATACAACTGTAGAAGCTACTGTAGATACAACTGTAGAAGCTACTATAGATACAGCTGTAGAAACTACTGTAAATACAACTGCAGAAGCAACAAACATGATAGTTTTTTTTTCATCCTAGGCTGTTGCGGTTAATCTGACAGCAATTAAGCGTTTCCGACTGAAAGTGGTGGGGGTGCTATCTGCACAGTTATCGTCATTCCCTCCCCTACCACGAACTTTGAAAAGGATTCTCCCTGGTACTACAAAGTACCCGGATCTCTTCTGAGATGATCTTTCCTGGGGCGGAGAATAGATCACTTGTGGACTTTCCAGAGAGTAGTGATATTTTTAACATCACCTTGCCCCTGGAGAATTTATCATTGTTCTCTGCATCGCTTTTTCTAATCTACATCGTCCCTTTCTTCTCCTTCCCCCCCCCCCGAACCACCAACCACACACACACCATGCACACACACATTCACCTCACAAGTGCAGCATAATGAATCGCTTTTAGTAATCACCAGGTAGAGACCAAAAAATCTTTAGCAAGGCATGTGTGTCAACAGCATGCAATATGGCGAGGTTGAGGAAACGTATCGTCGACTTGCGAGAAGATGACTGATGAAGATGACTGAGATGAGTCCCCGACGTGCCTGCGTCATCAACCTATGCCTATCTGACAGTAAGACACGTGCCCCACCTATGCCACAAATACAGGAAAACAGATCAAACAGCTTTCACTCTTGTTGGCCGCGTTACATTCTGGGCATTTAAATGCGGACTAAAACACACGGACACAAACAGATAAAAAAAAAGGACACCAAGGCAAAAAAAGAACACTTCTTCTACGTTCGTCCTCAGAAAGGCATTAGTAGCTTTGTGTCGCCGTTTGCAGATAGGCTGTGACATCTCTCGACAGACGAATACGAATCAATTGTCTTGGTTCAAGAGTTCATAAAATTCTCCATGGCTGGAAATAACTGAGTGAGGTCGTTAACACAAAGTGGCCATAGAGTCCTGTTTAGTTAAAGAATTTGAGTGTTAATGAACTTAACAGCTATACAAACTCTTAATGCCCCCAAAACCCTTCTCTAATACATACTCCCTTCCCACGGACAAACGGGCATGTCTAACGATTGACAACTTCGCGATAGATATACAGGATGAACGCCAGAGAAAGATATACAGGATGGGCGTCAGAGAAAGATATACAGGATGGGCGTCACAGAAAGATATACCGGATGGGCGTCACAGCAAGATATACGGGATGGGCGTCACAGAAAGATATACCGGATGGGCGTCACAGAAAGATATACCGGATGGGAGTCACAGAAAGACATACGGGATGGGGGTCACAGAAAGATATACGGGATGGGCGTCACAGAAAGATATACGGGATGGGCGTCACAGAAAGATATACCGGATGGGCGTCACAGAAAGATATACGGGATGGGTGTCAGAGAAAATTTAAAAGAGAAGAGCATGAACAATCCGCTGCGATGATGTGATAAAAAGCCAAGAACTGGCGCCATAGACACCTTGAAGGATCAAGATATGCAGCTGGCGCCTTTCAGACGCCACACGATGACGACGACGATGATGATAATGATGACGATGATGATAATGATAATGATGACGATGATGATAATGATGATGATGATGACTAAAGCTTGCAGGCGTTAACTAAATTATACTCAAACTGTCAATATGTAGGAGCACTGTCAGCCGTACTCTTCTCCTCTCCCTTGATATACCTTGTTCAGTGTTATCTCTCTACTCCAGACGGTCTTTGTGTGTTGCTCATTGTTCGACGCGTTTTATGGCAAACCTCGGCCGTGATTCTTATGTTTGAGTTAATGAATCTTATCCTTTATAAGAACTTTCATACATTTTATTGACACTTGTGGACTGTAACAGATGAGTGCTTTGATTTTACAACAGCAACATGCGCATTCAGATTAAAGCAAATCGGTCCACTAGTTTTCACTGTCTGGCTCATTTCTATTGTGTGGGTGTGGGTGTTGCTCGGTGGCTTATAACAGAAACAAACAAAAAGAAACAATTATGGCTGGGCTGTGTAGTGAGAGAAAAGAGAGGCAGACAGAAAAAAAAAATTTTAAATGGCCTGACCAGGTTGCAGTGGAAAAGAAATTCGATCGATCTGATTAGATGTATCAGGGACAGTAAAATATACAAAAGCTTCTTCTTCTTCTTCTTCTTCTTCTTCTTCTTCTGCTCAGCCATCTAGTTATGACCTTCACCTTCAGTTCTTCATGTACCACTGTTTATCACCCATGCTCTTTTACTGGGTAGGTTTGAACTCTTAATTAAATCTTTTTAGAGCATACAAGCAATGTGCAGTGGCACGGTGATGTGCAGCGACATTTTTAGAGGATATATGTATATATATATATATATATATATGAGGGGAGATTGCTGACATGAAGGTCTCCTACTGTATGAAATAAGTTTCCGACAGTCTACAAATCATAAAACTGGTATCAAAATGAAGCAAATTCGTTTATATAACACACTGTAAACTTATTTTCCACCATAGTCCCTATTTACAGCTACACATTTTTACAATCGTGATATCCATTGCTTCATTCCATTAATGCAGAACGTTTCTTGTTGGTGTCTGATCCACGTATGAACGGCAGCTTAAACTTCCGCATCCGATGGAAAAAACAAAGACAACTTTTTCAACGTCTCCTTCAATCTAGGAATAGCCAGCAGTCAGACGGTGCCAAATCTGGGGTGTAGGGAGGGTGAGGAACAATTTTGAATTTCAGGCTTGTCGTAGTTTCCTTCGTTTGTGTACTTCAATGTAGCCTGGCATTGTCGTGATGCGAAAGACAAGTTTTCCTTTCGTGCCTAATTCTGCGAATTCATTGCTTGAGTGATCTGCAAGGTGTCACAATACCTTTGGAAATTTACAGTCGTCCCTATGCTAAACAGATGGAAAGAAGTTACCATATACCGTCTCCGAACAGGACACAGCCGACTCCGAAGTCATATGTGTACAAAATTTAAAGTTGGTACTACTACTCTTTGTACATGTGCACAGGCACACCAAACTGTGGGACACATTCTCCAAAACTGCACTAACTATGAGACGCTGAGAAGCCCAGTGAAACCACCAAAGAAGATATGCTATACGGTTCCACACAGGAGTTACAAAAAAAAAAAAACTCAAAAAAAAAACCCAGTGAAATTTATCCAAGAGACAGGACTGCACCTATAAACAGAAAATGCGTACGAAGAAGAAGAAGAAGAAGAGGAGGAGGAGGAAGAAGAAGAAGAAGAAGAAGAAAATCATTCCTGCAGCCAGAAATTCGGTGTAAATCACGCCACAAAAAGCGTTGAGCATGATTTTCTTTTTGCTGAAGGAACATTTCTGAATTTCTTGATGTCCGAGGAACCTGGATGACAATATTCAGTGGGTTGCCTTTTGTTTTCTGGATCATAATGATGAGCCTAGGATCCCATCACTAGTGACAATATTTAGGAGAAAATCATCGCCCTTAGAGACGATTCCGGTCAAGACGTTCTTGAGAATCAGTTTTTCTATGTTCCTTCACGGGATGTGTCAGTCGTCGCGGGACCCATCCGACACAAATTGTTCTGTAATTCAGCGTCTCAGTGATATGGTGCTGTCTTTCTTGACTTATACCCAACTGTACAGCAATGTACAGCAATTTCTTTATGTCTAACTGTAGACCACTTTCTTTATACCTAACTGTACAGCGGTTTCTTTATACTTAACCGTACAGCAATTTCTTTTTACCTAACTGTACAGCAATTTCTTTATACCTAACTGAACAGCAATTTCTTTATACCTAACTGTACTGCGATTTCTTTATACTTAACTGTACAGCAATTTCTTTTTACCTAACTGTACAGCAATTTCTTTTTACCTAACTGTACAGCAATTTCTTTTTACCTAACTGTACAGCAATTTCTTTATACCTAACTGAACAGCAATTTCTTTATACCTAACTGTACAGCAATTTCTTTATACCTAACTATAAAGCAATTTCCTAATACCTAATTGTAAAGCAATTTCTTTCTGCTTAATTTGGCGATTTTTTAAAATCATGACATCGGCTTTGCTTTGATTCTTGGTATGACTCACTGAATTGGTTTTTGCTTATCGAAAACAATCATCTTAACTTTACTACAGCTTCTGGCACGTAGGACCGGCCTGGGGACATTTTTCACGTCCGTACAACCACCGCCATACATTTATTTCATATAATAAACTTCACACTCATAGCGAACCTTCTAGTGTTAAAAAAAAACAAAACTCTGTTGCTGGTCGCTGCTTTGTACATAACTGGAATGTAGCACACATTACGATCTGACGATATTGCTTTAGAGCTTGGAACATTGCATTGAAAGGTGGCCCGTTTACACTACACAGTAAAGGCTACCTAAAGGATGTGCAAACGTTTCTTGTTTTCCGTTATTAGAGATGCATCGCGCTTGGAGACCTTACTTATCAATCACCCCTCGTATCTGACCAAACTACAGCATATTTTTGCTTGTATGTATGCGGGTGAAGACGCTGTCAAATTAGACAATCAGCGACATATTACTGATATGCTAGCGTCAGGGTTAGCGAATCATAGCTGACCAAGACCCTGTCCCATCTCTCCGTTGGCACCCCCTAGTAACAGGCCTAGCCTGGCTAAAGGGGCAGGGATCGCCATAGTCCCCATGGTGGTGGAGTCTGCTAAAGAAGTATTGCATACTACCTGCTTTTTGGCTGTACTCCGGGACTGAAAAAGTAGCTGCCATAACTTGCTGCCACGTCGATACGATGCTGTACCACAACACGTCTACAGCATGGGCTGCAAAGAACACTAGCTCGCAGTTACAGGGAGATAGTACAAGACAAGACAAGACAAGACAAGACAATTGTGCAAACTTTGAAAATACTAAAACTATATAGTTAACAACACAGAAGTCCAGCACTAAGAACACAAGAGTGCCGCTACAGAAATTTGCGTTACCAAATGTCCCGCAGACTGCAACAGTTTGGAAACCACTGTTGTAGAGTATGCAGGTTTTGAATGATGTGTTCTGGGTTTTGGACAACTTGTTGGGCATGTGCAGAGTGGAGTTTGGTCGGACTTCAGTAGTTTGATGCAGAAAAATGACCGCCAACGCTTGTCACGTGGCACTTCATGAGTTAACTTTTTTTTTCTTCCCGTGTACATAACAATGTAAGATTTTAAATATTTACTGGCCACAAATAATAATAGAGAAATACTTATCCAATGTGTGCTAGAAGATATGCACGCCATAACAGCGAAGAAGAAAAAAACCGCTGGAAATGGATTAGTCAACAAAGTTAAAACAGCCATGAAATTGATACCCGAGAGAAAAAGAGGTCGACCAAAAGCCACCTGGTGTAGAATTGTAGAAGGAGAAATGAGTAGCACGCAGAAGTAAGAGAACAAAGTTTGTAGGATTAGACCTCGAAAAAAATCGTAGACAAAGCACTTTAGTGAGACGTGAGAGAAAGAAAAATCAACTGCCCTAGTTGGCTAAGTGGATAGTACGCTGTTTCCTCGTGGCTAGAAGGCTGCTCGTCCTACTGGAGTCCGTGGTTCGAATCCCAGGTAATTCTCTTGTGATTTTTCTTTCTCTCACGTCTCACTAAAGTGCTTTGTCTATGATTTTTTCGAGAACTAATCCTACAAAATTTGTTCTCTTACTTTACCGTACCAAAGCCTAGTAGTTTCCTATTTATAAAAAAAAATTGTTCCTTGAGTAGCACGCAGCACGGTAGTGACACAATGCAAAGGCTGTTCGCAGACCGCGAGAAGTGGAGAGAATTTGTTGCTGCCCTGCAAGACACCACAGGACGTACTGGGCGGTGATCATCTAGCTCATCGCCAACGTGGATGGACGGAATTATGGGAACCATCTGTTAAGAGATTGATTTTGTATTGCTAGTATAACGGTGATGATTGCACTACATGGCAGTAGCAACATCACACATCAGCTACTGGAGCCCAACATTTGACCACCACCTCACGTCAATCATTCGCTGCCACTTAATCTGAAATAAACCAGAGCACGGCTTCCATTCCTTACGTCCGTCTCGTCATTCCTGTCCATCTTCTCTTCCGTCCTTGCTACCGACCTCCAGACGTCTTTTGACCTTGGCATTTACCCCCCACGTGATTTCCCGCCTCAGGTCCTGACAATTTAGAGCAACTTGGAATGTAACAATGCTCTCATATTGCTGTATGTGTATATTCATATAGATTACTCAGGTAGTAAATCTCCTGAAACGGTTTCTGACCTTTTCCAGTATACGCTCCATCCGCCCGGACAATACCCCCCTGATGTGGAAGCGTCGTCAAGGAGCCAGACAAAGCTGGAGAATAATAGATGTACACGCGCGGCACGTGACTTATTAACAATCTGCTCCGGTCACTGCTGGGGTGGCATGGGAGATAGGCATCGGTGTCCTTCTGTACAAACGAGCTCGGATACCTAAGATTGGACCATAATGGGTTATTGGACCTGTGTGTTACTGGCATCCAGGACAGAAATGGTCTCCGTCGTCGTCGCTGCTCGTCCGCTCTGGTTTCCGTAGATTAGCATGCCATCCTGTCAACAATACTTCCGCAAATAGCCATGTAGACCTTATTCTCGTGTCTTCTTTACAATCTCCCGTGGCATCCTTGGTCTTCGCTTACTTCAGTAACCTCTCAAATCAAATCTGATAGTCTGAGTGACTCGTTTAAAGAACTGTTTATACTGTATGTCGAGAACTGCGGCCAATTCTGGAAATATTAAATGATTTATCTGTTTCTTCGCACTAACCCCGTATGGCAGATTCTCTCACCCCACCCCTTTCTCTCTCTCTTGTCCCTTCAGTGTCCAAAAAAAAAAAAAACACGAGGCTGCTTGTAGTAAGGGACTTTCACTTTTGTTGATCCCTCGCTATCCTCCTGACTGTCGTCCAAGTCAGACCTTTGTGTATCTACATTTTTGTTAATAGAACGTATAGAATACTGAAATATACCATCTCATTCTATTGGCCCTGTCAGGTACTCTGCTTTTGAGAACAGCACGAGCATGACAGAGAACGAAGAAAACTGACGCCTGGTTTCCAGATTTAGCAACGCCTAGTACTTGAAAGTTGAAGAAGAAGAAAAAAAAAGTACTGGAAAAGAGCGCTGATAGAAAACTGTTGGACACGACGGAAGATTTCATGCTGACTTTGGGATCATGGAAGCCGCCCTGTGTTTTTTGTCTAAATGGCTGAGCAGAAGAAGAAGAAGAAGAAATAGAAGAAGAAGAAGAAGCGAGGAGAAAGAGAGGAATCACAACATCTAGTCAATATCTTCATAACCTGTGAAGCTCTTGTCTTGGGCTACATTGTCAGAACTCAAATACATTCATTTACCTCTGGTCAAACATAAATTCAGAAACCTTGAATGTGACTAATTATAACTAAATTCAGAAACTCTGAATGGGACTAATTATAACAACCCCTAAAGCTCACTAACTGTGAGAACTCTAAAGTTCACTAACTTGTGAGTGCCCTAAAATTCACTAGTTGTATGAGCAAGAAAACGCACACCCTACATGAACCTCTTGGGGAGATCGCTCTCCTCCAAGGTTAATTCCTCCTTTCCTATGTTCATAACGCAACTGTGTTGGAGCTAACAAAAGCTCTATTTGTGACTAACTGATCGTACCAAGAACCTGGCTGCCAGCCACAAAATTGCTGACGACCACTGACCCAAGAGGTAAGATAACTTAACAATACATGGCAGGAATGATGGACACGACTGACCACGATGACAAGGGACAATTCTTGCCACTGTGGTCCCCAAGCATTTTCTTCCACGCATGAGCGACCTACCGTGACGACCTCCAACACCGGAGGGAAAAACCTTGATTAAACTAGGACATAATAAACTTCGCTACAATCTCCTTCTAGGTCACTGGTCAGAACCATCCGTCCTTAACAAGAACAGGTCTTTCACAGAAGCCTGGGGTCAGATCTAAGTGTGGGCTGTACAGAGGCCCAAACAAATAGCTTAGGTCGAGGGCAACTTAAATTTAAAAGAATTATCTATTTCAGATTGTGCTTTTCATTTTCTTGAAACTTAGACCTATGAAACACTTGCTGGACCATTTCACTTCATGCCTTCTATAAGCAGTCATATTCAGTTTGTCTCCCCCCCCCCTTTATTATACGTTTCAAGCCAAGATCCCCTCTCCCCCAGTTGCATTATGCAATCAAAAGCCACAAAATTAAACCAAGTTGACAGTTTTAATTACCTGTGTGCACCTTGCTAACATCAGATGGAAGGTGTACCAGTAGAAACAAAAAACAAAAAACAAAAGTGCATAACCCAAGATCTTTCAGGATCTGAAATCCATACTTAGCAATATCTATGAGAGTCAGGAAGAGAGTGGTACAAATCCTGTTCTGTGTATGTGAAGCCTGAAGGTCAGTAAAGAGACACAAAGAAGGCTGGAAGGTCAGTAAAGAGACACAAAGAAGGCTGGAAGGTCAGTAAAGAGACACAAAGAAGGCTGGAATCATCTGAAATGTGGTTCTTAAGAAGAAGACTGAAGGTATCACGGACAGCGAGAAAACCGAACGAGTAAGTTCTGAAAGAGGCACAAGAAACAAGGAAAATTTTAACAAAGATGAGAAAACGACAATCTAAATTTGAGGGGGATGTTTGGGGGAGAGGCGGGCTAGAGCTCCTAATGGCAGCAAGGAAGACTGAAGGTAGAAGAGACAGAGGGAGACAGTGAGAAAAAATGTTTGATGGTCTGGCATCTTGGCGCGGGAAATGTTGAGATTCACAAGGGTTCGAGGGTTGTGGAAAAAAACGTCATGTCCTACACTTGTCGGCAGGGACCCAGAAAGAGAGTGAGAGGAGAGAGAGAGAGAGAGAGAGGGAGAGAAGAGAAAGAGAGGAGAGGAGAGAGAGGGAGAGAGAGAGAGAGAGAAAGAACGAACGAACATATTTTATTTTCAAAAGATTAACAATTGGGCACACAGGCCCGTCTAACATTCTGCCCTTCATCATACAGCTTTCACTCAGTCACAGTCATTCAGCATTTGTTAATGAGGATAATAATTATGAAGACACGTTAAATGATTACATAAATAAATAATAAATTTATCTCATGTCCATACACTCTACACTCTGATTTATGCAACAACAGGAAATAAACTTGCATTCTTACATTCATTCAAAACTAACAAATTTATAGAAAAGCAGTATTTAAAAAAAAAACTACAACGCTCAAGCATTTTAAACTACTTTAAACTATGTTTAGGGAGGCATATAGTCCATATCAAACAGATGTTGACAAAGTTTAAAGTTATAAGAACCAATATTACTTATAAGTTTTACGTGAATTGATAGGGCATTCCAAAGGTGGGCAGCTGAATAAGAGAAACTTTTTAAAACATGTCAAGCCTTGGTTTTGGGAGGATACAATTGCTTAATCGTTGACTGTGTTTTGGGTTGGATTTGAACAACGACCACAGATGGGGTGGAGCATTGTGCGATAGAATTTTATGAATTAACTTGGCCTTGTTGAAAAGAAATCTGTTCTTGAGGGGTAGAATATTAAGATGTTTGTCCTTATTTGTAATATGTGCTGCATGTTTGTCATCTATAAGCTTTACTGCTCGTTTTTGAAGTGAGTAAAGTCTTTTTATGTTTGACATGGAACAACCATCCCAGAATGGAGCAGTAGTCCAAGTTAAGAGATTGATTTTGTATTGCTAGTATAACGGTGATGATTGCACTACATGGCAGTAGCAACATCACACATCAGAGTGTGATACACATCATCTGTGATATGTAATATATTTTTCTGGTGTCTATGTCAAGAAAATGTTTAAGTTTAGTAAATTGGTAAACTTTTTGTACAGTGAGTTTGGTTAGATTGTCTACGTGATAATTCCAGCTGAGGTGGTGGTCAGTCATGAGACCTAGAGTTTTATGTTCACTAACATTCTCTATCTGAAGTTCCAGCATGGAGCTGTAGTGAGAGAGAGGGAGAGAGGAAAAGAGAGAGAAGAGGAGAGAGAGAAAGAGACAGAAAGAGAAAGAGAGTGAAAGGAGAGAGAGAGAGAGAAAGAGAGTGAAAGGAGAGAGAGAGGAGAGAGAAAGAGAGAGAGAATGAGAGGAGAACGAACGAACGAACGAACATACTTTATTTTCAAAGGGTTAAGACACTCTGCCCTTCATCATGCAGCTTTCACTCAGTCACAGTCATTCAGCATTTGTTAATGTACATAATAATCATGAAGACACATTAAATGATTACATAAATAAATAATAAACTTATCTTATGTCCATACACTCCAGAGAGAGAGAAAGAGAGAGAGAGAGAGAGAAAGAGAGTGAGAGGAGAGAGAAAGAGAGATAGAGACGTTTCATTATAGGATAATTAGATAAATGGGTATATCTATCTGTTTCGTGGAATTAGATTTTTTTAAAAAGTATTTCTATTTGTTTCGTCTAATTAGATAAAAGAGTACTTCGATCTGTTTCGTCTAATTATTTTTGTTTAAAAGTATTTCTGTTTCATCTAAGATAGATACACAGTGTATCTTAGTGTGTAAACAGCTTTTTTTGGGGGGGGGGGGTGGGGGAAGGTTGGTAGAATGTTTCATAACTTGTCAAAGTATATGTCTCCCACTGCGGATGGTTTGGGGGGAGGGGGGAGGGGGCAAGGGGGGAGACTGAAGCCGTTCTCGAGAAGGTAACATTTATTAGTTAAAATTATATTTTCATTCCTTTTACCGGCAGTTTTGAAGGACTACAGCTTTCTCTCTTCTCTTCCCCCCCCCCCCTCCTTTTCTGTGTCGTTAAATGTAACTCGCTTTGTTTTTAATTACAGGTAATGCTTAAACACACTCTTCGTTCAGACAACATTCAGAGAATTCATATGAAACCTGCGGGACTCTACAGCAAGTACATTCTTCTATAAAATATGTGGGGGGAAAAGCCGAATAACTACATTTAAAGAAATCTAATCATAATCTAAACCATCAGCTACAGAGATACCAGCAGACAATCATGTTCAGATTAAGAAGATGCCACTTACTGGACCACCTTCACCGGCTCAAGATTCCCCACACAGGGGCCCGGGCCCCTTCCTGGACGGAGCACGTGCTCCAAGAACGCTCAGAGTTCACTGACCTACGAAGCCAGACCTGCCCCCCCCCCCCAAAAAAAAAACAAAAACGGACGGACCTGAGGCAGAAGTTGTGAGGCGGCCGCTGCCGCGAGGACCTTGAGAGAACTGTGGACCTCATCCTGGCCACCCGGTTTAGCATGACCTCGGCTGGTTAATGCAGAACAGAAATTAGGAACAGAATAGGCCAAGCAAAGACTGCATTTCAGAGAATGAGAAACATATTATCCAACACATCCTTATCAATGAATGTTAGAAAACGAGTCCTAAAATGCTATATTGAACCTATCTTGTTATATGGAAGTGAATCATGGACAACAGGCAGGTCTGCACAAAAAATCATTGGAAGCAGCAGAAATGTGATTTATTAGAAGAATGTTGCGAATCCCCTGGACAGCAAAAATAACTAATGAAGAATGTATGAGAAGAGCTGGAGAAACAAAAAATCTTATCAAAAAAGATAGAGACAATGTACTTTCATATGACATGCAATGAGAAGAGGGGGCATAGAAAATATTATAACACCAGGAAAAATAGAAGGAAGAAGATCAAGAGGAAGACCAAGAGAAATGATACTGGACAGTCTGACCTGATGGTGTGAGAGGAGATCAACAACTGAGGTGGTAGCCTGCATGAAGGATCGCGTACTCTGGAGAAGCATAATAGCCAACGCCAGTCGGCACGGCACCTGATGATGATGATGACCTCGGCACTTGAAGAAAGAAAGAAAGAAGGAAAGAAAGAAAGAAAGAACGAACGAAAGAAGGAAAGAGAGTTACTGTGTGCAAGATCCATGGATTATCCATAACATGCCTTTCATCGAGATATTTATTTATTTTAAACATCTGTTTGTGGCGTCATGTATTCAGAGAATCGTCTGTTAGAAAACTGGAATTTCACTCCTAGCAACATGAGTGAATTCAAACTGCTACAAAGAAATTACTTGAGACCAATCACCAGCTTTAAACCATCTGTAATTTTCATACGAAAGAATACAATCTTCGAGAGAAAAATTGTTGAGTTCTCCAAAAGTTTTACCAAAAGTGAGACCTACTAAATTCCGAATACATATTTATCTGGGCCCCCATGTGCTGCATAAGAGTAAAGGTGATCAATACGACGATGGAAGAAGAAGAAGAATAAAGATGACAGAGAGAAACGACGGACTGGACATCTCAAGAATAAAGATGACAGAGAGAACGACGGTCTGGACATGTCAAGAATAAAGATGACAGAGAGAACGATGGACTGGACATCACAAGAAAAAAAAAAGATGGAAACAACGGTGGACCAAACAACAGGGAAAGTAATATAACAGGGCATAAACAGCGGCCTAAGAACTCAGAAGTACAGGAAAGACTACACAGGGCACAGATCAAGATGGCCAAGACCAGTTTTATTGGAAAAGAGCTATTTCCTTCCCCCAACTCCAGAAGAAGTCGGGCACTCGTTTCTACAGCTGGGTGACTGGGGCGCCTCCGACCGGATTCGAACCCCTCAACCTTCATCATGAGAGACTAGTGCACTAACTATTTCTGTAGGCTAGGTTTATAACTTTACTTACAAATGTGCCAATCAGGCAAACTTTCTTCAAAGTAGCAACATGTCCACTGAAGATACGACTTTTAAAAACTTCTGCCAATTTCTTAATATGAAGCCATCGAAGATGACACTACAGGACAATATGAGACATTTTTTTTTTTAATAGGGACATTTACGTGTCCTGATCGATGTACTACAATTCCTGGGACAATTCTTCAAAATACTGGACTGTCTTCTATAATAATACGATATAAATTAAATATAATACTATAATTATATAATAATCTCTCTCTCTCTCTGAACCTTAAGTGCCCAGGGCACTTATTAATAATAATATATGCATAATAATCGTATATCAATGCTCACCACGTGAAAGTCTAAAGAGGACATTGTTAAGAGAGGCCGAATCAGTCGGCATAACATTCCTTGATGAGGTTGAAAGTTTGCCAAAAAAACAGGAAAACTTGGCGAACTACCATGCGAGCTTTATGTGATGATTAACGGCACGGGAAGAATGTAAGATTTAAGATATAAATACGTTTAATATTACAGGACGGCTGGTTAATTTATATTACGTGACACTCTAAATTGTTAAAGTAAAAAAAGTACAAAATAAAAAATAATATTAAAATTTCTTTGATCAAACTTTAGCAGAGTAAAAATATTGTGTAGGAAGAAAAGAAAAGTGGCTGCTATCACGACAGTGGTACCGGCTGTGTAGGAAGAAAAGAAAAGTGGCTGCTATCACGACAGTGGTACCGGCTGTGTAGAAAGAAAAGAAACAGTAGCTGCTGTCACAACAATAATACCGGCTGTGTAAGGAAGAAAAGAAAAGTGGCTGCTGTCACGACAGTGGTACCGGCTGTGTAGGAAGAAAAGAAACAGTGGCTGCTGTCACGACAGTAATACCGGCTGTGTGGGAAGAAAGGAAAAGTGGCTGCTGTCACGATAGTAATACCGGCTGTGTAGGAAGAAAAGAAACAGTGGCTGAAGTCACTTATAAACATGAGAGTCTTCTTCTTCTTTTTCTTTCGCTTCTACCACCAAGACCGCCCCGCGATCCTACTGAATTTACACCTGTGGTCCACGTTAAGTCCTGTGGTTCCCCCGTGTGGTCCCCGAAAGGAACCCGAAAGGACCACACGGGATCCCCGAGAGGACCATATGGGGTTCAGAGTATCGCAGGGCTTGAGCCTGTACTCTTGGTGGGTCCCGGAAGCGGGATTGTGTGACACCGTGGTTTTCGTTGCACCAGTTTAGTCTAGAGTTGGACTTTCTCACCGGAAGACCTCGACAATTTAGAATATCAGTATATCCCCGCTGGGTGAGAGGTGTTAGCCCACCCAGGCCAGAGTTGGACTTTCTCACCGGAAAACCTGGACGTGTTTTAGTATACCCATGTATCATCGCCGGGTGAGAGGTGGTTGCCCATCCAGTCCAGTGTTGGACTTTCTCACCGGAAAACCTCAGCGCGATTAGGATATGCATACATTCCCGCCGGGTGAGAGGTGGTTGCCTATCTAGACTGCCCTGGTCCAGTGTCTCCAACTTCAGCATTTTGTGGTCGTGGCCGCTACCCTTCCTAGTTGTGATCAGGATGGAGCTTTTGTCCAGGAGGATGAATCCTCGCCACTAATGACTTCCACACCTGGGTTGTGCCGGTTTAGGTATATTATCCCAGTATGAGCGTGTTTGGGACGTGACCGATCTCTAGAGCATAGGTACTGTGACATGCGTAGCCTTCAAGATTCACGCCTGGAGTGAGCCGGTTTAGGCATATTTCATCGGTATGGGTGTATATCGGGCTTGACCAACCTCTAGAGCGGAGGTAACATGACATGCCTAGCCATCAAGTTTCACCTCTGGTGCATGCCGATTTAGCCATATTTCACCAGTGTAGGTGTATTTCGGACGTGGCTGGCCTCTAGAGCAGAGGTGCCGTGGTATGTGTAGGTCTCACAGCGATACTACTGGACATACCGATTAATATTCACTTTATCTTTTTTTCATTCACCTTTTCACATCGACGCCACATAGCAACCCTGATTGCTTTTTCGCATTTTCTTCCTTGGCCGGGAGGAGCTTCACTCCACGCGCGGCATCCGAAGAGTTTCGCCAGCAGTATCTTAACGTCTAGGTTAAGCCAGTTCAAAAATTTCACCCGATATGAGTACACTTAGGACGTGGCCGACCTCCAGACCAGAGGTGCCGTGATTTTACTGTTTGCTTCGCTTTATCCTTTCTACCACCTTTTCCGCAGTGATGCTGCGCGGCAACCCTATTTGCACCTTTCTTCATTGGCCGGGAGGAACACCGCTCCACGCACGGCAGCTGAAGAATCTCGCCAGCAACGGAAACATGAGAGTGATACCGGCTGTGTAGGAAGAAAAGTGGCTGCTGTCACAACAGTGATACCATCTGTGTAGGAAGAAAAGAAACAGTGGCTGCTGTCGCTTACAAACACGTCAGTAATACCGGCTGTGTAAGAAGAAAAGAAACAGTGGCTGCTGTCGCTTACAAACACGTCAGCAATACCGGCTGTGTAGGAAGAAAAGAAACAGTGGCTGCTGTCGCTTACAAACACGTCAGTAATACCGGCTGTGCAGGAAGAAAAGAAACAGTGGCTGCTGTCGCTTACAAACACGTCAGTAATACCGGCTGTGCAGGAAGAAAAGAAACAGTGGCTGCTGTCGCTTACAAACACGTCAGCAATACCGGCTGTGTAGGAAGAAAAGAAACACTGGCTGCTGTCGCTTACAAACACGTCAGTAATACCGGCTGTGTAGGAAGAAAAGAAACAGTGGCTGCTGTCGCTTACAAACACGTCAGTAATACCGGCTGTGTAGGAAGAAAAGAAACAGTGGCTGCTGTCGCTTACAAACACGTCAGTAATACCGGCTGTGTAGGAAGAAAAGAAACAGTGGCTGCTGTCGCTTACAAACACGTCAGTAATACCGGCTGTGTAGGAAGAAAAGAAACACTGGCTGCTGTCGCTTATAAACACGATAGTGATGCCGGGTGTGTAGGAAGAAAAGAACAGTGGCTGCTGTCGCTTACAAACACGTCAGTAATACCGGCTGTGTAGGAAGAAAAGAAACAGTGGCTGCTGTCGCTTACAAACACGTCAGTAATACCGGCTGTGTAGGAAGAAAAAAACAGTGGCTGCTGTCGCTTACAAACACGTCAGTAATACCGGCTGTGTAGGAAGAAAAGAAACAGTGGCTGCTGTCGCTTACAAACACGTCAGTAATACCGGCTGTGTAGGAAGAAAAGAAACAGTGGCTGCTGTCGCTTACAAACACGTCAGTAATACCGGCTGTGTAGGAAGAAAAGAAACACTGGCTGCTGTCGCTTACAAACACGTCAGTAATACCGGCTGTGTAGGAAGAAAAGAAACAGTGGCTGCTGTCGCTTACAAACACGTCAGTAATACCGGCTGTGTAGGAAGAAAAGAAACAGTGGCTGCTGTCGCTTACAAACACGTCAGTAATACCGGCTGTGTAGGAAGAAAAGAAACAGTGGCTGCTGTCGCTTACAAACACGTCAGTAATACCGGCTGTGTAGGAAGAAAAGAAACACTGGCTGCTGTCGCTTATAAACACGATAGTGATGCCGGGTGTGTAGGAAGAAAAGAAACAGTGGCTGCTGTCGCTTACAAACACGTCAGTAATACCGGCTGTGTAGGAAGAAAAGAAACAGTGGCTGCTGTCGCTTACAAACACGTCAGTAATACCGGCTGTGTAGGAAGAAAAGAAACAGTGGCTGCTGTCGCTTACAAACACGTCAGTAATACCGGCTGTGTAGGAAGAAAAGAAACAGTGGCTGCTGTCGCTTACAAACACGTCAGTAATACCGGCTGTGTAGGAAGAAAAGAAACAGTGGCTGCTGTCGCTTACAAACACGTCAGTAATACCGGCTGTGTAGGAAGAAAAGAAACACTGGCTGCTGTCGCTTATAAACACGATAGTGATGCCGGCTGTGTAGGAAGAAAAGAAACACTGGCTGCTGTCGCTTATAAACAAGATAGTGATGCCGGCTGTCTGACTGTCACTGACTGGTGGGAAAACCCGGAGACTGGAGTGGTTTAAAGTAGTCAGATTCCTAAAGTTCCACAACTTCGGGGGGGGGGGGGGGGGCTATCCAGCTTGGAGTTTTCATACCTTCTGTGCCTTACTCATTTTAGCCTCGTTCCCCCCTCTCGGCAAATAGGCCTTTCCCTCTCTGTCTTTTAGATGATTTGTGGAGATGGATAGTAAGCCGGTGCTAAAGGACAGACTGGCTTGAAAGACAGACAAGTGAGGGTAGTGGGGGTTGGGGGTAGTGCAGCTTGGGGGGGGGGGGATGAGACGGGAAGGGAAGGATGAGGTATGGGTTTTATTGTCCGTTTTTATGGTACTAGTTTTCATTTTCAAGTCATTTCATTTGCTTGTTATCACTGTTGAAAGTAATTATATGATGCCACATTTTTCATGTAATTTGTTTGTTGTTACTCTTGAAAGTAATTTATGATACCACATTTTTCATGTAATTTGTTGTCACTCTTGAAAGTAAATTATGATGTCATATTTTTCGTGTCATTTGTCTGTTATCACTTTTGAAAAGTAATTATATGATACCACATTTTTCATGTAATTTGTTTGTTATTACATCTGTCGTGCAATTTGTTTGCAAATGACCCGAACCTAAAAAGGCAAATTAATTTGAAATTGAAAGTAAAAATGAAAAAAAGTGTTGTCGAAATGTATTCAGGTTCTATAACTGTTCTTGCACGGAAAGCCCATTTTTGCTTTGAATTCTTACTTTTACTGAAATCCATAAACCGTTTTTTTTATACCCTCTAAATGAATGGTTCCCACAGTTGTCTCAGACGATAGACCCTTGAAGCCTTTCACCTCCGTCATACACACCTACTCTCTCTCTCTCTCTCTCTCTCTCTGTGTCTCTCTCTGTCTCTCTCCCCGTCTCTCTGTCTCTCTCTGTCTCTCTTTGTCTCTCTCTGTCTCTCTCTCTCTGTTTCTCTCTCTCTCTGTCAAATACAAAAAGGCTTTGCTCTCTCCAAAAGCGAGCAGTAAAGCTTATTAGTGACAAAGATCAAGCACAATCAACTAATCATCACAAACGTATCAAAATACTACCTCTTAAGAACAGATTCCTCTTCAACAAGGCCAAGTTAGTACATCAAATTCTTTCACGGCATGCCCCGCCTTATCTATGGAACCTGTTTAAATTTAACCCAAAGTGCAGCCAACGCTTGAACAATATATGTCTTCCAAAACCTAGACTTGATCTTTACAAGAAAAGCTTTAGTTATTCTGCTGCTCATCTTTGGAATACCCTCCCATCCTATATAAAAAATATAAATTATACTCCTTCCTACAACTACAAGCTTTCCCAATATCTATTTGATGTCGACTACATGCCTCCATGAATTATAAAACTTAAAAGTTATCTTAAGCTGCTCTTACAGACACCGAATACAATTAATTGTTTTCTGAATAGTCCCGAAAATTTTGTTTAGTAGATATTCATTTATATATGTATGTAGTTACTTCTGTACTGAGTGAATGTGTAAGAGCGAAACGTAAATGTTATATTTTATTTTATGTCTCTCAGATTCAATGTTGTTATGTTTGTTATATGAACAGCATATTTGTAGAATGTCTGGAATAGAGTGAAAGATGTATGATAAAGGGCAGAATGTCAGACGGGCCTGCGTGCCCAATTCTTAACCCTTTTGAAATAAAGATCAATCAATCAATCAATCAATCAATCTCTCTCCCCGTCTCTCTGTCTCTCTCTGTCTCTCTTTGTCTCTCTCTGTCTCTCTCTGTTTCTCTCTCTGTCTTTCTCTGTCTCTCTCTATCTGTCTCTCTCTGTCTCTCTCTTTCTCTAACTATTTGGTAAGTAAACAAAGAAAACACCGACTTGAACAAAACATCCTGACATGACTGTTGAGGGATCCCCATGAGTTCCCGTGGACCCCAGTTTGTGAACCCGTTCCTGCAAACAAATCTACGTACGACATTTTCCTTTCTTCCTCTCCAGTATGACTCTATGTACAAAACGTATCTTTTCTTTGACACAATCATTTTAACAAGCTCCCCCCCCCCCCAAAATTCTTGGCATTTTAGTGTATAATACTAACTTACACACAATAGACAAGGCAACCAGTTAAGCACTAAACTGGATTCAGCATAGCCACGCCCCGCATAACGTAAATCCGAATAGCGTGCAACCGGATATTCCGTAGTTCAATGTTTCAAAAGAGTTTTTAAAATCACTATAGAATACAGGACGTAGTGGACGTAACTGGACGTGGCGAACTCAACAGCCCCCCCCCCCCAGGCAAAACATGCATCTCACGTCACAGGTAAACCGTCAGGGTTTAACAATAAGGTACAGTCAGTACAGGTAGAGGCGTTCCCCCGCTTATTCGACTGGTTAGGGAAGTCAGCTCAGTCGAAACACGGAATTGGTCGAAAAGTGGAATCCAGGCTTGCAATCACATTTTGGGACAGAAAAACGAAAATAACTGAACACATATCACTTCAGAAGTAATAAACAATAGCTTATCCTTAAATATTACCCTCACGGGAAAATTCAGCGAGCTTCATTTCTTTGGAGATAGGGATCTTGTAGGGGATTTGAGTGGGTTCTGGTTATACCTGGCAACGGTCGAAAGAAGGAGCCGTCGAAAACCAAAGGATACCTGTACACTACATTATGTACTTTAGGTTTGCTAAGTAGGTTTGTGTTTTTAAAACTCATAACGTCCTATTTCCCAGAACGTACTGTGGACGTTAAGCAAAGCATGTCCTCATGGTTCGCCGTTTTCCCCAGTGAAAGTTAGCGTCTAATGCTGAGAAACTACTGCAGCTAAAATAACACAAGAAATATGCTGTTAAATTACTTGAGTTAACATTAGTGCCGCGGTGGTGTAGTAGTTAGAGCACTCGTCTACCGATCAGAAAGTCCCTGATTTGATTTCGCACCTGGGGCGAATTTTTTTTCGCGCTGCCCGGCACCAATGATCAACCCAGCCCACCCCTTCCCCCCCCCCCCCCCCAAAAAAAAAAGGCTAGCTGGGATTTCCCTAGGAAAACAAAGGCAGCGATGACAGGTGTTGGCATCCCTACCTGTAAATGCTGCAGTGGCCTAGATATGTGAAGGCGATAACACTTCACACTCCATACTGTATGCAGATGTTACAGGGGCATAAATCGCGTCATAACGCTGGTCAGACACAGTTAAATGTTTCACTACTTAACAACAGGCGCTGTCTTTCGTGATCTAAACTGATAAGTCACAGACTTAGGAGGCGATAAGAAACAAACAAACGAACAAACAAACAAAAATGCCTTGTTTTATCTGTAGTTTCCTGGCTGAAGGTGACAATTTCCAAGAATAAGAACAGAGCGTCCAGTCTCTCGGCACAGAGAAGTGAAATAACGCGAGAATAGGAAATCAGGTCGTTTGAATAGGAAATCGGTGTCACTTGTCCATGGCCTGGAAGGTCTGCGGTCTGAAAGGTCTACGGTCTGGAAGATCTACGTTCTGGAAGGTCTACGGTCTGAAAGGTCTACGGTCTGGAAGATCTACGGTCTGGAAGGTCTGCGGTCTGGAAGATTACTTAATCGTCATTTTTTAAATAGCAAAGGGGGGAAACAAAATTAATACAGTCATGGGAGAGATTGAGAGAATAATTACAGTATTTTTCTTTTAACTTGATAAATGACTAAACTAAATGGAAAATGCAGGACAACCCCCGCTCTGCTTCCTCGGATGCTTGCCCTCGAGAACCGCTCAGTTACCAGATGTTTCAAGTCTGCCCTTGAATGCCACACAGAGCCAAGACACGGAAACACAATATGCATAATGAGCAAACAGATCACTGAAGGTCGCCTGATAATTGCAATTTTTTTTTTTTTTGGCTTGGAAGAGAACAAATACAAACAGTACCCAGAGGGTTAAAGAAGAAAAAAGAAAAGGTTTGACGAAGATGTCTTGAAAGAGGTCAACGTGCAAACAGAGCATCATCTTTTGGAACCTGTGAGAGGTTAAACGAGGAAATCTTTGAGAAGACGAGAAGGTGAAGAAGTCTCATAGCGCGCACGCACGCACGCACGCACACACACACACACAGATAGAAAGAGTGAGGAAAATGGACAGAAATAAGAATGTCAGAAAGTAAAATGAGCACATATGAAAGAACATACCTATCCAATATTTCGGCAAACGCAGTTGTCAAGAATCACCATACAAAAAACAAAACAACAGATACAAACACGAAAAACAGATTAAAATTAAACACTTAGCTTTTTTTTTTGTTTTGTTTTGTATTCTCCTTGTAAGAAAGACGGACACAAAATGCGCCCAGACAGACGTAGGTAAGCAAAAAGTGAAAACAGGTGAGTGGTTGGGAAATGAGGTAAAGAGAGGATAACAAAGGCTACCATCAATTGAGACCAGTATCAAGCACGATGTGAGAGCATGCAGGGAAAACTTCGGCTAAACTGTGAAGCACAGGAATAGATAAGAAACAGAAAACTATTATATATATCACAATAAACATCATCATGTGCCATGCCGACATGCTTCGGCGCTCAAGCTCCTTCTTTACGCCTTTTTATGATATTTCCGATCAGGTCTGTTGTCTACTATTTTTTTGTTGTGTGTGTGTGTGCTCTGTTCTACTTAGCCAGTCCGGGCGCCTGAGTAGCGAGGTGGTTTGTTCACTCGTCTTCGTGGTGAAGGCTGGTGGTTCGAATCCTGCCGGAGATATCTCAGGTCAACTCACTTGTAGATATGGGCAACTGGTTCACTCTCTGGAACTAGGAAAGAAAAAGGCAGACAGGAGTCTTGCTAACCACATCATCCATTAGTGTGAGGTGTCGACAGTTCGGAGAAAGTATAGGCACAAACATTATGTCCCCTAAGAGTCTCTGTGAAATGGCGATGCTATATCTGACTTTGATCAAACATCATATGCCCTAAGAGTCTCTGTGACATGGTTGTGCTATATCTGACTTTGATCAAACATCACATGCCCTAAGAGTCTCTATGATATGGTGGTGCTATATCTGACTTTGATCAAACATCATATGTCCTAAGAGTTTCCGTGACATGGTGGTGCTATATCTGACTTTGATCAAACATCATATGTCCTAAGAGTCTCCGTGACATGGCGGTGCTATATCTGACTTTGATCAGATATTCACATAATATAATTATGTCTCGTCTTTTTCCTTCGAGTTTTGCAATGATTATCAAGAGTCACGGTAAGTTAAGTCAAAACAATAATGAAAATTGTGTTCTGAAAACTTCTTACGAAACTTCCTGTCATTGTCTTATTATTACTATTATTATTATTGTTTGCCGTGCTGGATAGCGTTGGCGATCATGCTTCTTCATCTTTTATGGTCCTGGTTGTTTCCAGTTACTTCAGCTGCTTTTCTTTTTCCACGCCACTCTGTCAGTCCACTGAGACATTTTTCTCTTGACCTTCGTCTCTTCCTTCTTCCCCTGGAAGTTTCCATGTATTACTTGGTTCTCCCATCATCTGTCGATGCCTAACAGAAAAGAATGCAATAGTTCAAGTAAAATAAATATAACACAACTATAAATCAATCTCACGGTAGGAAAACAACATGTTAATTATCAGAGTGAGCTCTGTTGTCATTTCCTTTTGGTCCCGCATGAGCAAGGAACAACAGGTGTTCACGCCACGAAGTCCGGACAACGGTTAACGCGTTACGTTGGGTCTGATGATGGCTGCTAGTCTCGGTAAAGACTGTCTTTGTATCGGTTACTAATGGCAGATGGCAAGCAAGTTTTAGAACTTAATCTTCCTTTTTTTGTGCGTGTGTGTGTGTGTGTGTCCGTGCTGCCCAAGAAGTTGTATTTCTTTGTAGCTGTGGACATAAAGCCCCAAGCAGCTGATGTGAAGATGACGATCTTTAAATGAAAGCATCAGATCGAAAAGAGAGTAGATCGTTATGGTAGTAGAGATTAAAAAAAAACTAACTTCTCAGCCAGAGTCCGCCACCATGGAGAACACATCAGTCCATAAATAAGGCCACAACAGCCTGTCACATGTGGTACTACATGGCGAAAGGATGAAATTTGGGCGATATTTTTGCTTGTTGTCTCTAATGACATCTTCTACGAGGCAGCCATCTCCTCTCCTGTTATGTCCGACCATGATAAAAGGTTCTCCTTGGACCAGTGGTTCCCAAAACTTTATCGAGCTGCGGGCCCTCTACTTCCTTTAGCACATAAACAGAGCTCCTCAAAACCTTTTACCCCTACAGTTATGTCCTTCACCGCTCCCCTTTCCTTCACCGCTGCCCTTACTGATCCGTTCATCCAAACAATATTCTCAAGATATTTTCATCCCAGTATCGTTCTATATACAAAATGCATCTTTCTTTGACAAAGGCAATAATAACTGGACATTCTAACGACTATCTTTGCCTCTTCTAACTACATTCTTGGACATTCTAACGACCATCTTTGCCTCCTCTAACTACATTCTTGGACATTCTAACGACCATCTTTGCCTCCTCTAACTACATTCTTGGACATTCTAACGGCCATCTTTGCCTCCTCTAACTACATTCTTGGACACTCTCATTACATCACTAACGCCAGTTTTACTGGACACCGTTTTGGATTCCACGTCGCTTCTCTTCACGTTAAGAGCGATCATCATCATCAGGTGCCGTGCCGACTGGCGTTGGCTATTATGCTTCTCCAGAGTACCCGATCCTTCATGTAGGCCATCAATTCAGTTGGTGATCTCCTCTCACACCATCCCGTCAGACTGTCCAGTATTAAGAGCGAGAATAACTTAAACTGTGCTTGCTTGTCTGGGTCGTTTCAAGTTATCGGTGAACAAATAAGGGACCTACATTACATCAAGTTGTGTGAGTCTCTGAAGGCACACGAAGACACAAGCGTCTTTGTATTCCTTGCTCTGCCACTTAAAACGAGAAGAAGAAGAAGAATGAATGAATGAGTGAATAATCTTTATTTTTAAAGGGTAAAGAATTGGGCACGCAGGCCTGTCTAACATTCTGCCCTTCATCACTCCATCTTTCATTCTTCCCATACAGTCGATTTAATACAAGTATACAAATTACATGAGGAAAAAGCATATCAAAAGAGTGTAAGATTTAACTATTACATTCAAAGTGAAAGAAGAAGAAGAAGAAGAAGAAGCCCAGAATGAAGTAAACATGAATAAAGAAGCCCAGAATGAAGTAAACATGAATAAAGAAACGCAAAAGCTGGAACGGGCACGCTCGCAACGATCAATCCGCACTGCATCCATGAAGGTAACTTTTTTGAAAATCTTCAAGCCAGACGTGCAGTCAATCAAGATCTCAGCATGTCACGCCGCAGGATTAGCGCTCCGGCAATGACAGAAGTACAAAGACAGTAACAAGTTTCTTGACTGCTGAAAGTTACCACACTTCGGTGCATCTATTTTCCCGCTTAATATCCAGACTACATTCAAAAGCACACATTGATTATCCTGGGCGGGGGGAAATGACGTGAATACTCCACAGATTAAGAGTGGAGATAGTCATTTTTCGACACACACACATGATTACTTGGATTGTAATAAAGAAAAAAGAGTCTACTATCCTCGAATGATTGGGAGGAGGGGGTGTCTAGGGCGGAGGGTGTATGAAGAGAGTAATTCTTTATCTTCAGGCTTGAGGTCAACAGACTATCTGTATCTTTTAATTGCAATAGTTAAAATACTCTGTTGTACTGATACAGTACACTAGTTTAGTGTATAGTTGTATACTTATACACCAATTATTGTTGTACTGATAGCGTTTTGCAACGTATTCATTCCTTATTATCAATCCTTTTTTTTTTTGGGGGGGGGGGGCGTCTTTTGTCAGTCTTGGAGACTTAACAAAGTAGAAAATCTGCAAAGGATGTAACCCATTCAGAAAACAAGTTGACAGTATCACAGGGCAATCAAAAGGAGGTAAAGACCCTGTCCGATTTGACAGTCAGCGAAACCAAAGCTGACAATACTAGCGTCAGGGTTGGCGAACCATGGGTGACATACTAGCTTCAGGGCTGACCAACAATTCCCAGTCAAGACCCTCCCCGACCCCTACGTTGATACTCTCTGCAACAGGTCTAGCTCTGGCTAATCGGGCAGGGATCGCCATAGTTACCAGGGTGGTGGAGTCTGTTATAAGGAGTATTGCACAGCTTACTGCTTTATAGCTGCAGTCGGGGACTGGAAAAAAAATAACAGTCGTACCCCGCTCCCAGTCCGACACGATGCTGTGCTGTCTCAATATCTTCCCTGTATCGGCTACGAAAAACGTCAGCTCACATGGATGGAGATAGAAGAAGAAGAAGGAGGAGGAGGAGGAGGAGATGGAGGAAGACGAAGAAGAAGAAAGAGGAGATGGAAGAAGAAGAAGAAGAAAGAGGAGAATGAGGAGGAGGAGGAAGAAGAAGAAGAAGAACAACAACAACAACAAAGAGGAGAAGAAGAAAAAGAAGAAGAAGAAGAAAAAAAGAAGAAGAAGATAGAGAAGAAGGAAGAAGAAGAAGAAGAAAGGGAAGAAGAAGAAGATAGAGAAGAAGGAAGAAGAAGTAGAAGAAGAAAGAGGAGAAGGAAGAAGAAGTAGAAGAAGAAAGAGGAGAAGGAAGAAGAAGTAGAAGAAGAAAGAGGAGAAGGAAGAAGAAGTAGAAGAAGAAAGAGGAGAAGGAAGAAGAAGTAGAAGAAGAAAGAGGAGAAGGAAGAAGAAGTAGAAGAAGAAAGAGGAGAAGGAAGAAGAAGTAGAAGAAGAAAGAGGAGAAGGAAGAAGAAGTAGAAGAAGAAAGAGGAGAAGGAAGAAGAAGAAGAAAGAGGAGAAGGAAGAAGAAGAAGGAAGAAGAAAAAAAAAGAAGAATGAGGAGGAGATGGAAGAAGAATAAGAGACACTAAAACTTTGATGAAATCATTTAACTACAGACGCTGAGCTACAGCTGAAGTTGTTATCACTTTAGACTCTGGCGGCAGTGAATGGCCGTGGTTTCCTCCTATATCACGTTATCTGCGCCCAGCAAAGAGAAAGAGTACCGGAGCCCGTTAACTTCCGTAGACCGCCATTAGTGATCACGGCTGAATGATGGAGTCTACATTCTCTGCTTTCTATCAAGAGTAATTTAGATCGATCTTGGACAGGCTACAAAAGACTGTTCATGAACCACATGAAAAGTGACCTCTGGAAGAAAGTTTCTGGGCCTTCAAGTCTGTGGTCATTGAAAACGAGCAAAAGAGCAGGATGAATGTAGGAGCAAACTACAGTCAAGCCGCGTAGGTAATTCACTTCATTGAGCAGCGATGTTAATTAGGGGAGATAACAGGCCAAGCCCAAACAGATCTGATGCTGAGATGCACACAACCCACTGGTCCCACGTCTCTTGATCATGGACCCCTACATTCACCCCGTTACGAGGTATTGACCGCCTACAAAAATGGGCGAGACCAACTTTTAAGATTCTCCGTCTTCGCTGTCGTTTCACAATAGCGCTAGTTTTCTCTGCGGGGTCACCCCCCTTCAGTTTGTTCACAGTGGAATTCCTTGATGATTTGTCATGACTAAGGTGTGTTACGATCTTGCGTAAAGGCTCCCTTCACCTATTCAATGGGCTCAGAGAGTCTCAGAAGGTGATTTCTCTGGCCGAGTTCCTGATGTTTCATAATCATTTCTGGGGCTGCTTTCCCTTCATGTTCAGCACAGAAGTAGTGAAGACCTTGATTTGGGTCTACGAGCTGGGAATTTCCGGCCTGGGTTTGGTCTGTCTGAAGTCTGCCCCGCTATATTTTACAGAAATGTGTTAATATCGCTATAAAACGAGACTTTTTTAAAAAAGAAAATATTACTTTCCTTAACTAATATCTTTGAGTTTTGACTCGCAACTGGACAAAAGCTAAGCTACTGCAGGAACGCAAGTTAAAAAAAAAGGGGCAACAGATTATATTCATTCATTCATCAGCATGTCCCTTGTGGAACTTTGTCTCCCTAACAGTTTTCCTATAGGCCTCTCGGTTGTGAACAAGATGGCCTGCTGCTGATGCATCCATTTGCAGATCATACATTTTGGGAATCTGTGAACATCGATGGAAAGGATGCGAGAATGATAATATCTTTATATACTCTGGTGGAGAATTAGGAGGAAAGAATGGAGTGGCTTTTTACTTGGACAAATCAACATCAAAAGCATTACTAGGTTACAATCCAGTAAGTGATAGAATCCTCATAATGAGACTTAAGGGCACTCCTAGAAATGTAACAATCATCCAGATATATGCGCCTACATCAGCAGCAGAAGAAGAGGAAGTAGAACACTTTTATAACACACTGCAAACGACAATAGACCAGGCACGGAAAAATGATATTGTATTAATAATGGGTGATTTTAATGCAAAAATTGGTACAGAAAGAGCAGAAGATGAAGGACATGTTGTAGGGAAATTTAGCACAGGACATATAAATGAGGCAGGAGACAATCTAATGGCGTCTTGCATGGAAAATGAGGTAATGATCACTAACACACCTTTTTAAACAACATCCAAGAAGACTTTACACATGGACATCACCTGATGGGAAAACCAAGAATCAAATAGATTACATTTTACTGCAAAGAAGGTGGAGGTCAAGTATAACATCAGCAAAAACTTTACCAGGTGCTGATTGTGACATGGACCAAGAGTTATTAACAACAGACATGAAGATAAAGATAAAAAAGACAGTTACAGGATCAAGACCACTCCGCTTTAATCTTTCAAAAATACCAGAACAATACGGTATAGAAGTGGAGAATCGTTTCGAAATCCTGATGGCTGTACAGGAGATGACACCAGATGAATTGGCTACGTAGGTCAGAGATATCTTAATAACAACAGCTAAAGACGTTGTTCCAGTAAATAAACAGATTATAACAGATCAGATTATATTGATCTTCTCAATAACAATCTGCCAAAAGTCTTATTTTCCTTTGCTTTTAAAGGCAGACTCTATTAATAATTTGGTTTCTTGGAATACGGTCACTTTTGCCGTATCTTAATTTTGAAATCTGACTAGCGCAATCTTGAGGAGTAGGATAGAAGAACTAAATTCGACTATGTGGGGGGGGGGGGGGGGAAGAGGGGGAGGGTGGTTTTCATGTTTTTTGAAAACTGTGACATACACGGTTCAAGAGGGGAAAAAACCCAAAATTAGCAGGGAAAGAAACATATACGTATCTGGAGAAATTCTGATGTATAAAATTCTACACAAAAGCACCATAAACGCATTTTGAAATAAAAGTTTCTAGAGAAAAGTTATATATATATATATATATATATATATCCGTAGGAAAACAGATGCACACTTTTCTGGACGAAAATGGGAAATGGGAGCGGAGGCACTTTCAGTTTTGCAATCAACGACCCATAACTGACATGCCAGCGTCATGATTGGCGATCCCTGGATGACCAAGACCCTGTCCCACCCTTGTGAGGCAGATGCAGGTACTTTTTTTTTTTTGGTGTCTGCTGAAAGCTTTACTGCAGAAGCAGGGATGTCTGACCGCGGTACTAAACTATCTAACATCTCCATTTCTCCGCTGCAGTTCGCCTTTAGAGATTTTCCTCGCCTACAAATTCTAATAGATTATCAACAGTGGGAACGGCTGGGCTGTGGGTCGTGGTTACTAAAGAGACACCCAGAAAAGGAGAAATAGTGTAACAATTAGTCAGTCAACAATAGCTCCTGATATTTATGTTGGCTTTTGACGGCATCGAGGTGGTTTGGACAAAGCAGTGGCATGTTTTCTAACGTTGAAAATAAAAATCTAAGTACGAGCGTACTTAAATGTACTTGTACTTTCAAAAAAACATTACATACAATGAACTGTACTTTAAAAAATAAGATATAATATGAAAAAAAACATAATATAACAATAGAAAAATGATAGTTTCTGTAGAAATAAACAGACTATTACCTTACATAAATTTTAATTATGCTAAAGCACGAATAATCTGCTTTCAGCAGAGCTAAAAATTCACCGCAACTTATCACTTGATTAGGAGGGACCATCAGTTCACGCACTCCAGATACATGCAACGATCTTCCTCTTCCAGTGTCTCCTCCAGGGCACAGTAACTCATGGCACCCGTACTTTGTTGATTGACCATCCATTTGGAGCTCTCCTGGAATCGTTCATTTTTCGTTACCCCACCCCCTCCACAAGTTTTCACACCCCAACTCTTTCACTCTTGTCTACGACACTGATTCACAGTTTCACACTCCAACTCCTTCACTCTTGTCTACAACACTGACTCACAGCTGTCAGTTTCACACTCCAACTCCTTCACTCTTGTCTACGACACTGACTCACATCTGTCAGCCAGCTCCTTTAATTAACACTGCCCTAAAACAAAGAGATGAGATCTAAAAGAACATGGCGGTCTTTCATAACTCGGTGGTTGATGGCGATTATCAAGATTCTGAAGGGAGACATTCTTACGTCACCGAGTCATCTACGGTAACTTCTAGTAGTGATACCAGACCTGCTCGTCCGATATTTTAGTTTCTCTGACAGAAAAAATTGCCAAGAATACACAGCAATGTGAGAAACATCAGAAATGGAGGACAGAAATTAAGAACAGAATAGGCCAAGTAAAGCCTGCATTTCAGAGAACGAGAAACATATCCTTATCGGTCAATAAATGCTATATTGAACCCTATCTTGTTATATGGAAGTGAATCATGGACAATAGGCAGGTCTGAAAAAAAATTCATTGGAAGCAGCAGATATGTGGTTTATTAACAGAAAGTTGCGAATTCCCTGGATAACAAAAGTAACTAATGGCGAATGTATGAGAAGATCTGGAGAGAAAAATAATCTTGTAAAAAAAAAAATAATGATAATAATAAGAGAGAGACAATGTACTTTCATAGGACGTGCAATGAGACGAGGGAGCATTGGAAATATTATAACAACAGGAAAAATAGATGGAAGATCCAGGGGAAGACCGAGAGAAATGATACTGCACAGTCTGACGGGATGATGTGAGAGGAGATCACCAACTGATCTAATGGGCTGTATGAAGGATCGAGTACTCTGGTGAAGGTCAATAGCCAACGCCAGTCGGCACGGCACCTGATGATGATGATGATGATGATGGCAATGGCGGGAGCAAATTACTTTATCTAGAAAAATTTGATGGGTCACTGAAAAATATCTGCGACCTCGCGAGAATGTCCAGCAGAAATGAAATATTTGTAGGTTTCTTTTAACACGTGAATTTTTCCGTTCTATAAATCGTATCTCCTTGACCTAAATAGCACATTGGCTCTGTCTAGGTGCAGAGCCAAAAGAACAGAACATACCAGGCATACTTCCCTTTGTTCTGATGGAAAAGGGGAGGGGAGGAGTTTGTAGAGGAAGCAGGAGTGTGGGGAGTAGGGAGGGATTGCTATGCATCCCAGACAGACAGAAGGCATTAAGGATAAATGATGATACGTGCAGAAACGTTGAAAACCGCTGACATACTTAATTTCATTATAACATGTAACAAACCAATAAATCAACATGAAATGCACTGCTCTGGGAAATATGGTTTGAATTCTGTTTCAGCATCCAAATCCACTGATTTATAATAAAAATGGAAAGATTAGCCTCTGCTTCAGAGATTTATTTGACTGCATTGTTTCATTCATCTATAGGCATGTCCACTCCTTTAAATCTAGGTGACAGATAAAGATGCCAAGACGCTAAGGTCTGGTAGCATGGGACACTACACGGGTTCCTCTTCTTCAATCTTCTTGTAGCAGTGAGCTGGTGCTCCTTGCAGTCGATGCTGCGGAGGCGTCGAGGCACAGTATCTGCTCCTGACTGGTAGCCGTTTTGCAGCTAAAAAGTGAAAGAAACTTTAAGACTTTAACAATGAAAGTGATTAACAATTAAATTTGGTTTGGACTTTTATTCTTTGCGACTGAGGCCTCCGTTTCAGTAAGGTGTATGGCCTCCTCTGGTCTGTATCAGAGAACGACATCTCCTTGACATGGATCCGATTAGCCGTTGGATCTGTTGTTGTGGGATGGCTGCCCACTCTTCCTGCAGTGCAAGAGATAACTGTTGGAAATTGGTTGGCGCCACGTCTTGCTGGCGGACTTGTCTGTTGAGTCCATCCCATAAGTGTTCTTTTGGGTTCATGTCTGATGACATAGATGGCCACGGAATGGTCTGGACGTTGTTGAGCGTTATCCTGCTGAAAAATCGACACTGGTGCAGCCACAAGTGGAAGGACGTGAGGAGGAAGAATTTCAGCGACGTATCGTTGGGCATTCAGGCGTCTTTCAATTTCCATCAGGTCACTACTTCCCATGAAGTTGATCGTCCCCCACACCAGTACACCTCCACCACCATGCGGAGGAGCGTCATCAACGCAGTTCTGGGCGTAGCGCTCATGGACTCTGAGGTAAACTCTTCTTCGCCTATTATTTCGCTGTAGCAGAAAGAATGATTCATCACTAAACCAAACCCTCCTCCAATCATTCGCAACAGTCCACTGACGATGCTGGTTCGCCCATTGCAGTCGGTTCTGGCGATGCCGATCCGTTAGAACAAGACCTCTGTAGGGTCTTTTAGCTCAAAGACTAGTGTTGTGCAGCCGGTTCCTGACCGTTTGATCTGAAATTCGACGAGCTGCTGTCATTGATTGGACTGTTGAGGATGCAGATGCAAATCAATTTCTGAGATGACGTAGCCGTATGGAGCGGTCTTCGGCAGGAGTTGTGAATATGGGTCTTCCACTGCGCGGCCGGTCTGCAGCTTAGGCAGTTTCTTGAAATCGTCTCCAGAGGCGACTAATGGTCCTTCTAACTACATTAAATTGTCTGGCCACTACACTTTTTGACTGTCCAGTCTGTAAACGTCCAGTGATGATGAGTCGTTATTCTGTAGTGAGATGAGACATACTTGTGAATTGAATTTTCAAATGAATTGATTCGAGGAGCGCCAATCTTTTATAGGCGTCCAATAACATGGTCCGTGAGTTTTGTGTTCAGTAAGTTTCGCGGGATTCTCGTGATCCTATCACGCGTTATAGTTAAAAATGCTGTTTGACTCGCTTTTCTGTGCTCATGAATCATCTGCTGAGTATAATTCAGGTCAGCACGTGAAGTTGATGTCCAAGTGAACGTTTCAGGCAATGTGCCCTTGTCTGATCAGCAAACTTCAGTTTAAATCGCAACATCGCATTTGCTGCTCTTTTTTTTTTTTGACAATATATGATTAAGGCTCACGGCGAAACGTCACAACTTTGTAGTCGTTAAGTAATAAAGCTGTTCCTAGTTTATATGTTTTGAGAACTAAAGGTGTGCCGTCAAAATTTTAAAGTGAAAAAATATCTTGTCCTAAATACAGCGCAATTTAAAAAGAAAATATGATAAATTCCCACAACAACCTAGTTATTAGTTTCAGTGCAGAGAGAGAACTGAAATAGCCAGAGACCGGTGCCCCCATGCAGGGGCGTACATTTTAAATTGAAACGGACGCTTAATAATAAAACTGAAAATCGCTCTCATAATTTTAAAAAATCATTTTTCAGTGTATGTATGTATGTATGTATGTATGTATGTATGTATGTATGTATGTATGTATGTATGTATGTATGTATGTGTATGTATGTATGTATGTATGTATGTATGTAATGTGAAACTTTGAAAACAATAAAGATGTATTCTTAACCTGACGACATCAAAGTCCAGCATTAAGAACACAGGAGGGCGGGCCGCTACGGAAATTTACGTTACCAAGCGTGCCAGCAGTCTGAAAAAAAAGTTTGAAAACCGCTGCACTATGGGACAATGTAATGACACGCGGTGAAAGATAAGCGTAGATCCACTCGCTTGGGAGAGACAAACATGTTATAGAACCAACGACTGGAGAAGAAGAATGAAACAAACGCTTTAGGCCAGATTCTTGCGAAGATTACAGAAAGCAACTTAGAGCATGTGTGCTTATTTGTCCGAGCGTAGGATGAACCGAAAGAAACAACTCAAGAGAAGCTAAGTATGTTTAAAAGTCTTTGAGGGGTGACCGACTGAAAGTGTTATCAAAGCAAATGAGAGGCATCCTAAGAACGGACAAATCCTTAAGCTCAAACACTCAAAAGGTAAAGCAAAAGTCTGCGCTATTAACCCCTTGTCGGCCGTATCTGTCCAGTCCAGGAAACATTTCAGCAATACCTTTTGGCGAGAATCTTGTCAGCGATGTTTGCAAAGATCCGCTAAGAACTAAAGATCTGCCTCTTAATTCATCTAGGACGAAACCCGCAGCGAATGTTCATGTTTGCAAACAAGATTAAAACACTTTCTAATGTTTGGACAAGGAGGTTATCCGGCTAAATACGCATCCTAAATCGTTGGAAAACATGTGCAAAACATAGAACTACTAGCCCCTTTAGCTTTGGTATGAAGTATATTGGGCACGCAGCGACTGACACCAAAAAACCGACACCTGTTCTGTTTTTTATTGTTTTCTTTCTTCCCCGTCTAGTAATACCTGCCATCCCTTCTAGTTATTACACGGGCTAACTCCAGCTATAGTAAAAAAAAAAAAAAATTATCATAGGCAATAAACAGATGAAACTAGAAGCTTTATGCAAGAGCGAAACAGAGACACAAAGAGTTAAAATTTTACCACAGAAAAAAGAAGGAAAAAAAATCAGCATGGCTGGAAAACTGGAGCAACACACGAAGAAATCCTGCAGATGATGAGACATGAAACTGAGCGTAGTAGTAGTAGTAGTAGTAGTAGTCGTAGTAGTAGTAGTAGTAGTAGTAGTAGTGGTGGTGGTGGTGGTGGTGGTAGTAGTAGTTGTAGTAGCAGAGATTTAACATAAAACAAACAAACAAACAGAGAAGCTGCATAGCATTACAGGAAAACACAACTTCGTGATCCTGACAAACACAGAAAACACAAGAGAAGAGAGAGAAGAGAGGGAGAGAGAGAGGGAGGGAGAGAGGGAGGGAGAGAGAGAGAGAGGGAGGGAGAGGGAGAGAGAGGGAGAGAGAGAGAGAGAAAGAACCAAGGATACCGCCAAAGAAATATCATATCTGGTTGATCAAATGTCATAGGAAGAGAAAAGCAACAAGTCTTATAAGAAATATCAGGGACCAGACAAATGAAGGAGCATGATTGCCCTTGTCTTCAAGCAAAATATCCAGTCAGTGAATCACGCCTTGTAGTAAAGTATCTAATAAGTGGATCACGCACTGTAGTAAAGTATCTAATAAGTGGATCACGCACTGTAGTAAAGTATCTAATAAGTGAATCGTGCCTTGTAGTAAAGTATCTAATAAGTGGATTACGCACTGTAGTAAAGTATCTAATAAGTGGATCACGCCTTGTAGTAAAGTATCTAATAAGTGGATCACGCATTGTAGTAAAGTATCTAATAAGTGGATCACGCACTGTAGTAAAGTATCTAATAAGTGGATCATGCACTGTAGTAAAGTATCTAATAAGTGGATCACGCATTGTAGTAAAGTATCTAATAAGTGGATCACGCCTTGTAGTAAAGTATCTAATAAGTGAATCATGCCTTGTAGTAAAGTATCTAATAAGTGGATCACGCACTGTAGTAAAGTATCTAATAAGTGAATCATGCCTTGTAGTAAAGTATCTAATAAGTGGATCACGCACTGTAGTAAAGTATCTAATAAGTGGATCACGCATTGTAGTAAAGTATCTAATAAGTGGATCACGCATTGTAGTAAAGTATCTAATAAGCCAGTCGCATCTTGTAGAAAAATATCTAATAAATGATCATGTCTTGTAGAAAAGTGTCTATAATTAGTGAATCTCCCCTTTAATAAAGTATTTTAAAAGTGAATCATGGCTTTGTAGAAACGTTTCTAATAAGTGAACCAAGCAACCTGATTCGAGAGAGAACGAGTTCTTCCATTTTATACAGCCAACTACGTGTGAAATTATTTAACCCTGCAATAAAGACTGTACAAGCAGTCGCAGCAATTAACAAACCATCATAATAATCACCATTAACAAATTAATTATACATGCTCATTCTATGCCTTTGCCGCCAGCAGCCAAAGAAAGCAGACTACTACCACTATCACCACTACCACATTAAGCAATAAACAATAACCAGCATCTCAACAGATACAACCGAGTATAAAAACTACGACGTTTAGTATGAATAGCTTTCCTGAGAAAATAACTCTGAAAGAAAGAATCTCTCTCTCTCTCTCTCTCTCTCTCTGAACCTTAAGTGCCCAGGGCACATGGGGCTTCCGCAAGGGTTTTCCACAAATACCTGTCCTTTGCCTTTTTTTCTGCTCTTGCCCAGGTGAGCCCTCTATTGCTCAACATCCTTTCTGTTGTTCTTCTCCATGTCTCTTTTGGTCTACCCTTATTTCTGTTCCCCTGTGGTGTCCATCTTAGTGCTATTTTTGGTAGTGAGTTGTCAGTCATTCGGAGCACATGTCCCAACCATCGCCAGCGTCTTTCCTCAATAACTGTTGTCAGTGGTTTCATCTGCATTTCTGCTAATAAGATGTTATTTCTTATGGTGTTTGGCCAAAATATTTTTCTAATTCTTCGTAAACATTTAGTCTGGAAAGAATTCAACTTGTTTTCTATGGTTTTGGTGATTTTCCATCACTCACTTCCATAGAGTAGTACACTTAGAACATTACTCTTAAATATCCTGATTTTCATATTTATGCTTAGTTTTTTTTTTTTTATTTCCATATAGTCCGCAGCATTGCAAAAGCCTGGTTTGCTCTAGTAAGTCTGCTGTTGATGTCCTCTGTGCTGTCTCCATTTTCTACTACTCTGCTGCCAAGGTATACAAATTCGTTGACCTCCTCCACTAACTTGTTATCTACTCTGAGTACATTTCTGTTGTTCACATTCTGCTTCATTAACTTTGTCTTTCCTACGTTGATCTTTAGTCCTATGTTGTTTGCATTCTGAGTTAGCTTGTTTATTTTATCTTGCATATCTTTGTGACTGCATGATAATAGACAAATGTCGTCCGCAAAGTCAAGGTCCTCCAGTACTGTGTCAAGGGTCCATTGTAATCCTCTGCGTTTGTCTGATGTTGCCTCCTTCATTAACCAGTCTACTGCCAAGATAAATAATGTTGGTGATAGTACACATCCCTGTTTCACTCCTATTTGTACCCTAAAGCTGCTGGAGGTATGTTCTCCACAGATAACTTTGCACTGAAAACCCTCGTATAGGGCTTTGATTACATTAACTATTTTATGGGGGAGGCCATGCCATCTTAGGATTTTCCACAGTGCATCTCTGTTGACACTGTCAAAGGCTTTCTCAAAATCTATGAATAATGCATATGTTGTGCTATGCCACTCATTTGCCTGTTCTAATATTTGTATAAGTACAAATATGTGGTCTATGCATGATCCTCCTTTCCTAAATCCTGCCTGCTCTTTCCGAAGTTTTTCCTCAAGTGTTGGTACAATTCTGTTGATGATTATTCTGCAAAATACTTTACTAGTGAGTGGCAGTAGGGTAATGCCTCTCCAGTTCCCGCAATCTCTGAGGTCACCCTTCTTTGGTAGTTTTACTATAAGCCCAGTTTTCCACTCTTCTGGGGCTTTTTCTAGATCCCAAATTTGTTGTAATATCCGGCAAAGTTGTTTTGGTGTTTCTGTTTCTTCTGCTTTCAACATCTCAGCAGTCACTTCATCTTCACTTGGTGCCCTGTCTGATTTTAGCTTCTTTATCGCCTCCTTTACTTCATTTATTGTTATTGGTCCTGTATTGATGTTTAGTTTCGTTTTTGCTTCAGGTATGTCTATTGTTTGTGCTGCTTGTGTTCTGTTTAGTAGGGTGTTAAAGTATTCCCTCCATCTTTCAATTTTTTCTCTTTCTCCACTGACCAGTTGTCCATTTTGTGTCCTTACTGCACTTTCACATCTTGTGTTGAAGTTACCTGTCATCTACTTTGTGATTTTATATATGGTTTTCATGTCATTTGTATATGCTGCTTTCTCTGCTGTTTCTGCTAAGTTGTCATAATATTGACGTTTATCTTGACGGCATGATTCCTTCACTTCTTTGTCTTTTTGTGCATAATTACTTAAACTCTTTCTTTAAGTCGTTGTGATTTGGTGTTCAGTAATTTTTTCTTGATTTCTTTTCTTTGCTCTATCTTTTCCCATGTGGTCTCGCTTATCCATTTCTCTTTTCTCCTTTTCCGATATCCCAGCACCTCTTTTGCTGTTTCCTGTAGTGTTTTACTGAACTCTAATATGGACATTTCTGCTTGGTCTTGTAGGACACTAAAGCTGTTCTTAAATACTATTGAGAATTCATTTCTTGTTTGCTGGTCTATCAGTTTTCTTGTATCAAAATGTATCTTTCTGTGTTCTCCGATTTTGGCTTTCCTTAATTTTAGTTTTATTTTTGCTACCAGAAGGTTGTGATCACTTCCTACATCTGCTCCTTTCCTTGTTCGCACATCTTGTAGTGACAGTTTCCACTTGTTGTTTATTAGTATGTGATCGATTTGGTTTTCTGTGGTTTTATCTGGTGACCTCCAAGTCACCTTATGGATGTTTTTGTGTTGGAAAATTGTCCCTCCGATGGTCATCATGAGAGAGAGAGAGAGAGAGAGGGAGGGAGAGAGAGAGAGGGAGGGAGAGAGAGAGAAAGAACCAGGGATACCGCAAAAGAAATATCATATCTGGTTGATCAAATGTCATAGGAAGAGAAAAGCAACAAGTCTTATAAGAAATATCAGGGACCAGACAAATGAAGGAGCATGATTGCCCTTGTCTTCAAGCAAAATATCCAGTCAGTGAATCACGCATTGTAGTAAAGTATCTAATAAGTGAATCACGCATTGTAGTAAAGTATATAATAAGTGGATCACGCCTTGTAGTAAAGTATCTAATAAGTGGATCATGCCTTGTAGTAAAGTATCTAATAAGTGGATCACGCACTGTAGTAAAGTATCTAATAAGTGGATCACGCCTTGTAGTAAAGTATCTAATAAGTGGATCACGCACTGTAGTAAAGTATCTAATAAGTGGATCACGCATTGTAGTAAAGTATCTAATAAGTGGATCACGCACTGTAGTAAAGTATCTAATAAGTGGATCACGCATTGTAGTAAAGTATCTAATAAGTGGATCACGCATTGTAGTAAAGTATCTAATAAGTGGATCACGCACTGTAGTAAAGTATCTAATAAGTGGATCACGCACTGTAGTAAAGTATCTAATAAGTGAATCATGCCTTGTAGTAAAGTATCTAATAAGCCAGTCGCATCTTGTAGAAAAATATCTAATAAATGATCATGTCTTGTAGAAAAGTGTCTATAATTAGTGAATCTCCCCTTTAATAAAGTATTTTAAAAGTGAATCATGGCTTTGTAGAAACGTTTCTAATAAGTGAACCAAACAACCTGATTCGAGAGAGAACGAGTTCTTCCATTTTATACAGCCAACTACGTGTGAAATTATTTAACCCTGCAATAAAGACTGTACAAGCAGTCGCAGCAATTAACAAACCATCATAATAATCACCATTAACAAATTAATTATACATGCTCATTCTATGCCTTTGCCGCCAGCAGCCAAAGAAAGCAGACTACTACCACTATCACCACTACCACATTAAGCAATAAACAATAACCAGCATCTCAACAGATACAACCGAGTATAAAAACTACGACGTTTAGTATGAATAGCTTTCCTGAGAAAATAACTCAGAAAGAAAGAATACAGATAGGAATGTCTTCTTCTTCATCATCATCATCTTCTTCTTCTTCTTCGTTCGCTTCTACCACCAAGACTGTCCTGTGATCCTACTGAATTTAATCCTGTGGTCCTCGATAGGTCCAGCGGTTCCCCTGTGGTATCTGAAAAGGACCACACGAGATCCACGAGAGGACCACAAGATGTTCAGAGTATCGCAGGGTTTGAGCCTGTATTCTTGGTGGGTCTCAGAAGCAGGATTGCGTGACACCGTGGTTTTCGTTGCACCAGTTTCATCTAGAGTTGGACTTTCTCACCGGAAAACCTCGACGTGTTTTTTGGGATACCCGAGTATCCCCGCTGGTTGAGAGATGGTTGCCCATCCAGTCCAGCGTTGGACTTTCTTCCGGAAAACCTCAGCGTGATTAAGATACGCATACATCCCCACCGGATGAGAGGTGGTTGCCTATCTAGACTCACTGGTCCAGTGTCTTCGACTTCAGCATTTTGTAATCGTGGCCGCTACCCTTCCTAGTTGTGACCACGAGGGGAGTTTTTGTTCAGGAGGATAAATCCTCGACACTAGTATGTTTTACGCCTGGGTTGAGCCGGTTTAGGCGTATTATTCCAGTATGAACGTGTTTAGGACGTGACCGACCTCTAGAGCAGAGGTACCGTGACTTGAGCAGCCATCATGTTTTACCCCTGGTTTAAGTTGCTTTAGGCATATTTCACCAGTATGGGTGTATATCGGACGTGGCCGGCCTCTAGAGCAGAGGTACCGTGGTATGAGTAGCTCTCGCCTCGAGACTACTGGACATAACGATTAAGCTTCACTTTATCTTTCCATCACCTTTTCACATCGGCGCCGCGCGGCAACCCTAACTGCTTTTTCGCATTTCCTTCATTGGCCGAGAGAAGTTTCACTCCACGCGCGGCATCCGAAGAATCTCGCCAGCAGTGAAGATGTAAATCAGAGTAGTCGCTTGGAAATTCCCCGTATTGTTGTAACAAGAATGGGTACGATGAAGAACAGTGCTTCCCAAACTGATGTCTGCGAGGGGATCATATGGGAGTCCGGGGAGCTAGGATTTTGCAGAATGCTTGAAAAAGCGCGAATATTTGATTCGTTTGATACAAGGTTGCAGCGATGGGGTAGCTGCGAATCATCTTTAGCAGTAGGAATCCACGATTTGAAAAAAAAAACAAACTGTCAACCATTGGCTTAGAAGATGATAATCTATGTCCTCAACATGCAGTAAAAGAAGACGTTATATGAAAAGTGTGATGTTTTGTAAACCTGTAACGTGGAAGAATCTGTTTCTTCTCTGCTCAAATTCTGTATTTAAACCTTGGTGTATGACTGTTGCTGTCGTTGCATGGTCAAACTTGAAAGATTTTGACAGTTAACCCAGAGGTTAAGACACTGCTGGCGCGATTCTTCGGAAGCCGCGCGTGGAGTGAAACTCCTCCCGGCCAAGGAAGAAAATGCGGAAAAGCAATCAGGGTTGTTGTGTGGCGCCGATGTAAAAAGGTGATGGAAAGGATAAAGTGAAGCTTAGTCGGTATGTCCAGTAGTATCGCGGCGAGAGCTACCCATACCACGGCGCCTCTGCTCTACAGGCCGGCCACGACCGAAATACACCTACACTGGTGAAATATGCCTAAACCGGCTTACACCAGGGATGAAACTTAATGGCAACGCTTGTCACGGTACTTCTCGTCTAGAGGTCGGTCATGCCCTAAACACGCCCATACTGGGATAATATGCCTAAACCAGCTCAACCCAGGGGTGGAAGTTACTAGTGGTGAGGATTCGTTCTCCTAGACAAGCTCCATCCTGGTCACAACTAGGAAGGGTAGCGGTTACGACCACAAAATGTTGAAGTCGCAGACACTGGACCAGGGCAGTCTAGATAGGCAACCACCTCTCACCTGACGGTGATATACTCATATCCAAAACAAGGTTTTCCGGTGAGAAAGTCCAACTCTAGACTAAACTGGTGCAACGAAAACCACGGTGTCACGCAATCCCGCTTCTGAGACCCACCAAGAATACAGGCTCAAACCCTGCGATACTCTGAATCTCTTGTGGTCCTCTCGGAGATCTCGTGTGGTCCTTTGGGGACCTATTGAGGACCACAGGGGTAAATTCAGTAGGATCACAGGGCGGTCTTGGTGGTAGAAGCTAACGAAGAAGAAGAAGAAGACTATGAAACTATATTGTCACTATGAAACTACACTGTCACTATGAGAGTATATTGTCACTATGAGAGTATATTGTCACTATGAGAGTACATTGTCACTATGAGAGTATATTGTCACTATGAGAGTATATTGTCACTATGAAAGCACACTGTCACTATGAGAGTATATTGTCACTATGAGAGTATATTATCACTATGAGAGTATATTGTCATTATGAGAGCACATTGTCATTATGAGAGTATATTATCAGTATGAGAGTATATTATCACTATGAGAGTATATTGTCACTATGAAAGCACATTGTCATTATGAGAGTATATTGTCACTATGAAAGCACACTGTCACTATGAGAGTATATTGTCACTATGAGAGCATATTGTCAGTATGAGAGTATATTGTCACTATGAGAGTATATTATCACTATGAGAGTATATTGTCACTATGAGAGTATATTGTCACTATGAAAGCACACTGTCACTATGAGAGTATATTGTCACTATGAGAGTATATTGTCAGTATGAGAGTATATTGTCACTATGAGAGTATATTATCACTATGAGAGTATATTGTCACTATGAGAGTATATTGTCACTATGAAAGCACACTGTCACTATGAGAGTATATTGTCACTATGAGAGTATATTATCACTATGAGAGCATATTGTCACTATGAGAGTATATTGTCACTATGAAAGCACACTGTCACTATGAGAGTATATTGTCACTATGAGAGTATATTGTCATTATGAAAGCACACTGTCACTATGAGAGTATATTGTCACTATGAAAGCACATTATCACTATGAGAGTATATTGTCACTATGAGAGCATATTGTCACTATGAGAGTATAATGTCACTATGAAAGCACACTGTCACTATGAGAGTATATTGTCACTATAAGAGTATATTGTCACTATGAAAGCACACTGTCACTATGAGAGTATATTGTTACTATGAAAGCACATTATCATTATGAAGGAACAATGTCTTTCTCCTATTTTTTGTGACAACTTTTTTGTTTTGTTTCTTCCAGCTCTTCTCATATATTCTTCATTATCTTTGCTATCCAGGGAATTCGCAACATTCTTCTTTTATGTGGTCTAGTAAAAACAACAATCATATCACATAAGAGAACGTATTTTTTTTTCAGACATCATAAAAAGCACACCCATGTTCCTCAGCTTCAGCTGGAACTATCAACAGGCCATGAACAACCAGATCATGAACCGGCTGTCCAAAATTAGAACTTTTCGGGAGATCTGTTCCCCAAAAGACGAGGCTACGACTTAATAATAGTATTTGTCGAAGTAAGAGTAGTGCTAGCGAGCCTAGGCAGTCCTGTGCCTTTTGATCTTCCGTGAAGTGGAAACACATGGTTGACCACCACAAGAAGTTTGTCCAAACCGGAACGTTCCGCAGAAAGATTCTGACACAGGCTCGGACACGCTTGAAATGGTCGTGATACACAGAACAGCGGTGACACCGACTCCCTTTGTGTCGAACCATTTACCCGGAGCTGTTACCACATTTCCTTACTTTCGGGGTTTTCCCTTCTTTTATTCACCTTTCTTCTCCACCTCTTCTTCCTTACCCAGCCCCTTGTTCAAATCCCAGAAGAAAAAAAAACACAGACACACAGACAACACAGACACAGACACACACATACACAAACACAGACACACACACAGACACACACACAGACACACACAATACGCTCTCTGATATCCTCATTTTTTAACATTCCTTTTCTGTTGCTTTATGCTCCGTCCTCTTGACCGCTCTATAACACTTGCCAACGTTTTCATAGTCAAGTTCACCGTCTCAAAGTACTTTTCTGTTCTATATATTCGCATTCATATTCTGTATTTACTATTGTCATCTTCTTCCTCGTTAGTCTCCTGCTCTTTCATGAAATTCCACAAATTCCCCGTCCCCCCCCCCCCCCATGACTGTTTTAGTCCTGCGATACCTCCACACCAGTGGTTCCCAACCTTTTGTAAAGTCGCTGATCCTTGAAGGTAGTGATAATTCGTTGAGCTTTTTTTTTTTTCTGAAAGCGCCCCTCCCCCCTCTCTCGTCACTTAAAAATAGTCTCCGATTTATAGCACTGTACATAATCCCAGACTTACTACGCCACGAATGTCTTCTCTCAACTCTCATGGCTTCAGATTGAGAAGCATCCCATCAATACTCTCCTAACGATCATATCCCACTTTCTTTCTGAAGTATCCTTTATTCTCTTTATTTCCACTGCTTTTATCTCTGTTGTTTATTTTTTTCCCTTGTCAGCAATTATTATTGCTATATTATTATTATAATTATAAATCTGGGGAGTCGGGGGGGGGGGGGGATTATAAATTTCTGTCACAGTTTATGGCCCACCGTCAAGAAAATTTATAGCACCCAACTCATCCGTGCTCACACTGACGGGCCACTTAAGAAAACTCTAGAAAATTTTGTTGGCAACAGAAAGCTAGCAGCAGCTTCTTTCTATAAGTTCTATACTACCAGGCCAAAAGTCCCAAACCCACATAAAACCTTTATGATAAACATATTATTATAACGTAACAAACACTATATTTTACTGGAAATGGTGTAGTGCATGTATTTAGCTTACTGTGTAGTTTAACATCTGAATTTTCAAAAACGCAAAAATAAAACCTTACAGAAACCGCTTTCTTACATGTAAGGTTTATTTGTTTCTTAAACAAAGATATACCCACGGTTCACCGTTGAAAAACTAAATACAGAATATCGTAAAATTATTACAAGGAACATTTCAAGCCCTTTCTAGTCTAAAGTGGAGCTTTGTGAGAAGACTGGCAATGCAGCTTCACGGTTCACCAACCTTGACGTTACCACGTCAGCTATGGACGGCTGAATGCCAGATCGGACAACGTCTGTGCCCCCCCCCCCCCCAGCAAGAAGAGGTAAAGAACTACATTCTTTATGGCAGCAAAGCAGCAACACTTTAAATTCTTACAGAACCTGAGACCCTCCCTGACTTCTCTACAGAACTGAATACTTACATCCTTCCCGTGCTGTTAAACGTCACACAGGACTCACACGGTAGTTCGCCAAGTTTTCCTGTTTTCGACGAGCTTTTCAACCTCATCAAGGGATGTTATTCCCACTAAACTGGCCTCTCTTAACAATGTCCTCCTTAGTGTTTCACGTGGTCGACACAGGACACGAAAAGCGGCAACAACAGAAAGATTCTTTACCTTCTCCGGTGACCAGTTCTCTTCAGGGCTCTCCAGTGTGGTCAGTTAGTCCAGATCCTAGTAGGTTCTGCTAAGCTATAACATACAAACAAAAACTCCCAAAGCTGCTTTGGAAAAGCTGGAACCGAACTGAAAACCTTCACGGCAGCATCAGTCCGGCCAGCAATGATTATAGTTCTGCGACAATGCTCCTGCAAGCTTTTAATCTTAGAAGGATTATCGGCACACTAAGCAGCCAATCTGAGTCTCCATTTTAGCCAACAATCTCTTCCAACATCTAAGTCACTTTATGTCCTTCTCGTGAAACGTTCGCCGAATCTGGTTCAGAAAAAATGTGTTTATCCAACAACGAATTCGTTAAGGCTTGATTCCACGTAAGAGATCTGGCTTGCATTTTGTCTCACTAGACCTGTAACAAAATAGGAATTAAACAGAATAAACATACAACGTAGCAAAACTCCATCATTCGTTTAAAGCGACAAAACACTGGCAAAAGTATATAGATTCTGTTACCTTGGAACAACCACACTCACTAGAAGGAAGATACACAGGGGAATAAAGTCACAAGCAGGAAAGGCAAAAGCGGTTTTTCAGGTACGAATGAGATAATAGGAACTATGGGAAGATCTTTCTTATATCTTATATCTTATATCCTTCCCGTGCCGTTAAACGTCACATAGGGCTCGCAAAGTAGTTCGCCAATTCTTCCTGTCTTCGGCGAGTCTTTCAACCTCATCAAAGGATCTTATGCCTGTTAATTTGGCCTCTCTTAATAATGTCCTCTTCAGAGTTTCACGCGGTCTGCCTCTTTTTCTTTGGCCTGTTGTGTTCCACTTGATAGCTTGTTTTTGGGATTCTCTGATCATTTCTTCTCATCAAGTGACCAACATATGTGAAGATCTTTAGTACTGAAGAAAAAAGTACGTTACAGTTTATCTTACATCTTGTATCTTACATCTTATATCTTACACCTTACATCTTACATCCTTTCCGTTACGTTAAACGTCACATAGAGCTCGCATTGTAGTTCGCCATGTTTTTTTTCTTCTGTTTTCGGTGAGTTTTTTCATCATTGTTAAGAGATCTTATGTGGCCTCTCTCAACAATGTCCTCTTTAGAGTTTCGCGAGGTCGACTTCCTTTTCTGTGTCATATTGTGTCCCTTTCGATAGCTTGTTTTGGGATCTTCTAATTGTTCTCATCATGCGGGCGATATATGTCCATCTCCTTTTTTTTTCAATCACTGATGAGACAGGTTGTTATGTGCTCATCTTTCCTTATGTCTGCATTGGTCTTGAACTCGTTTCATTGTTTACAATTTATATAGAACCATTAATCCTGTCTGTTCATGAGATTAGGGCAATAAACAATTCCTGTATGTTCATGAGCCTAGGGAGATAAATAATTCCTGTCTGGTTATGAGATTAGGGAAATGGACAATTTCTGTCTGTTCATGAGACTAACGCAATAAACAATTCCTGTCTGTTCGTGAGACCAGGGCATTTAATCAATTCCTGTATGTTTATGAGACTAAGGCAGTAAACAATTCATGTTTGTTCATGAGACTAACGCAATAATCAATTCCTGTATGCTCATGAGACTAGGGCAATAATCAATTCCTGTATGTTCATGAGATTAAGGCAATAATCAATTCCTGTATGTTCATGAGACTAGAGCAGTAAACGATTCCTGTATGTTCATGAGATTAAGGCAATAATCAATTCCTGTATGTTCATGAGACTAGGGCAGTAAACAATTCCTGTATGTTCATGAGATTAAGGCAAAAAAAAAAAAACAGGTGAAAACGAAAATGGAAGTAGTAGATGTGGTTTTGAAAAAAAGAAAACCTCCAACAAATATCATGAAAGGATAGCAGGAAAGCAAAGAAACAAATGAATAAGTTTTCAAGAAAGGTGTACAATCATCATCATCATCAGGTGCCGTGCCGACTGGCGTTGGCTATTATGCTTCTCCAGATTACACGATCCTTCATGCAGGCCATCAGCTCATTTGGTGATCTCCTCTCACACCATCCCGTCAGACTATTCAGTATCATTTCTCTTGGTCTTCCTCTTGATCTTCTTCCTTCTATTTTTCCTGTTGTTATAATATTTTCAATGCCCCCTCTTCTCATTGCATGTCCTATGAAAGTACATTGTCTCTCTCTTATCTTTTTGACAAGGTTTTTTGTCTCTCCAGCTCTTCTCATACATTCTTCATTAGTTATTTTTGCTGTCCAGGGGATTCGCAACATTCTTCTAATAAACCACATTTCTGCTGCTTCCAATGATTTTTGTGCAGACTTGCCTATTGTCCATGATTCACTTCCATATAACAAGATAGGTTCAATATCGCATTTTAGGACTTGTTTTCTAACATTCATTGATAAAGATGTGTTGGCTAATATGTTTCTCATTCTCTGAAATGTAGTCTTTGCTTGGCCTATTCTGTTCCTAATTTCTGTTGTGCATTTCCCATCTGAAGTTATTACTGCTCCAAGGTATTTGAATTTCTGCACCTGCTTTAGAATGGTTCCATTTAATTTTATACTGCATGCTGGTGGATTCTGTTTCTTAGATATAACCATAGTCTCTGTCTTTTTGATGTTCAAAGTAAGACCTTTCTGTTCACTTTCTTTGGCCACTTTATCCAAGAGATTTTGCAGGTCATGTTGGTTCTCAGCTATCAGTACTGTGTCGTCAGCATACCGAAGGTTGTTAATATTGTATCCTCCAATTTTTATGCCTGGTTCTGTGATGATTGTTCTTAGAATATTCTCGCTGTACAGAGAAAAAAGGTCTTGAGATAGTACACATCCTTGTCGCACCCCTTGTTTTATAGGTTGATATTTTCCAATTCTATTTTCAACTCGAACTGCTGCTTCTTGCTGCTAGTATAGATGTTTTACAATCCTCAGGTCTTTGCCGTCTATATTGATGCCTTCAAGCATTTTAATAATTTCATTATGTTTCACCTTGTCGAATGCCTTGGTGTAATCAATGAAGCATAAGTAGAGATCTTTCTGTACTTCTGAAGCTCTTTCTGTTAGTGTTCGTAAAGCATAAATAGCATTGTGTGTTACCTTTCCTTCAACAAATCCAAACTGTTCATCTGCTATTTCCATTTTTATCTTTTTCCGTGTTCTTCTCATAATGATTCTCAGAAGTAGCTTCGTTATGTGACATGAGAGGCTGATAGTCTGGTGGTCATCACATTCCTTTGCACATGGTTTCTTTGGTAGTGCTATAAACGTGAATTTAATTAGGTCACTGGGAATACAATCACTGTTGTAAATGTCATTCAGTAACTTGGTTATTATTTTTTCTCCTGTCTCCTCTAGTGTCTCTATTTCTTCTATTGTAATATTATCAGGCCCAGTCGCTTTTCCTTTCTTCATGTGTTTGATGGCATCTATGATTTCATCTTCAAGTATTGGTGGTCCATCACAGTTTTCAGTATCTGGTGTTAATTCTGGTCTTTCTCCTCCATACAGCTCACCGATGTACTCTGTCCACCTGTCCACAATGTCTTCTTTTCCCATTAACATTTTACCTTCTTTCGATTTCAGGCATCCTGTGGTATATTTTGTTTTCCTACCTGTGAGTTCATTAATTCTTTTGTGCATGTTTTCGCTGTCTTTATTATGAGAGTCCTCTATCTGTCTGTACTGTTCATTTACAAATGTGGGTGCACAATATAAAAAAAAGAAAACAATAAGAAAAAAAGGAAAAGAATATCAGCTGTCTTCATTATGGGCCATATAGAAGTGAAGTTATAACCTGAGTGACAGTCACTAAAAAACTCAAAGGAGAAAGAAATACAGACTGGCAGGCCAAGAAAAACAGGCTGGCAAGGTGACACAGAAAAGGAAAGGAAACAATCCAGTTAGAACTAACATGATTGTACAAACGTAGAAAATGGCGAAGGGTCAACGTTTACCACTTTATAAAAGTTAAGAATTAATTTTTGTTCTTTAAAGTAAATTGCATTCATTGTTCTGTCTGATTCCCAGGACAACACTTGATTCTTCGTTTTCTTTTTCCTTTCATTTTTTCTAAGTCTGAGACCATGTGATATCAAAAATTTTCGGTAGTCTAATGTTAAGAATTAACTCAGAGTTATATCCCCTAGATTCTCATATCTTGCTAGAAGTTTTAATTTCAGTAGAAAGACGACTATCAAGGTGGTCCTTCCGTTTTTAATCCAAAAAACCAACACCACTGTGAGGTGGTACATCTATCTAGCAAGCACCCTTTTGGTGTATTAGAAATATTTTTTTTTAAATAAAGAAAAAAAAAAGAATTCTTTTTCTGAGCGAAGTAAATCACTTCTCTACCAGCCTAATCGATTTCTCTCATGGATTTTCCAAAAGCTCTTTCCAAGTTTCTGCTAGCAAAATGATACTTTTAGTTTTATTTAACTCTTAAACAAAAAGTAAGCCCAAATTACATAGCATTCGCATATAATGGATATCTCAAAAAAATTGTACAAAGAAACACTAACGTCTTAGTAATGTCTGATGAGACTAAAGGATTATACCGGCTAGTCCAGCAACAAGACATAGTCATTTGCAGCGAACCAGTTTTTTGGAACAAGACAAACGTATTCTCATGTTACTGTTTGCTACTACTCTGGCTAATGGCACATTCGACTTTTGTTTAATTTTCTGGCAAAACAAGCATTGATGTAAACAATATCTTCTTGCGCTACCAGCGATCCTCAAATACCTATTGTTGATTTAAGAAACAATTCTCTCAGGATGACTTCTTCCATAATTATATACGAAACTGATTACAAATTTCAAAGAATACTTTCTAATATGCCGAAAAATCTAGACTTTTCTAGATTAGATATTCAACTTCCTGCTTCTGTGCAGAATTCATTGTATTATAAAGCACAATACAAGAAAAAATAAAGTCTCCAGGATTTACTAAAGCCATTTCAGTTCTGTATATACAGTATTCATTATAAATATCGTTATTATCATCTAATACAATGTCTTTACCGCGGAAAGTTTGTCTACTGCAGATTCCCACCCCCTGTCTGGCTCTACCCGCCTGATATAAAAGGATATGCCTGATTCTGGCAATCTGGTAATGCCCAACCCCCCCCCCCTCCTCCTCCCCGGTCCCTTTTATTCTGTCTGTTAGATAGTCATTCATTTACTATCTTGCTATTGATATTTGTTCACCAAAGCCATTTTAAGTACGTATTAAGCCCAAATACTTTTTAACCTTATGGTTCCAACAGTTATCATTATTTTTCTTTGGAAATTGGAGTTCTTAAATACTTATAAGCTGGTATCCCTTTCAATCCACGCCATTTAGGTCATATCTTTCTTAATAACAACATTCTTAAATCCTCAGATGCTGTTTTTTTTTCTTTTCATTCGTGTTTTGTTTTGTTTTGTTTTGTTTTTTTTGTTTGCGTCTAAGAACGGCTATGTATTTCAAAAAACTGTTTTATTATTCTAAGGGATAACTTCATGTGAGGCAGGGACTTCATGTGAGGCAGGGACTTTATGTGAGGGAGGGACTTCATGTGAGGCAGGGACTTTATGTGAGGGAGAGACTTCATGTGAGGCAGGGACTTTATGTGAGGGAGGGACTTCATGTGAGGCAGGGACTTTATGTGAGGCAGGGGCTTCATGCGAAGCAGGGACTTGAAGTGAGGCAGAGACTTAATGTGAGGCAGGGACTTCATGTGTCACAGGGACTTCATGTGAGACAGGGATTTCAAAATGATCAGTGACAAGTTTCCTTTATCTGTCAACCTTCTGGCTTTCCCTAGAATTCTGCTAGATTTTCAGACATGTGGACATTCAGTGACAAGTTTATTTGATCTTTCAACCTTCTGGCTTTCCCTAGAATTCTGCTAGATTTTCAGACATGTGGACATTCAGTGACAAGTTTATTTGATCTTTCAACCTTCTGGCTTTCCCTAGAATTCTGCTAGATTTTCAGACATGTGGACATTCAGTGACAAGTTTATTTGATCTTTCAACCTTCTGGCTTTCCCTAGAATTCTGCTAGATTTTCAGACACGTGGACATTCAGTGACAAGTTATTTGATCTTTCAACCTTCTGGCTTTCCCTAGAATTCTGCTAGATTTTCAGACACGTGGACATTCAGTGACAAGTTTATTTGATCTTTCAACCTTCTGGCTTTCCCTAGAATTCTGCTAGATTTTCAGACATGTGGACATTCAGTGACAAGTTTATTTGATCTGTCAACCTTCTGGCTTTCCCTAGAATTCTGCTAGATTTTCAGACATGTGGACATTCAGTGACAAGTTTATTTGATCTTTCAACCTTCTGGCTTTCCCTAGAATTCTGCTAGATTTTCAGACATGTGGACATTCAGTGACAAGTTTATTTGATCTTTCAACCTTCTGGCTTTCCCTAGAATTCTGCTAGATTTTCAGACATGTGGACATTCAGTGACAAGTTTATTTGATCTTTCAACCTTCTGGCTTTCCCTAGAATTCTGCTAGATTTTCAGACACGTGGACATTCAGTGACAAGTTTATTTGATCTTTCAACCTTCTGGCTTTCCCTAGAATTCTGCTAGATTTTCAGACACGTGGACATTCAGTGACAAGTTTATTTGATCTTTCAACCTTCTGGCTTTCCCTAGAATTCTGCTAGATTTTCAGACATGTGGACATTCAGTGACAAGTTTATTTGATCTTTCAACCTTCTAGCTTTCCCTAGAATTCTGCTAGATTTTCAGACATGTGGACATTCAGTGACAAGTTTATTTGATCTTTCAACCTTCTGGCTTTCCCTAGAATTCTGCTAGATTTTCAGACATGTGGACATTCAGTGACAAGTTTATTGATCTTTCAACCTTCTGGCTTTCCCTAGAATTCTGCTAGATTTTCAGACACGTGGACATTCAGTGACAAGTTTATTTGATCTTTCAACCTTCTGGCTTTCCCTAGAATTCTGCTAGATTTTCAGACACGTGGACATTCAGTGACAAGTTTATTTGATCTTTCAACCTTCTGGCTTTCCATAGAATTCTGCTAGATTTTCAGACACGTGGACATTCAGTGACAAGTTTATTTGATCTTTCAACCTTCTGGCTTTCCCTAGAATTCTGCTAGATTTTCAGACACGTGGACATTCAGTGACAAGTTTATTTGATCTTTCAACCTTCTGGCTTTCCCTAGAATTCTGCTAGATTTTCAGACATGTGGACATTCAGTGACAAGTTTATTTGATCTTTCAACCTTCTGGCTTTCCCTAGAATTCTGCTAGATTTTCAGACATGTGGACATTCAGTGACAAGTTTATTTGATCTTTCAACCTTCTGGCTTTCCATAGAATTCTGCTAGATTTTCAGACACATGGACATTCTCCTTCGTGCTGAAATACTTAGTAGCGTCGAGCAGGAGTTAATACAGCTGGAGAAAGTACTTCCTCTCCATACCAATAGAAAGTATTTTCTCTCCATACCAATAGAAAGTACTTTCTCTCCATACCAGTAGAAAGTACTTTCTCTCCATACCAATAGAATGTACTTTCTCTCCATACCAGTAGAAAGTATTTTCTCTCCATACCAGTAGAAAGTACTTTCTCTCCATACCAATAGAAAGTACTTTCTCTCCATACCAGTAGAAAGTACTTTCTCTCCATACCAGTAGAAAGTACTTTCTCTCCATACCAGTAGAAAGTACTTTCTCTCCATACCAATAGAAAGTACTTTCTCTCCATACCAATAGAAAGTACTTTCTCTCCATACCAGTAGAAAGTACTTTCTCTCCATACCAGTAGAAAGTACTTTCTCTCCATACCAGTAGAAAGTACTTTCTCTCCATACCAGTAGAAGGTACTTTCTCTCCATACCAAGTACTCAGAATACTTCTAAGATTAAAGTATCATCAGTATCATAAACAAGGGTCTGTGTTGTTTTGTTGAAGATACAAATTGAATTATATTTCAGTTTTAAAACAATCTGTTATCTGTATTGCACATTCCCCCCCCCCCCCCCCAACCAAAAAAAAGTATGAGGCTGGAATTACAACAACAACAACAACAACAATAAATTGAAGAGGGATTATCACCACTTGATCTTTGGTGACAACAATATACACTACTCACCATCAAGCTGTCAGTGCATGGGAGATAATTCACTTGATAAAGTTATGCTATTCAGCGTGATAGGGCCATGGTGAAATCTTGTATCATCCAGAGCTGGTTTCAGAACCGACTATCCCAAATATCTCCGTGGCGTTTGCAGAATGAAATGTTCTGTTGAAATACAAAAGTTCTGAAAGCTGAATAATGCTCTGCGATGTTGGTTTATGAATGCAGACATGAAACAATACTTCTTGTTCATGAACGCTTTCGTGAAATGAAATGAATGCATATGATTAGTAAGAATCGAACACATTTCTTCAATATGTGATATCTCCATACATTGAATAGCTAAGCACTATGTTATGTATCTGATGTATCTTCAAAGAATATTATACATCAATAAGATTGTCCTGCAGATTGTCGTGCAATTTTAGAAATCATGTAGCAGTCATGTGACTGAAATTTACTTCCTCGGACTCTGAATGAACACTCGAGAGATCGGCCAGAGACACAGTCAGACAGGGGAGAGAATCTTAAGCAGTACATTCTCGTGTCCGGATTTCCCAGTCTTCTGTCACGATGTGGACGCCTTGTTTCAGCGACATATTTTGTTTGTTTATTTTCACTGTTGTTCACCCACTCCCCCCCTCCCCCTCTTCTCTTCCCCCCCCCCCCCCCCCCCCCGCTTGCCTGTGTCAGTCTCTGAGTTGGCTGTTGAATTTTCCTGACAACAGCTGTTTGCTGAGAACACATCGTACTATCTTAGTGTGTCCGGTAGCACGGTAAGGTATCCTCACGAGCTAGGTCCCCTGTAGATAACGGGCCAAGGCTACGTGCTGGACATTTCTGAACCCGACAGGGATGCCTATTTTTCACACCAGTTCACATCTACATCGCACGCGACTGGCGGTCCAGGTTGCTTGCTCAACGTGCTTTTCCTTGCTCTTGGAGTCGTGCAAACAGAAGCCGCTGACCCTCCCGTGAGATGAGAGGTTGTCCCTCGGAGCTGCCTCATGGACCTGTTTTAGCTGTTCGTGTCAAGCTGCTGTTTTTTCTTCATTTGTTTATTTACACATCTCAGTATCACCTGCCTGCCTTTCGCCTTTCCAACACCGGCCTGTGAGTCACTGGGAGCAGAATGCGAGGAATTACATATACCCCTCACAAAATTGCAAAACTATCTGTGTGTTTTTTTTTTTTGGTTTTGTTTTCGACTCCTCACAGCTTTCCCACTTGTAATATTGTCAGTATTTTGTGCTTCAAATCTTCTTAAAATAACGGTTCAACATTGGGTTTTATAGGGACGAAACTTCTAACCGTATTTTATACCAGCCTAGCGCGTTTATGGAAAACATACATACGGGCTTGGCCACACTTGAACAGGCATGCCGTAGCATTTTCCAAAAATGTTAAATTTGACAGAGAAACAGCATGGATATATATATTATATACATAGCACACCAGGCAATTAGGAAAAAAAACAGAGAAACCCTGGTTCTCTCTGGTCGCTAGAACATGCATTGTTGTTAAAAAAAAATGTCATCCAAAATCTAAAAACTACTTATTCATTTTTACTGTCAACTCCATTTTATAAACAGAAATCTCCAAAGTTAAAAACGTGAAATTATTTTTATAAATAAGCAATTATTGAATATCAGATTTTTAAAAATTGAAAACAAAAGTAAATGTATAGCACCATACTCAAAACACGAACCCAGATTTCATACTTTTTTCATTGAAATTTTTATTGCTGAATTCTGACTCTCCAGTAACTGTAAGAAATATGATCGGGGCATAACTTTATGTTGTTTTCTTGCACCTGTCAATATATATTATGTATATATATATATATATATATATATATATATATATATATATATATATACCGCTCTGATTATTTCCCTCATACTCTGTCAAGATTATCTCTAATTCTAATAATATCACTGCTAATTTTCCTCACATTTTATTGGGTGGTTTCCCTTCACAAGACATGGAACTATTGTCTTATTTGTGTACACGGGTCAAGAAAAAAAGTCCCCAGGAACAGAGAGCCATGACTAACCAACATCTTGTCCTACCGCTATGCAGCGATCGCTGCCTAAAGGCTGTAGTGATACACGCTAACACAGACGGCCGGGACAGATGTGTTTCATCAAGGTAACGGAGCTATCTGAGAAGCTGGCTTCTTAGATTCACTTCAGGAATTAGATGTAATCACCGTGGCTGACTTCTACTTTGATATAGTGGCTAAATTCCACAACTGACAAAACAAATAAGGCAGCTGAAATATATATATATATATATATATATATATATATATATATATATATGAGGAAAAAATTGGAAGAGGTGGAGAGTTTTGAATATCCTGAATAATTACTAAACTAATAATGGAGATACAGTGAGAGAGATTAAAAGGAGGACATCTATCACTCTTCATAAAATAAAACAAAGAAGCCGTGGAGAGGAACAAACGGAACTAAAAAATAAAGTTTTTAGAGGCATGCATCTTTCCCATCGCAACACATACCTGCGAGACCTGGACACTTAACAAAACAGATGAGAAACACATAAATGCTTTTGAATGTAAATGCTACAGAAGAGTCCTTCACATGCCATGACACGGAAAAGAACAAATATATCCATACTATAATAACTTAATATTGAAGAAGGTTGGCTAGTAAAGATGATTAAACAAAGAAAACTTAAACAATTTGGACACATTGAACGTCATGAGAATTTAGATGATGATATCTTGGAAGGGTACATAATGGGGAAAAAGAGGAAGACCAAGGCGAAGATGGTTGGAAAACATCGTTGATGATCTGCAAATGGATGCATCAGCAGCAGGGCATCTTGCTTACAACCGAAAGGTACGTTGATGATTTGTAGAGATGTGTTTAGACTTTCTATGCAGGCACTTCAAGAATGCAATCGTAAATGGTAGGCTAAACAGGTCTTGGATAAAACTTAACGCCATGTGCGAATTTGTTGAAAGTTTAATGAGTCTGGACTAAACCTCATTTAAGAGGCATAATCTCAGCAATTATTTCAAAGTACAAGTATTACTGCAAAGTTTCGGAAGGGACATCACAAATGACTGACTGAATTGCAAGGCATTCACCACAGCGTCATCAGCTTCCTGAAACTTCAAGTGTGCAATGAAAGGACATACGACAACAAAGACAGGAACAATTTACGCGTCGTCACATACGTTACGTTCCATATGGGCGTGCACAAACTAAAATATACCTTTTGTAGATGTTCTGTCCATAATTTGAGCCAAACGTAATCGAGCATTAACGCTGTTCATTCATCAGAAGATGGCAACCCATGATCCTGCAGCAAATATGCTTCTTTTCTTTTGTTTATGTCCCAGGAAGAACAACGCCAAGAGAAGGACTGGAACCAGCTTGACCAAGTACACTAGGAAGGCAAGAGATAGAACAGGCTTGAGACACTGCAGCAAACCTTCTGTGGAGAGACGGAATGAGATTATGGTGATGATGATTATGACGATAATGAAAATGATGATAATGATGATGATGACTATGACGATGATGATGATGATGATGATGATGACCAAGGAAATATCTTTTTCCGAACACCTTGCTGAAAATGATATCTTTTTTTTTTCTTCGTGTCATAACCACATATTTTACTCAGAAACTGATTCTTGCTTGGAAAAGAGATCAGAAAAGATGATTTATCTGTTAGAATTATGACGTCCCACAAAAGTCGAAAGCTATCCCAGAGTGTTAAACATGTAGTCCGCGTTATTCTGCAGCTGCCTTTGGCTGTATTAGTATCTACTAAATGTACTCTACAACTCATAACCATCACGGCTACTGTTACACAAAAGCACAAAGAAAGTGCACTTGAGTGCTGAAATCACTGTGATCAATAGGGAATATTTGTTTCAAAGAGTTTCATCCTTGGTCTGTTTTTTTTTTCCTGTGAAACAGAAGTAAAGTATCAGCTGATTCTGCGAGCAAAAGGTGGCGTGCTTTGTGAAGCAGCGATGTACCGTTGTCACTGGTCGTTAAAACTAGGGTGATGAAGCAAGCGCCATAGATCCTGGACGAATATTCAGAAGTGCATACTTACCGCTAATATAAATAGTGGGCGAACGAGCAGTGAAGCGGCTAGTGCACTCGCCTCTCGTTCCCTGTCGTAGATGCCCCCTTCACACAGCTTTAGAAGTGGGTTCTCGACTTCTTGTGGCTCTGTGAGAGGAAGGGAAGCTAACCGCGTCACCCTGCAGCGTGTGCCAACAGTTCAAGGAAAGTTTTACCCACTAGCATCATATCTCAAATATATCATATCAAAATAAAGACTTATAAATTGCACCCTGACCTAATAAAATTAATTGCATCGTTTCTTTCAGACAGACAACAGGTAGTATTCTTCAACAATTCTCTATCAAATTCTGCTAAAGTTGACTCTGGTGTTCCGCAACTTGGCCCGTTGCTCTTTGCTGTCTATATCAATGATCTTCTACTTTATCTTAAACACTCTTCTTGTGACCTTTTTGCCGATGATTGCACAGTCTACACCAGTGACTACGATTGTATTAATCTAGAATCAACTCTTCAGGTCGAGTTATAAAATTTAATTAGATGGAGCAAAAACAATGGCATGATTATAAACACCGACAAAACAAAATCAATGGTCATAACAACAAGACAGAAACTACAAAACGCAACAAAAACAACACTTCGGCTCAGCACGGAAACATCACAGATAGAAAACGTTAGCGAGCACAAAACACTAGGTCTTATAACTGACCAACATCTGACCTGGAACTCTCATGTGCAAGGTCTAACAAAGCTCATTGCACAAAAAATATACCAGTTAGCCAAAATTAAGCACGTCATCGATCAAGACACAAGGAAGACATACTACATATCACATATACAAACACATTTAGACTATTGCTCAACAGTCTGGGATGGTGGCTCAGTGTCAAATACAAAGAGGCTTTGCTCACTCCAAAAGCGAGCAGTAAAGCTTATTAGTGACAAAGACCAAGCACAAACAACTAACCAGCACAAACGTATCAAAATACTGCCTCTTAAGAACAGCTTCTTCTTCAACAAAGCCAAGTTAGTACATCAAATTCTTTCACGGCATGCCCCGCCTCATCTATGGAACCTGTTTAAATTTAGCCCAAAGTGCAGCCAACGCTTGAACAACATATGTCTTCCAAAATCTAGATTTGATCTTTACAAGAAAAGCTTTAGTTATTCTGCTGCTCATCTTTGGAATACCCTCCCATCCTGTATAAAAAATATAAATTATACTCCTTCCTACAACTACAAACTTTCCCAATATCTATTTAATGTCGACTACATGCCTCCATGAATCATAAAACTTAAAAGTTATCTTAAACTGCTCTTACAGACACCGAATACAGTTAATTGTTTATTCTGAATATCCCGAAACTTTTATGACTGGTATTAATTTATATATGTATGTAGTTACTTCTGTACTGAGTGAATGTTTAAGAGCGAAACGTAAATGTTATATTTTATTTTATGTCTCTCAGCTTCAATGTTAATTATGTTTGTTACATGAACAGCATATTTGTAGAATGTCTGGAATAGAGTGAAAGATCAATCAATCAATCAGTCAATCAATCTCACAGGTCTGCGGTTCCTATCCTTTTTTTTTTTTTTAAGCGCGACCCTAAAGTAGCAATGACACGTGACCCACGGCCCTTGGAAAAGATATTTTTTAAACACATTATCACAATTTAACAAAACTTAACTATCACTGTTTAAATGCCCCCCCCCCCCCCCAATACAAAGTAACCTGGCCAGTAATCACATACACATACAGACACTCGTATAATGTCACTTCCTAAATTATCCAACACTTTGTCCTGGATATTATCAAATACAGAAAACATTAAGAAGAAAACTACTTTAAGAAGCACCACTTCAGTAAACTGTAGCAACAGTGGTTTTGTTTGTTTGTTTGTTTATATTTAGACTTGAAAACATAAAGTACAAGTATGCCCCTAAAACCCCATAATTATTTTTTTCCAATGTATTTTTTATTACTCTTATTATAATCCATCTGCAGATCTTCCACGGCTCTAATTTGTGTCTCTTTCTACGTAAGGCTGCCTGATTTGATGAGTGGTTAGGGGCTTGATCCACTAATTTGGTGATACGGCGTTCAAGTCCAAGCAGTGGAGAGAGAGAGAGAGAGCTCTTCTAGTACCAGCTCAACAAAAGAGGTCCCAGCAGTGGAGAGAGACTTCTTCTGGTACCACCTGAACAAAAGAGGTCCCAGCAGTGGAGAGAGTTCTTCTAGTACCACCTCAACAAAAGAGGTCCCTGCAGTGGAGAGAGAGTTCTTCTGGTACCACCTCAACAAAATAAGTCCCAGGATCTACGTAGACTCTAACAATGGGCAGCAGAGACATCTGGATAGGTAGATGCGGCCAGATGTGACACTGACCACTCACACTTTCGTGTGCCGAAGGTCTTCGAAATACCGTATCCCTAATATGATTTAATGGCATGGAAATGGGGGATTTTTACCTGTATCTTACCTACCTGAGGCTAGAAGCCACAGCTCTATGCCCCAAGACTGCCTTTATCTTAATATAAACAATGAAATACAAAGAACATCATAGAAACAGCAATGGCATGCCTCATGTTAGAACTCACAAATCTTGAAATAGGTATCCTTACTAATTGTTAACGAAAATATACTAGAATACCTGTAACATTCATATGAAACACTGCAGAAAAATCTCTTGGCTGATGTCAACAATGACCACAATTTGTAGAGGTACGTTGGCGATTTGTAGAGGAACGTTCACAATTTGTAAAGATACGCTGACAATTTGTAAAGATTCGCTGACAATTTGTACAGGTACGTTGATGATTTGTTGAGGTACGTTGATGATTTGTAGAGGTACGTGGATGATTTGTTGAGGTACGTTGATGATTTGTAGAGGCACGTTGATGATTTATAGAAGAACGTTGACAATTTGTACAGGTAACGTTGATGATTTGCAGAGGTACGCTGATGATTTGTTGAGGTACGTTGATGATTTGTAGAGGTACGTGGATGATTTGTTGAGGTACGTTGATGATTTGCAGAGGTACGCTGTTGATTTATAGAGGTGCGTTGACAATTTGTTGAGGTACGTTGATGATTTGCAGAGGTGCGTTTAGACTTTCTATGCAGGCACTTCATGAATGCAATCGTAAATGGTAGGCTAAACAGTTCTTTGGACAAAGCTTGCGCCATGTGCGAATTTGTTGAAAGTTTAATTAGTTTGGACTAAACCTCATTTAAGAGGCATAACGAAAGCTCAGCAATTATTCCATATCACCATATGTCACGCTTTACGTTATCCGTTATAATTTCTCTCACTTGCAACGACCGTTTGAAAAAAAAATGGAGATGCTGGTGGCTGTGGTGACAGGGCAAAGATACTTTTTTTTCCCCTCCCTTAAAATAAGCTTCTTCTAGAAGACAAAATACTTTCACAACAACAGATGGTGTGGGATGGACCCTCTTCTCTTCAAACGTCTAGGAACCACGGCCGTACACGCCACCTTCCTCCAGGAGCGTCGGTCGCCAGCGTCAAAAGCCATCGACTTTCTGTTTGGCCAGCGCTTAGCAGTCTCCGGGAATGGCAAAACTGTTATCTCTTTCTCCAAACATGTTATTTTAGCGCACTGGACAACAGCGTGGTCTGGATAGCGTGGAAAATTGGAGCGTCGCTTTCCTCCAACAAGCTCTTTCTGGAAGGGTGTAGTGTTTTACGATGCACAGCCACGGCCTATCCGTCACGCCCAGTTTCCGTTGGCAGCCATTGTCAAGCTTCGTGTGCACCACGCTCGGGCATATAACTCCCTGCGGTAGGGGATGGTTAAAGACAAGCTGAAGAGACGCCAGCCCCGTGTCTTAATGAACGCCGCTGTTTGTTGTGGTGATAATGACTTGATTATGTACCCGTTTGATAAACTCCTTTAATATGCCAACACTCCAAGGTTCTAGAGATTTTTTTCTTTTTCCTAAGAGATGCATTCTGGGAAGAATTGGAAGCGCCTAAAGTGTGCTCTCCTGAGCAATCTGTCACAGCTTTCACAGGGATATAAAATTCATCTTGTAATTGAAATTAGAGAAAGAAGATTGGGGCAAATTAAACTTTATCCCGTCTGATCTCTTGTGTATAGGTTTCATGTAATTAAGCAGGATACTGCCACGGCCATGTTCCAGTTCTTTTCTTTTTTGGCATATTTCTTCTCCAGAATAATAGTTCTTCTATCTCTTTATCTCTCACTGTCTCTCCCTGTGTTTCTCTCGGTGTCTCTCTCTGTGCTCTCTCTTTCTCTGCCATTCTGTCTCTCTCTGTCTCTTTCTGTCTCCCTCTGCCTCTCTGTCTCTCTGTTTCCTTTTCTCTGTCTTTCTCTGTCTATCTTTCTCTCTGTCTCTCTCTGTCATTCATTCATTCATTTGCGTGTCCCTTGCCGAACTTTGCCTCCCTAACAGCACTCCTGTAGGCCTCGTGTTGTGAGCAAGATGGCCTGCTGCTGATGCATCCATTTGCAGATCCTCAACGATGTCTTGCAGTCATCTTCGCCTTGGTCTTCCTCTCTTTATGTTTCCCATTATGAACCCTTCCAAGACTGTTTTCTCTAGATTATCATGACGTTTAATGCGTCCAAAATATTTATGTTTTCTCTCTTTAATCCTCTTTACTAGCCAGCCTTCTTCAATATTAAGTTCTTGTAGTATGGATATATTTGTTCTTTTTTGTGTCCATGATATTTGAAGAACTCTTCTGTAGCATTTACATTTAAAGGCATTTATGTGTTTCTCATCTGTTTTGTTAAGTGTCCAGGTCTCACAGGCATATGTTGCGATGGGAAAGATGCATGCCATTAAAAATTTTTATTTTTGTAGTTCTGTCTGTTCCTCTCCACAGATTCTTTATTTGTTTTACTTTCTGAAGAGGGATAGGTGTCCTCCTTTTAATTTCCCTCATTGTATCTCCATTATTAGTTAGCAGTGATCCAAGATATTCAAAGCTCTCCACTTCTTCCAGTTTTTCCTCATTGATACATATTTCAACTGCCTTGTTAGTTTTGTCAGTTGTCATCAACTTAGTTTTCTTCGCGTTAAGATAAGGACAGACTAGGCCTCGCATTGTGAGGAGATTCATCAGGAGGTTCTGAAATTGAAATTGTACGAAGACGTTTTCCTCGCGGGATCTGGTAGACCTTTTGAACGAGTTCTTAAGTCACAGTTAAGTGTTATCCTTAACCTCACTCCCCCCCCCCCCTTTCCCCTCTTCGTCAATGGCGTCACTGTGATTGTTCCCACCCAGTGCGATGACCCACGGTGTCATCTCCCCCTCCACACATACACCCACGCACACACGGGCACACACACACACATTTCTATGGACCACCTTCCGTATGGGACGATACGTTAGAGTGGGTTTGTTTTTTTTTATCTTTTTTGTATGGCGATGAGGATGCTGTCCGATTAGACAATCTGCGACCCATAGATGATATGCTAGCGCCAGGGTTAGTGAACCATAGCTGGCCAAAAGGACCCTGTCCCACCTTTCCGCTGGCACCTCCAGTAAAGGGCATAGCCTGGATAACGGGGCAGGGATCGCCATAGTCCCCATGGTGGTGGAGTCTTCTAAAGAAGCATTGCACACCCCCCCTGCTTTTTAAGTGTACTCCAGGACCGAAAAAAGTAGCTGCCGTAACCCGCTTCCACTCCGATACGATAATGTACCTCAACACCTCCACAGCATCGGCTGCAAAGAATACCAGCTCGCAGTTACAGGGAGATAGCACAAGACAAGTCTCATCTTGTACTAATGTTACTTGTAAATCGTATTATCCAAATTGCAATGAACTCAGATTGCTTTAATATGTTATTCTTTATTAAATTATGTGAATATTAACTGCAAAACTGTTTTGTAAATAACTTTCTACATTGAATTTACAACATTATTAGTTACAACGTTATTAGTTACAGCATTATTACGAGACCTCTGCGAAAGATGGAAATCTTTCTAGAATTTCCGGTAGTTACAACCTTATTAGTAGATGAGGGGAAGACTGTTTTATCTGTCGCCTTCTTTTCCTTTAATTATCACATCACTCTAAACAAAACAAAACAAAAAAAGCAGCTGATGTAGATTCACAAATATTAATTTGCCATATTGCTGTAGCTAAATCATCAGAAAAGTTAACACGGCAACCTATAACGATAAAACCAGCAGAGACGAAAGCAACAGCACGTGCAGCCGAAACATAGTGGCAACAATTTTTATAGAGAGCTCATTTCGGTGTCATCACCCTCTGATGGTGTCACCAGATGCAAGTCCACGCCTCTCGCACCTCCTTCTTCCCACCCCCACCACAGTGACGCCTCTGCTCTGCACTTCGTATGCACATCATTGCGCTAGTGTCACTGAATTTCCTGCACCAATCCCTCACAGGACTGTTACTCATAGCATTTATCGTCGTATACTCGACACAACCGACGATGGATCTCAAACAGGGCTGTTTCCTTCTGTTTGCAGAAAACGAATCACCCCACGGACTTCACAGCTAACAATTGCAGGGTCAATGTTTACTTGGCCGCTACTCGAGCACAACTGAACAAAATAGACCGTAGGTTGGCCTTTAGCGAGATAACAATTTACTGGCTGCTACGGGAAATGCGTCCTTTCGCTTTGGGAACTGGGTTGATTTTGGAATTCACCATTATTATACTCATCTCTCTTCATTCCTTTTTTTTTTCTTTTTTTTTTTAAAAAAAAATCATATTTTTCATGTAGTTACTAAAATGCTGCGTTTCCAGTCCAACAGTCGTGGGCAAAACACGAAAGAAATATGAAAGTTACAAATCTCCTTCTTAACAAAGCAACTTGTAAAAAAAAAAATGAGTATTCTTTTATCTAAAATTGAGATGAATATCGTTGTTTTAAAAATGATTCCTCTTTTAACTTCATTCAAGTCGTCCGTCTTTCGCTAAAATCCGGTGCTACATTGGTAACTAGTCTTTAAACACTTTAATGTCGTCTCCTCATTTTCTAGAGATTAAAAGTTGTCCGCTGGATAACACATTTATTTAGAATTCAGTATATCTATCAAATGGGGGAAGAAAGGGACTCTAGACATTGGTGTAGGGCTTATACAGAGAATCGCTTCACAATGATTGGCTGAATAGAGTAATAAGCATTCACAATACTCGGGCGTCATATTCCTTCAGTACTTTAAAGCATGGTTTAACTCCAAAGACTGTTCATGTCTTTACTGAATAAGTCTTTGGAGTTAATTTCTTCTGGATCTTTGTCCAGTTCTTATAGTTAATTTCTTCTGGATCTTTGTCCAGTTCTTCTAGTTAATTTCTTCTGTTCCTTGTCCAATTCTTCTAGTTAATTTCTTCTCGCTCTTTGTCCAATTCTTCTAGTTAATTTATTCTCGTTCTTTGTCCAATTCTTCTAGTTAATTTTTTCTCGCTCTTTGTCCAATTCTTCTAGTTAATTTATTCTCGTTCTTTGTCCAATTCTTCTAGTTAATTTCTTCTCGCTCTTTGTCCAATTCTTCTAGTTAATTTACTCTCGCTCTTTGTCCAATTCTTCTAGTTAATTTCTTCTGCTCTTTGTTCAGTTCTTCTAGTTAATTTATTCTCGCTCTTCGTCCAATTCTTCTAGTTAATTTATTCTCGCTCTTTGTCCAGTTCTTCTTCAAGCTTCTCTGTTTTTTTTTTTTTTACTTCTGTCTTGAAGAGGGATTTCCTTTCACTCTCTGAATGTGTTCTTAGTCTAGCTCCCTCCCTCCTCCTCCTCCTCCTTCTCTCTCTCTCTCTCTCTCTCTCTCTCTTGATTACACGACTGGTGTAATTAATTCCTGGTTTATGGGTACTAGTTAGGTTTCTTATCCACGCTAGTTATTAGGACTAGGAGCCAAAACACACACACACACACACACACACACACACATACACACACACACACACAGTCTTCATCGACTTTATCTTCTAGAGCCAGTTAAGCGCTTGTATCATCCCCCCACTCATTCTTAGGTCTCCGATCATTACAGTCGTACAGAGCTGATATCAAATGTGCACATATTGGTTGTCCTGTATGCTTTTGTTATCTAACTCTTTCCAATGAATGATGTTATTTATCGCGACCTATGAAGATACTGAAGTGATGTTCTGTTTGCACGTGTTGATTGTTGTATACGTTCATCATCTCAGACTCTGCCCTCTGTACGCTCATCATCTCAGACTCTGCCCTCTGTACTCTCATAATCTCAGACTCTGCCTTCTGTACGCTCATCATCTCAGACTCTGCCCTCTGTACGCTCATAATCTCAGACTCTGCCTTCTGTACGCTCATAATCTCAGACTCTGCCCTCTGTACGCTCATCATCTCAGACTCTGCCCTCTGTACGCTCATAATCTCAGACTCTGCCCTCTGTACGCTCATCATCTCAGCCTCTGCCCTCTGTACGCTCATCATCTCAGACTCTGCCCTCTGTACGCTCATCATCTCAGACTCTGCCCTCTGTACGCTCATAATCTCAGACTCTGCCTTCTGTACGTTCATCATCTCAGACTCTGCCCTCTGTACGCTCATAATCTCAGACTCTGCCTTCTGTACGTTCATCATCTCAGACTCTGCCCTCTGTACGCTCATAATCTCATACTAAATTCTATACGTTCATAACCTCAGAATGGCTTCTATGGTTCATCATCTCAGATTGCCTTTTATACGTTCACTATCACATATTGCCTACTATACGTTCATCATCTCAAATTTCTATACGTTCATCATCTCAGAGCTCTTCCCAGCGAGCAACGGTATTTAGTCCTACCTATAAAACTAGAAGGTAAAACCATATTTCGTGTACTACGGCTAAAAAACACTAAACACGTGTTTTGCCCATACACTGTACTGTACTGTGTTAGTACGTGTGTGTGTGTGTGTGTGCGCGCGCGCAGCTAACTGACTTCAAGTACTGAAATGAATATTATTCATTCACTGTTACAAACGTCACTAATTACAGAGCAGACATTTGACTGGATTGCTACACTAGTGGCACAACAGACGTTACACTGTTATATACCATGTAACAAGAACAAAAACCCAGGACAAGAAACCACTAAAAATCCGTACACGAACATGACCAGTTACATGTAATCAATTCACTCAACACCACAGTTGACACTCATCATGAATCCAATTATTACAGGATTCAACAGTTACAAAAATCAACAAAAGTTTAATGATGAATTCCCATTTGTTAAATGCGTGTTGTAAATGGATGTGGTATGTAAACTAATGGAAACAGTTACAATGAGAATAGAAAAACTGTCCGGGCGATTAACATCGCCATGGGACCCTCACACTAGCATGCAATATCAAAAACATACCAACCTCATATACACTGAAAAACTCCAAACAGAACCCTCCAACCAAGAAACACATTTTGTCCTAAAATGGACAATCAACCTTGCAACACTACATACTAAACTTTACAACCTTTTTGTCCTAAAAAAAGGACAATCACTTGCCAAAACTACATTCTAACTCAACCAAACATTTGTCTAAAAAGGGCAACCAACAAAAACAAAACAAAAAAAAACTGCACCACGAATCCACACTCCTATCAAACATCCTTCCAGAGGAAAACTCACAAACGACCTCTCTCTACAACATTTCGAACATAACTGAACACATTCATACATCCCGTCATCTTGATATCCTATGACAACCGGAACACGGAGATAACTCTTTCCGTGCTTGGCTAAACAGGTGAGTTATGGTTTATAACTTTTTGACCACAACATCAGGATTTCTCACACACAAACATAAAAAAAAAAAAAAAACTGTAAAAGGATAACATTCTGTTACAAATGCACGAATTAAAAAAAAAAAACGTGATTATGATTATCTGCAAATTTTTCAAAATGAGAAACAGTGCGTTGTTTGGTTAGGATTCGAAGAAAAAAAAAGGGTGGATAAAGCAGTTTAGGAATGAAAGAAAGAAAAAATGACAAGAGAGTCACCTGCGACTCGAACCACGATCATGTGCCATGCCGCAAGTTTATTCACTTCCATGTAATATTCATTGATGTTTCTTGTTACCGGACTCCCTTCGCTTTCCAGTGCCACCTGGTGAGTCAGTTCAGGTATTGCTCTAATGACCATCTTCTGCTTCATTTCTCCTTGACATTTGCAGTGATACTCAGATTCTCTGACTTCTGTCTTCTCATGTTACATTCCGAGCTTTTAGACTTTTCTGTATTTCTTCGTCCTGTATATATATATATATATATATATATATATATATATATATATATATATATATATATATATATACACACGTATATATTAATGAATACGGCGAATCTTTGCGCTCGTTTGATGAATAAAGCGGTTTCTATCTTTATTAAAAACAATCCAAGAATTTTGTTTATCGTTTCGTTATGAATCTAAACATGAAATTGATAGATAATATAAAAATATATCAGAATCGAATGTGCATATAATGCAAGGGTTCAGAAACAGGTGATAGAGAGAAAAAAAAAAGAAAGCAAATAAACACAATCCTCAAACACGTCCCAGACATGTAAAACAGACTTTAAGTCTCGAATTGTCCTCATCAAGAGAAGAGAACCACGAGGCTGTGTCCCATTTGGCATTCAGTGACCCATAGCTCATGTCCCAGTTGGTGAACCCAGGTCGACAAAGACCTTCTTGGAGTTCTCCGTTGGTATCCGCAATAACAAGCCTAGCCTGGCTAGCGTGGCAGGGACCGCCATAGTCTCCCATAGCGGCAGTGTTTGGTAAAGAAGCACATCACACCCGTTGCTTTTGTAGCTTCACTCAGGGATATATCGTCATCATCATCATCATCATCATCAGGTGCTGTGCCGATTGGCGTTGGCTATTATGCTTCTCCAGGGTATACGATCCTTCATGCAGGCCATCAGCTCAGTTGGTGATCTCCTCTCACACCATCCCGTCAGACTGTCCAGTATCATTTCTCTTGGTCTTCCTCCTGATCTTCTTCCTTCTATTTTTCATGTTGTTATAATATTTTCAATGCCCCCTGTCCTATGAAAGTACATTGTCTCTCTCTTATCTTCTTCTTCTTCTTCGTTCACTTCTACCACCAAAAACCGCACTGTGAACCTACTGAATTCACGCCTGTGGTCCTCGTTAGGTCCCGTGGTCCCCTGTGTGGTCCAAAATAGACCACACGAGATCCACGAGAGGACCACAAGGGGTTCAGAGTATCACAGTGCTTTAGCCTGTATTCTTGGTGGGTCTCGGAAGCGGGATTGCGTGACACCGTGGTTTTCATTGCACCAGTTTAGGGTTGGACTTTCTCACCGGAAGACCTCGACGTGTTTAGGATATCAGTGCATCCCCGCTGGGTGAGATTCGGTAGCCCACCCAGGCCAGAGTTGGACTTTCTCACCGGAAAACCTCGACATGTTTTGAGATACCCGTGTATCACCGCCGGGTGAGAGGTGGTTGCCCATCCAGTCCAGGGTTGGACTTTCTCACCGGAAAACCTCAGCGTGATTAGGATACGCAAACATCCCCGCCGGGTGAGAGGTGGTTGCCTATCTAGACTTCCCTGGTCCAGTGTCTCCGACTTCAGCATTTTGCGGTCATGGCCGCTACCCTTCCTAGTTGTGACCAGGATGGAGCTTTTGTCCAGGAGGACGAATCCTCGCCACTAGTGACTTCTACCCCTGGGTTGAGCCGGTTTAGGCATTATCCCAGTATGGATGTGTTTGGGACGGGACCGACCTCTAGGGCAGAGGTATTGTGACATGCATAGCCTTCAAGATTCACCCCTGGTATGAGCCAGTTTAGGCATATTTCACCAGTATGGGTGTTTATCAGGCGTTACCGACCTCTACAGCGGAGGTGGCATGACATGTCTAGCCATCAAGTTCCACCCCTGGCGTGTGCCGGTTTAGGCATATTTCACCAGTGTAGGTGTATTTCGGACGTGGCCGGCCTCTAGAGCAGAGGTGCCGAGGTATAGCTCTCGTAGCGATACTACTGGACATACCAGGTTAAACTTCACTTTCCACCACCTTTTCCCATCGGCTCCGCACAGCAACCTTTATTTCTTTTCCGCATTTACTTCCTTAACCGGGAGGAGCTTCACTCCACGCGCGGCATTTGAAGAGTCTCGCCAGCAGTGTCTTAACTTCTGGGACAAGCCGGTTCATGCATTTCACCCGATATGACTGCACTCAGGATGTGGCCGACCTCCAGACCAGAGGTGCCGTGATTTGACTGTTTGCTTCGCTTTATCCTTTCTACCACCTTTTCCGCAGTGATGCTGGGCGGCAACCTCATTTGCAGCTGAAGATCTCGCCAATAGCGGCAGATGAGCTACCAAACGTGCCACTCATCTACCCTAAGTAACTGGTTTTCAGGCGCCAGATATTCGCCCTCGCCCCTTCTCCTGTCAGTTTAAACAGTTCTGCCACGGGAAGGCCAAGAGCTTGACTTGACTGCCAGAGGCTGTTTGTGGCGCGTTTGCAGTCCTTAGAACCTCTCTCTCTTATTTTTTTGACAAGATTTTTTTGTCTCTCCAGCTCTTCTCCTACATTCTTCATTAGTTATTTTTGCTGTCCAGGGGATTCGCAACATTCTTCTAATAAACCACATTTCTGCTGCTTCCAATGATTTTTGTGCAGACTTGCCTATTGTCCATGATTCACTTCCATATAACAAGATAGGTTCAATATCGCATTTTAGGACTCGTTTTCTAACATTCATTGATAAGGATGCTTTGGCTAATATATTTCTCATTCTCTGAAATGCAGTCTTTGCTTGGCCTATTCTGTTCCTAATTTCTGTTGTGCATTTCCCATCTGAAGTTATTACTGCTCCAAAGTATTTGAATTTCTGCACCTGCTTTAGAATAGTTCCATTTAATTTTATACTGCATGTTGGTGGATTCTGTTTCTTAGATATAACCATAGTCTCTGTCTTTTTGATGTTCAAAGTAAGGCCTTTCTGTTCACTTTCTTTGGCGACTTTATCCAAGAGATTTTGCAGGTCATGTTGGTTCTCAACTATCAGTACTGTGTCGTCAGCATACCGAAGGTTGTTGTATCTTCCAATTTTTATGCCTGGTTCTGTGATGATCGTTCTTATAATATTCTCGCTGTACAGAGAAATAAGGTCTGGAGATAGTACACATCCTTGTTGCACCCCTTGTTTTATAGGTTGATATTTTCCAATTTTATTTTCAACTCGAATTGCTGCTTCTTGCTGCCAGTATAGATGTTTTACAATCCTCAGGTCTTTGCCGTCTATATTGACGTCTTCAAGCATTTTAATAATTTCATTATGTTTCATCTTGTCGAATGCCTTGGTGTAATCAATGAAGCATAAGTAGAGATCTTTCTATACTTCTAAAGCTCTTTCTGTTAGTGTTCGTAAAGCATAAATGGCAGTGTGTGCTCCCTTTCCTTCAACAAATCCAAACTGTTCATCTGCTGTTTCCATTTTTATCTTTTTCCTTGTTCTTCTCATAATAATTCTCAGAGATAGTTTTGTTATGTGACATGAGAGGGTGATAGTCCTGTGGTCCTCACATTCCTTTGCACCTGGTTTATTTGGTAGTGCTATAAACGTGGATTTAAGCAAGTCACTGGGCATATAACCACTGTTGTAAATGTCATTCAGTAATGTGGTTATTATTCTTATTCCTATCTCCTCTAGCGCCTCTATTTCTTCTACTGTTATATTATCAGACCCAGTCGCTTTTCCTTTCTTCACGAATATATATATATATATATATATATCATATATATATATATATATATATATATATATATATATATATATATATATATATATATATCAGATGTGACCTATTCTGAAACCAACAAGATGCTGTGTCTCAACATCTTCAACATATCGGCTGCAAAGAACACCAGACAGCAGAGAAAGAAGAAGAAGAAGTAGAAGGACGAAGAAGAAATTCAGTATTCTAATTTTTTTTCTTATTTCTCCATTTTTATTATTTGGGAGGAGGTATGAGGGAAAGTATCAAATAATAAGTGACGAGATGAAAAGAACGGGGATACACATTTTGGGAATCTGCGAACATCGATGGAAAGGATCAGGACACTTTAAGAGCGAGAATGATAATATCTTTATATACTCTGGTGGAGAAGTAGGAGGAAAGAATGGAGTGGCTTTTTATTTGGACAAATCAACATCAAAAGCATTACTATGCTACAATCCAGTAAGTGATAGAATCCTCACAATCAGACTTAAGGGCATTCCTAGAAATGTAACAATCATCCAGATATATGCACCTACATCAGCAGCAGAAGAAGAGGAAGTAGAAGACTTTTATAAAACACTGCAAACGACAATAGACCAGGCACGGAAAAATGATATTGTATTAATAATGGGGGATTTTAATGCAAAGGTTGGTACAGAAAGAGCAGAAGATGAAGGACATGTTGTAGGGAAATTTAGCATAGGACATAGAAATGAGGCAGGTGACAATCTAATGGCGTCTTGCATGGAAAATGAGGTAATGATCACTAACATACCTTTTTAAACAACATCCAAGAAGACTTTACACATGGACATCACCTGATGGGAAAACCAAGAATCAAATAGATTACATTTTACTGCAAAGAAGGTGGAGGTCAAGTATAACATCAGCAAAAACTTTACCAGGTGCTGATTGTGACACAGATCAAGAGTTATTAATAGCAGACATTCTGATAAAGATAAAAAAGACAGTTACGGGATCAAGACCAATCCGCTTTAATCTTTCAAAAATACCAGAACAATACGGTATAGAAGTGAAGAACCGTTTCGAAATCCTGATGGCTGTAACAAAAGAGATGACACCAGATGAATTGGCTACGCAGGCCAAAGATATCTTAATAACAACAGCTAAAGACATGGTTCCAGTAAAGAAAACACAAAAGAATGGATGGATTACAGTAGGTACATTAGAACTGATAAAACAACGTAGAGAAATGAAGACGCAATGGAAAGTGACAAACAACAACAAAAAGGAATATAAAACTTTAACAAAAGAAGTACGAAGAAACATAAGAAAAGACACCAAAAAAAACAATACATACAAGATTGTTGTGAAAGAATAGAAAAACATCAGAAATGTGGAAGAAATAGTGAAATGTTTAAAGAAATGAAGACATTGACGAGAAATGACACACCTAAGATAAATGTAATTTGTGATGAGATGGGGAATACCTTGACAGAGACAGAGGAAATTCTGGAAAAATGGAAGGAATATTGCAAAGGAATGTATGAAACAACCGACTGTGGAAACAGAAATCAACAGTGTGAATTATTACTGTAGGAGAAAGAACCCGAACCGACAATAGAAGAAGTTTTATGGGCAATAAAGAATCTGAAAAATGGTAAATCACCAGGATGTGATAACAGCTGAGTTTATTAAAGTAAGAGGAAAGGAATGTGCAACAATCTATCATGCACTATGTAAAAAGATATGGTATTCAGGTATTTGGCCAAAAGAATGGAAAAGAACTATATTCATACCACTGCTAAAAAAGGTAACCTGAAATTAAGCACAAACTACAGAACTGTTGCCCTGATTAGTCATGTCACTAAAATTGTTTTAAAAATCATAATGGGTAGACTTCGAAAGAAAATAGAAGAAGAAGTCGATATGGTCCAAGCTGGTTTCAGGCAAGGAAGAGGATCAAGAGATCATATATTCAATATAAGATTAATAATAGAGAAATGCAGAGAGTTTAATGTGAATCTATATTTATCCTTTATAGACTACTCAAAGGCATTTGATTGTATACAACACCAGAAACTTTGGGAAATAATGGAAAAAAATGGGATTTCCAACACATTTGATACAATTAACATTACTGCTGTATCTAGACCAATAAGCAGCAGTAAAAATAAACGGTGAAACAACAACTTGGTTTGGTATAAAACAAGGGGTCCGTCAGGGGTGCATGCTGTCGCCTTACTTATTTAACTTATATACTGAAAATATAATGAGGTATGTTAGAGAAGATGTAGACAAAGAATATTACAATGCCATAACAATTAGAGGTTATGAAATACCAGAGATTAGATATGCTGATGACACAGTGTTACTGTCCACAACACAAAAAGGAATGGAAAAACTAATTATGTCAGTCCGTAAGAACAGCTTCTTCATCTTCTTCTTCTTCTTCGTTCACTTCTATCACCAAAAACCGCACTGTGAACCTACTGAATTCACGCCTGTGGTCCTCGTTATGTCCCGTGGTCCCCTGTGTGGTCCAAAATAGACCACACGAGATCCACGAGAGGACCACAAGGGGTTCAGAGTATCACAGTGCTTTAGCCTGTATTCTTGGTGGGTCTCGGAAGCGGGATTGCGTGACACCGTGGTTTTCATCGCACCAGTTTAGTCTATGGTTGGACTTTCTCACCGGAAGACCTCGACGTGTTTAGGATATCAGTGCATCCCCGCAGGGTGAGAGGCGGTAGCCCACCCAGGCCAGAGTTGGACTTTCTCACCGGAAAACCTCGACGTGTTTTGAGATACCCGTGTATCACCGCCGGGTGAGAGGTGGTTGCCCATCCAGTCCAGGGTTGGACTTTCTCACCGGAAAACCTCAGCGTGATTAGGATACGCAAACATCCCCGCCGGGTGAGAGGTGGTTGCCTATCTAGACTTCCCTGGTCCAGTGTCTCCGACTTCAGCATTTTGTGGTCGTGGCTGCTACCCTTCCTAGTTGTGACCAGGATGGAGCTTTTGTCTAGGAGGACGAATCCTCGCCACTAGTGACTTCTACCCCTGGGTTGAGCCGGTTTAGGCATTATCCCAGTATGAGCGTGTTTGGGACGAGACCGACCTCTAGGGCAGAGGTACTGTGACATGCATAGCCTTCAAGATTCACCCCTGGTATGAGCCGGTTTAGGCAAAATTCACCAGTATGGGTGTTTATCAGGCGTTACCGACCTCTACAGCGGAGGTGGCATGACATGTCTAGCCATCAAGTTCCACCCCTGGTGTGTGCCGGTTTAGGCATATTTCACCAGTGTAGGTGTATTTCGGACGTGGCCGGCCTCTAGAGCAGAGGTGCCGTGGTATGGCTCTCGTAGCGATACTACTGGACATACCGGTTAAACTTCACTTTCCACCACCTTTTCCCATCGGCGCCGCACAGCAACCTTTATTTCTTTTCCGCATTTACTTCCTTAACCGGGAGGAGCTTCACTCCACGCACGGCATTTGAAGAGTCTCGCCAGCAGTGTCTGGGACAAGCCGGTTCATGCATTTCACCCGATATGACTGGATTCGGGACGTGGCCGACCTCCAGACCAGAGGTGCCGTGATTTGACTGTTTGCTTCGCTTTATCCTTTCTACCACCTTTTCCGCAGTGATGCTGGGCAGCAACCTCATTTGCAAATTTCTTCACTGGCCGGGAGGAGCACCGCTCCACGCACGGCAGCTGAAGATCTCGCCAACAGCGGCAGATGAGCTACCAAACGTGCCACTCATCTACCCCAAGTAACTGGTTTTCAGGCGCCAGATATTCGCCCTCGCCCCTTCTCCTGTCAGTTTAAACAGTTCTGCCACGGGAAGGCCAGGAGCTTGACTTGACTGCCAGAGGCTGTTTGTGGCGCGTTTGCAGTCCTTAGAACCGTAAGAACAGCGAAGAGCAAAACCTCTATCTTAATGCAAAGAAAACTAAATTGATGACAACTGACAAAACGAACAAGGCAGCTGAAATATGTATCTATGAGGAAAAACTGGAAGAAGTGGAGAGTTTTGAATATCTTGGATAACTACTAACTAATAATGGAGATACAGTGAGGGAAATTAAAAGGAGGACATTTATCGCTCTTCAGAAAGTAAAACAACTAAAGAATCTGTGGAGAGGAGCAGACAGAACCACAAAAAATAAGATTTTAAAAGGGCATGCATCTTTCCCATTGCAACATATGCCTGTGAGACCTGGACACTTAACAAAACAGCTGAGAAACACATAAATGCCTTTGAATGTAAATGCTACAGAAGAGTTCTTCAAATATCGTGGACACAAAAAATAACAAATATATCTATACTACAAGAACTTAATATTGAAGAAGGCTGGGTAGTAAAGAGGATTAAAGAGAGAAAACTTAAATATTTTGGTCACATTAAAAATGTCATGATAATCTAGAGAAGACCGTCTTGGAAAGGTACATAATGCGAAAATGAAAGAGAGGAAGACAAAGGCGAAGACAGCTGCAAGACATCGTTTATAATCTGCAGATGGATGCATCAGCAGCAGGCCATCTTGCTTACAACCGAAAGGCCTACAGGAGATCTGTTAGGGAGGCAAAGTTCCGCAAGGGACATGCAAATGACCGACTGGTTTTATAGTAGATTCAGTCTTCTGTTTAGAAGAAGCCATCATCATCAACATCATCATCATCGTCATCATCATGATGTGCTGTGCCGACTGGCGTTGGCTATTATGCTTCTCCAGATTACATGATCCTTCATGCAGGCCGTTAGCTCAGTTGGTGATCTCCTCTCACACCATCCCGTCAGACTGTCCAGTATCATTTCTCTTGGTCTTCCTCTTGATCTTCTTCCTTCTATTTTTCATGTTATAATATTTTCAATGCTCCCTCTTCTCATTGCATGTCCTATGAAAGTACATTGTCTCTCTCTTATCTTTTTGACAAGATTTTTTGTCTCTCCAGCTCTTCTCATACAGTCTTCAATGGAAGAAGTCACAATATCAAAATGTGTTATATATTTTTTTCTTGTCATAGATTCAGTGTTAATTTAGAAATACGTTCATTTTTTTCTTAGCACAGATTTAGTGTTAGCTTAGAAATATGTTAATTTCTCTGTCATAGATTGGGTGTTATTTTTAGAAATATATATTTTAAACACAGTGTTATATTTAGAAATATATATTTTAAACACAGTGTTATTTTTAGAAATATATATTTTAAACACAGTGTTATATTTAGAAATATGTTTTGTTTTTGTTTTTTAAATCATAGATTCAGTGTTATGTTCAGAAATAACCAGCATTACGTTAAGAAATATTTTAATTTTTTGTTAAATGTTATCATAGATTCAGTGTTACGTTTAGAAAAAAGACGCAATATCAGAATATCAATTTTACCGGTAAATATAACTGAAGCATTTTCAGTTTGCCAAAGTAATCTTTTAGAAATTGATTTTTCTCCATTCTAAGCTGTTCTGCTCAATCCATGAAGTGGTCGAGCAAGACACGAGGGAACTTTCTAATTAGAGAAAGAGCTTACTCACTGTGTCAGGCTCGGTAAAATGGCGTCACCAACAAATCCGCTCACCAACAGTTAATGAACACGATTACAGTCAGGCCGAACCTATCTTCCAACTTAGAACCGAAACGCGCACACTCACACACAAAAAAGCAGGCACCAGAAATAAGATGTTAACTGGTGAGCAGGCAAGAACTGAAGTAGTCCACCTGTGACAAAGCTTGGTTTACTGTCTGCGTCTTGTACAACCTTCCTCTCAAAGTCCTGCAGCGTGTATATAAGAACACTTTTTAACAGGAAACATGTCCGTTCTCTTCCAAGAATGTGACATCACTACGACTTGCACAAAGAGGTCTGAATTAACAGTTGATACCGGAGACGTGCAGGGACGCGAACTGCACGTGGGTCGGTGCTGGGGGAATGATCTTACCTTTTGAGGGGTGGGTCGGAATCTTATGACCAGAATGTGATTATTATTATTATCCTACACTCCCCTCCAACCGCCCCCCCCCCCCCCACATGAAGAAAAGCTGAAATCACTGCTAGGTCAGGCAACGTCCACGTCATACACTTTAGAGAAGAATACGATTCACTTCAGAGAACTATACGTAATACACTTCGGAGAATTATACGTCTTACACTTTAGAAAATTATACGTTATACTCTTTGGAGAAGTCAATCAAGTGCCGTGTCGTGTGGCGTAGGCGATCATTTCTCTCCGGAATTCCCTGTCTCTAGACTTGATTATGACATCCGCCGGTGATGTTCTTCCTAGCCACACTAACAGCCCACCCAGTAACGTCTATCTGTGTCTTCCTCTGTCTCTTCTTCCCTCAATTTTTCCAGTTGCCACAGTGTGTTCCAATTTTCCTCTTCTCAGAAAATGCCCTACAAATCTCGCTTGTCTGCCTCTGATCTTTGCTGTAATATGCCTTTTAACTCCAGCCTCTCATAAGACTTCTTCATTGGTTTTCTTAGCTGTCCATGGTACTTTCAACGTCCTTCTTATGAACCATATTTCCATGGCCTCCATTTCTCGCTGTACTCTCTTATTCATGGACAATGCTTCACATCCATAAAACAAAATTGGCTCAATGTAACATTTAAGTATTCGGAATCTTGTTTTCATTGATATGGATCTATTGCACACGATGTTTATCATTTTCTGGAATGCTGACTTGGCCTGAGCACGCCTGCTGTTTATTTCATTGTGACATTTCCCATCAGTTGTTATAATTGTTCCTAAGTACTTGAATCTATCAATTTGTTTCAGTTCTGTGCCATAGATGGTAATGCTATAATTTGGTGGTATTCTTTTCTTTGAGATGACCATTACTTAAGTCTTCTTTTCATTCAGGCTGAGACCTTTACTTTTACATTCACGAACCACGATGTCCAGAAGAGCCTGTAGCTCCCCTTCAGTTGTAACAATCAAAACTGTGTCGTCTGCTTATCTTAAGTTGTTAAGGTTGTACCCGCCAATTGATATTCATGACAAGCTATCTATATTTCTCATTATGTTTTCGCTGTACAAGGAGAAGAGGTCAGGAGATAGAACACATCCTTGTCTCACTCTCAATTTTATGTCTTGGAATGCTCCTATTTGGTTCTCGACCTTCATTGCTGCTGATTGCTGCCAGTATATGTTTTTGATGAGTTCCAGATCTCTCCCATCTATGTTGATCTCTTCCAGCATTCTTATAATTTCTGTGTGTCTCACTTTATCGAATGCTTTACAGTAGTCTATGAAGCATAAGTATAGATCCATCTTTACTTCTGTTGATCTTTCCATCAAAGTTCTTTAGAGAAGTATCCATCACATAATTTAGAGAGCTGTACCTATTACACTTTAAAGAACTATACGTCATACACTTTAGAGAATTACACTTAACAGAACTATATGTCATACGCTTTAGATAAATATACGTTATAAATTTTCAGAACTATAAGTTATACTCTTTATAGAACTATATGTCATACACTTTACAGAACTATACGTCACACATTTTAGAGAACCGAACGTCATACACTTTAGAGAATTGTACATCACAGGTGAATTCATATTTGGTTGACATCATTTTGGAAGAAAGTTCAAAACATATTCCAAGAGAGTCGAACCCGCGAGTAGTTTCTCTAACGACGATCACAAAAAGAGCCTGCAATACTTTCCCTTCACACACTAGGACCATCTAGATGTACTCTCTCTCTCTCTCTCTCTCTCTCTCTCTCTCTTCACAAGTTACAGTACAAGATGGCCCGCCCCCCCCCACCCCACCCCCATTCAGGTGTGAATGCTTATGACTTAAGAGTAATTCAGTGTAATACTGCTTAAAAAAACTAACTAAATCTTAAGTAGCATGGTTCATAATGTTTATTTAAATATAAAAGGACAAATCACTGTCTGTAATACACGCCAGAGGCAAGCATTGCAACCATGCATAACGCGTTTCAAAATATGTATTGAAAAATCTCTTTTCCTTCGTTGTAATTTGTTAGAGAGAGAGAGAGAGAGAGAGAGAGAGAGAGAGAGAGCAGGATCCCATGCCATCTATTCCCGTGGAGAAGGTCCCTTGTTAAACGTTGCACGCGGGTGTGTCACGAAAACCAGGGATGAAAATGAAGATAATTAATATGATCGATAGCAAGTGACGCTATTTACGAGACTGCCTATCAAACTCCCCAAAGAAAATCGGATTGTCGGCTTTTCTCCGTCCACCTGCAAGCCGATTTGCTGCCTTTCTACTCCGTGCCGGAGAGCCATGAATCTGCTTGAGGTCGTCTGCTGCTTTTGTCGTAACGAGTCGTCCATTTTGTTTTTCTTCTTTTTCTTCGTCTTTTTGTCTCTTGTGTGGCCAGCTGGCATCAGGTGAGAGGCCATTTCTGTGATCGACCACACGAAAAATGTGCTAACGTCCAAAAATTACTGAAAAGGCTTTGTCAGAAAGACCAGAAGAAACCGGAGAAAAGGCAAAATTTAGAAAAAAAAAAAGTAACCGACGTTTTCGCTGTACGGGATAGTTAATCTTTTCTTTGAACAGAAAGAAACAATATTTATTTTATTATCTGACAGAAAAATGTCTTTCCATACATGACCTTTATTCGCTGAAATCTCTTTTTTTTTTGTATATTGATTGGATGAAGCGTGCATTTTCAACAAATATTGAATGACTTGCCTCCTTCGTTGGCAACCCGTCGGAGAACAGGCTGCAACAAACACGGTCAGGGGAAGAATCTGGCGCTGTCAACTTTTGTTTTTTGTCGTTGCATGTTTGTCTTCTCTGCTCATTCTTTGTCGGTGTTCAGTTCTCCTGTCTGCATATTGTTCTTTTGTTGTTTATTTTTTGTTCTCTTATAATTGTTGTCTTCTTTTATTTTCTAAATTTTGCTATTGAGAAAACTTTCTTTCTTTCTTTCTTTCGTATATTTCTTTTTTCTTTTTTTTTTTAGTTCTCTCCAGTCTTTTGGACCCGGTTTCTCTCGCTAGTTCTTGTGTTCTTGTATGTAATCCAAAAGTCATAAAGTTGAATGTTTTTACGCTGTCTTCTTCTTCTTCTTCTTCTTCTTCTTCTTCTTCCCTGGAACTGCGAGCAAGTGCTCTTTTGCAACAGATACGGTGAGGATGTTTGGGCATACCATGATGTCGGACTGGGAGTTGGTTACGGCTGCTATTTTTCAGTCCCTGGGTAAAGCTAAAAAGCAGGTAATGTGCATATACTTCTTTAGCAGATTCCATCACCATGGGTTGGTGGGGGGGGGGGGAGGGGGAAGCTATGGCGGTCCCTGCTCCGCCAGCCAGGATAGACCTGTTACTGGGACCACCAACAGAAAGGTTGGTGCATGATCTTGCCTGGGTATGGTTTGCCTACCTTGAGGCCAGCATATCATCTACGTAGAAGAAACGTGTAATTTGTAGATAAAAGCCAATGATAGGAAGAACGAGTTAGCACCAAAATGGATTTTGAAAACAAAAACTATCGAGGGAACACAGGACGTAAACTGTTAGGTTCCGGTGGTAAACTTGTATGTAAAGTACAAAGATGAACTTTCACAATTAAAAGCATGGCTGTTTTCTTAATTAGGCATGAAATTTCTCGTGTACTGTAGTTTATTTACTGTTATCTTTTGTAACAATTTAGGCTGTTCGATCTTTAGCTAATGTTACCCTCAGACACAAGCACATTTAGACCACCCTTGCTACTTTGTTCCACTTTTCCCCCCGTCTTCGGCGCTTTCACCAGAAAACTTAAGCGGATCATGGCCTCCTAACAAATCTACCTGTCGTGCAGTCCTACAGTTTTGGAGGTGCGCATGCGTGCGTTATGTTGGGGGGGGGGGGGGGGAAAGGGGGAGGGAGCAGAGGTCACTTTTCTCTCCGTGTGATTTGTGATGACACGTTAACGTGCACGTGCTGGCTGGAGGGCTGTGATAGGCACGGGTCACGCGCTCCCTACGTAACAAGGGTCAGTAATTGCGGATGAGCGCTGGTCCAAGTCCCGTTTGTTAAGCTTTATCTTGTATTGTATACGACCTGCAGTCCTTGTCACAGAAGGCCTCTCCGGTCGGTTAGACAGCGTTCACAATCTTCCATAATGTTGTGTGTTTGTTTTATGTGTGCCTTTGTGTATAGATAACGATGTTCGTGACAGATACATCCATCAGGAAACAGGGCACAATAATATTGTACCTGCTGAAGGATCCTTTAAAAAAAAAAACAACTCAATATTACAGGCTTATCAATGAGATAGAGGTCAGTATTTCCTTCGGTGTTTCAGCATGGCGATGTATATTTTGCTTAGATTCTCCACGACAGTTTACATAAAGCCATGATGGAGAAGCTGGAATCCTCAGGGAAAAAGAAAGAGGAGAAGACCTAGAAATACTTGGAATAGGGAAATTATGACAGTGCTCATGGACAAGGGATATACACAGAAGGAAGCAGAGAATAAATTCAAGAACAGGGATGACTGGGGAGTGTTTATACGTGAACTGTGCTCCAAAGGGAGTGAAAGGCGATGATGATAATGATGATGACGATGATGATGATTGATGATGATGACGATGATAGATGATGATGACGACGACAACGACGATGATGATGATTGATGATGATGATGATGATAAAGAAGATATCAACCAGTGATGAATCACTTCCCACGAGAAAGCAGTGAAGTCAGGACAGTCTGCTGTGGTGATCTAATAGACATAGTTGTAAATAAAGCCCACGTTGTTATGAAAAAAGCGCTTAACGTGGGAAATGATTTCTTGTAAAGCGAGGCGCACTTGAGCATACTATACGCGGTTGTTGTGACTTCACGGACATTAACAAACATTAACGTGAATATCACTCACGTAAATGTTGGAAGACGACACGTGATTTGAAAACAAAGACTCGAAGTTTACTCCCTGTCCGAATCTGGTGCCTGTGCTGTAAGATCTGCAGCACGACATCAGCTGCTAGAAAGTCTCACGTGATTTTCTTTTAATCTGGGAAGCATTATCTTTAACAGCTTCGTCACAGTTATATATAACGATATCACTAACAGCTCGGTCACAGTTATATATAACGATATCACTAACAGCTTGGTCACAGTTATATATAACGATATCACTAACAGCTTCGTCACAGTTATATATAACGATATCACTAACAGCTTGGTCACAGTTATATATAACGATATCACTAACAGCTTGGTCACAGTTATATATAACGATATCACTAACAGCTTCGTCACAGTTATATATAACGATATCACTAACAGCTTGGTCACAGTTATATATAACGATATCACTAACAGCTTCGTCACAGTTATATATAACGATATCACTAACAGCTTGGTCACAGTTTTATATAACGATATCACTAACAGCTTCGTCACAGTTTTATATAACGATATCATTAACAGCTTCGTCACAGTTTTATATAACGATATGGGAGTGAAGACGCCTGTCCGATGAGGCAATCAGTGACTCATAGCTGATATGATAGCGTCAGGGTTAGCGAACCATAGCTGACAAAGACCCTGTCCCACCTCTCAGTGGTACCCTCAGTAGCCAGGCTAGGCAGGTATCGCCATAGTCCCCATGGTAGTGGAGTCTGCTAAAGAAGCATTGCACACCCCCAGCTGTATTCCGAGACTGAAAAAGTAGCTGCCACAACCCACTCCCCCGATACGATGATGTATCTCAACACCTCTATAGCATCGGCTGCAAAGAACACCAGCTCGCAGTTACAGGGAGTTCGTACAAGTATATAACGATATCACTAACAGCTTGGTCACAGTTATATATAACGATATCACTAACAGCCTGGTCACAGTTATATATAACGATATCACTAACAGCTTGGTCACAGTTATATATAACGATATCACTAACAGCTTGGTCACAGTTATATATAACGATATCACTAACAGCTTGGTCACAGTTATATATAACGATATCACTAACAGACTGGTCACAGTTGTATATAACGATATCACTAACAGCTTGGTCACAGTTATATATAACGATATCACTAACAGCTTGGTCACAGTTATATATAACGATATCACTAACAGACTGGTCACAGTTGTATATAACGAGCCACCAAACGATATTACGCCAATGAAATACTCGCGTCTCAGTCATATCACTTACAGCCTCTACCCAGCAGTGACATGTTTTTTTGCTTTCTCGATGTTTCTCTCTGCACGATTTCTGGACAAAGATGCTGCCCGATTTGACAGTCAGCAACCCATATCTGACATGCCAGGGTCAGGGTTGGTTGACCATAACCGACCAAGACTGCACCATGTCTCCGTTGGTTACCCCCCCCCCCCCAAGGTAACAAGTCTAGTCTGCCTAACAGGGGCAGTGATCGTTATAGTCCTCAAGGTGGTGGACTCTGCTAAAGAAGAACTGCATACGCCCTGTTTTTTTTTTGTTTTTGTTTGTTCCACCAGGGATGTGCAAACAGAGCCGGCGTAAGCCGCTTCCAGGCTGACATGAGGATGTATCTCAAAATCTTCACCTGCAAAGTACACCAGCTCGCAATTTCGGTGAGGGAAAAAATTGATTTTTTTTTTGTTTTTTTTGTTTTTGTGACAGTACTTGGATTTGAATGACCTACTTCTTGCTTATTCCAGAATTACTTAAGTTTCTGTTGTTAAATATTCTTATCATCGATGCTTTCACTGCTAGATTATACCCGAGTTATCATGACGAGTTGTAAGACGGGGGGGGGGGGGGGGGAGTAAGGTAAAAGTAAAGACAGCCCTATTACGCCATTAGGGGGAATACAGGTTCAGTGTCCATGTTTCCCTTGATCTGTCAGCACACTATTGGTCAGCGTCACGCCTAGTCCCGTCTTTCCCTAGCTCCAGAAATCAGGTACCCATTTCTCCAGCCGGGTGACTGGGAACGCCTACGGCCGAATTAGAACCACGGACATCCCTTAAGAGAGACTTGTGCACTAACCATTTTCATCTCTCGGGCATCCATGAAGGAAATAACTTAGCATCAAATAAAGGGATTGTTACAATGCAGAGATTGCTAAATTCGTCTTAGTTGATGATGCAGGGAACACAGAGAAAACACTCCAGCTTAACGAGATAGTTGCTAGCGAACATAATTGTACGAGACCTATTCTACATAGTAACAGATTATACAGCCTGGCAAAAGTGAACAGGGATCGAAATGGGAAGGCAAACCTGGTCCTAAAATATACCATGCTGAAGTCGCAAGTGTCAGACCGAAAGCTGTTGATATCACAGCCTTGCTGTGAACAGTTGCACGGCGCGTCAATGACCGTTTGAGGATTTGTCAGAAGAGTGTAGATTTGATGATATCTTTGTTCCGTGTTTACAACACTAAATTCCTGTTCCAATTTCATGACATCTTCGGTTCGTTACCGCAGCACTAAATTCTTACAAGATATAACACCTTCGTCTCGCGATGACAAAATTTAATTATTCTAGATATTTGTGCAACTCAGAACTTATCTCCATCTTCTTGTTCTCCGAACATATCTCCATCTTCTTGCTCTCTGAACATATCTCCATCTTCTTGCTCTCCGAACATATCTCCATCTTCTTGCTCTCTGAACATATCTCCATCTTCTTGTTCTCCGAACATATCTCCATCTTCTTGCTCTCCGAACATATCTCCGTCTTCTTGCTCTCTGAACATATCTCCGTCTTCTTGCTCTCTGAACTTTTCTCTGTCTATTTGTTCTCTGAAATTGTCTTCGCCTTTTTGCTCTCTGAACCTGTCTCTGTCTTCTTACTCTCTGAACTTTTCTCCGTCTTCTTGCTCTCTGGACTTGTCTTCGCTTTCTTGCTCTCTGAAGTTGTCTCCGTCTTCTTGCTCTCTGAAGTTGTCTCTGTCTTCTTGTTCTCTGAAGTTGTCTCCGTCTTCTTGCTCTCTGAAGTTGTCTCCGTCTTCTTGTTCTCTGAAGTTGTCTCCGTCTTCTTGCTCTCTGAAGTTGTCTCTGTCTTCTTGTTCTCTGAAGTTGTCTCCGTCTTCTTGCTCTCTGAAGTTGTCTCCGTCTTCTTGTTCTCTGAAGTTGTCTCCGTCTTCTTGCTCTCTGAACTTTTATCCGTCTACTTGTTCTCTGAAATTGTCTTCGCCTTTTTGCTCTCTGAACCTGTCTCTGTCTTCTTACTCTCTGAACTTTTCTCCGTCTTCTTGCTCTCTGGACTTGTCTTCGCTTTCTTGCTCTCTGAAGTTGTCTCCGTCTTCTTGCTCTCTGAAGTTGTCTCTGTCTTCTTGTTCTCTGAAGTTGTCTCCGTCTTCTTGCTCTCTGAAGTTGTCTCCGTCTTCTTGTTCTCTGAAGTTGTCTCCGTCTTCTTGCTCTCTGAAGTTGTCTCTGTCTTCTTGTTCTCTGAAGTTGTCTCCGTCTTCTGTTCTCTGAAGTTGTCTCTGTCTTCTTGTTCTCTGAAGTTGTCTCCGTCTTCTTGTTCTCTGAAGTTGTCTCCGTCTTCTTGCTCTCTGAACTTTTATCCGTCTACTTGTTCTCTGAAATTGTCTTCGCCTTTTTGCTCTCTGAACCTGTCTCTGTCTTCTTACTCTCTGAACTTTTCTCCGTATTCTTGCTCTCTGGACTTGTCTTCGCTTTCTTGCTCTCTGAAGTTGTCTCCGTCTTCTTGCTCTCTGAAGTTGTCTCCGTCTTCTTGTTCTCTGAAGTTGTCTCCGTCTTCTTGTTCTCTGAAGTTGTCTCCGTCTTCTTGCTCTCTGAAGTTGTCTCCATCTTCTTGCTCTCTGGACTTATCTTCGCTTTCTTGCTCTCTGAAGTTGTCTCCGTCTTCTTGCTTTCTGGACTTATCTTCGTCTTCTTGCTCTCTGAAATTGTCTCCGTCTTCATGCTCTCTGAACTTTTCTCCGTCTTCTTGCTCTCTGAACTTGTCTCTGTCTTCTTGCTCTCTGGACTTGTCTTTGCCTTCTTGCTCTCTGGACTTGTCTTTGCCTTCTTGCTCTCTGGACTTGTCTTTGCCTTCTTGCTCTCTGGACTTGTCTCTGTCTTCGTGCTCCTGTGAGGAAAAATGCGAGCGCCTGCAGACCTCTGAGACCTCCTAATTTAACTTCTTTAGCGCGAATGTCATCCTCCTTGCGGCCTTGACTCTCTCCGACGTAAAACAGAAATAAATGTCTTCAAATCTGTATTAGAGAAGTGAAAAGTTCTGAAATTCTGCCTGGTAATGAAACTCGAACACAGATGATTTTAAAATGTTAAAAATATCGCTCTGACAATAATCAGAAGACATATGTTTTGAATATGAATATATATATATATATGTGTGTGTGTGTGTGTGTATATATATGTATATATATTACACACACACACACACACACACACAAACACACAAAGGTGTGTCCGGTAAGCAATGAGACTGATTCCATAAAACTCGATTTTTTTCAAGATATACTTACATATATTTTAAATTCCTCGAAATAACATACTTTGGCATCAATACACAGTTGCTAGCGGTTCTGCCACGCGTCGTAGCTCTCCTGGAAGCCTTGAACAGGGATTTCCTTCAAAGTACTCGTCACGGCAGCTTGCGCAAGAAGTCAACAGGGGACAAGTCTGGGCTGTAGGGAGGTTGGCACAGCGTTGCCACGGTTTGTTTCGCCAGAAACTCTCTCACTAGCAGCAACGCATGGCTCGGCGCATTGTCGTGATGAAGAACCCAGGTGTTGGTGATTTCCAGGCTGACTCCGTTCTTCAGTCGTTTAAGCACTTCCACGTAAAATGCTGCGTTGACTATTTGTCCGGGTGGTACAAACTCCTTATGAGCAACACCTTTAGAGTACAAAAAGGCAATGAGCATCGATTTCATCTTCGATTTGCACATTCTTTAGTCGAGGAGACTCGGTAGTGTGTCTTTTCGTTTCCAGATCGTACTCAAAGACCCACGTTTCATCATCGGTTATCACTTTTGATAAAGCATCCTTCCCGTAGGCTTTGTGTATCATAGCAAGCGTGTAGGTCGCGGATTTTTCATGTTTAACAAAACATTATCGCTGTTCCACACTCCTCTGCATTTTCACCGTTACGTGACGCTTAAACAGCTGTCCACTTCGCAAGCGATCCGCACTCTGTAAAAGCTCAGAGCCAAATGACGAGATATCGACCTTTTACCTAACATCCCCCACTAACCTTCAGCCCCCAGAGAATCCGCCGCCCCGGCCCTGCTGATTGGCTGAATAAAATAAGTCTCATTATTTATCGGACACACCTTACGAAACAAAGAAAGGAAGAAACACCTATCACATCTAATCAAAGATTTCAATTACAGATAAAACACAGAAATCAAAAACAGATAAACCAAAAAAATTGTGCTTACAGATAAGACATGCAGCACCGAATACAGAAAAAACAAAGACCACGAATATTGAAAAGTTACGCAAACAGCTTTCTATTACAGATAAGATGGACAAATAATATCCCCCCCCCCCCCCCCAAAAAATACTGGAATATAAACATTGTTTTAATATTATAATCGTTTCGCTTGGTCATAAAGGACAGAAAAAAAATACACGGAAAATAACATAATGAATTTACTGTCAACAAAATGAAAATTAACTTGGATAGGATTATAACAGTTCACCATGCATGCACACACACATACACATACACCACACACACACACACACAAACGGTCCCGCAAATACTAAAAACAAAACAATCCAACATTTACAAATATTGCGTATGACGAATTGCTAGTATTTGCTTGGAGACAAATTCTTGCCAGATTTTAAAGTCTGATATGATTACAAGCATAAAGCTGTAATTACATATTTTGTGATTTTAATCATGGAACTGAATGAATATATAGTATTTAACCAGTAAGTATGTAGTCGGCATGTAACCCAATAGATTGTATATGCAAGTTACCTTTCTTTACTGTTACCTTACTATAACGAGTAAATCATTGGAGGCAACAGAGTTGTGGTTCCTGAGAAGAGTGACGAGGATCACATGGACAGCCAAGATAACTATGAGCAGTGTGTGAGACAAGCTACCGAAAAACGTAATATAGTAACAAAGATAAGGAAAAAAGGGCAATCATCATTCTTGGGGCACGTGATGAGAAGGGGAGAAAATTGGAGGGCATCTTTAACAGTGAAGGCAGGAGAGGCAGAGGACGACCGAGGGAGCAGATGCTAGAAGGCCTGACATTGTGGCAGGGGGAGAAATCAGCAAACAGGGTTACTCAGAAATGTCAAGGACAGAGATTTGTGGAGGAGCATGACCGCCCGCGCCGCCCGACATGGCACATGGTGATGATGGTGATCTTACAATTTCCTTGTCATCTGGTAAATCAGTAATATGGTGATGATGATGATCTTACAATTTCCTTGTCATCTGGTAAATCAGTAATACTTTGTATTGCTAAGTAACAGCACATAAATCTACAGAATAAAATATGTGTTTAACATATTCCAGTATCTCCACATAAGCCAGTGGTCCACAAACTTTGAAAAAAAAAAAGTGGTCCCTAGATGTAAAAAAGGTTGGGGAACACTGCTGTAGAGAATATTAACTTTGGCTTTCAGTGCACGAGTCAGATTTGATCCTTCATTTCTGAGGTTTTTCTAAACCATCGAACGTGAATTATGATCCTTGTGGAGAAAATGAAAGAGACGATTTATCACACTTGCAGATGTGAGCAATCTTATGTTGCTCGTGGGACTTGATAAAATGCTTTGTATGCGCCAGCCTCTACACTGCCGGAGACACGACTCGGAACTGTGAAAGAATCACAAGGAAAGACCTCGAGAAAAAGGAAAAGAATTTATGGCGACTCCGACAGAAGAATCCGATACAGATGAGGAGACCTAAGACACAACTGGGTAAGCAACACTAATGACAATCACACTTAAGACAATAAATGTTAGCATTCTGAACACTTGACCAGAATGAGTCTAAGATCAACCAGGCTGAGAAGGCCAGTAATTACCCAAACAGGAGAAACCTGAAAACAGGGGACATACCAGAGGACGGTGGACAGAAGCAGCAAAAAAAAAAAAAAGACATCCTCCTAAAAGGATCAAATATTGCCGTTTGTTAAGCATCAAATATTACTGTTTGTTAAGCACCAAATATTACTGTTTGTTAAACATCAAATATTACTGTTTGTTAAGCATCAAATATTGCTGTTTGTTAAGCATCAAATATTACTGTTTGTTAAGCATCAAATATTACTGCTTGTTGAGCATCAAATATTACTGTTTGTTAAACATCAAATATTAATGTTTGTTGAGCACCAAATATTACTGTTTGTTAAACATCAAATATTACTGTTTGTTAAGCATCAAATATTACTGTTTAAGCATCAAATATTACTGTTTGTTAAACATCAAATATTACTGTTTGTTAAGCATCAAATATTACTGTTTGTTAAGCATTAAATATTACTGTTTGTTAAGCATCAAATATTACTGTTTGTTAAGCACCAAATATTACTGTTTGTTAAACATCAAATATTACTGTTTGTTAAGCAGCACAGCTTGCTCTAGATTAGAGACAACCTTCAAAAGCTGCACTGGGTCATGGCAGAAACAGTAAACAAAAAATGGAAAAAACTAAGGCACTGTGGCTATCACTAGATCACAGAACTTGCTGATAAAATACTTTCCCCGACATAACATACCTGCTCAACAACCCATTGAAATAATTATTTTCACAGAAAATTGTTCCATTTATTACGTTCCCGCGCCTGCAAACATCAACAGAAGCAGCAACGAATGTGAGAGACTACAGCCACTGCATGATAACACCAAGCCAGTGTTTCTCAACTCTTCTTTGGATCATGATCCCACTTCAGCGCCTCAAAGATTTTGATTCTTCCCTGCCCCCTCCCCCTCTCCATATAATAGTCAACCAATATATTATAACCCCCTTCCCCCCTAAAAAAAAATTCAAATTGTTCCCCTGTGTGGCGTACGCCCCACGTTTGGAAACACTGCACTAAGGAAAGATATGAAAGAGCTTTAAGCTGCTGGGCATATAAAGTACAAAGAAAAGTGAAGGAAAATTCTTTCCATTAAATTGTATTTCCCCAGAACAAAACAATGTCCAGCGCCAAATAATGCAGGGGTTCATAACAACCCCCCCCCCCCCCCGGGCTCACTCTCTCTATCTCTCTTACTCCGTCAGTCCCCAAGACACATGGGGCTGCTGGTAGCAAGAGATTTCCACTTTTGTCCGTTCCTCGCTTATCTTCTTGGCTGTCTCCCATGTCAGTCCTTTTGTTTACCAGCATTTTATCTCCGCTGTGCGTCTCCGTGTCTCTTTGGCTCGTCTCATACTCAGATGTCCAATGTTACCAAAACTCCCAATCATCATCATCATCATCATGTCATTATTAAGTGGACGTGTGTCTTAAAAAAAAAGTCAGCAGTTTAGTTTTACATTAATTTACGGACAGACAATAGAGGCCTGGTTGGCTGACAGGTTAGGTGCTCAGCCTACTTATCTGGTGGTAGCGGGTTCAAGTCCCAACAGTGGGGATTCCCCCTCCCCCTTCTGGTACCACCATCACATAAAAAGCGTCACGGTCCACCTAGCCTCTAAAAATGAGTCCCAGAGAAATCTAGGAAGGTAAATGCAGGCAGACGTGACATACTGACCACAATCACACTTTCATGTGCCTGAATCTTGGATATACTGGCCCAACACCATATCCCCAAGATGCCTTAATGGCATGGAAACTTAATGACATGGAAACTTAATGGCATGGAAGCTTAATGACATGGGAACTTAATGGCATGGAAACTTAATGACATGGAAGCTTAATGACATGGAAACTTAATGGCATGGAAACTTAATGACATGGAAATTTAATGGCATGGAAACTTAATGGCATGGAAACTTAATGACATGGAAACTTAATGGCATGGAAACTTAATGGCATGGCCTATGGATAGACAGAAAGAGAATGGCTGAAATAAAATTATAATATGGCAACAGAAAAAAACATTATTCTGGGATGGAGGTCTCATACCCTGACAGGTTGGGGGAGGGAGGGGGGCTGCTGAAAAAACCCCTGGTTAAGAACTCCTGAACTAACGGTTCCTTGGCCCCCAAATGGCACGGGCAAGCTAAGCTAACAATTCTTCCTCATATGAGGGCGGTAATCATCACTTACGATCATGACCACAAAGAACATGCACTTATGATAAGAACTGTTAAAAAAAAACAACAACAAACCAAAAATGTTCTCTGGTTTATTAAAGAACATCAACACTGAAAGAACAGATATGATCATTCAGAGAGATTACAAAACTAGAAAAATATGCTGAATGGATTCACACATCTACAAAGAATGTTTTCCAGAAGGGAATTTTCATACATATATTCAGTTCAGTTTTTTAAAAGTATGCAGTGTTTATTTTAATCAATTCATCTCAAATGTGTTCCAAAACTTTGAGGAAAAAAAATCAAATAAAAAAAAAAACTTGATTATTGCCAACAGAAAACAGAAAAAAAAAAAACTGAATTTTCTCCAAAAGAAATATCAAAACAGGCTGAAATTCCAATTACTTTTCAACTTTCCTGATTCAGAAATAGGAAAAATGTAGAAAAAAAAAAATTTGTGACACAAAGGCAATTATAAAGCTGTTAAATAACAATAAAAGCAGAATAAAATACAGTTACATATTTGATCGGTGCAAAGGCAAAATATCCATATGCTTTTCCCCCTCGTTATGTATGTATATTGAAAGATACATATCAAATACACAATGCAAAATTTAAAATATCAATCCCACATTAAAAAATGCATAAATACTATAGGGTTTTTTATTTTCCAAAATTATCTGCATCTGCAGCCTTGCTTTTATAATTAGTTTCCCAGAAGTAGCAATACTCAGTTTCCAAGAAGTGGCAATACTCAGTTTCCAAGAAGTTTAATACTCAGTTTCCAACATATGGCAATACTTTATTTCAAAGAAACGGCAATACTCAACTTCCGGGTTAAAGAAACAAAATGTGAGTAACTCTTTCTCTAAAGTATGCTGACAGTATTGGGCAGTGCTGGGGTAAAAATGGCTGGCAGCATGTGTGAAGTTTTAAAGAAGGGTACTGTGCCTTCTGGTCTCAAATACTCTGCATTCAATATAAACTTCAGACGATGACTAGAAATGAGCAACAGTGGCATAAACAACAACAACAAAAATTGAGATGCACTAAACACCTGATTCAATGGCCTCTTTGGCTGGAAAAATATTGAATTGTGAAGTTTTAAATGTATAAACGCATATTTCTACTATAGTGTTCAGTTCACGTTTCAGCTGGATTAGATCAAACTAGAAACTTGAAACGCTAAAATACCGTACCTGCTAACTTTTAAAAAAGAGCGTAGGATTACACAGACGGAACAAATAATTATAAGGTCAAACCTCTAATAGCAACTTTGGTACTAGTTTTATATTCACAGTTTTGGCAAAAGCAGCCCAGTTTCTGTGAATCTGCTATTCCTATTGAGCTATTCAGATTTTTAGTCAAATGAATACTCAAAATTCTATATTTGGCACATTATTTTAATTAAAAGACACAGCCAAAAAAACAAGCAATGCCCCTGCCACATATATTCAGCTTTTCTTCAAGATAGAATACAAAGTAAAGTACAAAAAATATATACTTGTATATAAAATTCAGAGTGTGGATCAATATTTATGGGTAACAGTACAAAAAAAAAAAAAAAAAGGCATTTTTGATAACCGCTGGTTTTTAAGAAATTCAAGGATGTGAAACACAAGTGAATTAGCCAAAGTCATTATGCACAATGAAATGCTTAAGACATGATCTGAGCATTCCATGCTCAGGCCAGGAAATATGTGTCTTTTGTTTTTTGATTCTCAGGACTCATTATAGTGCAGTGATTCCCAATCTCTAACCTGCAGACCTCAGTGGTCCTCGCAGAATTATCAGGTGGGCCATGGCTGCTTTACTGACTCGGTATTAAGTTTCGTCTATTGAACAGAAACAATTAAAGGTTTTATGATATTACAATGTTACATACAAGATGGAAGTCCCCAACTTCTATATAGTGGAAAAGTGATGGCTGGATGTAAATAGTTTGGGAACCAATGTTCTAGTGAATGTCACCTCCAGACTTCAGCTTTAATGCAGCTTACTCTTGCCCTGTTTCTAATCTTTATCCTTTGTTTTCACAAGGTTTGACAAATTATCTAATCACTGGGGGATTTTTGTTTTAAAGTCTGCTAGCAACTATCATTTTTTTTTTTTTAAATGGAGCAGCTACACAATTTCTCTGTTTCTTTCTCCAACTTTTTTTTTTCTTTTCACAACTCCTAACTCTGGGCAATAGAGGACATTCAATCTCTTCTCCAGTTCTTGTCAAGATGTGCTGTAGTTTTCTTCCATATCTGTCACAATTATACAAAAAAACTCTCATAAACTATCAAAATGTGTGGACATTTTTTTGAGATACCCTGTAAACATAATCTACATATTGCTCACACTTTACATGAAGTGACAAATGTTTCAAACTTGAATAAATATGATGAAGAGCAAAATTAGAATTGGAAAAGTGTACAAATGAAAGCACTGCTAAGTTTTACAAAGTAAAGCTTACTTGAAAGTGAAGTATTTACAACTATCACAATGAAACTGATCTGACTGCAGGTGCATCAGAAAATAAGACAACAAAAAATGAGCGTACAATGCATTCTTCATCTTCTTGGTCTCACAGACTGGTGCAGTGTTCAGGCACAGACCAGTGGTTACAAAAGTGTGCAGCAATGCCCCTCTCCCCCCTCCCCCCTCCCCAACCTCCCATTGGACTTGGAAGTTCCAGGGGCCATCAGGATCAACTTAGTGAACAAAAAGTTTTGAAGGGAAAGGGGGTGACAGCTTGAAAAAGTATGAGAACCACTGGCATACACAAATCTTTCTCCATATTCACACACTTGGTTCAGACCTTTCTCCACACACTCTGGTCCAGGTTTTCTCCCATTTATGCTTTTAATTCCCACCCCCACCCCCCACCCCCAGTCCAAAATTTTGTTTTCACTCTTTTTTTTTTAAAAAATAAAATTTGCAGACACATCCAAAACCAAATACTGTATTAAACTGAAAATGCACAGTTTGGCTTAGCCCGTATTAACACATCGCTGAAAAACATAACATATGAAGAATTAACATTAGGTTCATGCAATTCTTTTTAAAGCACACCATTCAAAATACATAAATGCAGTGAATTATATGTGTGTACACTATGCTGAGCACAATACATTGTATACATTTTTACTTATATTTACTAGTAAGAATTTTGCACAATATTCAGCAAGGCATATGGTTTTCTGCTAAACTGTTAGAAGAAATTATACATGCATAAATTACACTGACACATAAACTGCATAAATAAATGGACATAGAAAAAAAACCTCAAAATCATCTGTACTACGCGCTATTTAAGGTCAAGCATATGAGACAAATAAACCTTTTTTTTTTTTCCTACTGCATCAAGGATTTCATGACTCAAGGAAAAGGACACAATGAGTAGAATTCTCCATGGGAGTCCAATAATGTCTGAAGTCACTCATCTGCCGTGCCACCTGTGAGCAAAGGATGACTGCTGAGGATGAGATTCTAAAGTTACTCCAACATGGGGGTGAAAGGAATGACTTGTGTTGGATGACCTGGCCATCATGGCAAGAGAATCATCATGGTCAAAGACCCTATTTTTCTGACTGGTCAATACAGCAGGCATCAAAATGCTCCTTCCAGGTACTGGAGTTAATTGTGAAGCTTGCTAAGTCAGTAGCTCAATGCTTAACCAATATACAATTTGTGTGACAGCATCTTCACTACAACATCAGCAGCTTCAAGTTTTAGTTACAGGGAAAATAATTACAAAAACACCAATTTTATATATAAATAATGAATATAAATTCTGATTTTGCAGAAGTTCTGCATATTTCATGACAAGACAGCAAAAGCAGGACACAAGAACAGCTAGGAGCAAAATGGCTTAACAATATAAACAAATTTAACTGCTGATGAAACTGAATAAAGCTAAAGCTGAATTACTGAATTACATTGTAAAGGTACTGAAGATGGCTCTACACCAAGGTAATGAAGATGGCTCTACACCATGGTAATGAAGATGGCTCTACACCAAGGTAATGAAGATGGCTCTACACCAAGGTAATGAAGATGGCTCAAAATCAAGGTACTGGAGATGGCTCTACACCAAGGTAATGAAGATGGCTCTACACCAAGGTAATGAAGATGGCTCAAAATCAAGGTACTGGAGATGGCTCTACACCAAGGTAATGAAGATGGCTCAAAACCAAGGTACTGAAGATGGCTTTACACCAAGCTACTGAAGATGGCTTTACACCAAGCTACTGAAGATGGCTCTACACCAAGGTACTGAAGATGGCTCAAAACCAAGGTACTGAAGATGGCTCAAAACCAGGGTACTGAAGATGGCTCAAAACCAAGGTACTGAAGATGGCTCAAAACCAAGGTACAAAGATAGTTGATCATTTCTCACACAATCAGAGAAACAGAAAGATATATGGATCACAGATAAACAATGGGCAAAAATGAAAAAAAAAGGTAAAAAATAGCTGTCTATGATACATATCTTGGAAACTGATAAAACATTCACAGCACCAACTTAATGTCTGCACAGGCTCTAAGAGCATTCATAAGTTAAGCTTATGAGCATATGCTGACCAAAGCAAGGAGCTGCTATATCTTTTCAAAATATTTTATACAGTTCACGCAGCACAGAAGAACTGTAGTGCACCAACAGTTTACTGCACAAGCTGCTATATATATAGTATTTTGCTACATACTATGAGCAATGAGCAATCCAGAAAGTAGTTATGGCCATCAACCTTGTATTCCAAACAAGTCCATAGGATCATATACTTAATAAATCTATGTGTGACCCAGAAAGCAGTGCAAACACTTTTACAGTCTTAAAATAAAATTCAGGGATGTAATAAAAACATTAAACAATAATGAATGAGATTTTAAAAACAAAAATGTTAATCCTTCTTAAGCAAGCCCAAAATCCTGTAAGCAGAGCTGTCTGTTAGGAGAACTCAGAAAGGAACTTGTTAAGGAAACTTAGAGAGGAATTTGCCTGTAAGCAATGTCCACTGAAATACACATAATAAACGAAAAACAACAGCAACAAAAAATAAATCTGCAGGCAAAAATTTCTAACACATAACCAAAGAATGGGAAGACCAAGCTTCATTATAACCTTTATCCGCTTGTCCTGCTTATGCTGCAATTACAGACAACATTACAGCTGGCAGAGGAACATCTACCAGGGTCATACCAAAAGTCGTGAGTGAAAATTTTTTAAAAATCAGAGTTTACAGACAGAGAAAATATAAATGTATCACCTTAACTGCATCCTTTTCTTCACTTTTCAACATAATCTCCATTTCTCTGCACACATTTTTACCATCGCTCTGCAAATTTGAAAATACCCTCCCGGTAGAATTCCGCTCCAGCTGATCAAAGGCACAGATGCACTGCTTTCTGGACGTTCTCTCCTGTGCCTCGCATTTGTTATTTCACACAATCGAAAAGATAGTAATCACTGAGTGCCAGGTCAGGGCTATAGGCAGGGTGTGGAAGACTTTCTCAACCTATTTTCTGAATTTCCTCAGTTATCTGGTGAGCAGAGTTTTTCTCACAGCTTTGTGATCTTTAGTCAACAAAGGTGGGACCCAGCAGGCACAAACTTTTCTATAGCTTAGGATTTCAATCATTTCCTGTACTGCATTATGTCCTATTCGAAGATTTACAGTGATTTCAGATACTGTGACATGTCTGTCTTGTTTAATGATATCATCAACCCTTTCCACGTTGCACTCACTGGAGACAGTTCGAGGGTGACCTTTGCGAGGCATACCTTGGATGCTCGTGTTTCCATGTTTGAAATGTTTCACCCACCACCTAACACTGCCAGCACCCATACACACATCTCCATAAGCAAGTTGAAGCCTTTGGTGAATTTCAGCAGCGGGGACTATAACAGTGTGTTGACGAAACAAAACTTCAGCACCTGCCATTTTGTTTATTCTCCACGTGGTCATGTGACACATGATGGCAATGTCATGTGACCTCTACATGAATTGCAGAAGATGCAGACTAAGGCGATACATTTATATTTTCTCAATCTATAAATTCTGATTTTTAAAAGAATTTTGCTCACGACTTTCGGTATGACCCTCGTAACTTCAGTTGCCGAAGATGGTCAAGCCAAATAAACAGAACCATTCAATCATAATACCCGTGGACATGAAGAAACACTGCCGGAAAATCCACCATGTGGATAAAACAGTAATGTCATATAACAAGGCTCAAAGATAAATAAAAAATCCTCAGTCAAAATAAACTGTAAGTAAGGCACAAAATAACTACAACTAATGAAACGACAACTTCTCTTCATCTAAAACAAAGTTAGGATATAAGCACCGTCTTAACCACTATGCATCCAGCACCAAAACTCTTTTAGGTTACGCTATAAATTACTAGTCACTAATACTGATAATCTTCCCTAACTCTGGCCTTGATAAACCAGGTCAGTTGGGAATGTTTCAACTTGCTTCTGAGACATCTGAAAAAGAGAAGCTTAATTCTGTCAACCTCCCAAAGCTTCTGATAAGCTCACTCTGCGACAGTGGATGGGGAGAGTTTTTTACTCTGTTTTAAACAATAATCAATTTTCTAGTATCTCGATTTTTCTGTACTCAGTTTTGCAGTATCTCGATTTTTCTGTAATCAGTTTTTAGTATTCAATTCCGCTGTAATCAGTTTTCTAGTATCTCAATTTTTCTGTAATCAGTTTTCTAGTATCTCTATTTTTCTGTAATCAGTTTTCTACTATCTCTATTTTTCTGTAATCAGTTTTCTAGTATCTCGATTTTTATGTAATCAGTTTTCTAGTATCTCGATTTTGCTGTAATCAGTTTTGTAGTATTTCTATTTTTCTGTAACCAGTTTTGTAGTATCTTTATTTTTCTGTTATCAGTTTTGTAGTATCTTGATTTTTCTGTAATCAGTTTTGTATTATCTCTATTTTTCTGTAATCAGTTTTGTATTATCTCTATTTTTCTGTAATCAGTTTTGTAGTATCTCTATTTTTCTGTAATCAGTTTTGTAGTATTTTGATTTTTCTGTAATCAGTTTTGTAGTATTTCTATTTTTCTGTAATCAGTTTTATAGTATCTCTATATTTCTGTAATCAGTTTTGTAATATTATGGTTTTTCTGTAATCACTTTTGTAATATCTTGATTTTTCTGTAATCACTTTTGTAATATCTCGATTTTTCTGTAATCACTTTTGTAATATCTCAATTTTTCTGTAATCACTTTTGTAGTATCTCGATTTTTCTGTAATCAATTTTGTAGTATCTTGATTTTGCTGTAATCAGTTTTGTAGTATCTCTATTTTTCTGTAATCAGTTTTGTAGTATCTCTATATTTCTGTAATCAGTTTTGTAATATCTCTATTTTGATTAAATCAGTTTTCGTAATATATCTATTTTGCGGTAATCAAGTGTGTAATACATCTACTTTGCTGTATTAAGTTTTGCGATATATCTATTGTATAGTCAAAGTGATGAACTGCAAATAAGATGGTTCTGGTAAAACTGCAAAAGAAAGCATTAAAAAAATAATCCAGATAAAAGGATTAAAGCAACAAAAAAACAAATAACAAAAAAAAAAAAAACAACAACTAAAGAATGACTTAAACTCTAACCTGGAATTTGAATGAGATGGTGTGCCAGAGTACAGACTGAAATCATTGCAAAAAAAAAAAAAAAACACACAACAGGTAAGAATCTAAGTACTTCTCCTGTGATACTTCTCACTCTGCCCCATCAATACATGCTAGAGAATTTAGTATCTGCTCATATCCTTGTGCTGCTTAACCACAGAGTTTTCCCACTTCTTCGTTCTAATCAAAATACAATACAACCTAAACACTTCTAAAAAAAATATATATCTAATAAATAAATATATGAGATGCTCAATTTCAAATCATTAAGTGAATCTCACAATTTATCTCAAGAAACTTTTACCACTGAGAACGAAACATGGCTACTGGAATTATCTCCAACGCATTTCTTCATATACAAAAATAATATACGCTCATATAGAATATGAACTCTGGAGTTCAGTGGAACAGACAGATGTAAAATAGCTGATCTGAAGCAAAAGTGAAGAGAAAAAAAAAGATGGTCTAGACCAATGTTCCCTCTAAAGGTTTGCAGTCTGCGTGTAAAATGTTCAGCTCGTGTGTAAAAAATATTGTGTGCAAATGTGCGTAGTAACAACATACACATATATATATATACACACATGTAAAGGTCTATACATTTAATAACAGGATAGACCTGCTGTATTTTTCAGCAGTGGAAGCTCATCTGCCCGTTTTTTTCATTTACTCTCTATTCTCTGTGTACCAATTCGGTTCGTCACGATTCTGCTACAGTATTAGCGAAACTGCAAGATAAAAGACCAGATGAAACATCTGATCAGAAAGTCATATCTCAACAAGAAAGTAAAGGAAAAACATGTACCATCTTTGTATTTTTCTTGATCGCAATTTTATAGCACGGAGTAACATCTGGAAACTGGAAAATAAAGGTAGCAGTTTTTTTTGTGTGCGCGGCTCCAAAAATTTTGTGTGCGATATGATTTTTTTCCGTGTGCGGCTGCGCAGGCATGCAGCTTTGAGGGAACAGTGGTCTAGACTAAGAATGGCGAACTGAACTTTTTTGAGAGTCCATGCCAAAACTGGTTAATTTTTTTTTGGTTGCTTTTACTGTAAAAACTCCCTGAATGCCACTAAAAATTTTACCACCTTCGAAGGCCCTAATAAATTTTTGTGGCTCCAGTTTTGGCACGATGCTATAGGCTCACTACCCTTCATGTAGACTCTGAACTGAACAAGCGAACCTCTGTAGGCACACACTCATTAGGAATGTGGTGCACACCCCCCCCCCCAAAAAAAATCCACTTTTTTAAAAACAATAAACATAAACCAGAAACAGAAAGAAACATACTGTAGGTCAAGATGCAGAACAGCCAACATTTGTAAGACCCCCACCAGCAGCTTCCAAGGTGCTAGGCCCTCAACTCACTTCCAGCCTGTGGGCACAGCTTAAAATACTGTTCACAAAAAAAAAAAAATTCCAACAACAACAATTCTTTCTTTCTTTCATGACCACAAACCTCATTACTCGCATCTCATACAACTGTTTAATATCACTGCCTGAACGTACATTTTTACCAATACTGCTTCTCACAGATTCTAACCTTATTACTCTTTGCAAAAGGGAATGATAAGAGAAAAAAAAATGTTTTCTGCCATCTGTACAGCTGAATGAATCAGGACCCAGATGAGGACAAGAGCATTATAAAAAAAAAAAAAAAGGTTATTTTTCTCCACAGAGTAGCTTATACAGGTCTTACCCATCTCTCTGGGTAATTTATACATCAATATTTTTCCATTAAAGATATAACTAGTAGTGCAAGCTCAGTGCAACAAGAAACTGATATGTTGTAATGCTCGCCATCAGTGCCAACAGCCAAGAGAACTCACAGAATTGCTTTTACAGATTATTAATAGCTGAAATACAACAAGCACGATCATCTTTTCTCATCAACTGGGAGGACTCTCTAAGATCAGACCTCAGATTCTGCTGGTGACAGCAAATGGACGTCCAAATGATCTTCCAGCAACAGAGATGCCCTAAAAGCTGCTGGGGGTCTTGGATGTCTTCCATTCATGGCTGACTTCACTTTTTTTTTTCCTGATGTTCATGCATAACCAGCATGTGTTTGAAGTTTTTTTTTTTGTACTGTACCACATTACTGAATATCATCAGATCCACAATTCCACAATATCATCCTGAACCACCCAGCTTAATGTTCATATGTAGGCAAAGTATTTAAACTTGTCTTCTCTCCTGCCTCATATATCTTTCGTTGGTAAGCACCGAGACAAATGGACGTCTTGATGGGGCTCGACAGTATTTAAACATGTAACATTATTCTAATGTGCCCCGGCATGGTTTTAACCCTGTTATCTTACAACATTCTGATAAAGTACACTGCCTTGATATTCCTACCATTTCATTTTATCTTAACACTGCTACTGTAAGCCAGCTTCTTAATGATCTCTCGCACTGTCTGTTCATTCTGTACATAGTGTTACTATACCACATCACACTGCTGCAACGTCTCAGCAGATCTATCACTCCTTATGGCCTGCCACCAGCACTGTCAACCTCTCTTACTGCTCTGAATGACTTCAGCTGACCACAGTGTCCACTAAGCCCATAAAAAACCTCACTGTATCACACAGGTCTTATCATCCTTGACATTGAGTAAACCCAATGAAATCTGCTGCTCCAGAATTTCATCGTCTTCAATTCTGTGAGAGGAAAAAAAAAAAAAAGATAATGAAGAAAAAAAACAAACACATTTCTTTATTAAAAAAAAAAACAAAACATGTCTCTTTGCTTTACTTGTTTAGATATTCATCTCTGTTACACACACAAAAAAAAACAACAGATGACATGGGAATATGAAACAGTAATCAGCAAGAAAATATGGATGGATAAATGAAATGAATTTTTCTTCAATGGCATGTTAAAAATGTATTAATTTTTTTTTCTGTTGATTATGAAAAATCTTTTATCACGACATAATTGTAGGGGAAGATTCTGTCCGTTTTGTTGGCAAACCGTTGCTGACCAAGACCCTGTCCCACTTCTCCAATGCTACTCCCAGTAACAGGCCTAGCCTGACTAACGGGGCAGGGATCATCATAGTCCCTACAGTGGTGGAGTCTTAGAAGTGCAACTAAGCTTTAGCTCCATTCATGGACTGAAAAAAAACTGCCATAAGCCACTTCTGTCTCAACAATTTCACCACACCAGCTGGCAGTTCTAAGGAAGAGGAGCAGGAGAAGGAAGAGGAAGAGGAGGAGGAGGAGAAGCAGAAGAAGAAGAAGAAGAAGGAGAAGAAGAAGAAGAAGAAGAAGAAGAAGTCATCTCCACATAAATAACTAAGTAATTAAAGTTGGAGGAGTCCATCTACAGGTACAAATAGGATCAAGGACATGAAAAGAAAACTTTTGTCCCAGAAAACTGGGACACAGGAAATGTGCATACATAGAGTATTGTGATATATTTACCAGTCTGAAATAACAACACAGAAAAATGTATCAGAACAACTGAAACTTAAATAATAGAAAATACTATAAACAAACAAACGAAGTGTTCTGAGCACATGATGATGATGATTCCCTGGAACTGAGAGCAGGATGTTTTCTGCTGCTGATGCTGTGAAGGTCATCATCATCATCACCATCATCATCATCATGTGCTGTGCCGACTGGCATTGGCTATTATGCTTCTCCAAAGTACCCGATCTTGCAAGCAGGCCATTATGTCAGTTGATGATCTCCTTTAACACCATCTCATCAGACTGTTCAGTATCATTTCTCTCGGTCTTCCCCTGGCTCTTCTTCCCTCTATTTTTCCTGGTGTTATAATATTTTCAATGCCCTTTCTTCTCATTGCATGTTCTATAAAAGTACATTGTATCTCTTTTAGTTTTTTTTAGTTTTTTTTAACCAGACTTTTTTTTTGTCTCTCCAGCTCTTCTCAAACAATCTCCATTAGTTATTTTTGCCATCCAGGGAATTCGCAACATTCTTCTAATAAACCACATTTCTGCTGCTTCCAATGACTGGAAGGCCACAAAGGTGCCGAGGCACAATTATAACAGCATAAATAAACGATATAAAGTGGAAAACTAGTCAGCGAAAGAGCAAGAAGACAATGACAGCACAAGCAAGGTGCCATATGGATGAACAACATTCTAAGCTGGACAGGACGAGTTTGGCCAGGTGTGGCGTGAAAACAAAAGGTCCACTGCCATGGGGACTATGGTGATCTCTGTCCCATTAGCCAGGCTAGGGAGTGTTTTCAAGATTCACCGCAGACAACTTGAACCGGGAGCATGGCAAGCAGTGGTTACAACACAAGCCAACACACATTTTGGTGCCTCAAATGTCAGATCTGTTTCTGGCTATATCTGATCTGAACTGCTGATTCAAAAAAAAAAATGGCACAAGTTTTCCCCTATCAGCTCTAGTTTTTGAGATACAGAACATACGCCATAAACCACTCTTCATTCTGTTTGCCCATAACAAATCAGGATATTTTAATGTAGTGTTTGAATTAAAATCTTTTAAGCATGAAGGAAACATAATAAAAATTAAAAGAAAAGTGTACTACATGAAAATATACTTATTTCATATCAAAAGCACAAGTGTATGATACAAACTTTCCACTTATTCGACATACAAGAAGCTCCTTTTGTAAGACTTCCGTGAGTGGGATCTGCCAGGACAATCCTGAATAAGATTCCAACAACAGTCTGCCATCATGTGTGCATCCCATCTTTCTTGGTATCTGGCTTCCATTGTTTTTATGTCTTGGTGAAATCTTTCACCTTGCTATTTGCTTAAGTCACCAAAGTTCTCTGGAAAGCGATCTAAGTGACTGTGCAGATAACGGATTTTAACACTCATGTTACAGCCAAGCTTGCTGAAATAAAAGAGCATATCCTCTACTAATTGTGTGTAGTTGCTGCCAAGAAAGCTTTCCACAACATGATCAAATGAAGACCAGGCATATGACACGATTTCATTCACTGATGTTATGAAATGTGGGTCATTTATAAGTTAACTGACCTGTGGACTATTCAAAACTCCTGCCTTCAGTTTTTCCATGGTAAGTCCAAGTAACTTATGCACTATGTATTCAATGCAAGAATCGTCTTTATTCAAAGCCTTTACAAAATGTTTCATCAGACCTAGCTTCATATGTAGTGTTGGCAGTATGATTCTATCTCGTGCTACCAAAGGTTCATTAATTACATTCTGTCCTCCAACTATCATATATTCCTTCAGAGGCCAATCTTTTCTTGCCCAATGTTCATGTTTGGCTCTACTATTCCAAAGGCATAAAAAGCAAGGATACTTTGTGTAACCACTTTGTCAACCAAGAAGAAAATTGACCATAAGGATACTTTGTGTAACCACTTTGTCAACCAAGAAGAAAACTGACCATATTCAAGTCCACACAAATCACCCACTGGTGTTCTTGGCAATTTATCTTTTCCAAGACTAAAGAGATGGTCATGTACTCTTCTTTCATTATGGTGGAATGACTGATTGGAACAGAACCAAATTTGTTGCCATTATTTAAAAGAACATATTTCAAACTACGTTCTGAACTGTCGATGAAAAGACGCAATTCACTTGGGTTATAATCTGAAAGACCAATTTTCCTCACAAGGTTTTCAGTGTCATTGCAGAATACTAAGTTGTTGTCTTCAGTAAATAATGGCTGCAAATCCAAATCTCTAATTTGGAAAAATGTAAACTTTCGTTCCAGGCTGAAGTACATTCTTCCCCTTTAGCCTAGAGGCAAGCAATTCACAAGACTCCTTGGAGAGATTTAAGTCACTGATCAGATCATTCAATTCATTCTGATCAAAATGATCACTATCTGAAGTTGTTTGGAATTCACTGTCACTGGCCCCACTTTCTTTATCTTGTGCGATATCAGACAAGCAAGACTCATCCTCTGAGAGCTGTGCTAGTTCAAGGAAAGGTGGAACGGGTACAAGATCCGAGTGCGGAACAGGTCTCACGGCTGAAGGTAAAACCACTTGTCACAATTATTTCGATTGATCACTATGATATTAACAATACAAAAATAACAGTCATCGAAGTGGTTTTTCAGTTCCCTCCCCATCATTGGTACTCCAAATTTCAGGCAGATTCTCTTTCCATTTGTCCACTGGCGCAAATGCTCCATATAAGTTTTAAGTACAGTATGAGGAGTCCATGGCTTATCTTGATCTCCAAGTGATATACTTTTTGTTTTTAAACAATGTTACTTGCTTTCCGTGTGTACTCCCCATACATATAACAAAATACATTGGGACGATTCAAGCAGCTCCGTCTTGAATTAGCCTTAGCCTCTAAGGTGTTAGATTTGCAAAAATGAAATGATATAAGTGGGAATATACACACATCTCCTATACGATCGTAACTGTTATACAGTGCAACTGCTGTTTTAAACAGATCAGGCTGAGACACCTCTGAAATACAACTTTATGTAGTCTATGAAAACCATGATTTACCTTCTTAATTTTTTGCACATAATTATGTAATAAAACAGAAAAGCGATTTTATCATTTGAGCTATATATTTTATGGCAACGTGCATTATAGGAAAGGAAGTAGATGAATAGTTGTGAAAAAAGGTCACTGTACACAAAAAAATGTGGGTAAATTAAATACTTAAATTTCCCAATCAAATAAGACAATCCCAATTCTACAGAAGAGATGTATGAAACAGCAGATTAAAATTTTATAAATTAATCTAATGATATCTGATGGGGTCTATCCAACACAATTTTATGAATCAGCGCGCCAAATAACCCCAGGAACAGGCCTAAAATCCAAGGCACCAAGGAAAAAAAATTGTTGTTGTTGTTATGTAGGGAAATTCTGAATGAACAATACAAGGTGTGATACGACTCTACAGTGGCTGATTCTTTCTTACTGAGGAAAGATACATTAATGACAACTTCAGGAAATTACATTATCTGAGAACAATTTTACGGCACATAACTGGGACATGTCCATGAGAAAAGGAGAATGTAAAAAAAAAAAAAAACACGAACTGAAGGCATAGAACGATGTATCTAGCTCGGTGGCGGAGCATTTGTGTCCAAAGATCCTTTCAAAAAAAAAAAAAAACGTTAGTAGATGAAACTGACGACGCTGCACGACTAGATGGGACCCTACGAGCACGGATCAAGACGGTACCTGGGAAACTGGAGACGGTTGACGTCCCTGAGAAACGTGCGGTTTCCGCACGGCAAAGTCCAACCTGGCAAATGTTGAGCAAACACCTCGCCTGGCCGGCAGGGCTCCCCATATGAATGCGGCCATTAGCTCTGTTCACATTTCCCGCGCGGGATCAAATCAACGTTTAAACAAGAGGAGCTCGGAGATCAAATCATCATTTAAACAAGCCGAATCGCCTGTGCCATCCAAGGCGGACATATTTAGTCCCCGAGTCCCTGTCTGGGTCTGTGTTTGTTTAGGCCGTGAAAAGGGTGAGATATAGACTTGCTATCACTGCAAAATGTGCACGAGAAAAAAAATCTGGAGCATGATAGCAGAGAGCTGCTTCTCAAAAGAGGTTATTAGTTAGATACGGGCTTCTGTGAGAGACTACATAAAGGAACGTGATAATTGGAAACATGGTTTCAACTGTTTATACAAGAAACGCTTGGATATATAGTAACAAAACGGAAGCTTCTATATGACAGACTCGCACACTAGCACTGTAAAGCTGATTTTTTAAAAAAAAACTGCCAGTTATAACTGACGTGACTTAGACAAGACTTGCCCCTAGGAAATCAGACTGAAAGGAAAGGATGTTAGTCTTTACCAGGGCCAGCCCTACAGAGTTCCCTGACATGCCCTGAGGCTGATACAGCAACATAAAACTAAACAAACCACGTTTAGTCATCAGCTGTGTCTAGTAAGATCGCTTTGAACACAAGGACAAATGCCATTTAGCTTTCACAAAATATCAAAATGTCTTCTTTAACTACTGTAAAACATCGTCACCGACGCCTAAAGACACAGTCATCGATATCTAAAGACATCGTCACCGACGCCTAAAGACATCGTCACCTACGCCTAAAGACATCGTCACCGACTCCTAAAGACACTGTCATCGACCCCCTAATGACATCATCACCGACTCCTAAAGACATCGTCACCGACGCCTTAAGACACTGTCATCGACATCTAAAGGCATCGTATCGACTCCTAAACACACTGTCATCGACACCTAAAGACATCGTCACCGACGCCTAAAGACACTGTCATCGACACATAAAGACATCGTCACCGACGCCTAAAGACACTGTCATCGACACATAAAGACATCGTCACCGACGCCTAAAGACACTGTCATCGACACATAAAGACATCGTCACCGACGCCTAAAGACACTGTCATCGACACATAAAGACATCGTCACTGACGCCTAAAGACACTGTCATCGACACATAAAGACATCGTCACCGACGCCTAAAGACACTGTCATCGACACATAAAGACATCGTCACCGACGCCTAAAGACACTGTCATCGACACATAAAGACATCGTCACCGACGCCTAAAGACACTGTCATCGACATCTAAAGACATCGTCACCGACGCCGGTGATTTTCATGTTCTATGTTCAAAAGACTGATAACACATGGCAGCTTCTTCAATAACTTTACAGCCTCTTCAACATTCCATCAATTCCGACATACGACGGCCCGTTCTCATTACACTGTATATGGACTTTCCTGAGGAAACCGTTTAGTTTTCATCTGACGTGTTGGATTACAATGTTTCAACGGTCGACCAAATAATTAGACCGTGTAGACTTTTAAAACATCCCCAGAATGTTCGCTAGAACAGAAGCTATCGTCACACAGAGTGATATAGCACATCTGTGCAGGTTGAAAGATTTGGAAATAAAATGTGTTGAGTTAATGGAATAAAAAAAAAAGATGGTGGCATTTGGAGTTCCAGAATAAAATGTGATGTTCGGAGCTAAGGCAGAAAAAGTATGTGATTTTTGGAGTTAATGGAATAAAATGTGATGTTAGGAGTTAAGGCAGCAAAATTATGCGATTTTTTTAGCAATGGGAATAAAATGTGATTTTGGAGTTAAGTAAATAAAATTAGGTGATTGCAGTTAAGGGAATAAAATGTGGTGATGTCCTGATTTAAAGGAATAAAATGTGGTGATGTCTTGATTTAAGGGAATAAAATGTGATGTTTGTAGTCAAGAGGTTAAAATGTGGTGATGTGTGGCGTTAAGGGGATTAAATGCAGAGACGTTTGGAGTTAAGGGAACAAAATGTAGAGATGTTTGGAGTTAAGAGAATTAAATGTGGTAATGTTTGGAATTAAAGAACTAAAAAAGCAGTGATGGTTGAACTGAATGGAATAAAATGTAATGACATTCAAAATTAAGGGCAAGTGAAGAACTGTACATCAACACAAACAGAACACTGTGGAGAGGATATTGGTGCATAAATGGATTTGTCCAGGGTAAAATAACTAATGATGATCTTAACTAAATATCAAAGACCGCTGATGTCTGGATATTACCGCTGGACGTTGTGAGTTTCCCCGTAGTTTCTGAGGTGCTGGAGCCAGGAACGGTGAATCACAGCCGACTAAGACCCTATCTCCGATGGTATACCCAGAAGCATGCCCAGCCTGACTAGAAAGACAGGGAACATACACAGTGGAGTCTGCTAAAGAAACGCTGCACAATCGTCGTCGTTGTTGTTGCTGTTTAGGTCCACTGAGCCGCCGTAACCCGCTCCCAGTTGACACGATGCTGTACCTCAACTGCATCGGCTGCAAAAATAACATCAATCTCGCGTTTCCAGGGAGACAGAGCAATCGGCTGTACTACACCTTCGCTCTAGCACACATGCAGGCTATTATATACACGCAGTGTCTAAGAAGTACTTACGCCCTCTCTTGCGAGTCCATGTCCTGGACCAGCTCGTCTCTCTTGTTCACGACATTGACCAGCTCGTCCAGCAGCAGACGTTCCCTGCGCTTCTGTGCCTCGGTTTTCTGACAGTCTGTAACACAAGTGATACACATACACTCTTCCAGCCTGGAACACTATACGTGTATCTTTTATACGTATATAAATGCACACACGGTGTCCTTGGTATAAAACACAGTGCTGGGGAAGGGGGCGCCTGACAGTGATACTACTGTACCATCAAATTAACATCCAATTAAAATAATGCCTTTGTAATAATAATAATAATAATAATAATAATAATAACTGTATCATCAAATGAGAAGACAGGCAGATTGTGTCGAGCATCACCTTTGCTAAAAGAAACCATCATTAAAACGGTTAACACTACATGGAGATTACTGATCAGAAATTTTTTTAAAACATATTTCTGTAATTAGTCGCTAACACTGGTCAAGGTAGACACATATTTCACGAGTAAATGCGTGTAAATGTGGCCCTCAATCTAGCAAAGTAAAACATTTAACGTAGCAATTGTTACCAAAAAAAAAATTCCGCATGGTATTTGGTGATATCCCTATAAAGTACTTTAGAAACGAAGATGTTTGCATAAAAGGAATAACATGGGGCATCATCATCATCATCACCGAACCCCTCCTGACTTAAAAAAAACAAACTATCTGTTGTGCCCACAAACAGATTGGTGTGACACTACAAGTGGACCAGGAATCAACGCATTCTCCACGGTGATGTAGCTGACACAGAAGCATGGCTGAAGGAATCCACGGACATGTTGGACCGAGCGAAAACCTTCCCCCTCGTGCCAGTTAGCAATACTGGACAACAAAGAAACAAGAAAATACTGGACAACACAGAAACAAGAAAATACTGGACAACACAGAGACAAGAAAATACTGGACAACACAGAGACAAGAAAATACTGGACAACACAGAAACACGAAAATACTGGACAACACAGAAACAAGAAAATACCGGACAACACAGAAACAAGAAAATACTGGACAATACAGAAACAAGAAAATACTGGACAACACAGAAACAAGAAAATACTGGACTAACACAGAAACAAGAAAATACCGGACAACACAGAAACAAGAAAATACTGGACAACACAGAAACAAGAAAATACCGGACAACACAGAGACAAGAAAATACTGGACAACATAGAGACAAGAAAATACCAGACAACACAGAAACAAGAAAATACTGGACTAACACAGAAACAAGAAAATACCGGACAACACAGAAACAAGAAAATACCGGACAACACAGAAACAAGAAAATACCGGACAACACAGAGACAAGAAAATACTGGACAACACAGAGACAAGAAAATACTGGACAACACAGAAACAAGAAAATACTGGACAACACAGAAACAAGAAAATACCGGACAACACAGAAACAAGAAAATACTGGACTAACACAGAAACAAGAAAATACCGGACAACACAGAAACAAGAAAATACTGGACAACACAGAAACAAGAAAATACCGGACAACACAGAGACAAGAAAATACTGGACAACACAGAGACAAGAAAATACTGGACAACACAGAAACAAGAAAATACTGGACAACACAGAAACAAGAAAATACGACAGGGCTGACCATAAAGAACACGAAAAAACATGACAAAGCTGATCATAAAGAACACCAAAAAAAAAACACGACAGGGGTGACCATAAAGAACACGAAAAAACACAAGAGGGGTGACTATAAAGAACACGAAAAAACACAACAGGGGTGACTATAAAGAAAACGAAAAAACACGACAGGGCAACCATAAGAACATGAAAAAAACACGACAGGGGTGACCATAAAGAATATGAAAAAAACACGACAGGGGTGACTATAAAGAACACGAAAAAACACAACATGGGTGACTATAAAGAACACGAAGAAACACGAAGGGCGACCATAAAGAACATGAAAAAAAAAACGACATGGCTGACCATAAAGAATATGAAAAAAACACAACAGGGGTGACTATAAAGAACATGAAAAAACACAACAGGGGTGACCATAAAGAATATGAAAAAAAAACACGACAGGGGTGACTATAAAGAACATGAAAAAACACAACAGGGCTGACCATAAAGAATATGAAAAAAACACAACAGGGGTGACTATAAAGAACATGAAAAAACACAACAGGGGTGACCATAAAGAATATGAAAAAAAAACACGACAGGGGTGACTATAAAGAACATGAAAAAACACAACATGGCTGACCATAAAGAATATGAAAAAAAAAACCACGGCAGAGCTGACTATAAAGAATATGACAAAACACGAAAGCTTCTCCCAGAACTCCACCCTCCCCCCATCATAAACAGTAAGACGCAAAATGACAAACAGAAAGGCAGACTCCGGCTCTGATTTGTGCGACTGAAGGCGCGAACAGAACTGACAGACGCAACAAGCAATAAGTCCAGACTTTTTGTTTTCTTTTTGTGTACATGTAGCGGGAATTATTGTGACCATTTTTTTTTTAGCACACACCATCTGAAAATATCACAACAGCAGGAAAGATAAATGGGAAAAGAGGCAAGGGAAAACAAGAAAGAAAATCACGGAAAGTTTAACGCGCTTGTACAATTAAAAACAAACAAACAAACTGAGCTGACAGCAAGTACCAAGAATCAAGATCTGTGGAGGCGCATGAGCGCCAACGCCGGCTTGCAAGGCACACCACGATAAAAATGAAAGGGCATACATACTCTTTCGTTCTCTGACAGCAAGACTTAGTAAAAGCAGATATATATATATATTATATATATATATATATATATATATATTGCCCATATGGGCCTTTCTGTTCTTCATATAGCAAACTTTATGATTTAAGAACAGTCAGTAGTGTAGAATTAAAACTGAAAATAGTACAGAGCTGAAAACGACAGGCAATAAATATGAAAATGATGAAACTGCACACAAACACACCCACACACGGTCGGTATCTGATAAGATAAGAAAGAGATTAGTGAAGAAGGTCAAAGATGAAGGTGAGGGGGGAAAGCAATGAAAGAGTGTAATGATCACACTATCATCATCCTCGTGTCCACCATGTCCTCTCTATAAATTTACACCTGGTTTCTATAAATAGGTTAGGTAAAATTCCCGTTTCCATGCCACTAAGGCATATTGCGGAATACGGTGTTAGGCCGGTGTTTTTCCATGACCTTCGGCACACGAAAGTGTGATATGGTCAGTATCACGCCTTACCGCTTTACTTTCTCAGATTTCTCTGGTACCCATTTCTAGAGGCTGGGTGAATCCCAGGACCGTATTGGTCAGAAAAAAAAAAGGTCTATAAATGCAGAGAACTATAACGATGGCGATATCATGTTGATGATTATGACGATGATGATGGCTCCCAGGAATAAGCAATTAAATACGTCTAATAGAAGAGGAAATCATTGTGTTCAAGGCTCCTCGTGTGAAGACGAAGGTACGGGATTATCACAGATAATAACGACGATGACAAGACCACTTTACAACCCCGGCAGACCCTCGCCCGTAAAGCCATTGTGCACATAAACAGAAGGCGGTGGGCGGAGACCTGACACACAAAAATTTCTCAATTTCCCCCCCTAAAACTGTCCACTTAAAGCTTGGAACAAGCTTGTATTGATGGCCCGGTGATAGAAAGTGACTGTTACCAGACACCAGCACAGGACAGGTGGTCAGGAGGGTGCTCGGCCACTTAAGGAAGATTTGCCCCTGCCGTTTGTCTTGTAGCAGGTTCCCCCGGTAAATCTTGACTATGTCCTGGCCACTGTATTTTTAAGGGTGTTTCTAGCCGTACGGTTTGTAATGAGCTGTTTTCATTCTTCTACGTGTATTTTTTTTTCTTTATATTTTTTAACATTTGTGGCAGACATGAAACTGTGACAGAGTTATCAGGGTCAAGAAATCAGAACTGGATGAGACAATATCCCTCTTATCCGCGGTGCTCCTAGGCAGGGCTTCCTTCATTTAGGAGTGGTGGATCTGCCGAGAATCTCGCTACTTGTGTTCATCCTGGGCTTTCACGGAAGCCACCATATTCCACTAATAAACCATACACAATGCCTAGATTTCATTACTTCCACTGGCCAGACAAAGATCAACAGCTAGCAGTTCCAATTTAGGAACTTTGAAGAAAAGATAAATATTACTGCTTTCAATAATTCAAAAGACCACAAGTGCTGTATAAACTTGGCAGTTTGAGGCAGGTGAGGGCAGTGCTCAAGATGCTATAATACAGCCATCAAACGGGACGTGGCGTTAGCTACAGCAGTGTCTTCAGTTGTCGTGGCTGGGTCTAAAAACAGGTTTCTGAGCAAGCTCTACCAGCAGGGAAAACGATGATTTACAAATTTTTCCTTGACCAGACAGTAAAAAGCCCAGTTTATGTAGAGCGCTGCCTGGAGGAAGGATAAGGTCTCCAACAGAAATGTATCGCTGTGGACGCAATCACAGCACCACCTGGTAGCTGCTGAAATAAAATCTCACTGAACGAAAGGAGAAGAAGAATAAGATACCCTCTCTACTGTGCAGTTTTAAAGACAGGGCTAAAAAAAGTGTCAACCAAAAACCTTACTATATGATCATCATTAACATCTGGACAAGACCGCCCTCCCTTCTATATGATCATCATTAATATGGTTGCACGTATGTATGTTTGCGTATTTTCTAAACTTTTGGGAGACATGGAAATTGTCAAAGAGAAACGCACACCGCAATGCGAGGCAGCTACCTCCAGGCTAGGACGGATAAAAAGCTAAAGACTACGAGGATGTCTTCAAGACTTGAGGCAGCTTGTCAGCTCCAGTATCGGCTTGCAGGGCCTCAGTCTCGGCGCGTGGCGGGACCAGCACCGCGCATGCTCACGTGAACAAAAGAAGCGAGCCCTGCACACCCCCACGACGCTGAGACAAAGGGAGGCCAATCAACATGACACAAGCCCTATGACCAAAAACAAACGAAAGGTGTATCAACTTTCCCCCTTGGGCCGGACGACCGATAACGGTTCGGGAGTACATGGACAGGGGAACTTCTTGCCCGACACGAGGGTTAAAGACATGACGGGCACCGAGGCATGGGGTGAGTTCTTCCCAGTGACAGAAGTGGGAAGTGACAAGACTGTATCAGCTTACTCTTCTTTCAGATCACATGAATCTGAGCCGGGGCACCATGTGGCCTTCGCTCCCAGACAGCGCTCCTTGTCCGCCTCATCTGGCGAGATTCTGGTGGACTCCATTGTATGCCGTGGCACCAGGGTTACAGCCATGTTGATACTTTCCCTTGTGGTGGCTACATGAGTTGGCAACATAATTACAGCCATGCAAACTCTCTAGCCCAGCTTGACTTGATCATCTCCAACAACAACAGTAACGAAGTAATGAGCTTTTAACAGTGGCCCGGGGATTTGGCGGTGCTCGTCAGTAGTGACACTCTATGGCCTGTGATTGTCTTGTCGGCTCCAGTTAGCGGGGACCTAGTTTTAGTATCCAACAAAAGTTGAAGATTTGGGGATTCGGGGACTAACAAATTAGTTACAGAATTCGTGTTAATACAACTTAATGGTATTTTCTGTAGAGATGTGAAAATTAAGAGAGAGAGAGAGATAGAGAGACAGACAGAGACAGACTGAAAGAGAGGAAGTGTGACAGAAATTTTAGTCACAGGAGAATAACTAATTGTCAGACCTGGCAGTCCAACTTTCCACGATAGAGGGCACTACAACTCTCAGATAGAGGGCACTACAACTCTCCGATAGAGGGCACTACAACACTCCGATAGAGGGCATTACAACTCTCAGATAGAGGGCACTACAACTTTCCGTTAGAGGCACTACAACTCTCTGATAGAGGGCACTACAACTTTCCGATAGAGGGCACTATAACTCTCCAATAGAGGGCACTACAACACTCCGATAGAGGGCACTACAACTATCAGATAGAGGGCACTACAACACTCCGACAGAGGGCACTACAACATTCCGATAGAGGGCACTACAACTCTCCAATAGAGGCACTACAACTCTCTGATAGAGGGCACTACAACTCTCCGACAGAGGGAACTACAACTCTCCACAATAGGCCACTACAACACTCCACGAGAGGGCACTACAACACTTCAGCAGAGGCCACTACAATCCTCCGCAAGAGGCCACTACAACACTCCACGACAGCCACTACAACTCTCAAGCAGAGGGCACTCACTGACCAATCAACCACGAATCATCAACGGTGGTGCTCTTTCTAATGGAGAAGAATAATCCGATTCCCGCCGTTTCTTTGGGCTGGAGGTGTGGGGGGGGGGGGGGGGGGTGTGTGTGAACTCGAATCTTTCAAACATGCCTTGGGCAGACCATTGGAGATCAGCTATATTCCTTATATAACGACACAGACCATAGGAGATCAACTACATTCCTTACTACAACACAGAGCATTAGACATCAACCACATCCTCTAATACAGCGGTTCTCAGATCCTTTTGCTGCACGGCCCACATTTAAAAGTCAAACATTTTTGCGGCCCACTTTATATTTGCAAGGCATAAATCTAATTTTATAAAGTATTATGTAATATTTTCTCCACATATTTAAATGCATATTCATTGCTACACAAAAGTTCTTTTCATTTACTAATAAAGCGACCTACAATTCTGCGGCTCGCATCCGCGCAGTCTGCTTCTATGCATTGCGTAGAAAATGCGGAATAATGTTTTTATTGTATCTACGTTTTCTCTCTTTTTTGCTGCTTTGAGACTTCAGCGCGGCCCACAATATTCCCTGTCACGGCCCACCTTTGGGAAACGGCCCATTTGTTGAGAACCACTGCTATAATATAATGCAGCCCACTAGAGATCAACTATACCCTCTACTACAACATGCAGACCATTCATTATCTGTATCTCAACCTCCAATAGAAAGTAAATAACAACCATCCTATGACGCACACATGTCAGCACATTAAAACAAGTTACAGAACAACCTGGCAATGACTGGAGAAAGTTAAATGGGAAAAGGAGAAGAAGGTTCAAGAGCACCAACAAATAAAAAAAAAATCGCACCTGGATGACCAAGTGGCATGTAAAAAAAAAAAAACTGAACTGATTGGAAGCCAGCAAACTAGATGAAGAACCACGACTGCCAACGCCATCTGACATCCAGCAAAGGCGATAAGAATAGAAGAAAATGATGTTGACAGTAAGGATCACGAAAGACTGAAAGAGAACCAAGCCAAGCGGGAAGGGGACCCTCTTTAATACAAACCTGCCCTGACAGAAACGTTCAGATTTTCCCTGCTCCCCTTAAGGAACTCACCGAAGCATTACGACTGCCGAGGTAACGGTCAACATTCTACGCCATGGAGTATGAAAATAGTTTGTCCCCCCCCCCCCCCGGCCGGCATCTTCAATGTCTGCACTGACCATTACAATGACCACAACAATCGCCGCCGTCAAAATATTTCCTCTGTGATTTAACCAGTGGCAGGAACTTTCCAGGGTCTCCATGTTTCATCAGCTCTTAATGGACCTTAATGTGTCTCAGTTGGCAGGCCTCGATACTATCAATGAAGACAAGCAAGCAGTGCGTATCTTTACAGAAGAATGTTTACAACTGTATGCAAAACTACTTAGAAATTCGCCACTCTTCTATGACTGAAAAAAAAGAGAAAATACTAGATTTAAAAGTACATCATTCCCCCCACTCCCCCCCAAAAAAAAATTAAATATATAGAATAGATTTATTATTCTAAGTGCCATGCCGCGTGGCGTAGGCGATCATTTCCCTCCACAGTTCCCTGTCTTTTGTGTTGGTTATGAGATCCGTCGGTGAATTTCTTCCTAGCCACACTGACAGCCTGTCCAGTAACTTCTCTCTCTCTCTCTCTCTCTGTCTTCCTTTGTCTCTTCTTCCCTCAATTTTTCCAGTTGCCACAGTGTGTTCCAATTTTCCTTTTCTCAGAAAATGTCCTATAGGCTTGTCTGCCTCTGATCTTTGCTATAACTGATCACAGTCGATTCTATTTGAATACTGTGAAATACACATTAGATTTATCATAGTCAATTCTATATAAATATTGTAAAATATAGATGCGAATACATAACAGATTTATTATAATCGATTCTATATGAATATTGTAAAATACACAATGGATTCATCATAATCGATTCTATATGGATACTGTAAAATACAGAATGAATTTATCATAGTCGAATGTATATAAATATTGTAAAACATATACAATGGATTTATCATAGTTGAATCTATATGAACACTGTAAATACTGATTTATCATCTCTCTCTCTCTGAACCTTAAGTGCCCAGGGCACATGGGGCTTCCGCAAGGGTTTTCCACAAATGCCTGTCCTTCGCCTTTTTTTCTGCTCTTGCCCAGGTGAGCCCTCTATTGCTCAACATCCTTTCTGTTGTTCTTCTCCATGTCTCTTTAGGTCTACCCTTACTTCTGCTCCACTGTGGTGTCCATCTTAGTGCTATTTTTGGTAGTGAGTTGTCAGTCATTCGGAGCACATGTCCCAACCATCGCCAGGGTCTTTCCTCAATAATTGTTGTCAGTGGTTTCATCTGCATTTCTGCTAATAAGATGTTATTTCTTATGGTGTTTGGCCAAAACATTTTTCTAATTCTTCGTAAACATTTAGTCTGGAAAGAATTCAACTTGTTTTCTATGGTTTTGGTGATTTTCCATCATTCACTTCCATAGAGTAGTACACTTAGAACATTACTCTTAAATATCCTGATTTTCATATTTATGCTTAGTTTTTTTTTTTTTATTTCCATATAGTCCGCAGCATTGCAAAAGCCTGGTTTGCTCTAGTAAGTCTGCTGTTGATGTCCTCTGTGCTGTCTCCATTTTCTACTACTCTGCTGCCAAGGTATACAAATTCGTTGACCTCCTCCACTAACTTGTTATCTACTCTGAGTACATTTCTATTGTTCACATTTTGCTTCATTAACTTTGTCTTTCATACGTTGATCTTTAGTCCTATGTTGTTTGCATTCTGAGTTAGTTTGTTTATTTTATCTTGCATATCTTTGTGACTGCTTGATAATAGACAAATGTCGTCCGTAAAGTCAAGGTCCTCCAGCACTGTGTCAAGGGTCCACTGTAATCCTCTGCGTTTGAGAACCACTGCTACAACATCAGACAAACGCAGAGATTTATCATAGTAAATTCTATATGAATATTGTAAAATACAGAATGGATTTACCATAGCCGGTTCCGTATATTTTAAAATATTCAACAGATTGATCATAGCCGATATATGATAAATAACCGTAAACTGCATAATGGATTTACCATTATAGCTTTTAAATTAACATCACGCAAAAGCTTTGTAGTAATCTCTCTCTATAGACCACTCCAGCGGGGTCACGGCAAGCACGTCCGAGTCACGTGACCTTTTAAAAATGGCATCGGGTGTTGGCAGCAGATAACCAGTAAACTAACTGGACTAGTATTAGTGTATAACAGAATGTTATCCTGTTACATAACTGCCGAACTCAGTCCTTAATATTTCCTTTCAACTCAGTCTGTGATATATCAGGCCATGCCGTTAGCTGGCGAGGATCTTCTCTCTCTCTCTCTCTCTCTCTCGATCTTTCTATGTCTCTTTTCCCATTTATATGCTTTAGCACAAAGGAACAAATGATATTTTTTTGTGTGTGTTATAACTGTACACAAAGATGAACAATTTTTTTTTCTAAAACACAGAAGAGTTTATGAACATTTTTTTTCTGGGGGGGGGGGGGGGGGGTCAGTTCCTACCTTACAAATTCTTGTATCGAGGAAAAGTGTTTTGTCTTCATTAATATATTTTAAAAAAGGGGTGGGGGAACAAAACAAAATGACATCATGGTGTAATAGAGATGAGCTCGGATATATATATTTATATAATGGGGGGGGGGGGAAGGGGAGGGAAATCCAATTACTTTACCGTGCCATAAACCTTTCATAAACAAAAGTTTAAAAATTATGTTTTTCTTATATAGAAAGGTGCACAAGTTTTGGTAAAAAAAAAACTGAATTTGTGCGTGAAAACAAAACAAGGAAAGGAAGAAAACAACAACAACAAATCATGTTTTCATACCACATACTTGCAGCAACTGCGAGAATATTTCATTTTAATGTCACAGGAAACGAACAGATAGTTTACCCCATACAACTATATGCGTGTTTGTTTGGAATCAAAATGGTTTAGGCATCCAGGAGTAGAACATACTCGGACTTTCAAATTACTTTTAAAAAAAAAAGACCGCAACATGCGTCGAAAATGACTGAGGTTTGTGCGTCGAAAATGACTGAGGTTTGTGCCATTTACGAGAAAGGCACCCTGCTTCGTCTTTTAGAAGGGGGACTTTTTTTTTTGAAGCAGGAAGACGACATCTGCTTGTGATACAAGCCAGGCGTCACCAATGTCATCAGCCGACGATTCTTTCGCCAGTACTATCTTTCAATATTCTACCACCACGCCGACAGCTCAAACAAAACAAAAAAAAAAGTCCGTGTTGTAAGGCATGGCTTCTTGCACTAGTGCCTTCTATCTTAAAATTTGGCCCTCGCTGTTCTAACCCGTCTCAAATGAAGCTTCTGGATTATGCAAGAACGAAAATTGTTTAGTCTTTCGCCAGTCCAGCGTTGTCTCTCAAAGCCAGTAGTTGTCAACGTTAGTCCATACTGGGGAGCCTTCCTCCCTTATATTTGTGTTTGAGTATACAAATGTTGCCTACTTAATGTTTAGGGTATACAAATATTGGCTACTTAATGATTAAAAAGAGGCTAAGATTTCTGTCTGCGGGGCACAAAGTTGTTTACTCACCTTCAATGGCCATCATTGCCCGAAGTTCTCTGTTGAGCAGTTCAAATCTTCTCTCCAAATTATCTTCTTTTTCTCTGGGGAAGAACAATATCAACAGAAAATGCTGAACTCGCCCGAAAGCTAGCAAATACAACAAACTACTGAAAGCACGACTGGAGGAAAAAAAAATGAACCGAATAAACGCATAAAAGTGAAGTATGCACACAAGAACTAATGCAATGCGTAAAGAACAATAAATAAATAAACACAGAATACGAAGGACAGGGAATCGCCATCTTGAATTCACCCAACAAAAACTCAGTTCTCAGTTCGTAGTTTCTTCTACAAGGGACTGATTTTTGTGTGAGAACGTTTTCTGCTGTAACGTATTGACTGTGGTGTGTCTAGCATATATATATACATACCTTATAAATACAAGGTCCAACAATTAAGTAATGATACTAATTTCATTATGGCTAAGACAAAAATGCCATCTATGAAGCAAAGCATGGAATCCAAAGAGGCAACCTTCATCTATGATCTAGCAACTTTTCATCGCCGCCCGGTAAGCAGACGACAAACAAGCCGCCATTTTGTTGATCTAGTCAGAGGTGCATTGTTACATAATCAGCATGGAGCAAAAAGCTAACAATAAATTTTGTTTAAAACTCGGAAAAAAGTGCCACTGAGACAGCTGAATTGATACAAGTTAATTGGGATAATTGTTTATCCCGTGCACAGATATTCAGGTGGTATTCACGATTCAAAAGTGGTGTGGAAACGATTACAAAAGGAACTAAACATGGACGCCAAATTTCTGTTCGTAATGAGGAATTCATTGCAAACGTCAGAGAATGTTTACAAGGAGATCGTTGTTTGACTGTGAGGATGATTGCAGATGAATCTGGTGTTACCCGAGAGACCATTCGTAAAATTTTAGTGGAAGATTTGGGCAAGAAAAAAGTTGTTTGCCGGTTTCTACCACATTCGTTGTCTGATGGTCTAAAACATCAGCGTACTCAGTATGCAAAAGACATCAAAACGTGTCGCAGAAATAAACATTTCTTAAATTTGATTTATGCAGAGGATGAAATATGGATTTTCCGCTATGATCCCACAGCTAAACGCCAAAGTGCTCAGTGGAAGTCATCATCATCACCAAAAGGCAAAAAATTCTTCTTCAAAAGTCGAAAGTGAAGACGATGTTGGTATGCGTCTACGACAGCAAAAGGAGTTATTCACGAAGAATTTATTCCAGATGGACAGACTGTCAATGCCAAAGTTTATTTAAGTATTTTGAAACGCCTACTGAAAAGGATTCTCCGAGTTCGACATGAGTATTCAATACTTTGCAGTTTTTTCCTTCTTCACGATAATGCACCGGCTCACCGGGCGGTAGCTGTAAAGGAATTTTTGGCCCAAAAACAAGTGTGTGTTCTCAACCATCCACCCTATTCCCCAGATTTGTCTCCCTACGATTATTTTCTATCCCCAAAATTAAACTTACCATTGAAAGGACGCTTCTTTGACGACACACTGATGACATCAAAATGGCCTAAAATCGAGTTTAAGGGGCATACCAACAGAAGAACTGCAGAGGTCGTTCCAGTGTTTATTAGATCGTGCCACTCGCTGTATCAATGCACAAGGGGTTTACTTTGAATAAAATACAGGTCTTCGTCTGTTGTTTATTTTATTTTTTTTAAAATAGAATTAGTCTCATTACTTAATTGTCGGAGCTTGTATGATGTTCTACAACACTAGTGTGCCACCTATTTTCCACACGGGTAAGCGCCAAGACAAAATCCCTTCTCATGAATATTATCAGTTTCTATTATGTTCACTGATTCACTTGTCTAACTCGCAACCTTGAAAACTGAGAAGTTCACTGGTGATGTGAAAGAGAGAATGAGATCAATATCGACTGTCAACACCTTTCAAAGCTGGAAGACTATACGGAGGAAAAAAAAAAAGGGGGGGGGGGGAACGACCGAGCTTCTTGGAATATAGAAACCGCTGCCCCATAATTAATAACCAACCAACGACGCAGCTACTATTCATCTCCCCCAACCCCCTCTCCACCGTTCCTGTATTGCATAACTTCACATTCAGAACACTGAGCTACTGACGAAAAAGAAAATATGATGGGCACGTTGTCCGTCTCATTTCATCTACCACAGGATTTATACCAGTAAGACTCATCTTTTCTTACCCACAGTCCTCAAACACATTCCCCTCTCTAACACAGTTTTTATATTGTTCTTCCCCTTGGCTCCTGCTTCTATATTGTTCTTTCCCCTGGTTCCTGCTTCTATATTGTTCTTCCCCTTGGCTCCTGCATCTATACTGTTCTTTCCCCTGGTTCCTGCTTCTATATTGTTCTTTCCCTTAGTTCCTGCTTCTATATTGTTCTTCCCCTTGGCTCCTGCTTCTATATTGTTCTTTCCCTTGGTTCCTGCTTCTATATTGTTCTTTCCCTTGGTTCTTGCTTCTATATTGTTCTTCCCCTTGGCTCCTGCTTCTATATTGTTCTTCCCCTTGGCTCCTGCTTCTATATTGTTCTTTCCCTTGGCTCTTGCTTCTATATTGTTCTTTCCCTTGGTTCCTGCTTCTGTATTGTTCTTCCCCTTGGCTCCTGCTTCTATATTGTTCTTTCCCTTGGTTCCTGCTTCTATATTGTTCTTCCCCTTGGTTCCTGCTTCTATATTGTTCTTTCCCTTGGTTCCTGCTTCTATATTGTTCTTCCCCTTGGTTCCTGCTTCTATATTGTTCTTCCTCATGGTTCCTGCTTCAATATTTCGCTATTATTCTTGCTAATTGTACTGCACCGGTCATCACTATCCCTTGCTTTGTTTCCTATAAACACCTTTTACATTACACAATTATACCGTATTACTTCCCTTTACACTGAGGTATTTTTTTTACTACAGAGATTTGAATCCTATTAATCAACCATAAATCAATACAGCAAAATGAGAAGATGAATTTTATAGCAATAATTTGTTGCTATGGTAGTGATGGAGAAGCGAGAGAGAGAGAGAGAGAGAGAATATCTGTTGCTAATAAACATACGCAAGATGTGACAAACAGCTGTAGATGTACGGGGTAGTTCGCACATGACGTACAGACAGTCCTCCGTTATGGGGCGAATCGTGGCGGAACAGGCAACGATGTGCCCATAAGCCGAAGCGCTTGACGCTATCTCGAACAAAGTGAAACAAAAGGCCCAGGATCGTGAATCCATGGCTGGCGTGGAAGCAGCAGGAGGAAAAAAAAACATTAAAACCAAGCTACGGTTTTGAATAAAGGAGGGGCCATACAGCAATCCGCTTCCACAAAAAAAAGAGGAAAGGGGGGGGGGATATATATAAACAGTTTAAGATTAATGATGTGTGAAAGCGTGTATTAATGCTCTGTTTGGAAATGAGGCAATAAATACGGCTTAAAGTTCACTAATGCAACTTAACTGACGGCTGGCCTGGCTTGAAGCCGATGATTTTACCGAGAGCTTGCCAAGTTCCTGGCACTGGCACAACGCGAGGGACCGGTGCCGTGTAACAATTTGACTGGGTTATAAATAGGATCGGGTGTAGGATTAGCCCTGGCCAAATGTGCTGGAGCAGGAAGAACGGCTTAGGGAGGATTGATTAGGAACTAGGATCCTGGGGTCTAATCTTACAACTCACCCCTATCCCCCCTCCCCTTTCTGGTTTGAAAAAAAAAAATCTATTCTGACAGATCAAGCTACAGGCCTATGGCGAGGCAGGCTGGGGATGCTACCGGGCCGAATATATTAGCTAAAGAACTTAGCTACACTAGATCTTCTTACACTAAAGATCTTAGCAAGCTTTAGTCCGTGGAAGCTCCTTACAGTCTTGCAGCTCTAGTATAAATACTACACTCCACTCCTCCGGCCAGCAAAACTTCTTGGTGGCATATTCGGCACTATTCATGCTGGCATATTCAACTCTCTGCAGTGTGCTTTCAATATCAAAATATGCACTTTGGAAATGTATGCTTTCGGTCATGGATATCCAAGATGCCCACGTTAATGTATGCACCGCACTACTTCACAAAACAACAACTAAAAAAAAAAAAAAACGGCTGAAAACTCATGACATCATTTGGGACACTAGCAGCCCCAGTAGCAGCTTCTTTGGATCAGTTACTTCTGACTCTGGATACTGATGTGTCCTTGGATTCTAATGGGCTATGCTCAAGCACCGACTCCATTCTGAATATTCATTACAGGAATTTTGTAAGTATGGTAGACAGAATTGCCATGTTTCCACATTAATTTTCTCTCTCTCCCCTCCCCCTCCCCCAGTAAGATGCAACTTTATATAAAAATAACATGCATAGAATGTTTATGTTATGGCCGATGTCGTGTTATATGATGACTGTTTAGCAAACGCTTGTAAGTTTTCAGCATTTTTTTTTTCAAATACAGGCAATCATATTCTTTAAACAAAATAATTTGGAGGGGGGGGGGAGAGAGAGAAAGAAGAACCAGGCGGTGACTTATTCAAGAAATGGACGCTATCGAGAAAAATGCATTTTTTTTTTCTCAAATAATATCTGCTTTAATTCCAATGTTTAGCAGCCAAGATCTTTGCCATAATTCCCAGGAATGAAAAAGATTATAACGATGATGAGGACTGATTGAGAGGGAGAGGGAGGGGGGAAACGACGATAGAAAGTATAGCGTGAAGTATCAGGGACGAATATAAAGATGACCAGGTGAGATATAGAAAAGGACTACACTGTTAGAATTCCCTGTGAGAGCCAGGGCGGGCGTTGGCGCTGTCCAATGTGGCAACCAGTTACCTATACCAGACATGCTAGCTTTATGGTTGCCGAACCATAGCTGACCAAAACCCTGTCTCACTTTCAGCTATCACCCCCCCCCCCCCCCCTCAACAGTAAGTCTTAGCCTGGCACGCAGGGATCGCCACAGCCCTCGTGAAGTCTCTTAAAGAAGCACACCCCTTGCTTGTAGCTGCACTCAGGGACTGTGGAAAAAAAACACAGCCGCCATAACCCACTCCCAAGCCGACACGATGCTATCTCCAACATCTTCACCGTATCGGCTGCAATGAACACCAGTTCGCCGTTCTATGGAGAATGAAAAAAAAAAAACAACAACAACAAAGAATACGCTGTTAAGCCTACAAATGTGGGACGGAGAAAGAAAGGACAACCTCGACCTAACCGCGCCTGCCGATCAGAAATAACAATAATGTACTTCCATGGAGCTCGTCTTAAATATGAGATACGCTTTTTGGGCTAGATATGGTTAGTACAGATGTTTCTCCTTAACTACCAATTAAGGTTTAAAATGCATGAAAAAAAAAAGCGGACATTTAAAAGGTTCTGTGCCGGTTTGAAGCTTCTAGCCTGGTCTTATCTTATCTTGTCTCCTTTCTCATATACCTTTCAGTGCTGAAAGGACAAACAGGCGTATTGAAAGAGCTAGAATCTGCTTCAATACAACCGGATATAATCTGCGAATATCATCAGCAGCAGGGCATCTTGCTTACAACCGAGAGGCCTACATGGGTGCTGTTAGGGAGGCAAAGTTCCGCAAGGGACATGCAAATGACTGACTGACAACCGGATATTTAAGGTTGCTGTAATTTCCTCCCTCTATCTCTTGCATGACCTAAGCATGAATACGAAAATCAGGATATTTAAGAGTAATGTTCTAAGTGCACTACTCTATGGAAGTGAATGCTGGAAAATCACCAAAACCATAGAAAACAAGTTGAATTCTTTCCAGACTAAATGTTTACGAAGAATTAGAAAAAATATTTTGGTCAAATACCATAGGAAATAACATCTTGTTGGCAGAAATGCAGATGAAGCCACTGACAGCAATTACTGAGAAAAGACGTTGGTGATGGTTGGGATATGTGCTCCGAATGACTGACAACTCACTACCAAAAAACAGCACTAAGATGGACACCACAGGGGGGACAGAAGTAAGAGTAGATCAAAAGAGACAAGGAGAAGAACAAAAGAGAGTATGTTTAGCAATAGAAGGCACACCTGGGCAAGAGTAGAAAAAAAAAGGCAAATGACAGGCATTTGTGGAAAACCCTTGCAGAAGCCCCATGTGCCCTGGGCACTTAAGGTTCAGAGAGAGAGAGAGAGAGAGAGAGAGAGAGATCTGGCGTTGGCAAGATTTTCCTCTGTCTTCTAATATTCTTAGCGCGAATGATTTCTGTAGCATAACTTCTAGCGGTAGTTGTGTAACTTGGCCAAATCATTTGACTCGCCGTTTCAGTGCGTATGTAGTACTGGTGTCACCCCAACTCTTGCCCTGATGTGGTGTCTGATTTTGTATCTTCTAACAACATTTAGGATTCTTGGACATCTCATTTCTGTCGTGATGATTTTCCTTTTGTTTCAGACTGTTAGTGTCCACGTTTGACATTGATATCACAAAGCTGGGAGGAAAATTGTGTTCTACAGTGTTCTTTTTGTGTGTGCATGTTTCAGTTGCGCCGTATTCGTTTTTAAGTAAAGGTGTCATTTATCCAATGACCTCGTTTGCATCTGTTCTCAGTTTCGGTCCGGTAAGCTAAAAATGAATACAAATGCCAGGACAAAGCGGTCAAACGTCCTGTACTCTGGACCGCACTAGAAAACAAATTCTCACAGAGCACCATTTCTTCATATGCCAGAATGTTGCTTAATCTCTGCAGGTGGAGATTTTTCTTGTAAAGACTACATAATATTTATTCAAGCTATTTCATCAATCCTTCCTCATTTCCTGTATACATTTTTTTTCCTTAAACGAATGTCTTCTTACAGAAACAAATATAATCATGATTTATATGAAAGAAAACAATAATAATCTTTCATAAATTTCGTATTTCCATTGGGAAACACGGAATATTATAGAAAAAAAAAGCATTTAAAGGAAACAAATCTCGAAAATTAAGCTGTAAATAAATTACATGTACAGAATGTGTTAATTCTGAAAATAATTCAAGCAGGGGGGAAATCGTTAACAACTTCGTTAACGTTAATTTTCTCAACTTTTTTGCAGTTATGCAGAATGTCTAGCGAAACTAGTATAAATGGTAAGATGAAGAGAAAAAGAAAATGAGAAAAGAAAGGAAAAGAGAAACACAGCGAACGAATATTACTCTCAAAGGGTAAAGAATTGGACATGTAGGTCTGTCTTATACTGTGCCCTTCAACTTTCACACTCGCACAGTCATATTCTTCTCACATATTAATTATAAACTGATTCGTGTACTAGAATTATTTCAGCAAAGTCTGTAAAATAAAGGGTTGTTGACAGAACAGTAAAACAATAACGAAAGTAAATGTCTTGGGGGGGGGGGGGGGGGTACGTAATCAGCCACGTAGGCGCTGAAAAAAAAGTCTGAAATTTAAAGCAGTAGTTTTAGTTGGTTTGGAAGGATATTCTAGAGGTGAGCGGCAGAGTAAGCGGGATTTCCCGAATTTAAAAAAAAACCAGCTATCTAGAAGTTGGGGGTTACATCTGAGAAGTAATTACGAATAGAAGAGAGCAATCTCTAAGAATTCTATGAATTGTTTTGGCTTCAGTGAATATGAATTTGTGAGAGACTTATGAGATGTTTGTGCTAATCAATAGTCTGTGCTAGATACTGGTCACTGATAGGGCAAAAGAGAGAAACAGAGACACAGAGAGATAGAGACACAGAGAGAGAGAGAGAGAGAGGACAGAGTCTTAAAAAAAACTAAATTCCTTACCTTTTTTTTTTCAGAAACAAACAGTGTTTTGTTCGATCAAGTTTTTTTTTTAACAAAACCACAAAGCTTCACCATTACTATTCTTCTTCTTTATTCTTTCTTTCTTTTTTCTCCTCCCTCTCTCACACACATACAGACTTCCATTTAAAAAATCAATCACACACAAAAACACTATTCAGTTCTAGGGCATATCCTGACAGAAATGTTTTGCGGCTTCGCTTTTCATGAGTGTCCACTCCCCTGTTGTCACGAAATCTTCTCTAACATACAAAGTAACATTAAATATTCACCTTTAAAATACAGGATTCTCTCCCCCTCCCCTCCAAATTAAGGCATTAAAAAACCCTCTTCACCAACCCCTCATCCGACTTCTCTATGGTGGTGGTAGAGAGTTATACCACCCCACTCAAACACTACTACCATTCTGTAAATCGCATGATAATTTTTTTTTATTCCAATACTGACAGCAAAATAAGGAAAGTATTTCTGTAATGCAATTTCTGCATAAGGCGATCAGAAATAATGTACAAATGCGATTACACGGGAGCTCTGGAGCTGTCGGTACAGGCGATGTCAACATAATGCATGTCAACACATGCCAGGACTTGGTTGTAATGTGGGAATGCTTTACTTTGTACTTCAGTCCGTGGCTATGTGGGGGTGGGGGTGACTAATTCTGTCACAGTGATTTTAAAAAAAAACAGCACTTGCTTGAAGTAATTTTGTCATAGTAATTAAAAAAACAGCATTTGCTTGGAGTAATTTTGTCATAGTAATAACAAAACAGCATTTGCTTGAAGTAATTTTGTCATAGTAATAACAAAACAGCATTTGCTTGAAGTAATTTTGTCATAGTAATAAAAAAACAGCATTTGCTTGAAGTAATTTTGTCATAGTAATAAAAAAAACCAGCATTTGCTTGAAGTAATTTTGTCATAGTAATAAAAAAAACCAGCATTTGCTTGAAGTAATTTTGTCATAGTAATAAAAAAAAACAGCATTTGCTTGAAGTAATTCTGTTATAGTAATAAAAAAAAGCATTTGACTGAAGTAATTCTGCCACAGTAATAAAAAAAAAGCAAGTGATTGAAATAATTCTGTCATAGTAATAAAAATGAAAGTAGCACTTGCTTGAAGTAATTCTGCCATAGTAATAAAAAAAAGCAAGTGATTGAAATAATTCTGTCATAGTAATAAAAATGAAAGTAGCATTTGTTTGAAGTAATTCTGCCATAGTAATAAAAAAAAGCAAGTGATTGAAATAATTCTGTCATAGTAATAAAAATGAAAGTAGCATTTGTTTGAAGTAATTCTGTCATAGTAATAAAAAAAGCATCTGTTTGAAGTAATTATGTCATAGTATTTTTTTTAAAAACAGCACTTGCTTAAGTAATTCTGTTATAGTAATAAAAAAACCAGCATTTGCAGAGAGTTTAATGTGACTCTATATTTATCATTTATAGACTATTCAAAGGCATTTGTGTATATCACCAGAAACTTTGGGAAATAATGAAAAAAATGGGATTTCCAACACATCTGATACAATTAACATCACTGCTGTATCTAGACCAACAAGCAGCAGTAAGAATAAATGAAATAAACAACTTGGTTTTAATTAAAATAGGGGGTCCGTCAGGGGTGCATATTGTTGACTTACTTATTTAACTTGTATACTGAAAGTATAATAAGCAATGTTAGAGAAGATGTAGACAAAGAATATTACGATGCTATTACAATTGGAGGTTATGAAATACCAGAGATCAGATATACTGATGCCACAGTATTGCTGTCCACAACACAAAAAGAAATGGAAAAGCTAATTATGTTAGTCCGTAAGAACAGTGAAGAACAAAACCTCTATCTTAATGCAAAGAAGACTAAATTGGTGACAACTGACAAAACAAATAAGGCAGCTGAAATATGTACCTATGAGAAAAAACTGGAAGAAGTGGAGAGTTTTTAATATCTTGGATCACTACTAACTAATAATGGAGATACAATGAGGGAATTTAAAAGGAGGACATTTATTGCTCTTCAGAAAGTAAAACAACTAAAGAATCTGTGAAGACGAACAGACAGAAATACAAAAATAAGATTTTTAAGGGCATGCATCGTTCCCATCGCAACATATGCATGTGAGACCTGGACACTTAACAAAATAGCTGAGAAACACATAAACGTCTTTAAATGTAAATGCTACAGAAGAGTCCTTCAAATATCATGGACACAAAAAAGAACAAATATATCCATACTACAAGAACTTAATATTGAAGAAGACTGGCTACTAAAGAGGATTACACAAAGAAAACTTAAGTATTTTGGACATATTAAACGTCACGATAATCTAGAGAAGACCGCATTGGAAGGGTGCATAATGGGAAAAATAAAGAGAGGAAGACCAAGGCAAATATGGCTGCGAGACATCGTTGATAATCTGCAAAATGGATGCATCAGCAGCAGGGCATCTTGCCTTGAGAGGCCTGAAGGAGTGCTGTTATGGAGGCGAGTTCCCCAAGGGACATACACATGAATGAATTAATGAAGTAATTCTGTCATAGTAAATTTTAAAAAAGCATTTGTTTGAAGTACTTCAGTAGCAGAAATTTTTTTTGAAAATGCATTTGTCTAAAGTACGATTACTTTTGTTAAGAAACTAATAAGAACATGTTATTGAAATACTTCGGTCACAGAAACTAAAGAAGAAACAAACAAACAAAAAAGTATTTTTCTTGAAGCCACACACTTTTTTCGTCACACATTTCTTTCGTCACACAATGTCCCCTCTTTCCCTCAAACTCCCTATTCTTTTCCATGTTTGACATGTGGAAAGAAAAAAGGGGGGGCGGGGCGGGCGAAGAAATGGCGTAGGTATGAGGGGGAAGTTACGTGGAAAAAAGAAAAAAGACTTGACTTTAGTAAATCATTTCAACAGAAAGGAGACGAGGAAAAACCAAGCATTATTTACGCCTACATTTATACTACTATATGCAGGGTCCTGTCGGACCCAGGATAGCGGAACTCCGCGACAAAGATCACGTGACGGCCCGCATATCAAGTTTTAAAATGATCAGTCTACGGCAGGGTTGCTGAAAGATATGATGTGTTTTCTTTGACACCAATGCACATACACAGGTAAAAGGAGCGTATGTAACGGCGGGCCTGATAAGTGGCTTAAATGGCATCATCTACTTGCATGATTTGGCTCTTTTCTTACAGCAAGCCTGGGTGGAATGTGGACTGGCGTTTCTCAGTTATGGATGTGCAGAACATCGTCAGAGATTCTGGAACAACGACTGAACACATAAAAACAAGTGCAGCACAGTTCTAACGGGAACTAGTGGATAATACGGGGGTATCTTATACAACAGGTTACGGTAATAAGAAATGACTTAACTCCCTGGCATAAACTGTAGGCACATTTGAGCAAGTAGTCAGGCGGAAAAGTTTCCTAAATTTTGCACAATCATTAGTGCTCATTATTTTGTAGATGCTTTCGTTCTGATTGGCCAGTCTGACGTTGTGGATTACCATGAGAATTGCAGACATTTTATTTCCGCTCTGTGTGGAACCTGGAACCTGGAACCTGGGCACATGCCTGGGAAGCAAACCACTGTACCCTACCACGCATGATCGTAAAAGGCGACTAAGAAGGGTTCGGCATAAGCCCAGCAACCCTATCCGGTTAAAAAGAAAAACAACAACCCATCTGACTGCTACAGAAACGAAAACAAGGGTAAAGGTAGACCAAAGGAGACATGGAGAAAGGAGACACGGAGAAAGGAGACATGGAGAACAACAGAAAGGATGTTGAGCAATAGAGAGCTCACCTAGGCAACAGCGAAAAAAAAAAGGCAAAGGCGTTTGTGGAAAACCCTTTGCGGAACCTCCATATGCCTTGGGCACTTAAGGTTGAAAGAGAGAGAGAGAGAGAGAGAGAGAGAGAGAGAGAGAGAGAGAGAGAGAGAGAGAGAGAGAGAGATTTCCACTCTGGCCCAGTCTTCAACAAGAAATTTGAAGGCAAAAAAAACCCAGTTTTCCCAGTTTCTCAAGTATTAAGTTGTTCGCTTTGTCCCAGTAATTTTACATCTAAGTAAATGACTGGAAAACCTACTCATAAAATATAAAATTATATATGTATGTATACAGTATTAAACATGTATGTAATCCAACAGAAATTATTTTCTTGTATACTGATTCAACTCCACTCATCTTTCATTTTGTAACTCGGTTCTGATATGTGTGTGAATGTATGTGTATATATATATATATATATATATATATATATATATATATATATATATATATATATATATATATATATTAAAGAAAGTAGTACACAGCTTTGAAAGTAAAAGTAAAGTCCTCAGCCTGAATAAAAAGAAGACTGAAGTGATGGTCATCTCAAAGAAAAGAATACCATCTAAATGTAGCATTACCATCGATGCCACAGAACTGAAACAAGATGATAGATTCAAGTACTTAGGAACAATTATAATAGGTGATGGGAAATGTCACAACGAAATAAAAAGCAGACGTGCTCAGGAAAATTCAGCATTCCAGAAAATGAGAAACATCGTCGTGTGCAATAGATCCATATCAATGAAAACAAGATTCCGAATACTTAAATGTTACATCGAGCCAATTTTGTTTTATGGATGTGAAGGATGGTCCATGAATAAGAGAGTATAGCGAGAAATGGAGGCCATGGAAATGTGGTTCATAAGAAGGATGTTGAAAGTACCATGGGCAGCTAAGAAAACCAACGAAGAAGCCTTAAGAGAGGCTGGAGTTAAAAGGCAAATTACAGCAAAGATCAGAGGCAGACAAGCGAGATTTGTAGGGCATTTTCTGAAAAGAGGAAAACTGGAACACATTGTGGCAACTGGAAAAACTGAGGGAAGAAGATACAGAGGAAGACACAGAAAGAAGTTACTGGATGGGCTGTCAGTGTGGCTAGGGAGAAAGTCACCGGCGGATCTCATAATCGAGTCTAAAGAGAGAAATGATCGCCTACGCCACGCAGCACGGCACTTGATTGATTGATTGAGTATACTGCTTGACCAGTGTGCTACACAGCAACACTAAGCAGTAACTGCTAAAGATGTACTTCGCAACTGTGAGAACCGCCAACCCAAGTAGCAACTGGATTAATTTGTTTTCTCCATCTCAACTGATTCAATCTCAGAAAATGTAATGTGTAAATAAGAACAGAGACATTTCAACAGTTTGAGAACCACTGGAACCGAATTTGGTAACAGCAAAAACACATGTTTATTATGGAGAGAATGTGTGGTGATAAGTATATATAATATATATCTATATTTCTCCAGCGTTTTTTCACAAAATTGTCCTTGTGATCCGGCAATTATTAGAGGCCAGCGTCTATTCAAGGTTAGCGTTTATTGGCAAAGTGCCAATCAAGGTTCTGCAGCATCGATATTAGCCTATACCGTACGCCAGTGTTGCACAACCATTCTCCTCTCGCGACAAACCTTAGTTTTATTGGTATGTAAAATATACACTTTAGACAAAATCATGACACACAGAAGGACTGAGACGATGTACTGAATCGGAGTTTATTTCAGACCGGCGTTTATTTGAGACATGCTTTTATTCGAAACATGACTCCATGCCCTCTGCGTTTAACGTTTAACTGAGGCAGGCAACTATTTCAGACCCGGCGTTTAATCAAGGAAATACGGGTGTGTGTGTGTATATATAGTGAGAGAGAGAGCGAGAGAGGGAGAGAGAGAGAGAGAGAGAGAGAACCGACGAATGATGCTGAGATATAGAAAACAACAACAAACAACAACAAAAAAACATGGAGTTCCGCCGCAGCGAAATACGTTGAGAAACAGCGACGTATGTCTCAGTGTGTGTCAGAGGAAAGGAGAAATAATTCGATCCTCCAACATGTTCTGGCCAGCCTCAAGGGTGGTTTTAAGCCCTCCCGTTATGCAAGATAATCTTCTTAAGTTGGAAAATCTTCTTCTCAATCTGCGCTTTTCTTTCCTCGGTATTTTTTTCAAATCCCCCCAGTACAAGTGCTTCCCCCCCCCCCCCCCCCCCCCCCCCACCACACTCCCTTAAAATCAATTACATCAGATTTTGGCGCGTGCTGCCGCGAGCTTTCGACGAACTAGCGAATTAGCATAACTGAGTACAGGTGAATGTAGGCTTAAAACTGTTCTCAGTGTCACAGCGATTGTAACATACTGTAGGTTGTTTTTTCAAAAGCGGCAGAGAGGAGTTCGTGAAAGTGTAAAACTTCAAGACCAGTTTCAACGTTACTGTGAGCACAAATATAGAGCAGACAGGCAAGCAGCAGAGGAGGATACAGTATCCTGGAGGCAAACAGGCAGCCATGCAGACAGACATAAAGACAGGCTGGCTAGCAGACAGACATAGAGACTGGCGGACAGACATACGTAAGGCAAGCAAGCATATTTAGAGACGGGCAGACACAAAATGACAGGCTGTGAGAATACACAAGAATACAGGCTGAGAGTGTAGCAGTAAGGGAGATAGCTCCACAGAAAGGGAGAATACAGAGACTGGAAGACTGACGGACAGACACAGGGGGCAGACAGACAGATACAGAAACAGGCAGACACAGATACATGACGGCAGACTGAGGGAATACAGAGTCTGTAAGACTGACGGGCAAACAAAGAGACAGACAAGCAGTCAGAAAGACAAACAAATACACAGACAGGCAAGCAGGTAGACAGACAGACAGGCGCATGCAGAGATAAACGCAGAGACAGGCATGCAAATTTAGTGACAAATCTTTATAACAAGAACGTACTATTTAATACCAGGATCGCACCAACTAGAAAATATGGTAGTATATTGAAATTTTGACAGGCAGGTTAGTGGACGCCAGAAAGAAATTCATCACGACAACATACTAAACCTCACGTCCCGTGCCAAAGCAGAAATCCCCGTTACGACTTTCATGGGATGTCTTCGCGACAATAACGCCAGCGACAGATGAAAGTAGAGGTCAAACATCTTCCCCCACCTGGTTTATAGAAACCGTTCCTTTCTTCATAATTTCCTTCATTCTTACCCGGGTATTTTTTTCCACGCTTCACTGCCTAGCAGGAGATTGCGCTGCCAACTGAAAAACTATGGGAATCTATAATACAGGAAATGTCTCAAACAAAAAAAAAAACAAAACAAAAGAAGCCCCGGATGCAATAAACAGTTCTGTTTCTTACTGCCTGAAATTACATGCCCTGAAAGCAATCATAGACATCTATCTGAAAACATTCTGGAAGCGATTTCGAGAGAAGAAATAAGCCCATATCAAACACCGAATTTCCATTTTCAGCCATTTTTCTTTTTCTTTTTTTTTTCCTTTTCCTATCAGTGTCCAATCGATTCTGACGTGCGTAAGGCGGGAACACGAAACCGCGAAAAATCCTCCGGCGGGAAAGAGCTCCATTACGCCAGCCCCTCACGAAATTCATTAGCAGCTGCTCGTTATCCGCTCCCTAAACAAACATTCTGGGGGCGTCAATCTAAGGGAGCTAAAGATGTTGAAAAAACAAGTGTCCAACGCCAGAAACAGGAAAAATATGTCCTTTCCCGCGCTGAGGGCATTATGAAAGTGCGTAGAAAGGAGAAGATCGTTCATGAAAATGCGCTGTCATTTTCCGAGACATAAAGTGTCAGAAATTTCTGGCAACCTGCAAACGAAAACTATTGTACTTTATCATTTTTTTTTCCTCTCTTCAAAATGTGAACTTGTTATTTGCGTTGAAGATAGGTGATAAAATACTTCCGCAATAGATTCTTCTTCTTCTAATAGTTTCAGACGTCGACTTGTATACGTCTGAAGTAGTTGGTGGTTATCTGGAGGGCGTACACATCCCCATACAGTTTTGTCTAGACTTGTGTGGTCGTCGGCCTTCTTCTTCTTATTCTTCTTCTTCTTCTTTTCTTCTTCTTCTTGTAACAGTTTCAGACGTCGACTTGTATACTTCTGAAGTGGCTGGTGGTCATCTGGAGGACGTACACATCCCCATACAGTTTTGTCTAGACTTGTGTGGTCGTTGGCCTTCTTCTTCCTCTTCTTCTTCTAACAGTTTCAGACGTCGACCTGTATACTTCTGAAGTGGCTGGTGGTCATCTGGAGGGCGTACACATCCCCATACAGTTTTGTCTGGACTGGTGTGGTCGCTGGCCTCCTCCTCCTCCTTCTTCTTCTTCTTCGTTCGAGGTTGCTGGTCACATCAGACCCTGATCGGGATCCCTGCAAAGCCTGCAGTCCTCTCCAGATCCTGATAGGAGCCCCAAAGCTTTTGCCCAAAACTCGTGTTCTTGGGCCATGTCTCACGCCTCAGGTACGCTGGGTTTGGGCACTCCTGAAGGATATGTTATGGAGTGGACTCCACTGCCGCATGGACACTCGTCTTTATGCAACAGAAAAAAAGAGGATGATCTGCTGATGTCTGTGTAGTTAGTGTGTAGTTGGCCATATTTGCTTTCTCTGTTGTTCATATATTGGGCACCTTTCTTTAATCTGTTGTACAAACGCTATCTCAGCCTGCTGTACCCGCCACGTAGCCTTATATTGTAACTTGTCCTTCTCTGTTTAGCTGGATGTGGGCTTCATTTCTTTGGGGGTGCTCTCCTCCCATTTGTTTCTGTAGCTGAGATTTATCAGCGTTCTGGCCTCCTCAGTTTAACAGTACAACCAATCACTTACATCCTGCTGGCTCAGAATACAAGTGCTTACTGCAGAATACCTAGGACATATGACGGCGCTCTTAAGATAAGACGTTAAAAAAAAAGATGTTTGGAAAGTTTATTAGCCCTGAACCAATGTGAACAGCAGTTAATAATGAGGACCAGCATGTATGTTATGAAAATACCTCGTTTCTAAGTTTAGTAAGAAAAAAAAAAGAATTATATGAACACGAACATTTGTGAGAGTCCTGCCGCAGGTTTGGCTAATCCTAGCTATCAGTAGTTTAACACTTTGTTAAAATCCATTTTCATGTGTTATTTTACTTCACATGTCCAAAACTATTTCATTCTCCGTATTCTTGCTTCTATGTAAAATTTATTTGTAGAAAATATAGTCTTCTTTTTTTTCGTTCGCTTCTACCACCAAGACCGCCCCGTGATTCTACTGAATTTACTCCTGTGGTCCCCGAAAGGACCACACGAAAACCCCGAGAGGACCACAACATGCTCAGGGTATCGCAGGGCTTGAGCCTGTATTCTCGGTGGGTCTCAGAAGCGGGATTGCGTGACACCGTGGTTTTCGTTCCACCAGTTTAATCCCCGCTAGGTGAGAGGTGGGTGCCCATCCAGCCAAGAGTTGGACTTTCTTACTCTTCTTTTTTTCTGCATATGATTAATAAAATGGTCCCCCCCCCACCCCCTGTGTTTCTTGCCTCAGAGTGAGCACTTCAGCAGATAATTCAATACAACCGCCTCTCATCCGTCAGCGCCCGGGTTAACCTAAATGTAGGAAATAGGTGCCCGGGTCTTTCTGGGGCTGGGGAAAGAGAACTGGCCAACTGTGATAATAACTGCATGGCCACACCCCTCTTTGATGTATCAATAAATCTGTCTGTAACCCCCAGCATCCGTTGCATCCCTGTGTCATGAAATAACTGAGGAAAATACGAGTACTGCTACTATATCAACTTTATGTCTCAATGATATGGAACAGGCCATGGAAATATGGATACTAACGTCACATCCCTTACACGCCATCGTGACAGAGAACAGGTCATTGAGTATCGCCTTTGTGCTTCCGTGACAGAGAAGAGATCAAAGAAATGTGGGCATTACAGACATATATCACATATGCTTCCGTGACAGAGAACAACTCAAGGAAACACGAGTCTCAACGCCATATCTAATACATGCTTCTGTGGTAGAGAACAGATAACGAAATATGGGCAATAACGCCATATCTCTTATATGCCTCTTTCATACAGAACAAGTTAAGGAAATATGGGCACCGACGTCATTATCTCTTATATGTCTCTTTGATATGAAACAAGTCAAGGAAATATGAGCACTAACGCCATATCCCTTATATACCTCCATGCCAGAGAACAGATCAAGGAAACATAGGCATTAATACCTTATCTCTTATATGTCTCCTTGATACAGAACAAGTCAAGGAAATATGGGCACTAACGCCATATCTTATATATGATTCCACGACAGGCAACAGGTCAAAGAAATATGGGCACTAACACTAGGTCCTTTATATACCTATGTGAGAGGGCAAAAAATTCTTCCCGTAAACAAAAAAAAAACAAAAAACTGACACGGAAAAGAAATTTGATCGTTTCTGGACGTTCCAAAAGCAGCCACGTTGAAGCTTCTCACAAAAAAAGTGCCATTTATTCATACAAACCGCGCATACGCCACTAGATAAAACTTGTGGACAGCAAACACATTCTTCCAGCTAAAACACACACAAAAAAGGAGGGTGGGGGGGGGGCTATAATCTTCTATACTCCACAAACCAACCTATATATCACTTTCAAATGTCCCAGTAATGAGCGATGGGTTCCTGCATCAATAACGATGAAAGGAAACGCCAATTCAAAACTTTTAGAATTCCTCTTCTAGTTACGTTCATTTTACATAATCGTTCAAACAATTGATCCTTACTTTTACTAAAAGAACTTGGAGACTCAAGAAATTCCGTTCATCTCCATTCAACAGCTCTTCCCCCCATGTTTATTACTCCGCGAATTACGGAGTTAGCAAACAGGGTAATTAGTGTACCAAAAAAAAAAAAAAACAAGTTGCTTCGGGGGGTTTAATGAAGGAAACTATTGATACAAAACTCTGGAACGAACTGCTAGCGCAAAGAAGTGAAATCGTTACAACAACTTGGCTGTAGCAATTAGTATCGCGTGGAGCAGTCGATACTTCTCAAAAGCTAAGTCTCAAAACCTTTCGCCGATGCACTGCAATTTAATTCCGCACCGGCGCCAAGAATCCGATTAAGGATGGGCAGACAATCCACGCGCCAACAAGAGGGTAAATGAAATGACCCGGAAGATGTTATTCAATCAATTCGCTGGTACGGAACAAAGTTGCAACGGCCGTTTTAGCTTGTTTGAATTTCCAAGCTCAATCAGTGGTGGCCAGTGATCAATCAAATTACATTAGTAAATGAACAAATAGAAAACAACGGCCGAAGCTGTGGGCTGTATGGGCGCAAAGTTGACACGTCGTCTTTAAGAATAAATAAAAGGGAGACTACCTGGATCCTGACGACACTTTTCTTGCATTCCCTCCCCTGTCTCGCGCCCAGAAGAGCGGATATAATGAGTGCCTGGAACATATGTGCGGACGATGAGAGTAAATAATACAAAACTGCTCCAGCACAACACTGCAACCGCTCAAAACTAGCGCTCCTCAAAACGCGCCACAGACTGTCACGTGCGAGGCCAACGTACACCTGAAGATGGCTGACTCTGGATTCACGCAGGGTACCTGTGTTGGGGACTCTTCAATAAAGAAATTCTATTTACCCATAAGCGATACCTCATATGGCCCGCTCCTTTCACACACACCCACAACTTTGTTTCGCTGACATCCAACTCGGGCAAATATTCCACATAAACGGGAAGCCACGTTTTATGTGGTTACCCAGTTCGCTGTATTCCAGTGTCTCTTTGATCTCATACCTAATGTATCGAGTTCGTATATCTCCTCAAATGTCTCTTTTTATCTTTTTTTGTTGTCATAACTGGTATGAAAGCACCTAGCAAACTTTTTCTTCTGTGTGTGACAATAAAACAGATCCCTAAACAAAAGTGACACGCACAGCTTCTAAAAGAGACACTATAATAAGGAAAATGAAATGAAAACAAAACAAAAAACACCTGCACAGCATATATTACAAATCTCTCCATGAATAGTGAAGCTTCACAAACGATGTCTAAGGATCACAATATGTTTATGAAGAAATTTTTTTCCCCCCTTTGTGAAACGGGAAGACAAGAAGAAGGCAAATGAAGAGACCTGGTCTGTCCTCATGTAACAGGATCTTGGCGATGACATAAAGGCAAAACAGTACTCGGGTGTGGCTCATTCCGACAACCCCATCATTAACATCTGAGATCTGTCTATTTCAATACTGCCTGCAGACCCGCTGACTCGTTCTCAAATGGTTATTTCTTTATTGCAGACCGGCCGAAAGTCCCGGTGTCGCCCGGGTACGTCAGAAGCAGAATGAAACCTATTATTTTTTGGTGACATGTGCTCGACTATTCATCTACATATTTATCTATGTATGAGTACTCATCTATCGACTGATCGAATGTGCAACAGTCCTTCATCTTTTATATAATGAACTTATGGGGGAAAAAAACTGACACTGCTCTGCAGGGCAGCACACCATGTATCACGCTAGGACGTCATGACATCTTGATTGTCTAAGAAGTTTCTGGATTCTGTACGATAATGTTTATGTGTGATGCGTAGACTAAACTATGACTAAAATCTCTTTCCCGAGGGAAAAAAAAGTAAGACTTGAAAAATTTCTGTGTGAAATTCATATACAAGATTTCATTTGTACAGCGAGTAGTTTGTTTGCATTCTGCATGAATTTTCATTTTTATAGAAACGGTTAGGATGCTATGATTATAACTTTTGCATTCTTCTTATTATTTTCACCTTTGAAAAATAAGACCAAAAAGTTCCATTTATTCCTAATCGACGACTTCACAATTTTAATTTCCTTCACTGTGTACCTCACACTTATTTTTTTTCCATGAGACTGTGGAACAGTGTAGGGCCTTGACCAGACAATGTCCCTGGATTTTGTTATTTTGTTATACTGGACCTCGCAAAAGCTGCTCACCGCGAGGACGTTAATGATTGATCAAAGAATCACGAACCAGCAAAACATGTAATATCTAATTAATATATTCTGGAATATACAAGATGAGGGAAATACAGGGTGATTGATAAGTTCTCGGTATAAGATACATATACTTGAAACACACAGCTGATATTAGGTGCATTTGTAGATCAGGTTAATGTAAGATTACATGCCAAGTTTCAAGAAATTAACTACAACCAATTTTGTTTTTTACAGGCTACTGAAGTGGTACGGGGTGGCAGAAATTGAGAAAATGGATAAAATTTCTCATAGAGCAGTCATTCGCTACCTCTGCATCAAGGGCTTATCATCAAAGGAGATCCATGAGGATATGGTAGAGACTCTAGGAGAGAGTGTCCCTTCTTACAGCACAGTGAAGAAATGGGCAGCTCAGTTCAAACATGGAAGGGAGAGTCTGGAAGATGATTCCCGCCCAGGAAGACCAAGAACGGTAATCACAGATGAAACCACCGGCAGAATCCATGACATGATAATCGATGATCGACGACTAACTGAGCGGTACATTGCTACTGAGTTAGGTATCTCCCAGGTAGGTGTTCATGCCATTATTCACAATGATCTTCAAATGACAATGGTCTCTGCTCGATGGGTCCCTACACTTCTTGGAGCTGATCACAAACGACAGCGTCTCAACATGTCAAGAGACAATCCTGGTCATTTGTTTGCAGATCCTGAAAAGTTTCTTCAGCAATTTGTGACTATGGATGAGATTTTGGTTCATCATTTCATTTTCAGCCAGAAACCAAAGAACAATCAAAGCAGTGGAAACATCATGGATCCCCATCTCCAAAGAAAGCAAGGGTGGTTCTGTCTGCAGGCAAAGTGATGGTTTCCACCCTTTGGGATTCAGAAGGTGTGCTATTGATAGACTATCTTCAAAAGGGCAGAAAGGTCACAAAGGCCTATTACGCTAATCTTGTGAAGCAACTGTGGGTCAAAGTGAAGGAAAATCGTCGAGAGAAACTGACGAGAGGAGTCATCTTTCAGCAAGATAATGCTCTAGTTCACATGTCGGCAGTGGCAATGGCTGCCATTCATGAATGCGGCTTCCAGCTTCTTGAACATCCTCCTTATTCCCCAGATTTGGTCCATTCAGACTATTACCTGATTACCAAACTCAAGAAGGAGCTCAGTGGTTCAGATGATGACGTCCTTCATGCTGGCACTTTCTACTGGCACAAGATGCTGACTTTTACAAAGAAGGGATTCGTATGCTCCAGGATCGCTGGACTAAGTGCCTAAACTTGCAAGGGGACTATGTTAAGAAATAACCCCAAAAAGTTGTCCACAAGTAATCCGTTGTACCTTATGCCAAGAACTTATCAGTCACCCCTTTATGTTTTGTTTAAATCTTTAAAAGTTGTTTTCTTCATACTCAGACAATATTCGGGGACTAGGAGAGAGGAATGACACATGGAAGGAAGCAGAGAACAATTTCAAGAACAGGGATGACTGGAGAGCCTTTATCTGTGACCAATGCTCTTAAGGGAGTGAAAGATGATGATGATGATGTGAGACCGGGGGGGGGGGGGGGGGTTGTGAGAAATATTACATCGGTTATTAGAGATAATCAATGCACAAGGTAAGCGAACGATGATAGTACTATATATATATATATATATATATATATATATATATATACTGACGTGTAAAACAATCCCACAAATGGAGATATTACACGGAACGCAAAGATATCACATCCGGTGTGGAGAACGTTCGTCCTTCATAGGTCTGCAGTAAGGCAAACACGATGAGATGGTATGGCGATATCAGATGTTGCAGGTTGGTGACAAAAGTATGGCTCCATCTGATGAGGTTTTCGATGCCCCGATAACACACAAACATGTCGCGGCTTGGAAAAATGGCTGTAGCATATACTTCCAACAGTAACCAGCGTCCAAAATGGTACCAAAAAAATGACGGAGTCTCAACACTTCATTAGACGATACAAACAACTTTTAATAATGAACACGGTGACGATGGATCTGTGAGTGCAGTTGATGACAGCACCCAATAGTTCAAACTACTGGTGGATCACAGGAGAATACAAATACATCGGCATCAGATAACTTAGGCTAGTTAGTCAACCTCACTAACTCTAAAACAGGAGACACTCTCTCGCCTCTCCTCAGTTCTGAGTTAAATCACTTCTAATATAAAACTTTACTGGATACGAGAGCCAACAACAAAGTCTGTCTTAACTCCGCCTTACAAACAATGAAAGACTCCCCAAAACTCTCCCCCTCACAACTCTCGAGTTCCCGAGTTCACCCACTCAGGGCCCGTGCAAAAAAGTCACCTTGTCACAATTATAAACATCTCTAGGCTTCTCGAGTGGAAGGAGCTGAGCTCAGCCACATAACATTGTGACTTACATCTGAAAACAAGGGAAATAAGCCCGAGAATCAGATTCTGTTAAAAGTGATTTCTCTATCCTCTCTCTCTCTCTCTCTCTCTCTCTCTCTCTCTCATTATAAAGAAATTTCAGAGTTGAACCTTAATCACAGACATGTTTTAAACGGATCACCACAATGTAACATTTTCTGAGGCCCCCCCCCCCTTTTGGTAAACATCAGATTTCTGCCACGGGGCATGGCAGGACGGGCAGGAGAGGTTTGTTGAGGACTAGGATCCACCAACGGCCGCGGGAAGCTGAGCACTAGCGGACTGTTTGCTAATTACTTAAAGCAACAAAAGACATGTTTTCACCCCCCATAAGGGAGCTAACAAAACCAAAAAAAAATCATCGTTGACGGGCTGCAGCGATACGGGCAGACACAAGAAAAGAAGACGGTGAGACATAAGCAGGAATCGCTGTCTTAAAAACCTGCCATTCCCAAGAAGCGACGCACATCGTCAGAAAAGCAGCCTATGCTGGGAACAAACTAACGGGACAGACTTGGGAAAAGCGAGAAAACCCGTCAATTTCCCCTAGCCGAAGCCAAAGAAATGGCGAAAACAGGGGATGTAACTAAAACAAAATCTCCAACAACCCAAGCAAGGGCATAAAATGGCTAAGAGGTTGGAGGGAAAAAAAAAAGATTCTTCCCCCATCAGGCAAGGCAGACCTGGGTTTTCTGTGAGGATCTTCTTACCGACAAATTAGTCGGGTTGCCTCTTAATAGCGAGGGCCAATTTCCCCGAGTGAAACCATCGCGTGGAATTACAAAAGTTCCTGCTTGTGGCAGCCAGCGCTGATCATTGGTGGCCGGATTAGCACAGGAGGAAAATTAAGTGGGATTTTCTGGGCTTTTGGGAGAACAGAATGGACCATGTGTCCAGCCCATTCAAGGGGAAGATGGAGTGTGGGATGAGAGAGAATAAACTAGCAGTTTTCTCCCCCCCCCCCCCCCTCAGCCACGTATACGAGACGGATGTCTTGTTCAGTTGTTACATATAAAAGCTAGCGGATGTTAAATCGCTGTCACATACAAGAAGGCTGCCGTAAGGAAATTAAATACAGTATAAGCACTGAACTATACTCTATATACCGTGGCATTTGCATACCGTAGGGGTATCTAGACCACCACAGCATTTGAGGTAGCGATGCCAGCAGCTGTCCTCGCCACTTTTGTTTGCTTTTTTTTCCCTTGGGGTTAAACCCCAAGTACCCAATTTTTTTTATATTTTTAATGCTGGGTTGATCCTGGCAGCGGGCAGTCCCAAAACAAACAAAAATTCCTCCCGAGTGCGAAATCGAAGCAGGGACCTTATGACTGGCAGGCGAATGCACTAACTACTACACCACTACGGTACTAAACTACAAATGATGAGAGATGTCGAACTGAACTCAGTGTTACGTATAATGATGAAATGACTTGTTAAAAAAAATCATAACAGGGTTTCTCAAGCTTTTTTTTTCTGCCCCCTAGGTCTCGTTTAGAGACACAAAATTTTATTTGCGACTCACTCATTTCCGTTACCCCCCGTCTTTCTGTTGTGTTGGGGCGGCTCGGCCTAGTGGGTTGGGAGATGGAGTGAGGGGATCACTCTGTCTCCCCTGAGAAACTCTAACCAACGGTACAAAAAAAAATTCGTTCTACACTAATGGACGATATGTCCAACGAATAGTCTGAAAATTAGAAGTGGTGATGATTTGATTACAAATTAAAATAGCTTTAGATTCCAACAGCAGATTCATTACTTTATCCAATTGATCTGAACTTTTCAAACAACTTTTGTTACTCATTACACCCATACTAAATGATATGACAAAAATTTGATAGAAGGAAAAAATCTGGTCCTGAAAGGGTTAAAGGGAATGGCTGGCTTGCTTTATTATCAATATCAAGAAGAAGATGCAACCTATGAATTATCCCATATCAACGGGGGATTTGATGTCGCAAATTATCACAGTATCTTAGAGGAAGACTCGCTGGTTTGCTTTATTATCAATGTCCATTCAATGGAGATACGCGGTACAGAATCTTACAGAAAGGTTGGCTGGCTTGCTTTATCACTGTCGCATTCAAGGGAGATTTGACGCGGTACAGTATCTTAGAGAGGGTTGGCTGGCCGGCGTTATCACTGTCATATTCAAGGGAGATTTGACGCGCTACAGTATCTTAGAGAGGGTTGGCTGGCCGGCGTTATCACTGTCATATTCAAGGGAGATTTGACGCGCTATGGTATCTTAGAGAGGGTTGGCTGGCTGGCTTTATCACTGTCATATTCAAGGGAGATCTGACGCGCTACAGTATCTTAGAGAGGGTTGGCTGGCTGGCTTTATCACTGTCATCGGTACAACGGACTGACGGGAAGCACAGGGAAGAAGATGGCAAAGTACCGACAAAAACGGAAATCTCTTGCTGGGCACTGAGGCACGAGATAACATACACGTACAATTAATATTTGATGTGGTGCAGAACATGGCCAGTGTTTGTGTGTGTGTGTATATATATATATATATATATATATATATATATATATATATATGTTTCTCTCTTATATCTCTGATGTATTAGACAAATAGTTTTCAACTTTTTTTCCATGTCCCGAGTCCCTGAAACAAATGATATTCCCCGTACACACATTGCCCCCCCCCCCTCCCGCAACCTGGTATTATATTAAAGTCCTCAGCATTTTTTTTAAGAAATCTACACTATCTGGACTTGCTATGCGGGCCACCAAATAACCTTTGGCGAAAGCTCAAGATGACCCTCCATGGAACCCAGGCTGGAAAGACAACATATCAGACATAATGATTCTCGTCTCCGACCGCCCTATCTTTAAATGTATATTCCTTCTTCCAACTGACACTCCTTCAGAAAAGCCGACGTTAGAGAGAGAGAGAGAGAGTGGGGGGGGGGGGGGTGAGTGAGTGAGAGAGAGAGAGAAAGGATAGACAGAGTAGAAAAATAGTAATGGGCATGAAGGACAAACCAAAAATCGTTTTTAAATGGAACCGGAAACAGGAGAAATGGAGGAAGAAACGTAAGCCTATATTATAGAACAGCTTAAAGCTAGTAGCCAATCAGAACCTTGGGTGATCTGGCCTCACATTATTGTCCGTGTGTATGTGTGTGCGTGCGCGCGCGCGCTCGTAAGGGCCTGAGTAGAACAGTGGGAGTTTTGAAAAGGAAAAAAATGGCGTCCCCATTACATGATGCGAACATTAGAGGTCATAAGAAAACCTAAGGCAGTTTCCTTGAAACTATCAGTGGTACGTAAGGTGTCTGGACTGTTCACTGTTAGAAACGCTGATAAGGAGATAGACCGTTTACCGATAGAAATTCTAAATAAGTATGAGTTGGTAAATCTCTAATGAAGATATAACCGGAACCACTCAAAGATGAAACTGAAATACCCCAAATTTTTACTAAAAGAGCATTATACAAATTACAAAAATGCTGTTATGGTGTACAGACCGTTTACCGTTAGAAATGCTGAAAGGTGCATAGACCGTTTACCGTTAGAAATGCTGAAAGGTGCATAGACCGTTTACCGTTAGAAATGCTGAAAGGTGCATAGACCGTTTACCGTTAGAAATGCTGAGAAGGTGCATAGACCGTTTACCGTTAGAAATGCTGAAAGGTGCATAGACCGTTTGCCGTTAGAAATGCTGATAAGGTGCATAGATCGTTTACTGTTAGAAATGCTTATAAGGTGCATAGACCGTTTGCCGTTAGAAATGCTGATAAGGTGCATAGACCGTTTACCGTTAGAAATGCTGATAAGGTGCATAGACCGTTTACCGTTAGAAATGCTGATAAGGTGCATAGACCGTTTACCGTTAGAAATGCTGATAAGGTGCATAGACCGTTTGCCGTTAGAAATGCTGATAAGGTGCATAGACCGTTCACCGTTAGAAATGCTGATAAGGTGCATAGACCGTTTGCCGTTAGAAATAGTGATAAGGTACATAGAACGTTTATCGTTATAAATGGTGATAAGGTGCCCAGGCCGTTTACCGTTAGAAATGGTGATAAGGTGGCTAGACCGTTTGCTGTTAGAAATGGTGATATGGTGGCTAGACCGTTTACCGTTATAAATGGTGATAAGGTGCCCAGGCCGTTTACCGTTAGAAATGGTGATATGGTGGCTAGACCGTTTGCTGTTAGAAATGGTGATATGGTGGCTAGACCGTTTACCGTTAGAAATGGTGATATGGTGGCTAGACCGTTTGCTGTTAGAAATGGTGATACGGTGGCTAGACCGTTTACCGATAGAAATGGTGATATGGTGGCTAGACCGTTTGCTGTTAGAAATGGTGATATGGTGGCTAGACCGTTTACCGTTAGAAATGGTGATATGGTGGCTAGACCGTTTACCGTTAGAAATGGTGATATGGTGGCTAGACCGTTTACCGTTAGAAATGGTGATATGGTGGCTAGACCGTTTACCGTTAGAAATGGTGATATGGTGGCTAGACCGTTTACCGTTAGAAATGGTGATATGGTGGCTAGACCGTTTACCGTTAGAAATGGTGATACGGTGCACAGGCCGTTTACCGTTAGAAATGGTGATACGGTGCACAGGCCGTTTACCGTTAGAAATGGTGATACGGTGCACAGGCCGTTTACCGTTAGAAATGGTGATACGGTGCACAGGCCGTTTACCGTTAGAAATGGTGATATGGTGGCTAGACCGTTTACCGTTAGAAATGGTGATATGGTGGCTAGACCGTTTACCGTTAGAAATGGTGATATGGTGGCTAGACCGTTTACCGTTAGAAATGGTGATATGGTGGCTAGACCGTTTAACGTTAGAAATGGTGATATGGTGGCTAGACCGTTTACCGTTATAAATGGTGATATGGTGGCTAGACCGTTTACCGTTATAAATGGTGATATGGTGGCTAGACCGTTTACCGTTATAAATGGTGATATGGTGGCTAGACCGTTTGCCGTTATAAATGGTGATATGGTGGCTAGACCGTTTACCGTTATAAATGGTGATATGGTGGCTAGACCGTTTGCCGTTATAAATGGTGATATGGTGGCTAGACCGTTTACCGTTATAAATGGTGATATGGTGGCTAGACCGTTTGCCGTTAGAAATGGTGATATGGTGGCTAGACCGTTTGCCGTTATAAATGGTGATATGGTGGCTAGACCGTTTGCCGTTATAAATGGTGATATGGTGGCTAGACCGTTTGCCGTTAGAAATGGTGATATGGTGGCTAGACCGTTTGCCGTTAGAAATGGTGATATGGTGGCTAGACCGTTTGCCGTTATAAATGGTGATATGGCGGCTAGACCGTTTACCGTTAGAAATGGTGATATGAAAGTCTTTGGGTGGCCAGGTAAAAGCGTTCTGTTTGGTGGTCAAGTGCCCGGCCTAGACCAGGCGCCCTGTACTTTATAGGACTCTGCTCACCATAAGCACGATAACAATTATTATGATGGGAATAAAATATTCATAACTAGATAACATAATCATAAATGCCCTCCCGCCCCCCCCCCCCCAACAAGCAAGTGAACATGGTCATTAATTGTACAATACAGTTTAAACTTTATTTTTCTTTTTCTACATTGTGATCCCTTTAAAAAATTCCCGGGGGGGGGGTGTGGAGTGGGGGGGGGGGTGTCTTGAACATTCTGTTGCCTAACTGCCTAAAGATTATTTTACTCCAGTTATTTGTAGTCACTGCTGTGAAGATGGTGAGACACTAGCGTTGAGTCTTTCAGCAGCTTTCTCGGCCACTGAGGCTCACTGCTGTAGACAATTCCTGTCCGTTCTTGACCTTTTCTTGCCAACCTGTCAATTCTCAGAGTGCGCGTATCTTCTTCTCGTCTGTCTCCCCGTCGTTGTCTAGGTCTACCTCATGGTCTGTCTCCTTTCATCACTTCTGTATAAGCCACTTTTGTTGTCTATCCTCCTCAATTTTCTCTAAATGATTTGAGCCACCTCAGTCTATTGTTTTTTTTCATTACGGCTGTTATAAGCGGAGAGTTAAACAACGTGTAGGTCTTTTTGTTACTTCTTATCTTCCATTGCTATGTTATAGGGTCTCTTACGGGTCCGTAAATTCTTCTCAGAATTCTATTCTGAAACGTTTTGATCTTGCTTACTTCTATTCCATGTTCTACATTCAGTTGGCACAGGAATATGCGGACTTTATTTAATTACCTGAGCAATTTCAAGAAGCAAATTTTTTTTTTCTTTTGACATGCTGTATCATGGGTAAAATGAAGTTCTTCACTCCCTTGAAGAGAACCAGTCTCTAGAATGTAAGAGTTAAGTAAAGTTTGGGGCTGTAAGAACTAGTCTCTAGAATGTAAGAATTAAGTAAAGTCTGGGGTTGTAAGCACTAGTCTCTAGAATGTAAGAGTTAAGTAAAGTTTGGGGCTGTAAGAACTAGTCTCTAGAATGTAAGAATTAAGTAAAGTCTGGGGCTAAAGAACTAGTCTCTAGAATTTAAGAGTTAAGTAAAGTCTGGGGTTGTAAGCACTAGTCTCTAGAATGTAAGAATTAAGTAAAGTCTGGGGCTGTAAGAACTAGTCTCTAGAAGGTAAGAATTAAGTAAAGTCTGGGACTGTAAGCACTAGTCTCTAGAATGTAAGAATTAAGTAAAGTCTGGGGCTGTAAGAACTAGTCTCTAGAAGGTAAGAATTAAGTAAAGTCTGGGACTGTAAGCACTAGTCTCTAGAATGTAAGCACTGACTAAAAAAAGTTCACTGATTATTCTGAATTTTCAAAGAGTGGCAATATTTTATGAAAATGAATATGCAATGCTTTGAACCAACTTGAAGGAAGAACACAAATATAAATATGTTAAAGGAAAAACACTAGTATAAATGATATGTAAGAGTGTGAACACAAATATAAATACGTTAAAGGGAAAACACTAGTATCAATGATATGTCAGTACTTTAGGATACCTACAACGTTGTTGTGGGTACATTTATCTAGAAAGGAAGGTAGCCTTCTCAGACTTTTGGCTAAGATCAAAGTGGCTGAGGTCAAAGTGTCATCTTGCCCTGATCAACATGCCCTTTGGTTAAACAAAAGCATCATTATTTTTTAAATAAACGAGATGCATGAGGCCTGCCCTGCACATTGAATGGGGGTGGGGTGGGGTGGGGTATGGTCCACATCTCGTTACAGGTTTGCAGTACCACGTTTTCCCTCGTCTTAAAAAAAAAAAGGAAAGGAAGGTAGCATGATCAACAATGGGTCCTGCTGTCCAGGCTAAAATTTTAAACTAAAAACCCTCACCACCGCGAGTATAAATATGTTAAATTTTTTTTTTAAAGAAAACAACAGCCCATGACCCAGCGGTACTGCAAACCGGGTTCCACCCGAGATGTGGACCATACCCCCGGCATTCTATGTGCAGGGCGGGGCCTCGAGCACCTGTTTGTTCCAAAAATAACGATCAAAGTGTAGACACTACAGAGCACTACACTTTGATCTTAGCCAAAAGATAAGGGAAAACATTAGTAAAATGATATGTTAAAAAGACGTCCACAGTACTTAAATGTTGTTTAGTAAGAAAAAAAGAAAAGGGCACTAAAGACAAGGTATAACCGAAACAGGAAACAGAAGGGGAAAAATAAAATGTCAGATAAGTTGAAAACAATGTACGCTATTTCCTTGATTTACACACCGGATCTGAAACAGTTGCCTGCCTCAATTAAATATTGGAGATGTTTATTCAAGGAAATATGGTAAAATATCTTATAACAACTGAGATTCCTTCTATCATTAATCAACACTTTGGCTATAAAAATCTTATAACGGCTAAGATTCCTTCTATCATTACAGAACTTATAACCAACACTTTCGCTATAAAAGTGTAATTTCTCTCTCTCTTTCTGACAGCCATGCTGAGCAAGATGTATGAAGTCTAAAGACGCACATCCACAAATCTCTCATGTCAAGATGGCAAGGCATTCATATGATTACAGTCAGGTACATGTGTGCTGTATGATACAATATGTATGTTTACATTTTATCCTTTACTGGAATTAATTTACAAAAAAAAAAAAGAGTGAAATTTTGTGAGCTAGCTGGAAGCACAAAAACATTTATTTAAAAAAAAACAACAACTCATCTTTCTTCTTCCCACAATACAATAACAAATGATCAACAATGCTAGTAAACATTTCCCAAAATATATAAGACAAGCAACAATGGTAGTAAACACTTCCCAAAATACAACAGAAAAGACAGACAATGATGGTAGTAAGCATTTCCCAAAATACAACAGAAAAGACAAACAATGATGGCAGTAAACATTTCCAAAAATACAACAGAAAAGACAAACAAAGGTGGCAGTAAACATTTCCAAAAATACAACAGAAAAGACAAACAAAGGTGGCAGTAAACATTTCCCAAAACATAAAAGAAAAGACAAACAATGATGGTGGTAAGCATATCCCAAAATACAACAAAAAAGACTAACAATGATGGCAGTAAACATTTCCAAAATATAACAGAAAAGACTAACAATGATGGCAGTAAACATTTCCAAAAATACAACAGAAAAGACTAACAATGATGGCAGTAAACATTTCCCACAATACAACAGAAAAGACTAACATTGAAGGCTGTAAAAATACAACATAAGATCTACTCACAGAATGTTGAGCTGCATCTGTCTACGGATGAGAGCATTTTTCTTGTTTACCAGATGGAACCATTCCTGCAACAGCTGAGCCTCCAACGCCTTGTTCTTGCCTGTACAAGGATATAATCTCATCATTCAATCTCAATTTATAGTAAGCAGTTCATGGCAACTACATAGACCAGGATGGTGGCACCAGAAAGGAAGCCAGAATTAGAATTGCAAAACCAGCACTGACCTTCAAGAATCTTGAGAACATATGGCATTCAAAAGTTATATGCACAAAAACCAAGCATTATTCAATTGAAATATAATATAAACCCTCATTTATGCATGCAAAAGCTGGAAAACATCTGAAGAAATAAACAACAAATTTAGACTCTTTTGAAAATAAATGCCTAATGAAAATATTTGGTATAAAGTGGAATGAATTCAAGAACAACACAGAGATAAGACAGACGAGCGAACAACAACCTGTCTCATGGATGATCAGAAAAAGGAGATGGACATATGTTGGTAACGTGATGAGAAGAAACAGTCAGAGAATCCCAAAACAAGCTATCAAGTGGAACACAACAGGCTGAAGAAAAAGAGGTTGACCACGTGAAGAGGACATTGTTAAGAGAGGTCAATTTAGCAAGCATAAAATCCCTTGATGAGGTTGAAAAGCTCACCAAAAACTGGAAAACTTGGCAAACAACCTTTCGAGCCCTATGTGGCGTTTAATGACATGGGAAGGATGTAAGATGTAAGTTCATGGTCATATGAAGATGATCTACAGTAGACATCCAATGAACTTAACAACCATTCAGACTTAACTAAGAAATTCCCTTAAGTTCATTTAGTGAGTTAGTTGTTCACCTTTACTGTACTGTATTAACATGAAAAATAAACTAGAATAAGTGTTTCTGCCTTATTATTTACACTTCTTCTTCATCGTTCAAGTTCTTGGTCATGCTAAATGATCAGTCCGGTCACTGGGATGAGTCCACAGTCTTCTCAAAGTCCTCCTGGCATCCCCACAGCTTCTGCCTTAGGTCCAAGCCCTGTGGCCATGTCTGGCTGCGTAGGTCTGTAAAAAAGTTGGCCACTCTTGGAGAACATGTTCTGGAGTTTATACTCTGGCCCCTATACGGGCATTCATCTGTATGTGTGTTTACATACGATACTGATACTTGCATCATCTCATTTTAAACTTTCATCCAAACCGACTTACAATGGCTTCATCAAATCATATCTGGTTTTAAGCTGAGAGCCACCAGCACTCCATACTCAAGGCCCCATTAACTTCACAGATGAGTGAAACATACATTTTTCACACACTTTCACTCACTGTCTTATGCCAGTTGCAAACAGTTAGGCCAGCTTACTTTTTTCCATGACCTTTCTCAGTCGAGCCTCCAGCTGTGATGCCTGTCTGTCAATCTGCACTTGCTCCAGCTCCAGGCACTCTAGCTCACTTTTCACATACTGGTTTGTGTCCTGCAGGTTCTGGGGGAGGGAAACAAGGTCACGACACATTCAGATAAGACTGCAGGAAACCCTCAATAAAGGCCACCCAATGATGTTTTAAAATATCCAATAACAATGCACTATGCAAATAGTGAATATCCAATAACAATGCAGTATGCAAATCACTATTTAAAATATCCAATAACAATGCAGTATGCAAATCACTATTTAAAATATCCAATAACAAAGCACTATGCAAATCACTATTTAAAATATCCAATAACAATATACTATGCAAATCACTATTTAAAATATCCAATAATGGCTTGCATGAAGGATCGTGTACTCTGGAGAAGCATAATGGGCCAACGCCAGTCAGCACAGCACCTGATGATGATGATGATGATGATGGCGATAATAACAATGCACTATGCAAATCACTACATTCAGATGTACTGTTAATATATGATCTATTTCACTGAAACATGGTAAATTTATGCTTCCATTTTTCTGTGTGACCTGGCAATCAAATTTTCAATAGAGTTGAAGTTAGATACAGCACTGATGCCAGTCACTTTGTGGATCTAACAATGATTTTACAAACATCTGAAAGCTCTGCTGAAGTAAAATGATCACTCATCCTTCAATGTAAAGGCTTTCTCATCTCTATACAGCATAATGTTTATAAGGTGTTGGGACTAATCCTTATTTCCTTTACCTAATCCTGATATTCTAGAGACTAGTGCTTACATTCCCAACACTTTACCTAATCCTGATATTCTAGAGACTAGTGCTTACATTCCCAACACTTTACCTAATCCTGATATTCTGGAGACTAGTGCTTACATTCCCAACACTTTACCTAATCCTGATATTCTAGAGACTAGTCCTTACATTCCCAACACTTTACCTAATCCTGATATTCTACAGACTAGTTCTTACTGTCCCAACACTTTACCTAATCCTGATATTCTGGAGACTAGTGCTTACAGTCCCAACATTTCACCTAATCCTTATATTCTAGAGACTAGTTCTTACTGTCCCAACACATTATAATAACATATAATATATTTGTATAATAAGTAATAAATATGTGGGGTTATGTTTTCATTTTTTTTTTAGGAAGCTGCTGTAGAGAAAGTGGCTCTGCTCACACCACATGAACATCATCTTGATCCTACAGACCCCAAATAAGAGCAATGGCATTCACACATCAGGACATCAAGTGGCACATCAGGACATCAAGTGGCACATCAGGACATCAAGTGGCACATCAGGACATCAAAGTGGCAGCAGATCCCCAAAAGATGAGCAGTAAAACATCTAACCCATCAGCCGTCTTAACATCTAGATTGTTCCTACATGTTAACTACAATACCCTATGACTATTCCTGAAACCCTTTGACTATTCTTGAAACCCTTTGAAAATAATGTATGTTCGTTCACTCGTTCTTGAACCATCCACCACTCTGTCAGCCACATGCTGTGTTGTCTAATCATGATATGTAAGGATGGCTACAAAACCTGACTGCAAAATTATTAATCCACTCAAACATACTATGTCCACACTCTAAAAACATTTTGTTTGTGTTTTTATTATTCAGAATTTACAAATATGAACAGTTTTAATGTGGCGCCAGTTAAAACAGAGTTATAAATAAAGCAACTGACAAAGAATTTTCACATGTGAAAAATAAGTTAATTCTGCATAGTTTCATCACCACCATGTACTATACAAACAGTGCCTTCTGCGGTGAGATAAAGTCCTTGTAACTTTGTTTAAAACTCAATATAAAAACATTACGACACAGCTATGACTTGTTTAACCCTTAGACTATCCAGCAACAGCTACTACATACAAAAATTTTATTTTATTGTTCATCATGGAAGCCATGTTTCTTTTACCAGGAAATATTATGATGACAGTTTTTTTTTAGCATCTGTGGCAGTTTAAAATTACAAATTCTCAAGTATGGAACATAATCACGAGGCCGCATTCTTTAAAAAGACATTTAAATGGCCCATGGTAATTTAAGATTTAGAAAAAACACTACTATACACCTTCTTTACACACATCTATGACCGACCTGATTTTCATAAATGTCACTTTATATTACCTCCTATATGATGACTTTAATATGTAATGAAAAAAATTTTGTTTTCAACGGGTTTTTTAAAATAATGTAAGAAAATAAAATGCATTGAAATGTGAACTATTTCAGTTTTTTTTTTTCCTTTCTCTCTCTCTCTCTCTATTTCTTTATTCTACCTTTGTTGTCTTGCCATAAACTACAACATTCACCGACAGTGAGAAGTTGTGGATAGGACCACATTGTGCAGGTCTCTTATAACAAATCAAACTTGTAATAAGAAAATAATTATGGTACATTTACGTTTTCATTTCTCTTTGTAGCCTAGCAATCAATTTTCAGTGTAGTTTGACAGAGCACCAATGATGATACCAGTCAAGTTACAGATCTAACTATGACTTACAAAGATTTGAAATATATTCTGATGTCAATTGTTATTCAGTTCTTGGTGCAAAACAGGCTCCATCAAAATGACTTCACTTGATTTTTAGGCATGCACATTTTTTAAAAAAATCTTTCCTTTCATTTTTTCCCTCTCTCTCTCTCTTCTTTTTTTTTTTTTAAATCAGATTTCATTTCCAACAAAGCCAAAAACTGGTCTTCCTTCTGTGATGACCACTTTTGCTATCTTACAGCAGGTACTGTGGCAGATGTACTGCAGGTACCATGGCAGATAACCACTCCTGCTGTCTTTTGGCAGGTACTGTGGCAGATGACCACTTTTGCTATCTTACAGCAGGTACCACGGCAGACGACCACTGCTGCTGTCTTGTGGCAGGTACCGTGGCAGATGACCACTTTTGCTATCTTACAGCAGGTACCATGGCAGATGACCACTTTTGCTATCTTACAGCAGGTACCAGGGCAGATGACCACTTTTGCTATCTTACAGCAGGTACCATGGCAGATGACCACTGCTGCTGTCTTGTGGCAGGTACCATGGCAGATGACCACTTTTGCTATCTTAAAGCAGGTACCATGGCAGATGACCACTGCTGCTATGACACTGCAGTTTCCATGCGAGATGATCACTGCTGCTATGTTACTGCAGGTGTCGTAGCAGATGATCACTGCTGCTATGTTACTGCTGGTACCATGGCAGGACCACTGCTGCTATATTACTGCAGGTACCATGGCAGATGACCACTGCTGCTATATTACTGCAGGTACCATGGCAGATGACCACTGCTGCTATATTACTGCAGGTACCGTGGCAGATGACCACTGATGCTATGTTACTACAGGCACCATGGCAGAGAAATACAGTGTGGCAGGGAAGAAAGCAATGCAAATAGTTCTTTTTAAGAAGAGTGAAGAGTAAATGGAGTTATGCTGTTTGAGGTTTTGGGTTTATGTGGGTGGTGGTGGTAGAAGAGGGGAGGAGATTAACACAAATGATTTTTATTGGGGAGTCGTTCTTTTTTGTTTGAAAATGTCATGAAAGAAATTTCATGGTTAATGTTATTCTCCCTGTCATTTGTTAAGTTTTTTTTCTTCCTGTCACACTGGATGCTTTATGGCTGCATCATTAGAAGTAAGCAAATTATGTGTAAGTATTTATAATTGTATGCTTATAAATATCATATTTCTTGTCATATAAGATGCACTTTTTTCCCCCTTAAAAAAAAACAAAAAACTCTTTAAAAAAAAAAAAATCACTCTGTGTCCTATCGTTATGTCCGAGTCGGCCATGTGGGTTACCTGTACTGGACTTACACCCATGTTTGGTAACCCATCTAGGTCAAGGTGGATGATGTTCAGCCTGTCCAGTTCAGCAGGAGAATATCATGAGGCAGGCAATCTTGTACCAAAAAAAACTTAACTTTGGGGAAGGCTACAAACTTCATGAAAAATATGGAAGTTTTTAGTTTGTTCTAAAATATTATTTGACACATTACACACCAGTGCATCTTTTATGACAGGATATAGTAACTTCTTCACTTCATAACCTGCAACCAATAATAAAAATATTTATCCGCCTGTATATTACAAAATGCTAATTGGAACATTCTAATATCTTCTTTTTGCAAGACCTATGTACTGAAGATACATTCAGCGGTAGCTCTTACTGGAAACTGTCTGCCATGCATTTTATCTATTCTGTGGTTAGTCCAAAGGTTAACCTGAGAAAATGTTATATGTAGCACAACTCTGAATTACAGGACAAGCATTGCTAGTAGGATGTTACAAGAAAATAACAGCATGAAAACCTTACATTATATGTGAAGGTAAAACCTTACATTATATATGAAGATAATGAAGGGAATAATATGAACGACTGTAGTTCTAGAACGTTAAAAAAAAACACAAAAAAAGTGGACGAATGTGCAGTAAACATAGTAGCAAAAACTAAATAACTTTGATAGACTTGATCAATCAATTTCTTCACAAGCCCTTTTCATTCCAAGGTGTTACAAGTAAGGGGAAACAATCCAAAGATCATCAATATACTGCTAGCTCCATTCCCCCACTGAGAAAATTTGTCTTAAAACTTCTGATTTGTCTAAACTAAAACGTTCCAACCATTTCAAATATTTTCTACATATTTTCATGCTGTTCTTTTTTCCCCGGTATAGTCTTCTTCTTCTTCTTTGTACGCACACTGGCGATGATGCGTGGTACCCTGATTTTTTGCAATTCGTCTTTTGGCTGGGTACCTCTGACTCAACACCTTTCCTTGCTGGGGCAGACTGCGTCTTGCTTGGACTGCCATGAAGACAGTGGTGTAGGCTGGCCTGGCCAAATTTGTTTTCCAGCCTCTGGTGGCTGTACTCAAACCTCTTCACGTCAGATCCAGCATGCAACACTGGCTGGCCAGATGGTTTTGAGACAGTTCCATAGAGACACTCTGGCTCTGAGATGAGAAATCCGATGAGTGCTTCAATGATATCCATTCCCCGCCACCTATAGTCTGCTGGCTCTGTTTTGTTTACATCGTTCTGATAGCCATTGTTGTAAAGATCCATAGGCTTGTCACATCCTGGATTCATTTGTTTCACACCAGATTTTTCTCATCACCACTGGCGATCCCCATGTCCCCACCCTTCCAACAACCTGACATTACATTTTACAAAAATAGCAGTTACAATTAGTTTTGATTGCTACAGGTTTCTGGGCTACAGAAGTAGGTCAGAGTTTTTAAGCAAACAGATCTATGTTCCCTGTCTCACAATGACCATGTTAATATAAGTGTGTTCTTAACATAGTTGTTCCAGGGGACCCGTTTTAGTCAAATATTAAAGGAAATTAGCAATTTTCCTTCTTGTTCTTTTGCTTTTTTTCCCATTTCTCAAAGTGATTTCATGGATACCTACATTTACATAACATAACATTCATTTTAGAGTTTCAGGTCATTTATCATCAGTTTTCACAAGCATATGATGTTTCTGTTTGTTTTCCAAAAACGGATAACTTCCATCTACTCAGCTTGTCATAGTATGAAAAGACTAGTGTCATCAATATACCATTCTCTGCACTAGGTACACTGAGTCTATAAATAAGAACTACATTGTAGCCAGTTTCTTTATGTGGTTTATTTTCTATTTGTTTTTTTTTTGGTGCTCTATATCCCTATGCCAAAGAGTGTGAAGTGGTAGCGCCTTCACATCTCTAGACCACCAGGCCATCTGAGGTAGAGATGCCAACACCTGTCTTCACTGCCTTTATCTTCCTAGAGACCCCCCCCCAAAGTAGCCATTTTTTGGGGGCTAGGCTGACCCCGATCCAGGTCAGTCTGAAAATAAATTCCACCTGGATGCAAAACTGAACCAGGGATCAATGGGCAAATGCATGTTTGTTTTTGTTAAGATTTTCAATATTACTGCGACTTAGAAAGTTAGTTCAGGTTAGTGATAAGATGCTCACTAAGCAAAAGGTCAAGTATGCATTCAGGATAAAAAAACACATGTGCCACAACATGAGGGGCAAACTGTAAAGAGAGCAATTTACCAGCTCCTCTCCTATCAGCTGTGAAACCAATTACAAAGAAAAACATGTAGTGTTCCAAAACACTGTATGAAAGAGACAAGTACACACATAAATAAAGTAAACTGCATTACTGGATGTACGTACATGTCAAACAATGTGCGGTAAAATACAAATACACTAAAGTACCACACAAAATGGCCCAGCAGCGCAGTTAAGCTAACAAAAGCAATGCTACGCACTCACAAACACCCACTGACATGAGACACAAACATGAAATAACCTAAACAAGCACAAAGACTGTACCACTTGCAAAACTTGAATACTTTTATAATTCAAAAATTGATAACTAAAATAAATTAGGAGTGAGAGAAAGAGTACTACTACGCTATATATAGCCAATATTATTCTATGCTTGTGAGACTTGGACAAAAAACAAACTGATGAAACAGAAATTGGAAGCAAAAAAGAGATCTCATCTTTGGAGAAAAACGCGGCATGTCACTAACAACATCAAAAACAAATGAAGTTTTCTGATTTCAAGAAAAACCTGTTAAAATTATTATTCCCTTGAAAAGTCACAACAAAACTGAAGTTATCAGGAAAATCACTTGAAAACTAATAGCAAAAAAAAAAAAAAAAAGAAAAAGGACGCTGAGACTCAAGATACAGAGAGAGAAATGATAAGAGAAAAATATCTTCACACAGTGCCCAGTTTTTGGCATGGGAAAAAGGTCAACCAAACTGGAAGCACCAAGGACCAAATGAAATGGAGAAGCATTAGGATGAGTGTCAATCAGTGCAGCATGTAATGAATGGATCAACAAGTTCCATAACGCAGTGAGAACATTAAAAATTAAAATTAACATTAATTATCTGCCAAATTTTAGCAAATATCCATGGAATCATTAATAAAAAATATGAAAGTTTATGAAATCAGATATTTGAAAAAAAAAAGTTTTTTTAAACTAGCAAAGTCATGAATCCATGAGATGTGTTAAACCATACCTCATCATGTGTTAGATAGAGTTCAAGCCCTACATCATCATCAACATCTTCACCTTCACCATCACTGTCAAAGGCATTACCTGCAGAAGAAAAACTAACTCTCACTATTTCTAATATAAAACATAAAAAAACACCTGTGCTTATCATTACATTATACAATGCATTCGGAAAATAACTGTGTACTAACCCAATATCGATTCCGATATCGTAGTGATATCTTAATGACTGCGGTATCTAGCCACATCTAACGTTAATGTGTTGAATCCTGGTGTTATGTAACATTCACCGTATTCAGTCTGTCTTTGTGTATTCAGCTGTTAAGCAGTGAAGCAGTTGTCGAAGTGCATGACGGGCGAATTGTTTAAATCAGTTTATTCACTATGGTTCTTTCACTAGAGGAGCGTATTTTTCTTGTTGAGCACGTATTTCAAGAAGGCAGTACATACACTGATTTAGTGTGGGAGCAGTTTGCTGAAAACTTCCCAGAAACACCCGTACCTCATTGCAATGCGGTTTATAAACTTATTGAGAAATTTCGTGAAAAAGGCTCAGTGTCAGATGCACACAGTAGTGGGAGACTATCAAAACTTAACAAGGAGAAGTTATCGATTGGACAATTCTGACTCTATACTTGGAGTCCATCAAAGACTTTGCATAAGTTGGCACAGTAGGAAGGTATTGGACTTGCAACACCGCACAAAGTGGTCAGAGAAAATCTGAAACTCTTCCCATATAAAGTAACTGCTGTCCAACAATTTCTGCTAGCTGATCGTGAAAAACGACTTCATTACTGTGAACGTTATAAACAAAGACAAATTTCACTCAAACTAAAACTGCTGATATTCTTGATGTCACCTTTTTTACAGATGGAGCCTGGTTTCACCTCTTGGGCTATGCTAACACACAAAATACATGATCTGAAGTTTATCAAAATCGCTCACACATAAGAAACATTTCACCAGCAGAACTAAGAAAAGTGTTTGCGAATAAAATTAAACATGTTCAAGCTTGCATAGACGCACAAGGACATCACTTTCAACATTTGTTATAAGGCACGTGTCTGATTAGCTTATAATGCATATCATTTTTTAATCAGCAAATTGGCAACTCCAGCCACGGCAGGTAATGTGGCTAGATACCGCAGACATTATGATATCACTACAATACTGGAATCAATACTGGGACAGTGCACAGTTACTTATGGAACTCCTGTGTTACATAGCTCTAGGCTCTAAGATGGCCTTTGGTCTGCTCTAAAATATTATGAAAGCCATACATCTTTCATTCTGCTTCACTCCTCTTTTTTTTTTTTTAATCACTGCATTATCTGCAGAAAAACTCAGGTTCACACATGCATGGAGACACTTAACTCTCTTAATATTTCTGTTCTGCCTAAAAATGTCCTGATCCCCAGGTTTTCGAGTTTTCATTCTTTTTTCCCTTGCACTAGATAATGGAATGTACAAGTCTTTTTCAGCTGCTCTTTATCTTTATACAGAATGTTGATGATTGGGGTACTGTTTCTTTTCTAAACATGATAACTAAAAAAAAAAAAAAACAGAAACAAAGATATGCTCTGGCAGGAAACTCTCTGTTGAAGATAGTGAAACAACAGCACACAACTCTTCAGATTGTAGGAGAATTATCTCCCCTCAGACAAGCGTTTCAGTCCTTTAAACTTCCAGTGTGTGTGTGTGTGTGTGTGCACGTGTGTGCGCCTGCCACTCTGTGTCACGACTCCCAGAGGTCTGCAAGTTGTTAGATTAATGAGACTGCACATACTATTAGACATCCACATCCACAGCTTACCATCGCTGTTTGCTTGGTGGATTCAGTATTCCTTCTTATATTAATGCATCCTGCGTATATTAATGCAAACCATATCTTAATCTGTTTTATAGGAAGCAAATAAAATCTCCATTCTAAACAACAAAAAACAAAGATTAGAACATACTCTCATCTCTTGGTTCTGAGCTGCCAAATGGTGGCAAGGCCAACTTTGGTGCAGGCAGTGACAATTTCTTTAGATGAGGATGTTCTCCTTCGGTGCTCGAGTTCTGCATGGTGGGCTGAAAGCCTGGGAAAGACAAATATTTCGGGTGAGAACACTGAGAAGACAAATATTTTCAGTAAAAATACTGAGAAAACAATTATATCAAACAAAAAAATACTCAAAAGATAAAAATTTAGAAATAAAAAATACTGAGAAGTCAAATATGGGTAAAAATATTGACTACTGAAAATGAAGAAATTTCCTCTTCCTTAACTCTTCCCGTGCCCCAGAAAAAAACACGGACATTCCTGTCTGGCCACACAAAAAGCGCAGGTCTCGATATGTATAGGGGGTATAGTTGTAAAAGTGAATGTACAAAGTATTTCCACTTTAAAAGTATACATATTATGCATGAAAATAGTTGTATATGTAAGAAGATTTCATAAATGAAGAGTTTTTTTTTTAGGAATACAGAAGTAATGTGATGATTTTGGCTGATAATTGTGTAGCGCTTACCATTGGCGATGCCTAGATGTACAATGTTTACCATCGATGATTTCCAGATCTACTTAAATTTTCGTCCAATCTCGTCGTGTGGTGGCATTCTCACTAAAATAATGTCTGAAATAATCATCTAACTACTTCTCCAGTCCATTTAATAGGTCTAGATGTACTTGGGGTACATTCAGGAACAGTGGTCGGGTCATAGGACATGTCATTATGCTTCCGAAATCACAATAAATACTGAAATTTCTCCGTTAATTCGTCGCTTTCGCTCGGGTGTTAGCCACGCTTTTTGACTGAACTATGAAAGGTCACCAGACATGTGCAGATAAATAATGTACAATAAAAAGTTTTACAATAGCTTTACGTTGCAACGAAACAATATCGCTATAACGACAATGGCAGACACTGGACCAACAGGAAGTTCTTACTATCGCGACACTGGCAGGGAAAGAGTTAACACCCAACAACGAAACAGAACAAAAGTCATATAAATTCAACAACATACTATCATAAATCCACAAAAAAAAACTGTAGATAAAACAAGAAAAATATTTTTAAACAAAAGGTAGAGATGGCTTAGTCAAATACAGACCATGCCCAAAAAAAAAAAAAAACAAACAAAACAATAAATTTACCACACCAAGAAGTGAACTGGACTCTGCAAAGGAAAACTAAGACAGAGACACATGAACATATATCTCTGAGGCTGAACTTCACAGTGTAAGGAAGATGAGAGATTGAAAGTGTGTGGCTTGTGATCTAGAGTCTGTGCTTTAAGGTGTCTTTGTACATGACAAAGGCTACAGAGAAAAAATTCAAAATAATGTCACCACTATCAACTGAACTCAAGTTTCTCAACAATCTTGAGTTTTCACAGGAAAAGAAATTAACATTTTTATTCCTGCAATAATCAATGTAACTCATGGCTAATAAAAGACTTATATAATAGAAAATAAATACCAAGCCACAATAAATTAACACAATAAATGTTCACTTCAACAAATAACAATTCCATTAATGACTATCACACTCGCCTGTAGGCTTGGTTCGAGACTCTGCGCTCATCTGCTGAACTGTTGGGCTGCTTTCAGTTACCATATCCTTGGTCTGCTGCTGTAAAAATTTCTGCTTGTTCTCATCCTGTAGTGAGTAAATTATACACAAAATATTTCTGTAATGGCTGCATCACTCACCAACATTTAACAAATATGTATGTACTTAAAAAAGAGCAACGTAACTCCATGTTCAGAACAAAAGTTTGATAAGGAAAGAGGAATAATGGTAAAACTTGTTACAAGGCAGAAAGACGATGACTTAACTATGCAAGGGAAAATATGATATGGAACACAGCTATCAATAATTAAGAGTGAGTGATGAGGTAACAGTACAGGTAAAATTCCCGTTTCCATGTACCTCCAGCAGCTTTAGGGTACAAACAGGAGTGAAATAGGGATGTGTACTATCGTCAACATTATTTATCTTGGCAGTAGACTGGTTAATGAAGGAGGCAACATCAGACAAACACAGAGGATTACAATGGACCCTTGACACAGTGCTAGAGGACATCGACTTTGCGGACGACATTTGTCTACTATCAAGCAGCCACAAAGAAACGAAAGATAAAATAAACAAGCTAACTCAGAATGCAAACAACACAGAACTAAAGATAAACATAGGAAAGACAAAGTTCATGAAGCAAAATGTGAACAATAGAAATGTACTCAGAGTAGATAGCTAGTCAGTGGAGGAGGTCAACAAATTTCTATATCTTGGCAGTAGAGTAGTAGAAAATGGAGATAGCACAGAGGACATCAACAAGCAGACTTACTAGAGCAAACTAGGTTTTTGCAATGCTGCAGACTATATGGAAATAAAAAAAAAACTAGGCATGAAGATGAAAAACAGGATATTTAAGAGTAATGTTCTAAGTGTACTACTCTATGAAAGTGAATGCTGGAAAATCACCAAAACAATGGAAAACAAGTTGACTAAATGTTTACGAAGAATTAGAAAAATATTTTGGCCAAACACCATAAGAAATAACATCTTGTTGGCAGAAATGCAGATGAAGCCACTGACAGCAATTATTGAGGAAAGACGCTGGCGATGGTTGGAACATGTGCTCCGAATGACTGACAATTCATTACCAAAAATAGCACTAAGATGGACACCACAGGGGAACAGAAGTAAGGGTAGACCAAAAGAGACACGGAGAAGAACAAAAGAGAGGATGCTGAGCAATAGAGGGCTCACCTGGGCAAGAACGGAAAAAAAACAAAGGACAGGCATTTGTGGGAAACCTTTGCGGAACCCCCATGTGCCCTGGGCACTTAAAGGTTCAGAGAGATAATGAGATAAGGAAAATGCAGAACTGACTGGGGCACATACTGAGGATGAGAAGAGGCATGATTCTGGCTGGCTTAAACATGGCTGTCCAGCTTGAACCAACAACACAGTGAGAGATGAATGCAGGTAAGTAAGACCTGGATGCTGCAGGTCCAGGGCAGATCTGAATGAAGGAAGTTTGTCTATGCTCATGAAGTACACGGTTGTTGAGCATGATCTGCACATTTTGTGTGCTGGACTTTGATAAAACGTAAGCATATTTTAATCACACAAGAAAGCACTCCTTGATCACATTAAACATCATGGTCTAAAGAGAACAATAATTGTGGATATAGTCACTGAGAAATGAAGAATTGTGCTGCCAAGTAGATGATGAACACAGGGTATTACTAACACTCTTAAGTAGCATAGACACTGAAGCAGGAATCTTGTCAGATCTACTGTGAAGAGACTGACTGATCTTTATTTCCAAAGGGTTAAGAATTGGGCATGCAGGCCCATCTGACATTCTGCCCTTTATCATACAGCTTTCACTCAGTTCTACAAATATGCTGCATGTATAACAAACATAACTAACATTGAAGCTGAGAAACATAAAATGACAAAAAATAAAATAACAACATTTACGTTTCACTCTTATCCATGCACTTAGTACAGAAAGTAGATGCATACATGTATTTTTAAAAAAAAAAAAAAGTTAATCTCGCAATCTCACGCTAATGACATTCTGCCAACTAAAATTTCAGTTCTATTCAGAATATATAATTAACTGAAATCGATCCCCATAAGAAGAGTCTAAAAGGCACGCAAATTTTATGAAACATGGAGGCATGTGGTCAACATCAAATAGATACTGGGAAAGTTTGTAGCTGTAGCAAGGAAAATAGCTTATATTTTTTATATAAAGGATGGGAGGGTATTCCAAAGATGAGAGCAACATTCTGCAAAAGGGCAGGCTGGCTACATAAATGAAATGTACTGTACCACAAATCAGATCAAATGAATCATCATGGCACAGATCAAACTAAGCCAGTATCTGTACAGTATATGAATGGATATAAAGTTGTACATCTGAAGGCAATAACAAGCAAGAAATGAGGAAGAAATCACAAGAACTGATGCATGTGCTGAAAGAAAGAAAAAAAATAGAAAAAAAAAGAAAACCAGTATTCAACTTTCTACAATTTTGTGAGCAATACTGCTCATCCCTACAACATCAATGATGAACCATCAAAATTTGAATACATCCTTTCAACACACCACAGCACAGACTCCTCACTATCAGTCTTACATATTCTTCTAATGATGTCCCAGAATTCATCTCTTTCTGGGCTCTCTCCAGTAGCTTTCTTGCTCTTTCCTTCAGTTCTATGTGAGTCATCTACAGAACAAAGTCAATGCACGTGAGCTAATAATTTTATATATAAATGATGTTAATCTTTTATGTTTTAAGATATGTTTAAAAATTCTTCTCCTACCTTTGTTTTCTGTGTAAATTTTCCCCCTATTTTTGTCCAATGACAAAAGGCCATGAGTCAAGGTTTTTTGTTTTGTTTTGGTTTCTGTATCTTCTTAACAGTTTTCTAAATATTTTTGTTCTGTAATTATTTCTTTTTCATGCTCTGTAGTAGTATTATATCTTTAATAATATTTATTTTAAAGTCAAGTTTCAGCTGCCTATAAACAATTTTGTGTAAATCATACATACGTACACAACAGACAAGGAGTCCACTGCAGATATGTATAAAAATGTGGTAAATGTCACTATGATGAACTGCTAACATCTGTCACCATAAAAAACCTAAAAAACACAGTCATTTCAATAATTATATGAAACTACTTTAACAGCCTAAAAATGGTTTCTCAGTAAGAGATGCATGACATGGGGGGGGGGGAGAGGAGGAGAGAAGGGGGGAGAGAATGACACATAGAATTTCCAGATGTCACAGTTAAAAATCATAAATAATGTTTCTGTCTACATAATAAGACTGAGGACGGATAGGAAAAATTGAAAGTCTTAATGCCAAAAACAACAAAAAAAACAAAGAGGGAAGGCCACAAGTAAAAAAAAAGCAAAGCCACAAGTAGAAAAAGGTTGAGAAACCCTGATCTAAAAAATGCACTGACTAAAGTTCTATGTGGTTTACTCAGCACAAAGAAAAGAAATCATGTAGGAAAAGCTCACATACTTCTTGAGACTATACAAGGTATAGCTTCAGATATTTTGGTCTATAAAATATAAATAAACACATGATACTAAGTTATGGAACAAATAATGAGAAGAATATCTGTTTATAAAGCTGTTTGCTTTCACAGTCCATTATTAACATTTGATTACATTATATGTTATAAATGGATCATCATCACTGCACTCCAGACACATCCATAGGTGCTCTGATCTCCTCTTCAATATATCCCTTATGTACAGCAACTAAGTGTGCCAGTACTACCACTCTACATTTGATTAGTTTGGTTTTTTTTTTCTATCTTTCTATAACTGCATACTTTTATCCAGTGAAGTCATCTGTTGTGATAATCTACCATGGTATCTGAAGTCTGGCATGTGCTATAGCCAAACTCCTGCTAGTATAGCTCCTGCGATGATCAGGGCGTACACCAATATGAATGTTAAATTCTTTGGTGTTTTAGGTATGTTCGATACTTGTGTTCTGTCTATCAGTCAGTCAGTCATTTGCATGTCCCTTGCGGAACTTTGCCTCCTTAACAGCACTCATATAGGCCTCTCAGTTGTAAGCACGATGGCCTGCAGCTGATGCATCCATTTGCAGATCATCAACGATGTCTTGCCGCCATCTTCACTTGGGTCTTCTTCTCTTTCTTTTTCCCATTGTGCACCCTTCCAAGACAGTCTTCTCTAAATTATAATGACATTTAATGTGTTCAAAATATTTAAGTTTTCTCTGTTTAATCCTCTTTACTAGCTAGCCTTCTTCAATATTAAGTTCTTGTAAAAAAAAGGTAAAGGTAACCCTGTCATGCCTTAGAGGCACATATGGACATGGTGTTAGTGCCCTTAATTTTCCTTGACCTGTCAGCACATGTTCTTGTAGTATGGATAAATCTGTTCTTTTCTGTGCCCATGATATATGAAGAACTCTTCTGTAGCATTTACATTCAAAGGCATTTATATGTGTTTCTTAGCTGTTTTGTTAAGTGTCCAGGTCTCACAGGCATATGTTGCAATGGGAAATATGCATGCCCTTAAAAATCTTATTTTTGTAGTTCTGTCTGTTCCTCTCCACAGCTTCTTTAGTTTTTTTACTTTTTGAAGAGCGATAGATGTCCTTTTAATTTCCCTCATTGTATCTCTATTATTAGTTAGTAATGATCCAAGATATTCAAAACTCTCCACCTCTTCCAATTTTTCCTCATTGATACATATTTCAGCTGCCTTGTTTGTTTTGTCAGTTGTCATCAATTTAGACAGAGGTTTTGTTCTGTCTACATCAATCTTTATTTCATGTTGTACACAAGTAAACTTATACTATTTTATATACTGCTGGACATGTTACAATCTGAATCTACAACAGAATACAACAGAAGTATTGTATTACAAGAATTTTGTCATTTATAAAATATTACAACTTATGTAACTGTTCTGTGGTAATTTGAACCTCCAACACAACCACAGCAGCAAAAATTTCTTTGTCTTCTTCAGTGAATGATAATGGGTCAATGTTGCAGCATATAACTAATACAAAAAAATAATAATAACAATAATTATAACAACAATAACAATACCTGACTCTCTGGTTCTTCCTCCTCATCGGAGCCGAAAGGATTGAGAGACTGTTTCTGGGCTGATGAAGTCTGGTCCTGACCTGCGTGAGGAGGTGGACTAGGCGCACGTCTTTTCTTCTTTCTCTCACGCCCTTCTCCTGTCTGAAGTTCAACAGGCTTCTGTGTCTCCTCAGTGGCAACTGGGACTGTTGATGGACCCTCTGTGCTCAGCTGCACATTAGAACTGCATGGCTGGGAGGCTGCAGTGCCAGATTCAGTGTTAGAACTGGATACATGAGAAATGATAACATCAGGTACAGTTCTAGAGTCAGGTGATTGGACAGTGGGACCATTAGACACTGAAGTGGATGCAGCGGGTGCACTGGGTGCCCTGGATTTTTTAGTGGTCAATTCTGGCTGGGAAATGGTGATCTGATAACTTGAAACTGGTGGGGAATCTTCTGTGGGGGTGGTGACTGTGGATCTTTTGGACCTGGTCAACAATGATGTTGAGGATGAAGAAGATTTTCTAACTGGAGACTTAGAGCCATACATTTCTTCTGATATTCTCTCATTATCCTCTTCATTATACTCTCCTGCAAAAAGAAAAAAAACTGACAAGAGTTGGCCATGAAGAAAACTTTCATATTTCTCCCATCAGTGTAAAATCTCTCTCTCCTCTCTCTCTTTCTCTTTCTCTGAACCTTAACTGCCCAAGGCACATGGGGCTTTCACAAGTGTTTTCCACAAATGCCTGTCCTTCATCAAGTGTATAATCTAAGTGTTTTCCACAAATGCCTGTCCTTCATCTAGTGTATAATCTAAGTGTTTTCCACAAATGCCTGTCCTTCATCTAGTGTATAATCTAAGTGTTTTCCACAAATGCCTGTCCTTCATCTAGTGTATAATCTAAGTGTTTTCCACAAATGCCTGTCCTTCATCTAGTGTATAATCTAAGTTTAGTGAAAAAAATGAGATATCAGGCTCTTGAGATGAGCTGCTTGAACCTTGTTGCTTTTTTCACCTTAAATCAAGTGTTAAGCACCCATTTTCAGTTAGGCTGAATGAAATACACTCTGGGTGCAATGCAAACTTCCTGGCTGCAGGCAGCCAACACTCTTTACTACCCATACTCATGCTCTCATTTAATGCAAACTTTGTAGTTTCATTATTTTTATATGATTCAGTAATTCATTATTTTTATATGATTCACTAACTAGGAATATGGTCACTCAGAAAATCAACCATGTTAATATGTTGTGGCATTTCTACAACTGTTTTGAACAAAAAGAACGAAAATCATAACAAAATAATAAAGCAGTTAAAAAGACTAAATGCTTTGTTGAGTATCTCTTTGGGGCCTCTCACACTGGAAATGGTATGCCAATCCTTCACCCTGGATTCCTCTTTCTTCACTGTCCAACTACTTCATAAACAGTACATCTTAAAAGACAGTACACCTCTAAAGACCCTGACTCAGAATCTACAGCCCTGCACATAATGACAAACTTCAGTTCCTTATACCTGCTGTCATGATGATCTTGAACCACAGACATCAAGTCCTAAACCCTCACAACAGACACCTCAGCAAACTGCATCACCCTGCTGACAAAAGTCAGTTCCTACTCCGTTGACCAGTCTAAACAATTATAACAATCCATTTCTGGGAGCGCTTTCTTGCAGGGAAGGATAAAATTTTGCCCATCTCCAATTCCTTTCCACAATAACTGGCAAATATAATCCATTCTGCAGACACCTTTGCTTGCATGATCAACTGCTTCATGTTTCTAAAAAGGACCTACACTTTCAATTTCTCACACATACAAATCAGGTCAGTTTTGTTCTGCATGTAACTTGTGGGCCTTTGAGAGAGCTGTTAGGGAAGCAAAGTTCTGCAAAGTTCATTCTAATGAATGAATGAGTGAACGAACAGTTTTGTGACAGTTTTTAATACAATATTACTAAAGTTATGTCACATGAGTTTTATAAGTTTTATGACAACTGTTTTTTTAATCCAATACAACTACATGTGTGTAACTTAACATTCCCCCCCCCCCCCCCCCCCAATTCAAACACTGAAACTAAAAATACACCATTAAAAAAAACTAACCTAACGTATATGTGCTCTCACTGGAACTCGGCCCAATCTGCTGCAGCGCTAGCGTCCTGCCTGTGAAATAGGCCCTCAGTTGATGTAAATAGGTCATTACAGACAGCTTATCTGGAACAGCTAGAAGCACCATGTCTGACGGCTCAAGAACTTTAGGAATACCCAGTTTGGCTGCTGCATCAAATGCCTGTGGAAATTCCTCCAAAATTTTACATTCATAAAATTCAGTGGGTACAAATTCTTTACCAAACAAAAAAAAAAAAAAACATCATACCACACAGACACTTATGGACTATGGTTTTTAACACTCACATTTCCCTTGACCCGTCAGCACACTAGAGAGTGCCTGCTCACCCTCACTCTTTCACTCCATGAGGAGGAGGTACCCATTTCTACAGTCGGATGACTGGAGTGGTGAGCTTGAATCACTGACTTTGGTATGAGAAACTAGTGTGCTAACCATTTCACTTACTCAGGTACCCTATAAATTCTTATGATAGTGGGGGGGGGGGGGGGGGGTGTGAAGACACTTTCCAATGAGGCAATCAGCAAACCATAGCTGACCAAGACCCTGTCCCACCTTTCCGTTTGTACCCGCAGTAACAGGCCTAGCCTGGCTAAACAGGGCTGGGATCGCCATAGTCCCGGTGGTGGTGGAGTCTGCTAAAGAAGCAGAAACCCTGCTTTCTAGCTGTACTGCAGGACCTGAAAAAAATAACCACCATAACTCGCTCCCACACTGATACGATGATGTACCTCAACACCTCTACAGCACTGGCTGCAAAGAACACCAGCCTGCAGCTACAGGGAGATAGCACAAGACACGATAAGATGCTAGTCCTCATTCCTACCCTCCGTGAGAAGCTGAGCTTATCTAAGACCAATTCTCACTCTGCTTGAGAAGCCAAGCTAGTCTTAAACTCATTCTTATCCTGTGCGAGAAGCCAAGCTAGGCATAAACCCATTCTTATCCTTTGTGAGAAGCAAATTAGTCCTAAACCAACTTATCTTGTGTGAAAAATTAAAAAACAAAAAAAGAAGCTACTATTAAGCCAATTCTTATCCTGTTTGAAAAACCAAGATAATCTAAACCCACTCTTATTCTGAGTAAGAAGCCAAGCTAGTCTTAAACCAATTCTTAACCTACTTGAGAAGCCAAGCTAGACTTAAACTCATTCTTACCCTATTTGAGAAGCTAAGCTAGTCTTCTTATCCAATGTGAGAAACTAAGCTAGTCTAGAACCCATTCTTACCCTACTTAAGAAGCCAAATTAGTCTTAAACCCATTCTTATCTTGTGTGAGAAGCCAATCTAATCTAAAACTCGCCTTGTGTGAGAAGAAGTGTTACATCAGCACTCTATATGAGCATTAAATAGCATTATATACCAGCCACAAAATTACAACTCTAAAGCCTTATTTTTTATCTACAAAAATTCTTTTCTCACATTCAGCCACTGACAACTTACGCACAGTCCTATATCTTACATCCTTCCTGTGCTGCTAAATGTCACATAGGCCCACATGGTAGTTCACCAAGATTTTCTGTCTTCAGCGAGTTTTTAAATCTCATCAAGGGATGATATGACCACTGAACTGGCCTCTCTTAACAATGTCCTCTTTAGAGTTTCACGTGGTCAATCTCTTTTTCTTTGGCCTTTTGTGTTCCACTTGATAACTTGTTTTGGGATCCTCTGATTGTTTCTTCTCATCACATGACCAACATATGTCCATCTTCTTTTTCTGATCACCCATGAGACAGGTTGTTGTTTGCTCATCTTTCTTTTCTTTGCATTGTTCTTGAATTCGTTCCACTTTATATCAAATATTTTCCTCAGGCATTTGTTTTTGAAAGATTCTAATTTCTTGTCCATTTCTTTAGTTGTTTTCCAGATTTCACATGCATAAATGAGGGTGGATATCACATTTGAATTGAATAAACAGGCCTATATGCAAGCGCTTAATTTTTATTTAGATATCTTGTTAGTTCTTTCATACGCTGACAGCTGTGTGTGTAGTGCAGTCTGTTGTGCTTTTCCCTGCACTTACATATATTTCATGAGCAATTTACCTAACACAAGAATGTCAGGTAAATCAGTCGCTTTTATACAGCCAAGGTTAACCTCTCCACAACTGGCAGCAGGACTCAAACTGACTGCCACTAAGTGGTAAGCCAGTGCGCTAAAACTTACAACAACTGAAAACAAAAAATCATGCCCTACTGAAATATAAAATCTATGTGTGGCACAACTACAACTTTCACACTTACCATTTTATTGTTTCCTTTAATATCCTGTGGGTCAAGCCCTTCAAAATTTCTGAAATAAAATGTGGCAAAATTAAAAATTTACGAGTACTGACAAAATGGTGGTTATTTTCACGATGTCTAAAATGAAAGCTTTTTTTCTTTCTGTAACCATTTCTTAAACAGCACAGTAATGAAAAAAAAACAAACAAAAACAGAGAGGCATGTTTTACACTTATCTCCTTAATGTTACATTTCTGGTGAAGAAAAAAAAAATGCCAAAAACATTTCTCGGATGCCATGATGCCCCCACCCACTCATCAATATTAACTCATTCCCCAAAAACCAACACTGGCAATGCTGGTACATCTAGCACACCTATGTCTATCAACGCTCAGAACAATATTCAGGCTAGCACACATATGTCTATCAACGCTCAGAACAATATTCAGGCTAGCACACATATGTCTATCAACGCTCAGAACAATATTCAGGCTAGCACACATATGTCTATCAACGCTCAGAACAATATTCAGGCTAGCACACATATGTCTATCAACGCTCAGAACAATATTCAGGCTAGCACACCTATGTCTATCAACGCTCAGAACAATATTCAGGCTAGCACACCTATGTCTATCAACGCTCAGAACAATATTCAGGCTAGCACACCTATGTCTATCAACGCTCAGAACAATATTCAGTCTAGCACACCTATGTCTATCAACGCTCAGAACAATATTCAGGCTAGCACACCTATGTCAATCAACGCTCAGAACAATATTCAGGCTAGCACACCTACGTCAATCAACGCTCAGAACAATAATTCAGTCTAGCACATCTATGTCAATCAATGCTCAGAACAATATTCAGGCTAGCACACATATGTCTATCACCGCTCAGAACAATATTCAGGCTAGCACACATATGTCTATCAACGCTCAGAACAATATTCAGGCTAAAGTAAGAGAACAAATTTTGTAGGATTAGACCTTGAAAAAATCGTAGAGCTTTGTCTATGATTTTTTCGAAGTCTAATCCTACAAAATTTTTTCTCTTACTTTACCGTACCAAGCCTCATAGTTTCCTATTTATAAAAAAATATTCAGGCTAGCACACCTAGGTCTATCAACGCTCAGAACAATATTCAGGCAAAGTCTATATAACATGAAAAGTAGCACATTTATAACTGACTTAAGTTCCTTTCTGCCAAAATTTCTCTTCAAAATTTATTTACGGTAAAGCATGGAAATTAATTCAGGTGTGAAAGAGTTAACATAGTGTTTGTGAGACAGGGAACACAGATCTGTTTCCTTAAAAACTCTGATCTACTTCTGTAGCCCAGAAACTTGTAGCAATCAACACTAACTGCAATTGTTATTTTTGTAAAATGTAATGTCAGGTTGATGGATCAGTGGGGACATGGAGATAGCCAGCAGGGATGAGGAAAATCTGGTGTGAAACCAATGAATCCAGGACATGACAAGCCTATGGGTGTTTACAATAATGGCTATCAGAATGATGTAAAAAAAAAAAAAGGAGCCAGCAGACTACAGGTGGCAGGAAATGGATATCGCTGAAACACTCATCAGATTCCTCATCCCAAACTCGGAGTGTCTTTGTGGAAATGTCCCAAAACCGTCTGACATGGAGAAGGGACTTAAGTACAGCCACCAGAGGCTGGAAAACAAAGTTTTGGCCAGGCCAGCCTACACCACTGTCCTCAAGGCAGTCTGAGCAAGACCACAGTCTGCCCTAGCAAGGAAAGGTGCTGAAGTCAGAGGTACCCAACCAAAAGACGCATCGCAAAAATCAGATCGCCAATGAAATGATACATGTTCTGTTTAATGAAAAAAAAAAAAAAAATTTTAATTCTCATTTCCATGTCATTAAAGCATAATAGGGATATGGTGTTAGGCCCATATTTCCAAGACCTTTCGGCGCCTGAATGTGTGATGTGGTCAATATCACGCCTGGCCGTGTGTACCTTTCCAGATTTATATGATGCCCATTTTTAGAGGTCTAGGTGGACCCCAGGGCTATTTTGTTTACTTAATGCAAAAAAAAAAAAAAATCAAGCATACGAATTTTTAAACCACTGATAGTGTGTGTATGTGTGTGTGTGCATGCATGCATGCGTGCATGTGTGGATGGGGAAGGAGGGTATAAGAGGAGGCGAGTCCTGCATATCACTGACACTCTTAAACATCACACTCACTGAAGCCGGCGTCCTAGCTAAACAAGTCATTTTCAGATAGACCATAGGAATGAATGGATGAATCAAGCATATCTCACCTGTTTACATGTAGAAATTTCTATCATCTAAGACATTTAGCACATATAACTGGAAACAAAAATACTATATTTAAAGAGCAATAAATGTCTGCCCAAAAACAGCTTTGAAAACATCTTTATGACTCACATAAGATCTGGTCTGAAATGATGAATAATTGCACAGAAGGCCAGTCCATTTCTCCAAGATGTAGTAAAATTAGTGACCTTAATTCCTGGGTAGCCCTCGGTAACTTGGCAGCACCAGTCAATAAGTTCATCAAATGGACTGCTGGGTGCTTCCGTCTACAACGACAAAGCAACGCGAGAAAATTAAAAATTAGTGAGCACTTATCAATGATTAATGAAACATCATGGCAGAGTCAACATCAGACTAGTTATTAATGAAACATCGCAGCAGAGTCAATACTAGACTAGTTATTAATGAAACATCACAGCAGAGTCAATACTAGACTAGTTATTAATGAAATATCGCAGAAGAGTCAGTACTGGACTAGTTTTTCAGGTCTTGTCAAAGTTACGTGGGACTTCCTAGGACAGTCCTGAAAATCTTTAGCTTTCTGCGTTTCACAGCTGTTATCACCAACCTTCCAATGTCTTACACATTTAACCGACTTCTATGATATCCTTCCCATATTTGCATTGAAATCAATTTTCACTACATCTGTTTATATGTGACCTCCTTTCTCATCCCCCCCCCCTCCCCACACACAATTCCATATTTCTTGCTTTCCTTCACTTCTTTTCAAGCTGGGCACTCATTATAAACCAAAAGCTGAACTCGTTCATTTGGTGCAGAGTGTCAATAGGTGTAGATGGAGTATGCTCACTAATGCTTCCCCTGTTTTGTGCAGTCCTTGTAATTTCTATTCAGATTTACTTTCCTTCTTTTCCTGTGTTACTTTGTCAGTCAGTTTAGATATCTTTTTTCTCTTGAGCTCCCAAGTTACTGTCAAGTTATACAGCTATGTTTTTCTCAAGACATGCCTGAAGGATTGCGATCTTCTTTTGCCTGACAGTCAGTTGATGTGATGCTGACAACATCACCTTTATGTGTGACCATGGGTCAAGGAAAATATGGGAACTAACACTATATGCTTCTGTGGCATGACAAGGCTATGTTTTCTTTTGTCTTTTTTTTTTATGGTTTTACTTTGTTTTTCAATGTTCCAAAACTTCTTGGAGAACTTTGTTCTTCTGGTTCATCCAAAGTAGAATATTCATCTTTCTCCACAAACACATCTCTGAGGTACCTCATCAGAGTTACTCATATATCTAAAACACAGCTACCAAGGTTGTACATTGTTACCTGATCAGAATTCACAGAAACAACGGAGGAATTTTCAGAAACTTCCGCTGTGGTTCTGAAAAAAAAAAAAAAAAGAAGTAATTTCCAGTACTCAGATTTCATATAAATAATTAGTGTATAAGTATATAAAACTAAGTATATAACTATGCATGGTTTGAACTCATATAAAACTAAGTATATAACTATGCAAGGTTTGAACTCATATAAAACTAAGTATATAACTATGCATGGTTTGAACTCATATAAAACTAAGTATATAACTATGCATGGTTTGAACTCATATAAAACTAAGTATATAACTATGCATGGTTTGAACTCATATAAAACTAAGTATATAACTATGCAAGGTTTGAACTCATATAAAACTAAGTATATAACTATGCAAGGTTTGAACTCATATAAAACTAAGTATATAACTATGCATGGTTTGAACTTGCTTTTCAGCTACACCTAACATTCCCCTCTTCCACAATCATAATCCCTCTGCACTAAGTTCCACTTCTCTCTCATCTCACTTGTAACATATAGTTCAGAACCTCCTCACACCATCAGATTACAACCCTTCTGCCCCAACTATAATCACCTATTTCACCCTCTCCTAGGTAGATTACCAATGTATCACTCTATCTCTTTTCCACAGTTCTCCCACTCCCCAGCCCCCTCCCCCCTCTCCTTATTTACGACCCACCTAACACAAGCCTCCGTTTAAACATTCTCTACACCCCACCATGTGCACTTCTGAACAAAGCCTCTTACAAGTCACAGCTAAGTGCTCCATTCATTTTATTTTAATCTAATTTTTTTTTTTCCCCATTTTTCACACAGCATTCATGTGAATTTATATTATCTTCTCTCTTTATTTCTTCGTCCTGTGTGTTTTTGTATGATTAAGGTTCACACCAAACCATCACAAATGTGTGGTCGTTAAGTAATAAAGTATTCCTATTTTTTTCCTAGTTCATACATTTAGATTTCATATACAGTTACAGAAAGTAACAACACTTGCATAATGATACTCCTGTTTTAAACAAAAAAAAGCATTACATGAAGTGAAAATAAACTTAACATGAACTGAATGACATACTCTAGGCTTTAAACAGATCTTAACATTACAACAATAGCTCAGAAATACTGTTCACATCAGTGAAAGATAATAGAAATGATGACTGCGGTAAAACTGGTTCTAGTAATGAAGCAAATGGAGGCGTATGGTTCAGTTTTACAAGAAAACAGAAAGAGTGAGGAAAGAAGGCAGAAAGAAAGATGAGCAATCCAATATTTCAGCAACAAGCCTTTTTCAAGGATCTCATACAAAAACAACACAACAGATAAAAAAAGAGCTATGTGTTTTATTTTTAATCTATTTTCGGTGGGGTTTTTTTTTTTTGTATTTTTATCTGTTTTGCTATTTTTGTACGAGATCCTTGAAAAAGGCTTTTGCCAAAATTTTGGATTGTTGTATGTTCATCATTTATATGTGCCATTTTACTTTCTGACATTCATTCTTGTTTCTGCCCACCTTCCTCACTCTATCTTCTTGTAAAACTGAACCATACACCTCCATCTACTTCATTTCCTTCAGTGAACTTATTTAAAAAAAAAAAAAAAGAGGGTAAAGTTAACCCCATCACAATGCCACAGAAGACACACAGAATGTGACATTAGCACCCATACTTTCCTATAGTGTGACTGTACATAGAATGTGGTTTGTCAGGATCAAACCTAGTTACTTTCCTTCCTCAACTCCGGAAGGAGCCAGGAACCGAATGCTACAGTTGGATGACTGTAATGCTTTCAGCCAGGTTCAAACTGATCTTTGCACAAAGCACTTGTTCCTCTTAAAGCAGGCCATGACAGTGGTGTCAGAGTCCAAGTTGGAAGAAATATACCATTTATGACACCACTTATGTCAGAGTTGGATAGCAGAGAACGAAAAAAAAAAACCAAAAGAGCAGTCAAAGTTAGGAGCAATTTTGAATGAAGTCGGAGTTGAATGTTTGGGTTACCAGCTCCACAGCCTTAGTAAATATATATTTTTCATAATTCTGAGATTTAATACAAACTCTTTCCTCATCCATTTGTTCTTTCTTCACTCGACTTTCCACTGCTGTGATATTTTTCTAGAGTCTTCTCACTAAAAGATACACAACTAATTTTTGTGTGGATACTACAATGTTATCCTATAAATTTCAAAGAAAACTAATAATGCTTAAACATTCTTAATGTGTTCTTTAATATTATATGTTACGTTGTTTTGCTAATTAATCTTTATGTGTGCGTCAATGTTTATTTCGTTCAAACATTCAACATGCAGGAATAATGATTAATAACACATTAATAAAATCTTAATAACATATTCTCCCATTCTCATTTCTAAAGCTATTCATAACTCACCCACTAATTTGTGCATCTAGTGGTGGAGCTGTTGGCCTCTTTGTGACATTTTTCTCACCCTGTGCAATCTCACAAACAGGCTCTTCAGCTGCAGATTCTGACAGGTGACTGCTCACGGTCAAATGTTCCTCTCTGTCATTTCCCACAGGGCTGGTTTCTCTGTCATTTCCTGCAAGGTTAATTTTCTTGTCAATTTCTGCATGGCTGGTTTCCCTGTCACTTCGGGCAGGGCTGGTTTCTCTGTTGCTTCTTGCAGGGCTGGTTTCTCTGTTGCTTCTTGCAGGGCTGGTTTCTCTGTTGCTTCTTGCAGGGCTGGTTTCTCTGTTGCTTCTTGCAGGGCTGGTTTCTCTGCTGCTTCTTGCAGGGCTGGGTTCTCTGTTGCTTCTTGCAGGGCTGGTTTCCCTGTCTGGCAGGGCATTTGGTGGAGTCTCTGACATGCTCACAGTCTGAGCTGTGGCTTCTGTCACAGCAGTCGGAGATGCAAATTTGCTGATAACTGCATCCTCAGTCAGTGATAAATCACTAGCTGCTGGCAGCTTCTCTTCTGATATGGAGTTTCCTTGTGAGGTCATGACCTCAGCCCTCACATTACTTTCAAATGGACTGGTAACGGCTGCTGGCAGTGGTGGTGACGGTGCTCTGATTGTCTTTACCACTATTTTGGGAGCGGAGGGCGGAGGAGGTGCTGGAGTTGACTTCATTGCTCTTTTGTAGGACTCAAAGGCAGCGCCAATGTCCTCTTCTTCTTCCTCTTCTTCATCCTTTTCTCCAAATGCATTACCAGTCACATTCTCTACTGAAGCCTCTGGGTGCTTATTCTCATACACATCCTCGGCTGAAAATGTTGAATAACATTCACAGAGTCACTCATGGAAATATATATTTACATGTAGTAAATACTGATCTGATATTTTACATTTCAGATAATAAAACTTTCATGATTCAGTAGCTACTTTGCATTTCAATCAAGAGCCTAAGCTTTTGTTTTTTTCTTTCCACATACCCAACTAGTCATTTAGTCACTCATACATATGGCCCCTCCCCCACATTTTTTTTTTTTTTAAATGTTCACACAATACTTTTGTTACAAACCTTCTGCAAAATAAAATATGCAGTCAACTCAACCGTGTCCTTCCCAAAATGTATTTTTACCATTAGTCTCAGCTAAGGAAAATGAAATAACTGAGGAAGTTATTCTAACGCCAAACCGCAAAAGAGATCAAGTATTCCACTAATTCTGTGCAAATGTTACGATCAGCAGTCTAGCTACTCAGCTTCCTCTCAGCAGAGTCATACTAATCATGTAGTTCAAGTTCTTTAAACTATTCTCCTCATAGATTTATATAATTTCCATAAACAAACTTCATTACACACAAAAATAAAAAGGAATGTGAATGTCAAAAATTAATTCCCCCTTAACATGCAATAAAATCAAAACAGCAAATAACTGGAACCAAATGAAACATGCAAATAAAACATAATACAAGCATTATAAAAAAGTGTTATTTCATTGCCATTAGCATGCTCTCCACAACCAGACTGATTGCATGGAGACTGTGAGAGTCCAAAGGACAAACACAATGCACTCATCTGATATACAAAATTAGATTCTTGGGAACTGTCTAGATGCTGCTTTACTTATTGCCTAATGTTTCACATACACATATGCTGGTGGTCAGGTTTTCCCTGCTGTTTCATTTTCTTGTGAGCTTTATATGTTAGTCTTCTGTATGCTGTGAATGGGATGTGCAAAGTATGTCTGCAATGATCATAATATACATCATGATAAAATGATGGATTTTTTTTTTAAGTAGTATTAACCTTCTGAATCAGAATTCTCACATAAGCAGAACTGAAAAAAAAAAAAAAAGCTTTTCTCTAGAATTCCAACATTCTGATATCATGGGATCTCTGTTCTCTTTGATCTAGTGTCAGTCATCTAGATCAGTGGCTCCCAACCTTTTTTACACCCAAGGCTCACAACCTTTTTTACACCCAAGGCTCACTTTCTCAACCACATAAAACTTGTGGACCACCATCTCATCTGTAGTATATTATGCCATGAACCCTCAAATGTTTTTACTCAACAGATGGCACTTAATACCAAATCAACAGCACGGCAGCAGAACACCTAATGATGCTCCGAAGACCGCTTGTTGATAATCGCTAATCTAGATCATACACCTATGTTAAAGTCAATTAACAAACTGTTATGCAATGTTTAAAAAAAGACTGTAAACTTTGATTATGGATCCAAGGTTTACAGAACTGCTAATCAATCTTCTTCTGAGTGCTTCTAGATCTTCCCTTACCCATTCCCAGGATTTATGGCAAGGCTGAAATGTGATCCTTAAGTACAAAAGGTTAGACCTGTTTGACAAAACATATTAGCTGGAAAGTCTCAAAGCAAAAAAAAAAAAAAGCTTTTCAATGAGACCAAGTCCAAAAAATTAACTTCATTTTATTATTTAAAAAATCTAAACTGCATATTAAACAGTTGCAGCATAAATAAGTTATGCCATCCCCTTCTAGATGTATGTGTGTGGAGGCATGTCGGCCATTTTGAAAATATGACATCATCGGACCAGATCAAAAATGGTTACTCCCTTAGAAGCATGCACAAGAGAAGAACAGTGTGCAGTTATTCATTTCCTGCAATATCTGATGTTTTTAACTCTTTCGTTCCTTTGGGACATGTCCTGCGTGTTTTTTTTTTCCCCTCAGTACCCCATTCTCCATGCAGTGCAATGATGGTTTGTAGCTCTCTAATTTTGAAAATAATCAAAGTATACTTAAAACCAGCAGTTGGACTTCCTTCCAGTATCCATTTGTCCACATGAGGCGCGTGTTTGAGCTGAAAACAGAGCGGTTTTGTGTTAATCTAACGCGTTTTTGTCGAAGTTTATCGTCGCTAGGTTTTTGTTTATAAACAAATATGGCTTCCAGTGGTAGTTTATTTCATCCAGAGCACCGTATTTCCTCATTATACGCTCAGAATTTAATTTTAAAATGTCTAGACTGTGGTGAAGAGAATGCAGTAGTAGAGATTTTGAATTTTCGGACCCACGTGGCGCTGATTCAAAGGATTAGGATGTTTTTGTTTTTTTTTGGTCCAGCAGCAAAACGTGCTAGAAGGGTAGCTGGTGATACTACTTCTCAGCTTTTTGCTAGTACTAGCTGTAATATCACAATAAGTAATGCTGGAGATTGTGTAATTTTAAAAATTAAATGTTGTAGAATGCTTCAAATTTAAAAAAAAACACAATGGCCTGTTTTCTGGTAAATATTAGTCAAGCCCGCCCACTTGTTTTCATGTAAATATTACCTACCCACCTGGTGTTTTAAGTTTACTGTAAATGCATAATCAGTGTATATTTTCATGTAAATTTTGGAGGATATGTGAAGAAAAGGTGTTTGTGTACATTTTTATTCATTATGGAATTATATGACCAACTACAGTGGATTAACTTGATGGGTAAGTGAAAAAAAATTAATCCAATTCCTTCATTTTCCATTCCTTCTTCTCAGTTCTTAGCTCTCTTTTTTTTGTTGTATACTAACAAAATGTAAAAAATTTTATTAGAAAAACAAAATACATTTTTTCTTCTTCAAAATAATATATAATATATGATACTATAAATCAGATAATGCCTTTGTCATTCTTTTAAATGTGACAACCATCCCATTCCACATGTGAAATTTACTCCCCTTGGTCTTTTGAGAGAAACACCCCCAGTATACAAAGAGTTAAATGTGAGGGAGATGGGTTTCTATGATTTATAGTCACTATAGATGAATGTTGGGAACTTTGCTTCCAGCTGGGACAAAGTGAGCCTGCGAAGAGTGGCAACATTCTTCTTTGCCAAAGCCAAAGAATTTTCATACAACTCAGCCAGAATATTGATGCTCATGCTTTTCTGGGACAGTAAAGGCCCAATTCTGGAACATTACATGCCCAAAGGAACCACTATTAATGGCGAAGCACAATGTGATCTCATCAAGAACCACCTGAAACCCTGCAATCTGGTCAAAACAATGTGGTTTTCTTAGTTCTGGTGTGTTGTTACAGCATGAGAACACAAGGCCTCACACTGCCATGCAACAGCTCAACAAATTATGAATCTCTGGAGTGTCTTCCACATCCTGTATATTCACCAAATCTCGCACCTTGCGATTATCATGTGTTTGGACCCCTTCAAGGAGGTGGTAGTTGAGAAGATGTTCAGTTTAAACAAACAGATTAAAGAGGCTATACAAAGATCACTAAAGGGTCAGTCTTCTTTTTTCTCACAGAATCCAGGCATAAGTGAAGCAGGCAGATCTGCGCTGAACATGGCTGGGGACTAAAAGTGATAAGTTCTCAATCATATATATATATATATATATATATACACAATGTATTTATATATATATATATATAATTTGACTCACCCTCATGTTTGTGTATATGACTTGGTATATAAAACACACACAAGAGACCACTGAACCAGAGCTGTGATAACCAACAGTTACAATTTAAAAAAAAAAAAAAAAGGTTGGAACGGCCATTTCCAAAAACAAAGAACATAGCCATGATTCTGCATCTATTACATTTAATCCATTTCTTTCTCCTATCTCTAGGTGATGAAAATTTGTTGTATTAATCTCCCCTCCTCTTCTGATTTGTCAGTTAGTCCAACTGATCATAACTTCACATTTCCCAGGTGTGAGCATTTAATGCCTACCATTGTACCCGTACATTCTTTCCGCTGTAGAAACACACGCACAGGGCTATGAATATTTTGATTTTCATATATTACGATATCAAGCTTTTTACCTTCCTTTCTTCTTTCTGTTTTATGTGTTTCTGTATAAGAGAAAAACTGGAAAGATAACGATTATGAGCCCATTTACTGAACAGAGCCCTTTCTAATTTTTGTATAAAAAAATATAACTGTTAGCTGTGAAGACTTTTACGGCTAAAGCAAACACCAGAAATACAAATTACCCTGAAAAATCCCCTAAATTTTGTCACGGAGTTAAAAAAAGAAGTCACAAGACGTTACCAAAAATGCACAAGTGATAGGCAAAAAACTTAAACAAAGAAAGAAAAAACCGCAATACCAAAAGGATTTAAGGGATCATGCTCTGGACCTTCTTCCTCAAATGGATTACCAGAATGTGCATCGAGCTGGTTAATCTGCGATGTGATGCTGCTGATCTGGTTGCAGGTGGAAACACTGGCATCATCTCTGACCTGTGACCCACTTTCATCATCTTCTTCTAGGTCCTCTAGATTTCCTATGTCTATTTTTCCTATGCTCATCAAGCTGACTACACTCTGCATGTCCTCGTCACTGTTACAAATACAAACAAAATTTTCCTCTTTTTTTTTTTTTTTTCCATTTTGCTTACAGCTGCTTTATTTCCAATCTTTAAATTAATGCTTTGCTAATTTTATTTTAACGTCTTTTTTTCTTTATGGCAAGGAAACTGTTATCAATTTTGTAATATTTAATGAAAGATTAAAAAAAATTTTTTTTTCTATTTGTTGCCACAATGGATAATAAAGCATTTCATTACTATAATATGGCGCTTATCAAAGTATGATGCATGCAGTGTTTGTGAAGCACTTTTGTTAATGTCACTGAAGAGATAATCAGTTCTTAACAAATCAATTCTAAATCAAGCTTCCCTTCCTTCCCCCCCCTCTCCCTGAACTGACATTCTGGCATTATCAAGGCAAGTCCATTATAAGCAGTATGAACATTCTAAACTGTTACTTATTATTTAAAAAACAATATTAAAGCATTATCAATATTAGAAAGAAAAAAAAAACCATAAAAACTGCCAGTTATCTTATCATGTCTAACTATAGAAAAAGGTAAACCGAGTAATCCAACATCATTTGTTTGACTATCCACCTCTACATCATAAGCAGGAAGAAAGTCGGACTACTGTTTCGTTTTACCGCCCAAGCTTAGGCTGATAAACAAAATGTAGTCAGCTCAGCACACAAATTTGCCAAGCTTATGAAAACCATCATTTAGTCACTTTCTATGACATTCTAGAAGGGACAGTCTAAGATGACCATTCTTAACCTCATAAATGCATGTATCCTGTCGTGCCTGGGCGCTGCACCGCAGCCAACACACTCCGTCTTCAGCAGGCTGGGGGGTCCCGGAGAGGAGGACTACATTGAGCAGCTGCTTGCGATCCCAGTGCTTGACATTAGGTTACACTCTGTTCATTAGCACCAAAGCTTTGAATTATCCGTTAAACCTGGTTAGAATTTCACCACAAGATCATATTTTGACAAAGTCCTGTCAATCACGTCTAGATAATATCACTAACATATCTTTCAAGCCCAAACCATGCGGACCCATGGAGTGAGACATGGCCAGAGGACACAAGTTTGGGGCAAAAGCTTTGGGAGCTTTGCCATGTCGACAGAGATCAGAATCTGATGTGACAAACAACCTCGAACGCAGAGGAAGTTTAAGGTGTATTAGGACCACCATCCTTCTCCTGGATCAGCCTCTACTCTGAATGCAAAACAGGGTAGACAGATCAGCTGGCTAAAAGTAAGCCACTAACATAACAAATGCTTACAAATTTTGAAATTTTGCCATATCAAAAAAAAAAAAAAAAAAAATGTTAATATTTACTAACGTTGCCTTTCCTTCACGAATAAAGACGCAAGATATGGTAACCTCCAAAGTTGCAGAGACAATTTTTTTGCTCAGTGACTTCATTTTCAGCTTCATAGTTTGTGAAGTGGGAATGCTGCTGGCAAAGTCTTTCAAGTTTACAGATTTTGATGCCAGCACCTTATGGCCCCCCCTGGAATGCTGAGAATAAAAAAAACAAGAACGCAATAATTACGACTTCATCAAAACACACTCTTAACGTCTGAAATGCACCAAAAACCTGGCAAATTATAGAACAAAGAGAATCACGCACTTGGACCAATTTAAATTTAAAAATGTATTTTTTCCTATAACAGGTTACAGATATGTCTTGTCGATTAAAGCATCTGAGCCCATGACCCTCATGTCAGTGCTACATAAAAACAGAGTGTGGTGAAACAGAGCGCTGAACAGGGTTAGGATCATTTTAATCGTTTTTAGACTGCTGAACAGGGTTAGGATCATTTTAATCGTTTTTAGACTGCTGAACAGGGTTAGGATCATTTTAATCGTTTTTAGACTGCTGAACAGGGTTAGGATCATTTTAATCGTTTTTAGACTGCTGAAAAGGGTTAGGATCATTTTAATCGTTTTTAGACTGCTGAACAGGGTTAGGATCATTTTAATCGTTTTTAGACTGCTGAACAGGGTTAGGATCATTTTAATCGTTTTTAGACTGCTGAACAGGGTTAGGATCATTTTAATCGTTTTTAGACTGCTGAAAAGGGTTAGGATCATTTTAATCGTTTTTAGACTGCTGAACAGGGTTAGGATCATTTTAATTTTTTAGACTGCTGAACAGGGTTAGGATCATTTTAATCGTTTTTAGACTGCTGAACAGGGTTAGGATCATTTTAATCGTTTTTAGACTGCTGAACAGGGTTAGGATCATTTTAATCGTTTTTAGACTGCTGAAAAGGGTTAGGATCATTTTAATCGTTTTTAGACTGCTGAACAGGGTTAGGATCATTTTAATCGTTTTTAGACTGCTGAAAAGGGTTAGGATCATTTTAATCGTTTTTAGACTGCTGAACAGGGTTAGGATCATTTTAATCGTTTTTAGACTGCTGAACAGGGTTAGGATCATTTTAATCGTTTTTAGACTGCTGAACAGGGTTAGGATCATTTTAATCGTTTTTAGACTGCTGAAAAGGGTTAGGATCATTTTAATCGTTTTTAGACTGCTGAACAGGGTTAGGATCATTTTAATCGTTTTTAGACTGCTGAAAAGGGTTAGGATCATTTTAATCGTTTTTAGACTGCTGAACAGGGTTAGGATCATTTTAATCGTTTTTAGACTGCTGAACAGGGTTAGGATCATTTTAATCGTTTTTAGACTGCTGAAAAGGGTTAGGATCATTTTAATCGTTTTTAGACTGCTGAAAAGGGTTAGGATCATTTTAATCGTTTTTAGACTGCTGAACAGGGTTAGGATCATTTTAATCGTTTTTAGACTGCTGAAAAGGGTTAGGATCATTTTAATCGTTTTTAGACTGCTGAACAGGGTTAGGATCATTTTAATCGTTTTTAGACTGCTGAACAGGGTTAGGATCATTTTAATCGCTGTAATAGCAAAGTCTGCTGGGACACCTGTCACTGCTCTACCAAACTATATTTTCATGTACAGTTCAGGGATATCCCTAACTATTAAAAAGTTATGGTATGCTGAGTGATCTATCGAGGAAGATCTCAGCTCTGATGCAGTTTCTGTACACTGAAGGATACCTAAGGATGATATTGGCATACCATGGATTATCTGGGGCACAATAATGATGCTCCTAAAAATTCATGAAAATCAAGAAAGTCATGGATATCTGCTATGAAGGCACATTGCTCCAGCTGAAAACACTCATGCTCATGTTTGATGATGTGAGCATAACAAAAAAATATTTTAAAAATGACATTAGATGTGATGCTACTCACGTCCTCCACTGTAAATGTCCACTCTTTGTCCTCATACTCATGCTGCCTGGAATCCCTAAACAGGGTTACGGTTATCTCAATATTCTCCGGCAAAGTCCAGGTCACCAAACCAAGGTATGGATTTTTTATGGTTGGTTCCCATGTGTGGAGCTGGAAAACAAAGCCAAATGTTTTCTTTTCAATGGAAAAACTGTCATATACAAAGAAACAATTAAAACATGTACAAAACCCTCCTACAAAAATATCCTGCAGATGGTAGCATTGATCACATTATCTGGCAAATACCGTTAAATCACAAATTAAAAAACTAGAAAAACCTTTTTCGAGGTCTTTGGTTACCATAACCAGTTATATTAGCAAAAAACTAATAAAAAGCAACCAGCGAAATAGGCTGGAGGATAACTGGGGCAGCAGGGTGATGATGTTTACCTTGTATGGAGAAGAATCAGCCAGACATGACTTTGATTCAGCATGTGAGCATTTTGTAAAGGCTAAATTTTGGCATTAATAAGATAAGAAGAAAAAAATTTCACACAAACATATACTTTCCGCTAGTATTTGTAAAGTGATTAATTTTACATTTAAAAATACATATATAAACTACTGAATGTTGTACTGCGAAAACCAGCATTTCTGAAAGTACTTCATGCAAGGTGAAAGACAGGTACAGTTTCAAGAAATCTTAGTGGATGATTGCATTTTCTCATACTATTCAACTCCTTGTGAAGCACAGATCTCCAAGCAATGCTCTATGATATTCTTTTTCAAAAAAAAAAAAAAAAACTTCACAGGATCCAGGACTTCTTTCTCTAACAGTGATTACTCTCACTGCACTCTGAATGTCAAAGCAGACCTCTTACAGAACCAGCAGAATTATTTCTGTACCTCTGAAAAGATCTAGCTAATCTTAATCTGCTAATCTGCCCCATGTTTCTTCCAACATGATGTTGTGGTCAAAAAAATATCCTGTCCTATCAAAAAGGTCTGTCACTGAAGTATTGATTGTTTCTGCTGCTTTTTTTTTTCCTTCACACTGATTTCAACTACCTCTGTACCACTCTTGTGGTCACCCATTGCAATAAACTGGGGGCTTGCAATAAACTGGGGGCTTGTAATAAAGTGAGTTTTCATTCAGTGAAGATTTTTCACATTTTTAATGACAAAGGACCAATTTCTCAAATGATCCTGCAAAGTCTTAAACAAATTTTTGAGCAGAGATGTTTCTAGTGTCTCTTTTTTATGATGTACAGAACTTTTTCTGGGATTCTCCCTCTTTCAAAATCTTTCTCTCTTATATTAATTATATATGCATACTGGTATTCTGCCTTTTCACCCATATTAATAAATATTTTACCTGTGTAGATCTCCTGCGACTTCTCCTTGTCCAGACAACACACAATTTATCCGGTTGCCTACATAATAAAAAAAAAAAGTTAAATATCCGCTTACCTGTACATTATAAAGTTAATTATCTGGTTGCCAAAGCTAAATCACAGCATATAATTCACCCAGATGTCCAAATATAAAACAATTAAGTCACAAGTTGCACTTTGTTTCACAACATAAACATTGTAAAAGCAGTTTAATGACTTACCATTATATAATGTTGGTTTACCTGTAATGGTGAATGATAAAATCCCTCTTTTCATGCCATTAAGGCATACTGGGGAAACACTGTTAGGTCTGAAAGTGTGATATGATCAGTATCATGCCTGGCCGCATTTACCTTCCCAGATTTCTCTGATACCCATTTTTTTAGGCCAGGTGGACCCCAGGGCCTTTTTGGTGTGGTAGTACCAGAAAGAAATCCCCACTGTTGCGACTTGAACCTGGTACCACCAGATTAGTGGACCGAGCATCTAACCACTCAGCCAATCATTGCCTGTACAATCATAAAATCTGTTTACTAAAAAAATAATAATAATAATAATAAAAACCATTATTTTTATTTATCACTGCAGTTAAAACAGAAATGTTTAACATGTACTAAGGTCATCATCATTAACCTCCAGCCAAGTCCAGAAGTGTTTTGATTCTTCCTTGGAAGAAAGATCTCAATGCAGGCACACAAACTCTGTAGCGCCAGCGAAGATCATCAATGACTGGAGACAGACAGAAGTAGGAACTTTAGGAGGCTGTGTCGCTTTCATTTCAGCCACTCACATTCCCCTAAGTAAATTCTTTATATACAAAGATCTTCCTAAAATATATGATATATTCACTTGTACAAAAGTTCATTCTGCAACTATTCCATCCAAACAGTTTCCCACAAGGCTAAGTTAACCTTACAATACACCACGAGTTTACTGCATTTTCTACTGAGTAAGATTTTACTCTCCAAGGATGTCAACCACTAAAACAGCCATGTGATGGACACCAGAAGGAAAACAGAAAAGAGGCAGGCCACAAGCTGTCCGGCAGAGAACTGTAGAAACAGAAATAAGTAGCATGCAGCACAGCTAGGGCACAATACAAAGGCTGACCGCAGACTATGAGAGGCAGAGACACTTTCTGCTGACACCACAAGGCCATATTGGGTGATGACTCCTCTGTCAATCGCCAACCAAGGACATTGATGGATGGATGAAGGATGTCAAAATAAATCAAATTATTGTAGTATAAGTTTTAAAATCTGTGACAAAATCACACTGACAAATATTTTCACATGTTTAGGTCAATGACGGCTGCAAGACATCATTGATGATCTGCAAATGAACGCAGCAGCAGCAGGCCATCTTGCTCACAACCGAGAGGCCTACAGGAGTGCTGTTTGGGAGGCAAAGTTCCGCAGGGGACATGCAAATGAATGAAATGGGTCAATGTGTTAGTGTTTTTTCCATTAAACATTACAAATATAACAAACTTGTCAACATGTCAATGTTTTCTCCATTGAACATTACAAATATAACAAACTTACCACTTCTTGCTGCATTCAACAGCCAGTTCTTTGTAGGATGCTGTGAACTGGAACTTGGAGGCAGACTTCCCTACTCTCTGCAGTCGTTTCCAAACAGACATTTCTCTTTCAATGTCTCAAACTCATATCCCACTTTCAACAACAGTTATTTTTCTCTTTCCTGTCCATACGCTCCTTAACTGAAATTTTGATTAATAAAAGTTCAGACTTGGTGCTTCCTAATTTTTTTCATGTTGTACTATCTTGCTGAATGTTCAGAAGAGAATTTCTGCCTCAGTCTAGATGTTATTTTGCAATTATTTAACATGTTTTACTGTATTTGGACTTTCCAGCTTTACTGAGCAGACTTCTAACAGTCGCATAGATCTGTGTGACCAATAAAGACAGTGTGTCTGTAGTGGATCTAACTATAAATGCTCACTATAAACTTATACAACTTTTTAATGCAATATATTAATTGATCAGTGGAAAGTCTCATGAACTCTGGTTGGCACACAAATAATTTGGGTATAATGTATATAATATAACCAAATATATAAATACACACAAAGCCACAAGAAAAGTGTGGGTGGACTCTGATGAAAGAAGTTGCCTGGCGCTTCAGAACCACTGCATTCAGGGATATGGGATGGTGGAACCACGTGGTCTAAACCTGAAGTTCAGCTGCACTTAACATTCCTTTTCTCCACAATTATATTCCCTCTCAACTAAGTTCTACTCTTTCTTCACCTGTAACTTATATTCCAGAGCCCCTTCACTGCACTAGATTACAAACCCTCTAACCCAACCACGTTCATTTAACACCAAACACCCTTTTCTTAGCTTGATTACCATTGTATCCCTCTCTTTTCTGATTTCCCCACTCCCTCTTTACTACCAACCTATCCCAAATCTGAAGTCCCCATTTAAACACTCACAGTACTCTACCAAACACACTCTTTGGTCACAGCTTTTTACAAGTCAGAACCAAGTGCTTTTTTTTTTTTTCTAATTTCTTCTTTTTTCCTTTCCTATACGTTGCATAGCATTCTTGTGAATTTATATTTCATCTTCTTTCCTTGTTTCTTTGCCCTATATGTTTTTGTATGATCAAGGTGTAAACTGAAACATCACAAATGTGTGTGTCCATTATGTTGTGTCCTTGACAGTAGCAAATGCCAAGAAGCCAGAGTATGCTCGATATGGTGTCCTTGATGATGGAACTGTCAATATCCTTGCTCCTTTTTGTCTACTTCTAATCTTCAAATATGCCACAAGTATCAGCTCCCCCCATAAGAAGCAGTGTCTGTACTTCAATGCTATCATGCTATTCGAAACAAAAATATTCTCTTTTAAATTTAGCAACTACAGACACTTCACTATAAATAACAGGATGGCCAAAGCCATGGTGCAGTTAATTATTAATTCGCAGCAAAATTATTTAAACACAGCAGTTACAGGGGACCTTTCCTGAAATTAACACATGAATCTCTACATTAGAATTTCTGGAACTTTTAAAAAAATTCTTTTTGTGGATCCTGTGTCTCTATCCACCACCCCCCTCCTAATGCAGTTATGCCATTTGTTTCTCTTCTCTCCCCTCCCCCACCCCAAACCTCCTATGAGTGGGGCTGCTGTGATGATACAGTGTCAAATAGTCAGCAAACTGGTAAGTGTTGTTTTACTCCATGTTGTACTTCTGATAACAGGTTGTAATATTACTGACTGATCAGTTGTGTAGGCATGCCTGATTTTTTTTTCTTAAATTATTGTTTAGCTTCGATGTGGGACAAAGAAGAAAGCTATTCGGCATTTTCTCATATTTATTCATACAGACTTCATCTGCCAAAAAAAAATCTTCCCCTTTCCTCACTCAATGTTTTGTGGCCCCTTCAAGACCTGAAAATTTACAAGATCCTACAATACATTATATATATATATATATAATATATATATATATATATATATATATATATATTATATATATATATATATATATATATATATAAATGTTAGAAAACGAGTCCTAAAATGCTATATTGAACCTATCTTGTTATATGGAAGTGAATCATGGACTGCACAAAAATCACTGGAAGCAGCAGATATGTGGTTTATTAGAAGAATGTTGTGAATCCCCTGAACAACTAAAATAACTAATGAAGAATGTATGAGAAGAGCTGAAGAGAAAAAAAATAGTGTCCAAAAAATAAGAGAGACAGTGTACTTTCATAGGACATGCAATGAGAAGAGGGGGCATTGAAAATATTATAACAACAGGAAAAATAGAGCGAAGAAGATCAAGAGGAAGACCAAGAGAAATGATACTGGACAGTCCGACGGGATGGTGTGAGAGGAGGTCACCAACTGAGCTGATGGCCTGCATGAAGGATCGTGTACTCTGGAGAAGCATAATAGCCAATGCCAGTCGGCCCAACACCTGATGATGATGATGTCAATACGTTCAGCGTGGAATGAGGAAAATTTATTTTTATATGGATTTTTTCTACTGCTCACTTTTCAGAATCTTAAGACTGCCTCCATGTTATTATATTAAAACAACCAGTACCTACCAAAAGTAAGAAAATTTGCGATCATCATTTATTTATTTGGTATCATCCCTGCGGATACTCACGACGTCAGCCATTTTGAAAGCATGTCCATCACTTCCGGAAACCTGCTCTTGTCAGCGACAGGTGGCTGTGCCTTCATCTCGTGTTTCTGACAGAGCAAGCTGGCTGAAATAAATCTCCAGCTTGTTCTGTTCCTTATGCTCGCGGTCCACCCGGACAAGCTGACTTCTGTCCATCTCTTCATGTTGTCCGTTCCTTCGTTTCTCTTGGGTTTTTTTTTTTTCATTTCCAACTTACCCTCAAGTATGGATGGATTTCATTAGTATTATTACAGTAAACTTTTGATTTAACGGATTAACAGAGGGGAAGGGATGTCAGTGCTGAAAGTCCGTTAAATCGATTGTAACCTGTGAAAGGAAGACAATTTTTCTTACCATTTTTTAATCGTCCTTAATTTTTTTTTCTTAACTTTCATACAGTATACAGTACTTTCAGATATAAAATTTAAATTAAAATGAAGTTTATGCAATATTTTCTCATATTTTTGGGCAGCGTATTTGAAGAGTCACTTGCCGTGACTATAGTGGCAGTAGTAAAATAATCTCTATTCAGTTATCTGAAGGTAGAGGTGAAGAGAAATCCTCACATTCAGATTCTTCTACTGAGACGCCTCGTTCTAATTTTCTCAATTAGCTCTAGTTTCTGTACCATATTTAAGTTCGTTCCCTTTCTTTTTAACTCATCTATACTGGATGCCATTTTGAATTCTAATGACCGCAAAATTATTACACATCACACACACACAAAAACACTTTGTATACAACACTATCGCAATAAAGCTTGAGGCAGGCTGGGACCGATACAAAGATATATAAAGCAAGTGCAATATGAAATATGCACGGTGCCGAGTTTTAGATTTTTCAGTTGTCTGGTCTGTTAAAGCTGAAATCTGTTATATCGGAGTCTGTTAATTCGTGGTTTTGCTGTACCTCTTTATATACCCAAAATATTAGCCTTTTGGCTAAGATCAAAGTGTAGTGGCTAAGATCAAAGTGTAGTTCTACGTTCTGTAGAATGTACACTTTGTTATTTTGGAACCAACGAGGTGTTTGAGGCCGCCCTGCACATTGAATGCCGGGGGTAAGGTCCGCATCTCGTTACGGGTGGGCCTGGTTTGCAGTACCACCGGGTCACGGCCTGTTGTTTTCGTCGTCTAAAAAAAACCCCCAAAATATTTTATAATGTGTGGCTTTATTTTTATTTTCTTTATTGTTCTTTTAAATTTCAATATGTCTTCTTCTTCTTCTTCTTCGTTTTCTTCCTCTTCTTCGTAGGTTTCTACCACCATGACCGCCCCCGCGCTACCACTGAATTTACTCCTGTAATCCTTGAGATACCTCTCATTTAGGATGGAGGCTCAGAGCGTCAGTGGGGGCATGGGTCTGTACTCTGTGGTGGGAAGCGGAATTGCGTGACACTGATTTTCATTGCACGAGAGAGCTTGGACCTGGGCTTTCCTCAACGGAACCTCAATGTGGTTTGGATATGAAATCCGCCGGGTAAGAGGAGGTTGCCAAAACTAGTCTACACTGGTCCAGTGTCTCCGACTTTCGTGGTCGTGGCAGCTACCCTTCCTGGTGGTGACCAAGACGTAGTCAAGAAGGACGAACCCTCGCCACATGTCATGTTTGATCTCCTGGGTTAAGTCGGTTTAAGCATATTTTCCCAGTTCGGGTGTACATAGAACGCGGCCGACCTCCAGAGCAGAGGTCCCTTAATGTGACCAGCCTTCACTTTGAGGCCACTAGCCCCTCTGATCAAACTTCATCACTTAATCTTTTCCATCACTTTTTTCCTGCGGCAGCACGGCCTGGCCCATTGTCACCGGGGACTGCATGTACGACACTCTTAATAGCTTCTTTCTTCATTGGACGGGAGGAACTTCACCCCAAGCACGGCGGCCGAAGAATCTCGCATTCCCCCAAACTCAGTATGTGTTTTTGCTTCCGTCTGTGTCCACCGAATGCTCTCCACCGGGCCCTATAAGAAGGGATTCCAGGCAGTGCATTGCTTCTGGGCCTGAAGGATTTTCCCCGTTTTAAGGGTGCGCCTGGTATGGATTTTAAGCTATGGGGGAAGGAGGGCAAAGAGCTTTGTACCGGCTTGCAAAGTTACTCTTGGACGCCCTGCTCTCCACACTTCTGAATCAGTTTTCCCCAGAGATTTCCAGTGTTGAATTTGCTTCTTCGTGATAAGGGTCGACCCCAGCTTTATGCGACATGTGCAAAACTAATTAATTAACAGTATGCTGCATAAAGATAAGTACTGGCCTCTCCTACCTTCTTTTCTGAGACCTGCATTTTATTCAGCTACCAATTTGTCATACTGATAGGACCAGCTCCGTATACTGTGTTAGTATATTTGTACATTGTGTTATGGCCTTGCAACTGCAGCAACACAACCGTATGGATTATGTGGGGTCCTATCATGGATTTTATGACCGTAGAAGCAGGATCAGTAGGAGCAACATTGGGACAAGGTCTCAGATGGTCTGAGAGTGAGGGAGAGAGAGAGTGTGTGTGTATGTGTATGTGTGCATGAAAGAAAGAGTGAAAGAAAGTGAGAGAGAGTGTGTGTATAAAAGTAAGAGAGAGTGAGAGGAAGTGAAAGAGAAAGAAAGTGAGAGAGTGTGTAGGAGAGATAGAGTGGGAGAGAGAATGTGTGTCAGAGCGAGTGAGAGAGAGAATGTGTGTGTATGTGAAAGAGAGAGAATGAGAGTGAATGTGTGCATGAAAGAGAGTGAGAGAGAATGTGTGCGTGAAAGAGAGAGTGAGAGAGAATGTTTGTGTTAGAAAGAGAGTGAGAGAATGTGTGTGTGAAAGTGTGAAAGAGAGAGTGGCAGAGAAAATGTGTGTATGTGAAAGAGAGAGAGAATGCGTGTGAAAAAAGAGAATAAGAGAATGTTTGTGTGAAAGAGAGAGAGTGAGAGAGAATGTGTATGTGAAAGAGAGAGAGAGTGAGAGAGGATGTGTGTGTGTGTGAAAGAGAGAGAGTGTGTGTTAAAGAGAGAAAGGGAGTGAAAGAGAGAGTATGAAAAAGAGAATGAGAGAGAGCGAGAGAGAGTTAAATTAAGAAACTGAGCCGAAATAAACTTGCATATACAAGAATACATATTTATTAAAAATCATATGAAGCATACCAGATAGGCCAAATACATTGTACTGATCTAATCTAGCATATACCAAATGTAGATAGAGGTGAATAGTGTCGCTTTACAAAGTGGCAGAGGGAGTGAGTGAAGTGAGCAAAAACGAATAGAAAGTATGAGAATATGTAAATGGAAACATACAACATCCGATATTTCAGCGTAAGGCTTTTTCGAGGATTAACATGCACAAACGAAACAAAAAACAAATAACTAAATGAAGAACTTATCTTAATATGGCCTCATCCAGAAGCAGGAAACAGAAATGCGTGTCCACTAGAAGATGCATAGAAACCACGCGGGCCACACAAAGGATACACCGATAGAGCCATTAGCAAAGAAGAGATGGAGAAAGAGGAGGAAAACAGGTGGCTGAAGGGCGGGGAAGGGCAATAGAAACACGATAGCCGCTAGAGGAGAAGGTGTCGGGGGTGGGGGAGGGAAACGGAGAGATAATGAATGAAGAACATAAACATCTGCAGAGAGAAAATGTGAAACTGGTGAATAGGACAAGACCCTATAAACACCAATATGTTGCCAGAGAAGAAAAGAGGGTGCCGGTAGAGAGGGGTAGCTAAGAGAAAGAAAGTAGAGTTTTAAAAAAGGGGAGGGGTGGTGGTGGAAAACTAAAGAAGTTACAGAAAGCTATAGACATTGTTAATTCCAACTGGATGGAGACAGTCAGACTGGAAAATAAGGCGCTGTTCTATGACCCTCCGAGATCGTACACCAGCAGAACAAGAGCGGATCGCACTAACAGAAATGTCCTGTTTTCCCCTGTGGTTGCTAAGGCAAAAATATTTAGCCACAGGTGTCCAGGCCCTCTTAGAAATATCATTAAGATGTATGCGAAAACGATCTCCTAAGCGTGAACCGGTCTCCCTTATGAATTTCATACCACAACGTTTGCACATAATAGCATAAATAACATTGCTTGAGGTGCATCGGATCTTGATAGTCAGATCACTAAACTCTCTGCCCGTCTCCACCAAGTTACACATGATAATTACCTCATGTATCACCTGATCCGAGAGATTATTCACCCCACCAACAAACAATTCTACCTGCAATTTTCTTCTCTCAAAAAAGCAGAAACTTTCTGCTATCCGTCCCTCTACAGCCTCTCCCCGACCCACCACCGCTTCTGCTCCCATTAAGGTGGTTTGTATCTCTCCTGATATTCCGCTTTCGGCTGATGAACTGTTTGTCCTGGGGAAAGGTTTACAGTTTGTTCCCCTCCGTCCTTCTGCTGACCAGTTCTCACTCCTTCAAAATGTCCACCGTTTCCATCGCAGATTGAGTTTGAAGTTCCATTTTTAAGACACGTCCCAACCTTCATCATCCATATCCACTTCCGATGATGAACCTTTCTCTCGCTTCTCTAAACAATCATCCACCTGGACACCTTCAGCAGGAGCGTCTCGTTCCTTGGACCTCTACATTGATCACACTCTCCATGAAATCTGCAAGCGTCGCCTTCCCCCTGTACGACACTCTAACCTGACCCCCGGGGATCAGCGCGCACTTTCACAATTTCAGCGCAGGCGAGATATCGTGATCAGGAGTGCAGAAAAGGACAGGGGCAACTGTTTGTTGGAAGAAAGAATTGTACATCCAAGAGGACATGGACCAGCTGAGCAACACTGAATTTTATGCCTCTTGCCCTCAAGATCCGACTCTGGCCAACAACCACCATGTTCGATACATGATCAACGAACTCATCCACAAGACTGGTCTTTCTCTCTCTGCTGCTCATCTTCACATCCGTGACAGCTGCTTAGGGAAGCCATCCTTTTATTTACTCCCTAAGATTCACAAATCAGGCAACCCGGGAAGGCCCATAGTGTCCGTTTGTTCCTGCCCTACAGAACAAATCTCTAACTTTCTTGACAGCATCTTTCAACCTCTGGTCACTAGTCTGCTCATTTATCTTAAGGACACGAATCATGCTCTCATTACTTTTGAGACCCTTACACTCCTGCTTGGTCACATCTATCGTATCTTCACCCTTGATGTAGTGTCCTTATACACATCCATCCTGCATGACCAGGGACTTCAGGCAGTCAGGTTCTTTTTGAACAAAAGACGCAATCCCTCTATTCCTACGTCTACTATTCTGCGCCTTACACTACTTGTCCTCCAACTCTAACTCAATTCTTTTGAATTCAATGGCCTTTACTTCGACCAGATTAGTGGTGTGGCCATGGGTACCAAAATTGGCCTCACCTACGCATGTCTGTTCATGGGGCACTTCGAACACAAGGTTCTGAGAGCCTTTAGAGGTCCCTTTCCCGCCTTCTATAGACGCTATATAGATGACGGCATTGAGGTCACATCAATGCCAGAGGAAGATTTTGACAATTTTATCATTTTGTTAAGGAGTACAGTCCTGTCATTTCTTTCACCTCCGATGTCTCTGCTACTTCCGCTAACTTTCTCGACTTTGCCGTTACTATCGGCCCTAACGGGCTTACTACTTCAGTCCACTATAAACCTACAGACTGTCACAGCTATCTCTTGTACTCTTCCTCCCATCCCAGATCGTGTAAGAACTCTATTCCTTTTTCCCAGTTTCTTAGGTTGCAACGTTTGTGTAATGAGGATTTTGATTTCCAGGATCAAGGCCATAAAATGCTAGATTTCTTCCGTCAACGCGGCTGTCCAGAACATGTTCTCTCGTCATCTTGGAACCGTATCAGCCATATATCGCGGCAACAAGCCCTCACTCCTAAACCGCACTGTAGCTTGGACAGAGTTAACCTGGTACTCACGCGCCACCCTCATAGCTTGGCAGTTAAAACATACTGTTTCGCCATCTCCATCTCCTCCAGACCGAGCCTGATACACGTGAACTTTTTGGGGAACCCCTATTGGTGGCCTACAGACGGGACAAGAACCTCAGGGACCTTTTAGTTCGTAGTTGCCTTAAGACAAGTGACATTTTTTATGGTACCAGAAGTTGCGGACGCCGTAGATACAACACTTGTCTGTTTGCTGTCGAGGCTAGACATATCTCCTTCCCTAACTCCATGTTATCAGTTCAGAAGGGCTTCACCTGCACTTCACGCAATGTTATTTATGCTATTATGTGCAAACGTTGTGATATGACGTACATAGGGGAGACCAGTTTACGCTTAGGAGATCGTTTTCGCATACATCTTAATGATATTTCTAATAGGGCCTGGACACCTGTGGCTAAATATTTTTGCCTTAGCAACCACAGAAGAAAACAAGACATTTCTGTTAGTGCGATCCGCTCTTGTTCTGCTGGTGTACGATCTCGGAGGGTCCTAGAAATGCACCTTATTTTCCAGTCTGACTGTCTCCATCCAGTTGGAATGAACAATGTCTATAGCTTTCTGTAACTTCTTTAGTTTTCCACCACCACCCCTCCCCTTTTTTAAAACTCTACTTTCTTTCTCTTAGCTACCCCTCTCTACCGGCACCCTCTTTTCTTCTCTGGCAACATATTGGTGTTTATAGGGTCTTGTCCTATTCACCAGTTTCACATTTTCTCTCTGCATGTGTTTATGATCTTCATTCATTATCTCTCCGCTTCCCATTCCCCCCCCCCCCCGACACCTTCTCCTCTAGCGGCTATCGTGTTTCTATTGCCCTTCCCCGCCCTTCAATCACCTGTTTTCCTCCTCTTTCTCTACCTCTTCTTTACAAATGGCTCTATCGGTGTATCCTTTGTGTGGCCCGCGTGGTTTCTATGCATCTTCTAGTGGACACGCATTTCTCTGTTTCCTGCTTCTGGATGAGGCCATATTAAGATAAATTCTTCGTTTATTTATTTGTTTTTTGTCTCGTTTGTGCATGTTAATCCTCGAAAAAGGCTCAAACTGAAATATCCGATGTTGTATGTTTTTTCCTGGGCACTTAAGGTTCAGAGAAAGAAAGAGAGAGAGAGAGAGAGAGAGAGAGAGAGAGAGAGATGTTTTTCATTTACATATTCTCGTACTTTCTATTCGTTTTTTTCTCACTTCGCTCACTCACTCTGCCACTCTGTAAAACTACACCACACACCTCTATCTACGTTTATTATTTAAACCAGTTTTACTGCAGTCGCCATCCCTTTTTATCTAGCACATACTACAACATGTTATTAAATATCTGTATATTTTTACAACTAGTGCAAGCTTTAAAAGAAAGAAATAACTAATGTGGTTTGCCAAGAGGATGTAACTTTAAACTGATGTTTTCCATAATACAGCACACATATGTAAGTTGTTTTCTAGTGCAGCTAAAACGCTCGCTGTCAAAAACACTATCGGCATCAGGTTATGGTTTTACAAATGCAGTTGCGTCTGTTCTTTCTTCTAAACGGTTTTATTTACTCGCTATAAATTTGGAAGTGGGAGAGAGAGAGAGAGAGAGAGAGGGAGGGAGAGAGAGAGAGAGAGTGCTTTGCTGTTGAAATGAGACAACATGAACTCGACAACTCTGTCAGATGGACACAGAGGAAATTCCGAAGAAAATGACTACCTAACATTATACACATTCTTTCATCCTTGCAATGATAACTTTAGTTATATGCTTTCTTTCATCCCAGCAATGACAAACAATAGTTCATGTATTGATTCCTGTTGTCACTAGCCTTAGTTAAGTTCACTGATTCCTATAATGACAAACATTAGTCACATGCACTGATTCTGCCGTCACTAGCGATAGCTACATGCGTTCATTCCTCCGCTGACTAGATTTAGTTACATGCTTTCATTCCTGGGCTGACTAGATTTAGTTACATGCTTTCATTCCTGGGCTGACTAGATTTAGTTACATGCGTTCATTCCTCCGTTGACTAGATTTAGTTACATGCTTTCATTCCTCCGCTGACTAGATTTAGTTACATGCGTTTATTCCTCCGCTGACTAGATTTAGTTACATGCGTTCATTCCTCCGCTGACTAGATTTAGTTACATGCGTTTATTCCTCTGCTGACTAGATTTAGTTACATGCTTTCATTCCTCCGCTGACTAGATTTAGTTACATGCACTGATTCTGCCGTCACTAGCGATAGCTACATGCTTTCATTCCTCCGCTGACTAGATTTAGTTACATGCGTTCATTCCTCCGCTGACTAGATTTAGTTACATGCGTTCATTCCTCCGCTGACTAGATTTAGTTACATGCTTTCATTCCTCCGCTGACTAGATTTAGTTACATGCTTTCATTCCTCCGCTGACTAGATTTAGTTACATGCGTTTATTCCTCCGCTGACTAGATTTAGTTACATGCGTTTATTCCTCCGCTGACTAGATTTAGTTACATGCTTTCATTCCTCCGCTGACTAGATTTAGTTATATGCGTTCATTCCTCCGCTGACTAGATTTAGTTACATGCGTTCATTCCTCCGCTGACTAGATTTAGTTACATGCGTTCATTCCTGCGCTGACTAGATTTAGTTACATGCGTTCATTCCTGCGCTGACTAGCTTTAGTTATATACGTTCATTCCTGCGTTGACTAGATTTAGTTACATGCGTTCATTCCTGCGTTGACTAGATTTAGTTACATGCATTCACTCCTGCGTTGACTAGCTTTAGTTACATGCGTTCATTCCTGCGTTGACTAGATTTAGTTACATGCGTTCATTCCTACGCTGACTAGATTTAGTTACATGCGTTCCTTCCTGCGTTGACGAGAGCTAAATGCATTCTGTTTGTCTACAAACACCTTTCTTTTCTTCCGTCTTTGCACTATAAACATACACACACACACACAGAGAACATTCGCAGTCAGAAACGATCTTGTAATTTTTAACATGAGTTTAAGGTTGAGGCCTTTGTTACTTATGTGTAATACGTCCTGTGAAATTTTCCATTTCTTACATTCTTTTGATCGCCATAATATCGCACCTCAAGTGTGTGCGTGGGTGTACGTGCGTGTGTGTGTGTGTGAGCGCGCGCCCAGCAACCTTGTACCAGTCTGAAGACCTCGGGTGAGACGACAAGGGAGGTAACTCTAGAAGGTTACTGACTTCTTGCGTACGTCGCGTTTTTCTTGAGAGCCGTGTCTTTCGAAAACCGGTGGTCCTTTCTTTCTCCTGCTGAAATATTTCCCCCATAGAGCATCAGTAACCAGGCTGTAATCCTGGTCAAAATAATAATAAAAAAAAGAAACCAAATAGAAGATTTTTAATATCATTTTCCACATCTCTGAACTGCAGACACGTAATATGGCATTTCTTTCTTTCTATCACCAAACACTTTCCGTGCGTTTGGTCGAACTTTCGACATTTCCGGTGGTCCCAAGCTACCGTATGGTCGAAAATTCGACAATTCTTTGTTTCATTAAAACAAGTGGTGTAACATTTAGATTGTACATATTTCGTCCGCGATTCCGGTGACACTTTCAAAATGGAGAATGCGTGCCTAGTTACGAGCGATGCCGAGCGAGAACAAGGACGAGAAGCATGGAAATTTTTCAATTTTTGACGATGTAGATAGGGGTATGGACATAGCCTATGGCCACCCCGCTGCTCTCGAATGTTTTCTAAGTAGATCTAGACATATTTAGACGACTGGAGAAGTAGTTAGGAGGTTAGTTCAGACATTCATTCGGCGAGAATGCAATACGGAGTCACAATACGAGATCGACAAGTAGATCTACACATCTCAGATGGTAAGTAGGGGTAAGTAGCACGGATCTAGGCCTAGCCGATGGTGAGCTGGCCACAATCAGTGTCTAAAAACATCACATTACTTCTTTTTTCCTAAAAAAACTCTGCATTTATGAAATTTTCATTCATATAGCTATACTTTGAAACATATTAAGTATACGGAAGTACATGGAACTACTGTTTTCCATTCCATTTTACAACTAGACCCCCTTACAGTCAAGACCCGCGTTTTTACTCCTGCACCCAACGACACGTCCGTGTTACTTCTACCGCACGGAAAGAGATGAACTATAAGTGGGTAGGGTTTTTGTTTTTTTTCAAGAGTTAGAAGTTGGAATAAATTTAAAGAATCACAAAGGGGGACCCTGGGTGTGGGGGGGGGGGGGAAGAATTGATCGTTTCATTTCTGTCTTTCCGTAGCTGCAGCTTTGTGATCTTGTAAACAAACGGGTTTAATTGTGGGGGTGGGGGTGGGGGGATTGATTGACTGCTTAAAAGATTGAATGATTGAACTTTATATTTGCGAATGGTGACGAAATGGCACGCTGGCTGGTCTGACATTCTGTCCTTTGTCATAAAAACATCATCATCTTAATCATTTCAGATATTCTACGTCAGACAGTATAAATATGCTACGCATATTTAACAAAGCATAATTAACATTGAAACAACGAAATCGAAAACATAAACAAAATAGAACATTCACATTTTACTCTTGCCCATGTGCTCAGTATAGTGGGCAATTATTTATGAGTAAATAAAAACATGAGAGAGAAAGAGAAAGCTAGAGAGAGAGCGAGAGAGAGATCTAGTTTCGCGTTCTGTAAATCTTGAAATAAACTAAAAAGAGACAGATTTCTCATAACGCTCCACTACCCTGAGAAATACATCACTTCACAGCTTGCTGGTCAGGCTGCCGCAGCATACACATCCGTTCTGCTGCGGTCAAGTTAGTGATGTTCAGTGTAAAGTCTATCTAACACGGTAACCTTCGTTTATCTAGGAGTAATAAACGGCTCCTTTCTTCTTCTTCGTCTTCTTCTTCTTCTTCGTCTTCTTCTTCTATCTCCATGGAACTGTCAGCTGTTTTTTTTTGCAGCCGATGCAGTGAACATGTTGAGGGACAGCATGGTGTCGGATTGGAGAAGTGTCATGGCAGCTATTTTTTTCTTTTTTTTTGCAGCTAAAAATCAGAGGCTGTGCAATGCTTCTTTAGCAGACTCCGCCACCATGCGATCCTTGCCCCATTATCCAGGCTTGGCCTGTTATTGGTGTGGGGGGTGTGCTAACAGAGAGGTGGGATGGGGCTCGTTCAGCTAAAGTTCATCAACACTGGCGCTAGCATGTCAGGTATGAGTCGCTGACTGCCAAGATGGACAGCATCTTCACGAAAATCTCTAGGCCTTTGAAGAAAAGAAACATCTTCTGTGGCGCAGAAAGCTAAATGTTATGACATAGCTACAATCCGTACGCCAAATGCAAATAATACTGAACAGTCAACACCGTTTGCACGATTTGTTAATACAGATCCAAGAGATATTATTCATAAGCCTTCTCTTGGTTTCATTCTTCTAAGTCACTGCACTAAAATAAAAATAAATAAATAAATAAAAAGAATGGATGTTTTCAGTACTTGTTTGCTTTCAAAACCAACAGCAACAAAACAAAAAAAAACAACTGAATACACTTTTTCAGTCTTTCTCTGTTCTCAGTCCTTCACATCAAAATATTGTCTTTACCAACAGATATGAGCAAAGCAGAGACTTCACGAAATATGAACAACTAAATTACTCAATGGTTCTTTTAACCATAAACTTAAAACCTCCTAGTTTCGGTACTTTTTGCCAACAGTTGCATTTTTTTCCCCAGAGTCTTTACGAAAAATGAAATTAGCGATATTAAACGGATTATGTTAAGTAAGTTTCATTATGTCTGACAGTTAAATAGCATTAACAACATTTTATAAACTGATTTTAAAAAATCATAAGACAGACTCTAAATTTGTTATCATCATCAATGTAGTCGTCGTCCTCAGCATCATCATTATGGTCATCATCATCTTCATCATCATCATCATAAAGATAATGTGTAAAACTGTTAGTTCTTGCAAACACTGGAGAAAAATATTTGAAAGATTACTGCCACTCCTTGAAGTGAAATCTGGTTTTTGCAGTTTTTATAATTTCTATCTAGATATTCCGACTTTTAAATGTAGAAATAATTCTCTTTTTTCAAGAATATAGGTATTATGTTTTAAAAATATTAAAATGTTAATTTGTTAACAGATATGAGCAACACGGTATGCTACTGCATGGAGAGGCAACATTCTGACGGACGGCCCAGACCTGTACGTAACTTGTGAAAAAGTTATAAATACTGCTCGGAAAAAAATGCTAGAAAGTGACTTTCAGTCAGTCAATCAGTCATTTGTATGTCCCTTGAGGAACTTTGTCTCCCTAGAAGCTCTCCTGTAAGCCTCTCAGTTGTAAGCAAGATGTCCTGTTGCTGATGCATCAATTTGCAGATTATCAACGATGTCTTGCAGCCATCTTCGCCTTGCTCTTCCTCTCTTTCTTCTTTTCTCATTATGTACCCTTCAAAGACTGTCTTCTCTAAATTCTCATGACATTTGATGTGTCTAAAATATTTTAGTTTTCTCTGTTTAATCTTCTTTACTAGCCAAACCTCTTCAATGCTGCGATGGGAAATATGCATGCCCATAAAAATCTTATTACTTACCTCAAAATTTCGAAAATAACCGTAGTTGTTTAGTCTAACGTCATGCCATGTTATGTGGATGCCAGAATGTATCAACGGACAGTTCACCGCTCTTGAAGAAACATATAAAAATATATAAATAAATATATAAAATAAATAAAATAATAAACATAATAAACAAAATAACAAACAGAGTGATATCTACCCACTATAATTTCCAAAGTCTTCTTTTTTTTTTGTATGGGTACACGAACCGATGTCTGGTCAATCGAAAATAACCTTAAAGTTAACCTATTGTAGTATGAAAAATGTTCAGACAACATCCAGTGCTTTTTTTCACTATCGAACATCAAGGATTGTTTATTCTGATTGTAGTTTCATGTATTATTTATCTTCCTTCAAGCTAGTGCTCCATGAGGTCACAAAGCACATACCAGGAAGCTCGGGTGATAGGCAGCACATGCTGGTCATTTCAAAGGAGAGTGATATACGAAACAACGTGCCTCATGGGTGATTAGAAAAAAAGGAGACGGACATATCTCGGTCATGTGATGAGAAGAAACAGTCAGAGAATCCCCAAACAAGCTATCAAGTGGAACACAACAGGCCGAAGAAAAAGAGGTCGACCACGTGAAACTCTAAAAAGGACACTCTAAAAAGGCCGGTTTAGTGGGCATAACAACCCTTGATGAGGTTGAAAAGCTCGCCGAGAATAGGAAAACTTAGCAAACTGCCATGCGAGCCCTGTGTGACTTTTAGCGGCACGGGAAGGATGTAAGATGTAGGATATAAGATGAAGGATGTAAGATGTAGGATATAAGATGAAGTATGTAAGATGTAAGATATACGAGAACGGTGGTTATGTTTCAGATGCGGGGGTGGCAGAATATGGGTTACTATGTGTGTCGTGGCTGTTCAGGCCTTACTACAGGACACGTTTGAGAAAGTGAACGTTGGCCATTTGATCATTTGACTGAGTTGTTATTGAAGTTGACCAAGATAGGGGGTTTTTTGACGAGACTCCTAGACAGAACAACTTCGTGGAAGCTAGAGGATGGACTTTGGAAGTATACGTGTTATCTATCCGTCTATATGAATGTCAACAACGTGATTCATCATCATCATTATCATCATCATCATCATCATGTCCTCCGTACTTTCATGGAGCATATAAGACATCAACAAAGGCTCGCCAGCCAATCATGTCTTCAGCAGGTCGGGATACCTCAAACCATGTCTTTTCCGGCTTCCTTTAGTTCTTCTTGTACTGTGCTTCTCCATGTCTGACCCCACCTCTTTCTTTTCCTTTGAGGTGCCCAAGTCAAGGCGATATAGGGGGTGTCTTGTTTGTTCCATTCGTAATATGTGGCTCAGCCATTTCCATCTTCGTCTTTTGACCTCTTTAGTAATGTTCTCAATACCCGTTCGTTGCTTTATTTCTTCGTTTGTCACACATTCTTCTCAGTGTTTTTCCTAAAACATGAAGACGAAATCCTCTCAAACTGCTTTCAATTCTCCGACTGGTTCTCCACGTTTCGGGTGCATGTCATAGAAAGGAGCGTGCACTGGATTTACAGATTCTGGGCTTGAGATTCGTATAAAGAACGGGAGATTTCCATATGTTTTGTTAATTTGTTAAAGGCCTTAGATGTTTGTCCAATTCTTGTGGATATTTTCTTCTCAATGTTGCTGTCTGCTGAAATGAAGCTTCCAATGTACGTGAAGTATTCTATTTCTGTCCCTGATGAGATTCTTTCTTTTTTCATTACAACTATATTGTTCTATTTTTGTGTGAATTATTTTTTGTTGATATCTTAATGTGTAATTTATGTTGTTAAATTTAACTGTATCAAAAGGGTATATGTACGAGATGCAATGTTAAAACATACATTGCATTGGATTGGGTATTTTCCACAGTTTCAGACATCAGCGAGAAGTCCTGGAACCAAATGGCCGAGGATTACGGGGCGTCCACTCTGCGTGTTTCATTACAACAGAACTATTCTTATCGTATTAGAGAAAGACATCCAGTGAAATTATAAACAGATGTGACAATGTCGATGGTCACAGGAATAAATTAAAAATTTGTACAATCTAGAGAGAGAGACAGACAGACAGAGAGGGAGGGGGCAGTATGAGAACGACGCAAAAGGTAAATGACATAAGGTAACAGCGAAAAATAAGACACCGAACTTTGTTTCTGACCTGTAAGCAGACTTCATACTGTCGTAGCAGACAAGCAGTTTAGTGCTCCCTATGTAAATTGTGAACAAGAAAGGCCCGAAACTGTGGAGAGAAGATGATCTCGAATTATATGTTTCTCTAAGCATCAGATTAGGAAACAACGAGCAGCATGGACACAGTTACTGGAAAATATATTAGGATGTCTCTGTCCGTCTATTCTTCCTGTGTTTTCTATGAGCGGTTAAGAGATCCACCGCCGGCTTGCTGGGCCGGTCGCGATTCAATGACAGAATTTAACTCAGGAGAGACTGTCTTTCTCCGAGTCAGAGCCCTGGGTAGTCAGCGTCCATGTAGTCACAGTTTCCAGATGAGGATGTGGTCTTGACCTGTCTGTACACGGGACATCGGCATGCTACTAATTTTCGTTTTTTCACCTCTCCAAAGAGATCCTATTTGGCCCCCCCCCCAAAAAAAAAAAAACTGCTGGATGCAGTGCCAGGCGTGGTACCCGAAGTAACAGAGGAAGAGATCGCCCACACAAGAGATGGAGGGGAGGAGATTACAGAAACCTTAAATATACCAATATATGAAGTAAACTGCCGAACCCTATCAAGACACCCATCTGTCCTCATAACACTGAAAGGTATATTAGGAGGGAGACAAGATAAGACAAGGCATGATATTTTTTTTTAAAAACCCAGTGCTATCATCTTGACCAACTAGGCAGCCGAACTATGATAATTTAGAGAAGACGGTCTTGGAATCCCCTGGACAGCAAAAATAACTAATGAAGAATGTATGAGACGAGCCGGAGAGACAAAAAAACCTTGTCAGAAAGATAAGAGACGAGACAATGTACTTTCATAGGACATGCAATGAGAAGAGGGAGCATTGAAAATATTATAACAACAGGAAAAATAGAAGGAAGAAGATCAAGAGGAAGACCAAGAGAAATGATATTGGACAGTCTGACGGGATGGTGTGAGAGGAGATCACCAACTGAACTGATGGCCTGCTTGAAGGATCGTGTACTCTGGAGAAGCATAATAGCCAACGCCAGTCGGCACGGCACCTGATGATGATGATGATGATGATGATGATGGTCCTGGAAGGGTACATAATGGACAAAAGAAAGAGAGGAAAACCAAGGCGAAGATGGCTGCAAGATATCGTTGATAATCTGCAAATGGATGTATCAGCAGCAGGGCATCTTACTTACAACCGAGAGGCCTACAGGAGTGCTGTTAGTGAGCCAAAGTTCTGCAGGGGACATGCAAATGGCTGACTAACTGAGGTAGCCGACTTTGGGAGTAGGCAGGCAAACCTCAGAGGGGTGCAGCACTGACCTTTGAAGGCCACAGTTTTATCTAGAGATTGTAGTTACTCTTGTTCAATGGACGAAGTAGTCTGGTGTCGTCCTTCTTAAATAAAATGCAAATGATGCACTTATGTTTTCGCACACTTCCTTATTTAACTATTTACATTTTTGTGAATGTTTAAACAGAGCGATGAAATTTAAAGACTAATTAATTACATTTCCATGGTTGGTTAGAAACACCATCACCGCACTCTGGACAAATCCAAAAGTACAGCTCTACGATCTCCTCCTCAGCATAACGCTCAGTGTGCAACAACAGTTCCTGTCTTACCTTGTCTTGTATTATCTCACTGTAACTGCGAGCATGTTTTTATTTGCAGCCGATGCTGTGGAGGTGTTGAGGTATAGCATATCGTATCGGCGTGGGAGCGGGTTATTGCTTCTACTTTTTCAGTCCCTGAGTTCAGGTAAAAAGGAGTTTTGCAATGCATCTTTAGCAGACTTCACCACCATGGGGATTATGATAATCCCTGCCTCGTTAGCCAAGCTATGCCTGTTACTGGGGGTACCAACGGAGAGGTGGGACAGGGTCTTGGTCAGCTATGGTTCGCTAACCCTGACGCTAACATATCAGCTATAGGTCGCTGATTGCCTAATTAGACAGCGTCTTCATCCTCGACAACAGTTCTATGTTGATTTACACTTTTACTTGTGACCTTATCAAAGCGTTCGTGCCGTGTATAACCACATATATGTAGCGAAATATATAATTGTGCAATCAAGAGAGAGAGAGAGAGAGCGAGAGATAGAGAGAGAGAGAGAACCGTATGAGAACGACGCGAAAGGTAAATGACGTAAGGTAACGGCGAAAAGTAAGACACAAAGTCTGCTTGCTGAGAACCAACAAGGCCTGCAAAATCTCTTGGATAAAGTCGCCAAAGAAAGTGAACAGAATGGCCTTGCTTTGAACATAAAAAGACAGACTATGGTTATATCTAAGAAACAGAATCCACCAAAATGCAGTATAAAATTTAACGGAATTATTCTAAATCAGGTGCAGAAATTCAAATACGTTGGAGCAGTAATGCTTTCAGATGGGGACTGCAGAAGCAGAAATTAGGAGCAGAATATGCTCAGCAAAGACCGTATTTCAGAAACTGAGAAACATATTATGCAACACATCCTTATCAATGAATGTTAGAAAACGAGTCATAAAATGCTATATTGAACCTATCTTATTATACTGAAACTGAAATCAATGCAAGGGAAAAAAAACAGATACCCTGACTTCAATGGCTAGTAAAATAGGACTTGAAATTAACAAGAAAAAAATAACGAACCTTCTCATTCACAATGAAGGAAAAATACACATAAAAAACAGCTGTTGAAGAAGTAAACCATTTTGCATATCTCGACAGCTACATAGACCAGGATGGTGACACAAGAAAGGACGTTAGAATTTGAATTGCAAAAGCAACATTGATTTTCAATAATCTTGAGAACATATGGCACTCAACCAAGTTATTACAAATGTAATATTCATCCTCATTTATGCACGTGAAAGCTGTAAAACAACTAAAGAAATAGACAAGAAATTAGACTCTTTTGAAAACAAATGCTTAAGGAAAATACTCGGTATAAAGTGGAACGAATTCAAGAACAACGCAGAGATAAGACAGATGAGCAAACAACAACCTGTCTCACTGGTGATCAGAAAAAGAAGATGGATATATGTCGGTTATGTGCTGAGAAGAAATAGAGAATACGAAAACAAGCTATCAAGTGAAACAAAACAGGCCGAAGAAAAAGAGGTCGACCACGTGAAACTCTAAAGAGGACATTGTTAAGAGAGGCCAGTTTAGTGGGAATAACATCCCTTGATGAGGTTGAAAAGCTCGCCGAAAACAGGAAATGTATAAACTAGGAAAAAAGTAGGACCAGCTTTATTACTTAACAATTACAAAGTTGTGACGTTTCGGCGTGAGCCTTAATCATACAAAAACATACAGGACGAAGAAATAGAGAGAGGAGATAAAGTATAGTTTCACGTGAATGCTATATTAAAAAGATGAAAAAAAAACGTTACAGATAAGTGCTCTATTCATTATTAATCGTTTAAGTAATAAAGCTAATCATACTTTTTTCCTAGTTTATACATTCTGGTATCACTGTTTTACTGCAGTGGTTCGTGTATAGCTGTATACTTATACACTAATTATTGTGTGCCGAAAACAGGAAATCTTGGCAAACTACCATGCCTATATGTGACGTTTAACGGCACGGGAAGAATGTAAGAAGTATTGTGCGGAAGTGAGTCATGTACAATAGACAAGTCTGCACAAAAATCACTGGAAGCAGCAGAAATGTGGTTCATTAGAAGAATGTTGCGAATTCCCTGGACAGCAAAAATAACTAATGGAGAATGTATGAGAAGAGCTGGAGAGACCAAAAAAAAAAAAAGTCGTTAAAAAAATAGGAGAGAGACAATGTACTTTCAATGAGAAGAGGGGGCATTGAAAATATTCTAACAGTAGGAAAAATTAGTGGAGGAAGAGCCAGGGGAAGACAGAGATAAATGATACTGGAAAGTCTCACGAGATGGTGTGAGAGGAGATCACCAACTGAGCTAATGGGCTGCATGAAGGATCGGGTACTCTGGAGAAGCGTAATAGCCAACGCCAGTTGGCACGACACCTGATGATAATGATGATGATGATTCTAGAATAGCATAAATCTACTCTCCAGTGATCATTTTCCCCGTGGCAGAGAATTCATGTGATTCCTAATCCTGACCTAGATATTTTTTTGGTTTGTTCCTATTTAAAAAAACTATCCCACAATTTTATATATAAAATTCTTTAAACTATTATATGACAAAAGGTCAAATTCTCGTTTCCATACCAATAAGGCATATTGGGGAATACGGTGTCAGGCCCGTATTTTCCATAACCTTTGGCGCATGAAAGTGCGATGTCAGTATCACGTCTGGCCGTTTTACCTTCCCAGATATCTCTGGAACCTTCTTCTTTAGCTTTCCTGGCCATTAAGGCTCATTGCTGCAGATCTCTTCTTCTTCTTCAGCTTTCCTGGCCATTAAGGCTCATTGCTGCAGATAAAGTTCGCCTCCGTTCCTCTCTATTCCTAACTTCTCCCTCCAGTTGGTGACACCAGTCAGTCATTTGCATGTTACTTAGGGAAATTTGCCTCCCTAAGAGATCAACTGTAGGCCTCTCGGTTCTAAGCAAGATGCCCTGCTGCTGATGCGTCCATTTCCAGATTATCAACGATGTCTTGCGGCCATCGTCGCCTTGGTCTTCCTCTCTTTCTTTTTTTCCCATTATGTACCATTAAAAGACGGTCTTCTCTAAATGACACTAATTTCTTTTATAACCTCTTTCTATTGTCTTTGCATCTCTGTTTTGGTCTATCCCTTGGTTTTGTTTCCCTCATCTCTTGTGCAAACATCATTTTCGTTTGTCTGTTCATTTCCATTCTTTCTTCATGCCCCAGCCAGCGTAGTCTGTTCACTTTCAAGACATTTATAATTCGTTAGATTTAAATAAGATGTTCAGTTCAATGTTCTTTCTAGTTCTCCAGTCTCCATTGTTGGTATCCTTTATGGGCACAAAGATTCTTCTTAGGATTTTGTTCTCAATGATGTGCATTTGTTGTTCATCTTTATTTGTTGTACTCCACAATTCTGATCCATACATGACGGCTGGTCTTAATATAGTTCTATAGATTAGACTGTGGTGTTTGGGGGCAGGATTTTGGATTTTAATAGGTGTTGCAAGGCAAAGTATATTTTATTCCCTATCTGTACTCTGCTTTTAATTTCCTCGCTTACTAATTATCTACAAAACTGTTATATATATATATATATATATATATATATATATATATATATATATATATATACCCTTGCCTCTGGTTTTAGAGCAGACAAGGCTTTTGCAATGCTATATGGAAATCTAAGAAACTAAGCAAGAAGACGAAAATCAGGATATTTAAGAGTAATGTTCCAAATGTACTACTCCATGGAAGTGAATGCTGGAAAATCACTAAACTCATAGAAAACAAGCTGAATTCTTTCCAGACTAAATGTTTACGAAGAATTAGAAGAATATTTTGACAAAACACCGTAAGAAATAACATCTTGTTGGCAGAAATGCAGATGAAGCCACTGACAGCAAAAAACTGAGGAAAGACGCTGGCGATGGCTGGGACATGTGCTCCGAATGACTGACAACTCACTACCAAAAATAGCAATAAGATGGAAACCATAGAGGAACAGAAGTAAGGGTAGACCAAAAGAGACGTGGAGAAGAACAAAATAAAGGATGTTGAGCAATAGAGGGCTCACCTGGGGAAGAGAGGGGAAAAAACTCAAAGGACAGGAATTTGTGGAAAACCCTTGGGGAAGCCCCATGTGCCCTGGGCGTTTAAGGTTCAGAGAGAGAGAGAGAGAGAGAGAGAGAGAGAGAGAGAGAGAGAGATCTGTTATCTCTGTGTGTGTACGTGTGTGTGTGTGTAAGTACAGTAACTTATTAGTTATAGCTGCATAGTGACAGCAGCAGCACCTCTGCAGCCATTCGCAGATTGTTTCTGCAGTGTACTTCTGGCAGTTCCACCAAACCATGACGCATGACTTTGGTATGTAGATCCTGTGCTCCCTTTCCTTGTGGTACATGGAATTATAGATGATGCTCCTGCGGATCAGCGACGGAAGAAAACAAGTTATCCTTATTTGTTACAGCACTTGTTATTTGTTATTATTTATATTGATATAGATACATAGAATATTATTATGATTTGTATATAATTTAAAACATATAAATGCTGCACAATTCTCTGAGGTGAAAGAACAACGTGTAGGGAAAAAAATTAAACGAAGATTTGTACTCTTTTTTTTTGAGTGACATTAACTTGCTGTCGATGATGCAATTTTTTTTGTGGGTAACCTAAGCATGTAAATCGGCTGGGCTGTATTGGGATATATATATATATATATATATATATATATATATATATATATATATATACTCTTCTTACAGCCTTCCCTTGCCGTTAAGCGTAACATAGGGCCTGCATAGTTGTTTGCCAAGTTTTCATATTTTCGGTGAGTCTTTCAACCTCATCAAAGGATTTTATGCCCACTAAATTGGCTTCTCTTAACAATGTCCTCCTTAGAGTCTCATGCGGTCGACCTCTTTTTCTTCGGCCTGTTGTGCTCCACTTGATAGCTTGTTGTGGTATTCTCTGATTGTTTCTTCTCATCACATGACCTACATATGTCCCTCTTCTTTTTTTTCTGATCACCCATGAGCCAGGTTGTTGTTTGCTCATCTGTCTTATCTCTTCTGCATTGTTCGTGAATTCGATCTACTTTATACCAAGTATTTTCCTTAGGCATTTGTTTTCAAAAGAGTCTAATTTCTTGTCTATTTCTTTAGTTGATTTCCAGCTTTCACATGCATAAATGAGGGTGGATATCACATTTTAATTGAATAATCTTACCTATAGATAGATTAATGGATTTATATTAGAAGCAGTCAAAACGAGCTGAGACCGCTAAATCTTATGATATGTTTGGGAGACAGTGATAGATAGTGTCAGTGCGAAGGTCGTCGGAACCGGAAGTGGATTTTGTGTAGGTTATTTGTTACTGAGTTCAGGATGACGTTAACAGAAACCATGCAGGAGGAAATACCCCGCGACTCCGCCTACCAACATTTTTGTGCCGAAAGGGTTGTTTTTTTTTTTGACAACTGAAGGAAATTCACCAACAGAAATCCATCGACGAAAGGTAAATGTGTATGGTGAACAGGCGTTGTACAAGAGTCGTGGTCTAGGAGTGGGCAGGTCGATTTCGAAGTGGCAGGGGAAGAGTGTGTACTGAACGGCATCCGGGTCAGTCACACGTGGTTATCACGTCAGAGACAATTCATAAGTTTTGATGATTTTGTGCGTTGTGGCCGACGAATAACAGTTGATGAGGTTGCATTAGTCGTGGTAGCATTCCCATCATCCTGGACGATCGACTTGAGTTTACAAGAAAGTGTGTGCCCATAGGGTCCCGCGGAACCTGACAGCTGAACCTTCTGCCTGTGCGTGTGCCATGAACATCTGAGGAGGTTCCAAGAAGAAGGCGGCTAGTTTCTGTTGCGTATTGTTGCTGAGGATGAATCCGTTTGCCACTATCACGACCCAGAATCTCGCCAAGAGAGCATACAATGGAAGCACATAACGTCACCTCCGCCAAAGAAGTCTAGGTCTCAGTCCAGTGTCAAGAATGTTAGGCCCACCTTTTCCATCGACTACTGTTAATACCTTCTCATCTAGCCTCTGCCACCTGGTGCCACAATAAATACTAAACGCTACCAGACCATGATAACAAACCTTAGAGCCAAGATCAGACAAAACCGAAGCGAGTCCTTGGCCAGTGGTGCCATCCTTTTGCGTGACAATGCCAGACAATGTGGCCAATACAACGAAGCAGAAGTTAGTTGAGTATGGCTGAGAAGTTCTGCAGCAGCCACCCTACAGTCCGGACCTCTCACCTGGCGATTTCAATATCTTTGGCTCCCTGATATCCTTGATATCTGAGAAGCAACCAAATTTGATTTGGATGATGCAGTGCTCAAGGTGGTACAGTCTTGGTTGCGACAGCAGCTTAAAAGACTTTTATGAAGCCGGTATCCGTCGGTTGGTGAAACAGTGGCTGAGATGTGCAGACAATGGCGGGGACTACTGACAGGTAGGTAAGTCTAATACTTTGTCGTAGTCTGATCCCGGCTCGTTTTCATTTGACTGTTTCTTATATATTTTCCAAAGATCTTTTTTAGAAGTTGCTTTAAATACTTACTTTGTCGTTAATGGTTCATTCAAGCTGGGCAGCGCGAAGGCTTCAATACCTTCAGAAATTGTAATAGAAAAATATAAGTGCCTACATTTAATTTATTGCATTTTAGTGTATAACTTGATTTCAGATTCTAATTTCACTTTATAGAAACGTGAATAGACTATACACGTTTCACTTCGCATTTTCTAAACATCTTACTCAAAACGTATAATGGTGCTTTTCATTCTAAAAGATGGTAGTGAAGCAGGCAAGCGTTAGTTGTGTGTATGGCTGCTGTGTATCTTTATACTGAGTGGCATCTCTCACGATTTTTTTTTACCATATTTAACCACACAAGCAACAAGTTGTGTGCGTGTTGCAAAACCCACTCTTCGCGATCCCAATTTTCCATTTCAAATCTGGCCTTCGTTTCCTTTTGAAATGATAACATCCCTCGCAAAGTGTTAACAGCCCATTTCCAGATTACCGGTTCTCCCCGATCCTAATTATTAACCGAAATATTCTCCAGTGGATGCTTCACAAATATCCTTCGGTCACAGTTTTGCTTGACTTCCTTTCCTTCAGAAGCTGGTCGCCTCGTATGTTCAGGTTGTGCTGGTGTCCCCTTATTCTCACTACACGGCAGACTGTTTCCATCTTCTGCTGTTGAAGATGGTCTTCGTGAGTGGAAGGTTTTAACGTTGCAAAATCTCGGAGCTGATTACTTTGTCGCTCAGTATTTACTACTTGTAGTCCAATCGATATGTGTTAATATTTCTTTTAAAAGTACATACATGTAGTCTACTTTCAATAACACAGCTCCATACTTGTGTGTGCGCATCTCTCTCTCTCTCTCTCTCTCTCTGTCTTACTCTCTGTCTAAAACCAGAATGTCGGACTAATTCTTCACCCTTTGAAACTAAACTCGTTCTTTCCCACTCCCTATCCGTCATACATACATGTTGCATAACTGCATGCTATTGTCTCCTTCCTCCAGGCGTTCTCTGAAAAATGAACGAACCGCCTCTCTAGAAATACCATAAATTATTATGTATTCTGCAATTTCAAGTATTAAGCTAATACTGTTTATAACAACAGCAAACTATGCATGTTATACATAGCGTGCATGACATACATAGCCACATCAAGAGACATAAAGGTTGTGATAGCAGAAAGTACAGTTGCTAGGCAAAACGAAAAAAGGGGGAGACATCTTCGAGGGCGGACTCGAGGACATCACATGGAAAGTCAGAAAATAATATCATTGCAAGATGTTGGTCAGCATGCTCAAGACCACACTGCCTTCAGGGAGGCAACGTTCTAGAAAGGACACGTCACATGACATGATAAGACAAGACAAGACAAGACAAGACAAGGCATAACAAACTACTGTTGTTTTGGTAGTGGTATAATGAGCAGCGCCTGGGGTGTTCAGAGAAGGTGGTGGTTAATAGCTATAAAATGTCAAGGCCTTACACTCGCAATGGGCGGTCTTGACCTCTTTAGGTTTGGCCATGCCTTTCACTGATCCTCCTTCAACTTGACTGATCTTGCCGTACGACACCTGGTTACGTTTGGGATGAGAAGGATTACATGTCACATTTCTCCAGTGGCCTTATATTTAAGGTGACTTAACTTACTTCTGGCAACAAATGGATTATTACTGGTTTGCAGGCAATGCCACACTCTGGTTACGTGTCATTAATTAAAAACACTTGTTACGTGTCCTTAACTAAAGAAACACTGGTTATGTGTCCTTAACTAAAAAAAGACACTGGTTATGTGTTCTTAACTAAAAGAAAAAAAAAGCAAACTTTGTCGCTTTCCTCCATGGATGTAACACGCATATACACACACATAACCATACACAAAGACATACTCTATCGCTTGAAAATCAACAAAAGTGAAATTAGTTATCGTCAAATAAAACTAAGAAAATATCTGTGTCCCGTAGCATTTGCATGCCGTACGGGTGTGATGTGTTAATGCCTTTACATTTCAAGGCCACTACAGCACCTGTCCTCTCCGCATTTATTTTTTCTAGGGAAACCCCCAGGTGCCCTTTTTTTTTTTAAAGGCAGGATTGACTCCGGTCCCGGTCGGTAGCCAAAAAAAAAAAAAAATTCCGCTCGAGTGCTAAATTGAACCACGGACCTTCTAATCGGCAGAGGTGTGCGCTAGTCACTACACCACCGAAGCATCCAAAGGAGAATATCCATTCCCTAAAGTTCGTCCTCACTTCCAGAAGTCTTAAGACTTTTAGCTTTGGTGCCCGTTGCTGCGCCGCCTTAAAAAAAAAAAAACACTTCGCGATTTTAGACTTAACTCCCGACGTGCTTAGGGTCGTGAAGGCATGTTCTCATTTGGGAAAAGGGAGGGGGGGGGGGGGGGTAAAAATTACTGCCTGCAGACATTTGACAGTCAGTTCTTTATTTTACTCGTTTCTCTAGTGACTGGACATTTTTTTGTCTTTTATCACATTACTCTAGAGTACCCCCACGTAAGTTTGAGAGGTTAACTCTACTGGTAACAGCTTAGCGTTAAAATTTATACTCAAGAAGTTGGCTGCCCGACCAGTTTCATCGTTGATGATCTGCGGATGGACGCATCAGCAGCGGGACATCTTGCTTACAACCGAGAGGCCTACAGGAGAGCTGATAGGGAGGCAAAGTTCCGCAAGGGACATGCAAATGACTGACTGACTGGCTACCCGACCAATTAAATCGGTAACTGAATATAAAGTGATCAGTTATCCATTTATAATAAGGGAAAGTCCCGTATTTTAAAGATTTTTACAGGGTACAGCAATATTTCGCTGGGGAGGTCTAAATCTCTTCTGTTTTAAAACATGTATCCCATATTGTCTTGTATCCTCATCTCTGATCGTCGCATGTTTGAAAATATGCAGAATTTTGAAAATATCTTAATAGAAAAATTTGCTATTTTGAAGACCAAAAAAAAAAAAACCACTCTGCAGAGAAGTACACCACGCAGACCAGACAGGACGAAAGGAGGACTGGTTCTCCTTTTTTGGGGTTTCACTACATGGGTAACCCTAGAAATGCTTAACATCTTTCGGGCCGCATTCGGTTTCCGTGGAAGTTTTAACTGCGTTCACCGGTGTAAGAATACGTCATCTGACTTGGTGGCAATCAGCAATCCACGGCTGACATGCTAGCATCAGGGTTGCGAACCCATTGCTGGCCAAGATACTGTCCCACGTATATGTTGGTACCACACCCCCACTCCCAGTAACAAGCCTAGTTTGGCTAACAGGGCAGGGGTCGCCGTAGTCCCCGAGGCGGTGGAGTCTGCTAAAGAAGAATTGCACACGCCCCCACCCCCACCCCCTGCTTTTTAGCTCAATTCAGAAGCTGAAAAAAATTAGCACGATATGTGCCCAAACATTGTTGTCGTAGCGGTTGCAAATAACACCAGCTGACAATTTCAGACAGAAGAAAGAAGAAGAAGAAGAAGACGACGACGATGATGATGATGGTGATGGTGATGGTGATGGTGATGGTGATGATGATGAATTATATTTAAATTTCTTACATCGTAATGCCGCGACAGGGATAAACAATGGTAAGGAGCTTTATTTAGAGTAGTAAACGGAGTGAACTCCTTCATCCTCAGCTTTTTCAGTTCACCCATGGCATCGAAAGCTTGCCTCCATACCCTAGCCTCAAACTCCGAGCTCTCGATGGAGGTTGTTTCCTCTTTTCGAGCAACTCGAGCACTGTGTTTGTAGCACCTCAACTCTGAAGACAGCGGGTTGAATGTGCTGCAAAAAAAAAAAAGAACAAAATATGCCATATTAGAATAGACAAAGCATGACCGTCATCATCATCATCATCATCATAATCATCATCATATTCTTCTTCTTCTTCTTTGGTATTGTTCAAATTATAATTATAAGATAGTCCCGTAGCAAATGCCCCAAGGGATGAGGCGTTAGAGACCTCATTATGCTGGGCCATCAGCGTATGAGGTAGGGTGGCCAGTTCCTTTCCTCGCTGCCTTTCTTTCCCAGATTTTCTCCGGTACCCATTTTACGAGGCTGGGCTGTATTGGTCGGGGGAAAAAAATCCCCCGCTAAGCTGGGGATTCGAACTCTCAGCCATTCGTCATTTGCTAGACGAGTGCTCTAACCACCATCCTAGCTTCAAATAATAGACAATGCTAAATATGGAACTTTGACTCAAGAGATGCTTGCAGTCTTTTCCAGATTGGCATGGTGCCCTATAAATTCTGACTTCAATCTTGTAGAAAGTCACATGTGACAATGTATAAACGAATGAGCTGCAGATTATTGGCATTCTGAAGCTTCGGGTGTTTTCTCTCGTCTCAGGCAGTATACGTGATGTATGAAGTCTAACGCGCTTGTCCTAAGGCAAAGCAGCGTGGTCGTCTGGCGGCTTTCTCTTTTAGAAGACACTGCAAATCTCCACCTTTTAATATCATCCCTTCTCACAATGCAGTAAGAATACAGTAGATATGAACAGAACAAGGGTTGAACAAATCATCTTTGATGAAAAGAGCACACACGCGATCATGTGACTCTTAGTACGTATTTCTGTAACAAAAGCGATGAACCGTAAGTTGCCCAGTCACTTCGAAGAAGCTGTCCGTTATGTAAATAGCCTGTTGCTAGCGGCCGGGACATTAGGCTGTGAACACTTTTTAGTATACAAGTTGTTGCAAAGATATTTTCCAGTTAGTTCGGGGTATGTCTCGGTGGGCGAGCCATCATGTGGTTATGTCGATATTGTTGGTTCTTGATACTGAAGCACATACAGTAGTATTGTGCCATGCATTGATTATGTTGTAACTAAATGTGATATGTGGTTGTTGGCTATGACCCCATCGAGCGCCCAGGACTCAGTTAGGCTGGTTGTGTAAGAGTTTGGTTAGTAGAGATGATTTCGTACGGATGATAGGTCATGTGCTGGGTGCACCCATAGGTTTGTATGGCAACGGTCCGGGAACCAGGATGGGTGTGATCAGATATTCTTCAAAATTAGGTTTTGGGGGTCACAGAACGTTTGCACCATTGGAAGAATTTCAGATTACTTAATTAACACTCCTACAAGTCCCTCACTCCCCTAGCTTTCTCCCTTGCAATAGCTGACATGCTAGCGTCAAGTTTGGAGAATCCCAGCTAACCAAGACCTTGTCCCACCTCTCCGTTAGTACCCCCCCCCCCCCACATAGACACACATGGTAACAGGTCAAGACTGAGAAATAGGGTAGACATCGCCGTAGGAGTCTACATGGGGTGGAGTCTACTGAAGAAGTGTTGAACTCTCCCATACGTTATAGCTCCATTCAGAAGTGAAAAAAAACAGTGGCCGTAACCCGATGTTCACATGCGAACATCTGCACGACATCGGAAAAAAAACGCTCTCACACACAGCTCGCGTTTCCAAGAAGAAGAAATATATTTCTTTCAAAAAGTGTCTTTTTAACGTTACCACAAATCCGTTGCGGAAAAAGTGTGTGCAGAACATACTACTCTCCCAATGTGACCAATAACCACAGATTGAAGTTTCACTGAAACTATGTTTTAATCAATGTTTACACTCGATATCAAGAAAAACTTAGGGAAGACTCACAAGTTCCTTAACCCATTCCTGTTTTCAGGGTCCGCAACCAAAAATATTCTGTCACATCGAAGCTGGCTTTCAGTTTTCATGATTTCTTCGCCTTTGCTTGAAAAAAAATATTTGAAATTTGTTGATAAAGAGCTAACCTTGACTGATCCGAGGTCATAGTTTTGGACGACAAGGTCTTCCTAAATTGTGCTCGGCTAAAAGATCGAGAGGCTATTTTGTGACAATATATATTTTTAAAGTGCATATTATTTTGCCTTCATTTACTGGCAGTCGTGTGTGTGTGTGTGGGGGGGTGCCTTGATGTGACTCGCCATGCAGGCAGAAATTATCCACCTCGGACGACTGGCTTCCCAGTATATATCAGATGCCCATTTTTACAGCTGGGTCGACTGAAAGGTCACCGGTAACATGGTCGGCTGGAAGCCATCAATCACATGGTCGACTGGATGGCACCGATCACATGGTCGATTGGAAGGCACCGATAATATGGTCGACTGGAAGGCACCGATCATATGGTCGATTAGAAGGCACCGATAATATGGTCGACTGGAAGGCACCGATAATATGGTCGATTAGAAGGCACCGATAATATGGTCGACTGGAAGGCACCGATCATATGGTCGATTAGAAGGCACCGATAATATGGTCGACTGGAAGGCATCGTGTGATGAATGTGGGTGTAAACGAAGTTTTCGTTATGGACTGAGAGACACAATTTCCTGGAAGAAATGAAACAATTTCCTGGAAGAAATGAAACAATTTCCTGGAAGAAATGAAACAATTTCCTGGAAGAAATGAATAATAAAATTCATAAGAAAATACTCGTATAAAGTCCTAGATTACCAAACAACGGCAACGACACAATAATATTTTTTTGCTACAATTCATCGTAAGAAATGATGCAATGACTACTGCATTATAAAAAGTTATGGCAGATTAAAAATGCACATGATTAAAGTTGCTTTTTAAAACATTTTTTAAAAGCCGTTTTAACAGCTAATTCTTCCTTTACTGTCACTTTTCGTCTACAGAGATGGTTTTGAAGTAAACAGATATCAGCTGCTGTGGAATGATGGAAACGACATTTTCATCAATTTCTTATTCCTCTTCGTTGGGAGAAGGCGCCTTACCAGTGTTGTACTTTCTCTTTCCCCCCCCCCCACCTCTTCCACCTCTCCTGATTCTGCCATTTCAACTCTCGACGAAGGACAGGGTCCATACGTCTGAAACTCTATCAGAGCTGCAATGGTTGCCACAAGGTGAGTAGGCGCCAAAACCTCGTTCGTGATCTGAGTCCCTCCTTTCGGATTCATCTTTCATGGTTTTACTCTCGTAGCCACCAACCAGGCAGTCAGTGGGTTTGACATGAACTGGTGTCGTCAGAGATCATCTTACATCTTACATCCTTCCCTTGCCGTTAAACGTCACATAGGGCTTGATAGTTCGCCAGGTTTTCCTGTTTTCGGAGAGCTTTTCAACCTTATCAAGGGATTTTATGTCTATTATTCTGGCCTCTTTTAACAATGTCCTCTTTAGAGTTTCACGTGGTCGACCTAATTTTCTTCGGCCTGTTATGTTCCACTTCATAGCTTGTTTTGGGATTCTGTTTCTTCTCATCACGTGACCGACATATGCCCATCTCTTTTTTCTGTTCACCCGTGAGACAGGTAGTTGTTTGCTCGTCTGCCTTCTCTCAGTGTTATTCCTAAACTAGTTCCACTTTATATCGAATATTTTTCTTATGCATTTGTTTTCAAAATAATCTAATTTGTTGTCAATTTCTTTAGTTGTTTTTCAGCTTCCGCTTGAATAAATGAGACTGGATATTACATTTGAATTGAATAATCTTAGCTTTATATTTTGTGCTTATAACTTTTGAGTGCCATATGTTCTCAAGATTCTTGAAGGTCAGTGCTGCTTTTGCAATTCTAATTCTAACTTCCTTTCTGGTGTCACCATCCTGGTTTATGTAGCAGCCGAGGTACGCAAATTGGTGTACATCTTCAACAGCTGTTCCTTCTACGTATATTTTTCCTTCCTGATTAATAGGAAGTTTAATTATTTGTGTTTTTTTTTCTTGTTAATTTCAAGTCTTGTTGTGCCAGCCAGTGAATACAGGGTATCTGTTGTTTCTTTTTTTTTCTTGCATATATATATATATAGTTAAGAGAGGCCAAATTAACAGGCATAAAATCCCTTGATGAGGTTTAAAGACTCGCCGAAGACAGGAAAAATTGGCGAACTACTTTGTGAGCCCTATGTGACGTTTAACGGCACGGGAAGGATATAAGATATATATATATATACATAAAGGTAAAAGGTAAAGGTAACCCTGTCATGCCTTAGAGGCACATAGGGATATGGTGTTAGTGCCCATATTTTCCTTGACCTGTCAGCACACTAGAGGGTGATATGGTCAGTATCACGCCTGGCTGCCTTTTCCTTCCCCAACTCCAGAAGAAGTCGGGCACCCATTTCTACAGCTGGGTGACTGGGGTGCCGCCGAACCCCCGACCTTCGCTATGAGAGACCAGTGCACTAACCACTTTGCCACTCAGACACCCATACATACATACATATATATATATAATATATATATATATATATATATATATATATATATATATCTGTCTGTGTGTTTTATCTAATCTTTAATGCACTTCTATCACATAGACAGTCCTGCCGTAGTCAGTTCGTCAGTTCACAGCAGTTCTCTTAAGGCTTTTATTTCCCTACTGTCTTGGGTGTTTGTATACAACTGTGGGTGTATCTTATGGGTATTAGCTGCGAATACTACAAACTCTCAAGAAACGACCAAGTGATAATCTTCCAACTAGAACATGACAACACAGGCTGAGACACCATCTGTAGCGGAAGCTGAAAATTGGCCCAACAGACCTGTGGGCCTGCGGCAAAGAGCAATAGGCACATCATATTCTCCAGTGCTGTCAGCTATAGTACACAACTCCCTCAGGCAAAGGACCTGGCCAGATCCCAGCTACAGGAAAGGCACTGCAACGATGCTGAAAACCTGAGACGAGCTACCACATTTGTGACAGAGATTGGTGTTAATGTCCGAGCAAACGAAGAAGTATTAGTTGCTCGGTAATCTACCAACCTTTCTCTCACACTTTGTTGTACACAGGCCTCATTCTTTTCCAAATTTGTATTTACTAATTAGTTCAAAAATGATGGCACCCGCAGAATGATCTCACTCCGTGTACTGTTCTATAACCCAACCCCCCTCATGCTGATATTTTCCTTCGGTGATTTATGGTGTGATTGAAAAATTAGGAAATTCCCGTTGTAAAAGTTAAAATAATTTAAGACCGTCTTTCATCAGCAGCAGGGCATCTTGCTTACAACCGAGAGACCAACAGGAGATCTGTTAGGTAGGCAAAGTTCCTCAAGGGACATGCAAATGATTGATTGACGTTATCTTTACACACCGGGTAAACGAATGGCTGCTCCCATCTCCGCACTTACGAGAATTCTTATCTACTTGAGAGAAACAGCGGTAGGGAATAGAATCATGTGCTTTCTTCAGTCCAAGGGATTGTGCCGGTATCGATTCTGTCACCCGCGTTCACTAAACACGAGTAATGTACCTCACCGTCTGGATAAAAAGCTAGAAAAGGAGTTGTCTAGTATAAAACAATCTATAATAATTCCTTTTGAACTAAATTGTAGTGTTCAACTCAATGTACTGTATATCTTCTTCTTCTTCTTCTTGTGTTGATTGCATTTTTTTTTTTGGTGCACTTCGAGGCCCAATACATCCCAGTTAGATTAGACGTATTTTAGGGCCTAGTTCGCCTTCCTATTGCGATCCCTAATCACTTGGCCAGACTACTGTCCGTTTACAGGGGCGGACTACTGTCCGTTTGCAGGGGCAGATTACTGTCTGTTTACAGTGGCAGATTACTATCAGTTTACAGGGGCAGAGTACTGTCCGTTGACAGGGGCAGACTACTGTCCGTTTACAGGGGCACACTAGACAGTGGAGTGAAGTCTTTGTCGGTTATGATTCGCCAACTCTGACGCAAGGAGTCCAGCTCTGGGTTGCTAATCGATAACTCATCTCACTCTGAATACTGTGTCTTCGCCCTAAGCAAGTGAATGAAACAATTAGCTAACAAATGTACGCGTGCCCATGGAAGCGAAGACGTTGTCTGATTTTGGCAACCGACGACCTATAGCTGACATGTCTGGGTTGGCGAACTATAGCTGAACAAGACCCTGTCCCACGTCTTTGTTGGTATAACCCTCCCTCTCCTACCCCACTACCCGGTAACAGGCCTATCCTGACTAAGGGGGCAGGGATCGCCATAGACCCCATGGAAGTAAAGTTTGCTAAAGAAGTACTGGTTGTTAGTTTCCACTCTAGGACTGAAAGATTATCCACCGTAAGTCGGTCCCAAGCCGACACCGCATCGCCTGCAATGAACACCAGCTCGCAGTTCCAGGAAGAAGAAGAAGAAGAAGAAGAAGAAGAAGAAGGTGTGTATCTGCTCGCGTACGGACATATGTAAGCATGTACATGCGTGTGTGCATGCTTGCACGTTTGTGTGCCTGAATGTCTGCAATAACAATAATGTCTGTGTGAATGTACGATGTATGTGTATGCCGAGTTGAACATTAAATCTATGGTAAAATAAATCAACAGTAAAGATATCAATAGCGACACATCAAACGACAAGATGGTATAAACAAATCTGTTAACATATTACATTAGGCCTTACATTCCTCTTTAGCATTGAACTTTTTGGTCAGGTCGGACGTGGAGTCTCGTCTCCACGGGAAAATCTGCAACTCGTTTTATGCCGCAGTCCTCGAGCTCTTTCGTCAGATCTAACATTCACCGACAAGGTCTGATGATGTGGGCCTGGATGAGTTTTGTCTAGATCCTTTGAGTGGGGGTGTCCAGCTGGTGCACTGCACCGGGGCCATGAGGGTTTTTTTCTGTTGATAAAAATGGGCCCCAGAGGGCTATAGGCGGGATTTTGTGCCGTAGTAGATGATAGCAGAGTGGTTAATAAATATAGTAGCAGTTGGGAGGGGGGATAGCTTTGTATCGCCTTACAGAATTCCTCTCCGGGACCCCTGCGTGTGATACTCGTGTAGTGTATTTAACAATGTAACGAAATTCTTTCGCCTCGAACATCCTATAATTATAAAGAACATTTTTAAAAAAAAATAAATAGGAAACAACAAGGCTTTCGCAGTTTTTGTAGGATTAGACCTCGAAAAAATCGTAGACAAAATACACCTCACTAAAGTGCTTTGTCTACAGTTATTTTCGAGGTCTGATCCTACAAACCAGTGCTCCCTTACTTTACACTGTAATTATAAGAGTTCTGCAGCATCGAAATGACACCGCGCCTAATATTAATACAAACGTTGGCATCCATTGGTTTTCACCGTCACAGATTTGCGTGCTGTTTCTGCATCTTACTATTTATGTTTTCAAGTGAAACCATCTTTCCTTTTCAACAGTATCCCCCCATCCTTTTTTTCACACACATACACACACTTAAATGTGTAGCCATTGTAGCCGTGCTGGTTGTACAGCCATTGTAGCCGTGCTGGTTATGTAAGTAGTAAACTATGCTCCGGATGTGCTCCGGATGACTGACGACTCACTACCAAAAATAGCACTAAGATGGACACCACAGGGGAACAGAAGTAAGGGTAGACCAAAGGAGACATGGAGAAGAGCAACAGAGAGAATGTTGAGCAATAGAGGGCTCACCTGGGCAAGAGCGGAAAAAGCACAGCACAGGCGTTTGTGGGAAAACCCTTGCGGAAGCCCCATATGTGCCCTGGGTACTTAAGGTTCGGAGAGAGAGAGAACTATGTTCCAATATTGAGATGGAAGAAGGGATGGGGCCGAAGAGGCCGGGGATGGTGGACAAGGAGCGGGGAGATGAGGACAAGGAGTGGGGAGATGAGGGGGGTGGGGAGGGTGGTGGTAGGGAGTATAAACTGACGCTTGTTGCACGCTTTTCTTGTAAGGGAACAGTTTGAGGTACTGCTCGCTTGATTCCGATTCAGTTCCTCGCTTGTAGCCATCAGTTCCCTGTATCGTTCGTCTAGTGCACACAAAATGATGCCCTGCCGTCATTGATAATAATATTGCAAAACTGTGTACAGTAATGTTCACTATTACATTCCATTTGCTATTGACAGGTTTTTTTTCATATGTGTTCCTTTCTCGAGCTGTATAACATATCGACCCCCTCAAGGTAAAGCAAGGTCAGACTTTCCTGGCAAAGAAAAAACATCTGCGACCGACAATGAATACGCCTTTTCACAAAACTGAAAGTGTACAGTACTTGTAATAAATATGCTTTTTTTTCTCCTTTTCTTTCACCGAAAGATGCTGTGAATGTGGTACACGTGTTATTTGGGGCACACCTTCTCAGTGTAAGCTGTCTTTTTAAAACTACCTAGTACTGTAGGTGGAGAAATGACTAAGTTAAGGCAACTTTAAGCCCCCTGCTCCCCCGAAGAGCTCTTAGAAATACATTTTGTTACTTCAATCTGATCACTGCGATTTGGAACCCATGTGGTCCACCAAGGCGTGGACCCTGTCAGAAGCTTGTTATTGCAACGGACTGAGGTGATCTAGATCAATCTTTTAAAAAAGTTGGAGTTAATAACTCAATAATATTAATAATAAAAAGAAGAAGAAGAAGAAGAAGAAGAAGAAAATTAACGACATTATCAGACACCGAAATATCTTAATCATCATTGAAATATCATCAGCATCATCAACAGGCGCCGTGTCTAAAGTTCTAAATGTGTGTGTGTGTGTGGGGGGGGGGGGGGGAACAAGCTTTTCGGCAGATGTCGATACCTAATTGTCTCTTCACATTTTTAAAAATGTCATTGGTTCAGAGGTCGGCCATCTCCCTACCAAAGGCATGAAAATTAAAAGGGACATAACCATCGCTTTTCCTTCGGTAGCAGTGACTTGGTCCTGGTGAATAGGATGCCACCTGCGTGAGTGACAGCGAGACATTCTCGTGTCTATAGATAATAACTGAATGTAGTAATAATAATGAAATATTATAACACTAAGAATAATATACTGTTAAAAAAAAACTCAACAAATACGATGTTGCGATTTAAACTGAAGTTTGCTGATCAAACAAGGGCAAATTACCTGAAACGTTCACGAGGACATCAAATTCACGTGCTGACCTGAATTGAACTCAGTAGATGATTCATGTGTACAGAAAAGCGGCACTAGTCAAAACAGGATTTTTGACAATAAGTCATGACAGGTTCACGAGAATCCCGTGAAACTTACTGAACACTAAACTCACCGACCATGTTATTGAGTGCTTGTAAAAGATTGACGCTTTTCGAATAAATTCATTTCAAAATTCAGTGCGCAAGTATGGCTCATCTCACTACAGAACAACGACTCATCATCATTGGAAGTTTACAGACTGGACAGTCACAAAGTGTAGCGGCCAGACAATTTAATGTGGTTAGAAGCACCATTAGTGGCCTTTGGAGACGATTTCAAGAAATTGGATAAGTTGCAGACCGGTCGTGCAGTGGAAGACCCATAGTCACAACTCCTGCCGAAGACTGCTTCATAAAGTTGCGTCACCTCAGAAATCGACTCGCATCTGCGCCCTCAACAGTCCAGTCAATGACAGCAGCTCATGGGATTTCAGATCGGACGGTCAGGAACCGGCTGCACGACGCTAGTCTTTAGGCTAGAACACCATACAGAGGTCCTGTTCTTATGGACCGGCATCGCCAGAACCGACTTCAATGGGCGAACCAGCATCGTCAATGGACTGTTGCGAATGACTGGAGAAGGGTTTGGTTTAGTGATGAATCATTCTTTCTGCTCCAGCGACACGATAGACGGAGAAGAGTTTACCTCAGAGTCCATGACCGCTCGGCCAGGACTGCGTGGATGAGGCTCCTCTACATGGTTGGGGACGATCAACTTCATGGGAAGAAGTGACCTGGTGCAAATTGAAGGAATGCCCAACGATACGTCGCTGAAATTCTTCGTCATCACGTTCTTCCACTTCTGGCTGCACCAGGGTCGATTTTTTCAGCTGGATACCGCTCGACTTCATGTGGCACAACTCACCACACAGTTCCTCGCTGACAAAAACGTCCTGACCATTCCGTGGCCATCCATATCATCAGACATGAACCCACTAGAACATTTATGGGATGAACTCAACAGATAAGTCCGCCAGCAAGACGTGGCGCCAAACAATCTCCGACAATTGTCTCTTGCACTGCGGGAAGAGTGGACATTCGTCCCACAACAACATATCCAACGGCTAATCGGATTCATGTCAAGGAGATGTCGTTCTCTGATACAGGCCAGAGGATGCCATACACCTTACTGAAACTGAGACCTTAGTCGCAAAGAATAAAAGCCCAAACCAAATGTAATGAACATTATTTCATTGTTAAAGTCTTAAAGTTTCTTCGTGCCAAGATTGAAAAATTAATTCCGTAAAATAAAATTTTGATACAAGTTTGAAATTTGGTGTCCATTACGTCTACAGTGGTGTTGCGTTTATTTCTTTTTTTTTTTAAACAGTATAGTTAGTTATTTAACCTACTGAATATTATATAATCATGACATGCATAATTAGTATGATGAGACCTGTAGAGTGCTGACCCCTGGTGGTGTGAGTATCTATAATCTCACTGAGCCTCTCTCTCTCTCTCTCTCTCTTATTCTTATTCTCTCCCAAATCTTAACCCTTTTGAAATAAAGATCAATCAATCAATCAATCAATCAATCAATCAATCAATCTCTCCCCTCCCCTCTCTTTAGCCCTGTATGTATTTGCTTTAAGAAAAGTATATGCGTATGTACTATCAAAGTCTAAATTAGTTTAATCTAAAGTAAGACTTGATTGTTGTATCTATTATATTGCGTTCCAAAAAACTGTGTGAGGTTATAAAAAATGTCCGCTGCTGGCGAGATTCTTCAGCTGCTGTGTGTGGAGTGGGGCTCCTCTCGGAAAGTGAAGGAAGGTGCAATTGGGGTTGCCGCACGGCGCCACTGTAGAAAAGGTGAAAGAAAGGATTAAGTGAAGTAATCAGTAGTTTCGAGGTAAGGACTGCTCAAAACACAGCACCTCTGGTCTGGAGGTCGGCCACGTCCTAAGTGCGCTCATACCGGGCGAATTGCCTGAACCGGCTTAACCCAGGGGTTAAGAAACTGCTAGCGAGATTTTTCGAATGCCGCGCGTGGAGTGGGACTCCTTCCGGCAATGAAGAAAATGCGGAAAAGCAATTAGGGTTGCCATGCGGCGCCTCTATGAAAAGGTGATGGAAAGGATAAAGTGAAGCTTAATCGGTATGCCCAGTAGTCTCGAGGCGAGAGCTACTCATACCACGGCACCTCTGCTCTAGAGGTCGGCCACGTCCTAAACACGCCCATACTGAGATTATACGCCTAAACTACCTCTACCCAGGGGTGAAACTTACTAGTGGCGAGGATTTGTCCTCCTGGACAAAAGCTCCGTCATGGTCACAACTAGGAAGGGTAGCCGCTACAAAATGCTGAAGTCGGAGACACTGGACCCGTGCAGTCTAGACAGGCAACCACTTCTCACCCGGAGAAGGATGTATGCGTATCCTAATCACGCTGAGGTTTTCCGGTGAGAAAGTCCAACGCCGGACTGGATGGACAACCACCTCTCACACGGCGGTGATACACGGGTATCTCAAAACACGTCGAGGTTTTCCAGTGAGAAAGTCCAACTCTAGATTAAACTGGTGCAACGAAAACCACGGTTTCACGTATTCCCGTTTCTGAGACCCACCAAGATTACAGGCTCAAGCCCTGCAATACTCTGAATCTCTTGTGATCCTCTCGGGGATCTCGTGTGGTCCTTTCAGGATCACAAGGGGACCACGGGACCTATCGAAGACCACAGGAGTAAATTCAGTAGTATTACGGGGTGGTTTCCGTGGTAGAAGTGAACGAAGAAGAAGAAGAAGAAGAAGATAAAGAATGTGAGCATGTAATAAAGTTTATTTCATGTAGGTGCATAAAACAGAATGTGGAGTGTATGTAAAGAAAGGGTTTTTAAAATTATTTACTTATTCATTTATGCTTTTTCATGCATATTTTGTTCAATAACAAATGTTGAATGTTTGTGACTGAATGAAAATTGCATGATGAAGGGTAGATTGGTAGTCAGGCCTGCGTGGCCAATCCTTAACTCTTCGAAAATAAAGGATGTTCCTTCCTTCGTTCGTTTTCTCTCTCTCTCTCTCTCTCTCACTCTCTCTCTCTCTCTATCTCTCTCTTTCTCTCTCTCTCCCCTCGCTTATGTTTTCTGTTGTGATATTTTCACGACCGTACTTTCTCACAACAGAATGTATCACTCACGAGTGTCCACGTGGCAGTGGAGTCCAGACTCCACAATATATCCCTGAAGAGTGGCCAAACCATGCGGACCTGAGACGAGAGATATGGCCACAGGATACAAGCTTGGGGCAAAAGCTTTGGGTCTCCTATCAGGATCTGGAGAGGACTGCAGGCTTTGCTATATCGTTAGGGATAGGGATCTGATGTAACCAACAACCTCGAACGTAAAAGAAAAAAAAAATATATATATATATCCTTTGATGAGGTTGAAAGACTCGCCGAAGACAGGAAAAATTGGCGAACTACTTTGCGAGCCCTATGTGACGTTTAACGGCACGGGAAGGATATACCATAATATATATATATATATATATATATATATATATATATATATATATATATATATATATATAATATATATAAATTTAACGGCTAACAACAAAGCTGCGGGTGAAGATGAAATAACACCCGAAATGCTAAAAGCTATCAATATGAGACAACTACAGAGAATGTTTAATAAAATTTGGAAAGAAGAAAATGTGCTTTCAAATTGGAAAAAAGGAATAATTATTAGAATACAAAAAAAAAGGCAACCTTAGTGACTGTAACAATTGGAGAGGAGTAACCTTAGTATCATTTGTGTCAAAAGTATTTTGCAAGGTAATTTTGATTAGACTTAAAGATATAGTGGATACAGCAATGAGAGAAGAACAAGTAGGATTTCTAAAAGGGAGAAGATGTTTCGACCAGATCTTTATTCTAAGAATAACATTTGAAGAACATATTGAAAAACAGAAACCATTAATACTGAACTTCATAGACTTTAAAAAGGCATTTGATAGCATACAAAGAGATTCATTGTGGAGACTTTTAAGTCTAAATGGAATACCATCTAAAATTGTCAACATCATTAAGGAGTACTACAATGGATACGTTTGTGCAGTCAAAACAGAAGAAGGGATGAGTGAATGGTTCCAGATTGAAACAGGTGTGAAACAAGGATGTATACCGTCTCCTTTGCTTTTTGGAATTGCAATAGACTTCATAATGAAAAAATGCTGTACATGTAACACATGTATTGATTGGGTACATGGGACCCAACTAGAAGATCTGGATTTTGCTGATGACATAACTCTTATCAGTAACAGTGTGATTTCCATGCAAGAAAAAAAACAGATATCCTGTCTTCACTGGTCAGCAAAATAGGACTTGAAATTAACAAGGACAAAACAAAAATAATGAAACTTTCTATTAATCAAAATGGAAAAATATACGTAGAAGGGAAAGCTGTTGAAGAAATCAATAAATTTGCATACCTTGCCAGCTACATAAACCAGGATTGTGACACCAGAAAGGAAGTTATAAATTAGAATTGCAAAAACAGTATCCATCTTCAAGAATCTTGAGAACATATGGAATTCAAAAGTTATAAGCACAAAAACCAAGTTAAGATTATTCAATTCAAATGTGATATCCACCCTAATTTATGCATCGGAAAGCTGGAAAATAACTAAAGAAATAGACAAGAAGTTAGACTCTTTTGAAAACAAATGCCTACGGAAAATACTCGGCATCAAGTGAAACGAATTCAAGAAAAATGCAGAGATAAGACAGATGAGCAAACAACAACCTATCTTATGGGTGATCAGGAAAAGGAGATGTACATATGTTGATCACGTGTAGAGAAGAAACGATCAGAGAATCCCAAAACAAGCTACCAAAAGGCCAAAGAAAAAGAGGCAGACCACGTGAAACTCTAAAGAGGACATTGTTAAGAGAGGCCAAATTAATAGGCATAAAATCCCTTGATGAGGTTGAAAAGCTCGCCGAAACAGGAAAAATTGACAAAATACCTTGCAAGCCCTATGTGACGTTTAAAGGCATGGGAAGGATATCTCTCTCTCTCTCTGAACCTTAAGTGCCCAGGGCACATGGGGCTTCCGCAAGGGTTTTCCACAAATGCCTGTCTTTCGCCTTTTTTTCTGCTCTTGCCCAGGTGAGCCCTCTATTGCTCAACATCCTTTCTGTTGTTCTTCTCCATGTCTCTTTTGGTCTACCCTTACTTCTGCTCCCCTGTGGTGTCCATCTTAGTGCTATTTTTGGTAGTGAGTTGTCAGTCATTCGGAGCACATGTCCCAACCATCGCCATCGTCTTTCCTCAATAATTGTTGTCAGTGGTTTCATCTGCAGGGAAGGATATAAGATATTATATTTTATATCCTTCCCGTGCCGACTGGCGTTGGCTATTATGCTTCTCCGGAGTACATGATCCTTCATGCAGGCCATCAGCTCAGTTGGTGATCTCCTCTCACACCATCCTGTCAGACTGTCCAGTATCATTTCACTTGGTCTTCCTTTTGATCTTCTCCCTTCTATTTTTCCTGTCGTTATAATATTTTCATCGCCCCCTCTTCTCATTGGATGTCCTATGAAAGTATATTGTCTCTCTCTTATCTTTTTGACAAGATATTTTGTCTCTCCAGCTCATTAGTTATTTTTGCTGTCCATGGGATTCGCACCATTCTTCTAATAAACCACATTTCTGCTGCTTCCAAAGATTTTTGTGCAGATCTGCATATTGTCCATGATTCACTTCCATATAACAAGATAGGTTCAATATAGCATTTTAGGACTTGTTTTCTAACATTCATTGATAAGGTATAATGCATGATATGTTCGTCATTCTCTGAAATGCAGTCTTTGCTTGGCCTATTCTGTTCCTAATTTCTGTTGTGCATTTCCCATCTGAAGTTATTACTGCTCCAAGGTATTTTCTTCTTCTTTTTCTTTGTTCACTTCTACCACTAAGACCGCCCTGTGATCCTACTGAATTTACGCCTGTGGTCCTCGATAGGTCCCATGGTCCCCCGTGTGGTCTCCGAGAGGACCACAAGAGGTTCAGAGTATCGCAGGGCTTGAGCCTGTATTCTTGGTGGGTCTCAGAAGCGGGATTGCGTGACACAGTGGTTTTCGTTGCACCAGTTTAATCTAGAGTTGGATTTTCTCACCGGAAACCTCGACGTGTTTTGATATATCCGTGCATCACCGCTGGCTGAGAGGTGGTTGCCCATCTAGTCCAGCGTTGGACTTTCTCACCGGAAAACCTCAGTGAGATTAGGTACGCATACATCCTCGCCGGGTAAGAGGTGTTTGCCTATCTAGACTGCACTGGTCCAGTGTCTCCGACATTGTGTGGTCGTGGCCGCTATCCTTCCTAGTTGTGACCATGACGGAGCTTTTGTCCAGAAGGACGAATCCTCGCCACTAGTGACTTCCGCCCCCCTGGGTTGAGCCAGGAGAAGGCCAGGAGCTGGACTTGACTGTCACAGGCTATTTGAGACGCACGCCGTTGGAGTGGAGAGCGTATCCTCCACCCCACCTCCTGCAATAACAGTCCTTAGAACCGCTCCAAGGTATTTGAATTTCTGCACCTGCTTTAGAGTAGTTCCGTTTAATTTTATACTGCATGGTGGTGAATTATGTTTCTTAGATGTAACCATAGTCTCTGTCTTTTTGATGTTCAAAGTAAGGCCTTTCTGTTCACATTCTTTGGTGACTTTATCCAAGAGATTTTGCAGGTCTTGTTGGTTCTCAGCTATCAGTACTGTGTCGTCAGCATACCGAAGGTTGTTAATATTGTATCCTCCAATATATATGTTGGGTGACGACGCCAGTCCGATGAGGCAAATCAGTGACCAATAGCTGATATGCTAGCGTCAGGGTTAGCGAACCATAGCTGACTAAGACCCTGTCCCACCTCTCCGTGGTACCCCCAGTAACAGGCTTAGCCTGGCTAAAAAGGCAGAGATCGCCATGGTCCCCATGGTGGTGGAGTCTACTGAAAAAGCATTGCACATCCCCTGCTCTTTAGCTGTGCTCCGGGACTGACAAGATAGCCACCATAACACCGATCCCACGCCGATACGATGCTCTGCCCCAACATCTTCACGGCATCAGCTGCAAAGAACACTAGCTCGCATTTACAGGGAGATAGAAGACAAGACAATATATATATATATAACCCACTATAAGAACGCTGTTTTGATTGTTGGTTGGTCAGCTGGTATACTTCTGTATTGTTACTATGGTCAGATCTTTAAAACACACAGTCCAGGCTGTGGAGTAGAAGGTTGTAAATCTTGTATTATTTTTCTCACTATCTTACAATACGACTGGCTCGCGAGCATTAAGGATGGTGTCCTAAGCACACGCAGTCAGATGAGGAACACTAATATAGTAGCAGAGGATTTCTTAGTAAATCATTCCGTTGAGAGCTCATTTCCTGTTGGCGCCCACGGCAGGCTTGAAAGTTTCGCGTTATAAGCATCAGTTTATGTTGTTTTCTCTCTCTATCTTAAACTGATTCTTTCCAGCCAATGACTGTGAGACTGTTGAGACACAGCAACGTGTAGAATGTACAACAGGTTACAGTGGCTATTTTTGCGGGTTCTTGGTGGAGCTAAAAAAAAAAAACAAAAAAACAAAAACCAAAAAAAGCAAGAGTAAGGGTGATGTTTCTGTATCCGACGCCACCTATTTGAGAACAATAGTGATTCCTATTCCGTTACTTGTGCTGGGGCTGTTTCGCAATGTTTCTCACACTAAGGAAACCAGACACCAGCACAACAAGGCGGTCTTGACCTGAAACCCTCAGGGAATTAGAACTCTAAGAAGGCTTAGAACTACTTGCAGAAGGCAAATTATGAAAGTGCTCAGAGACAAGTGATACACATGGATGGAAGCACAAAACAAATCCAAAAGCAGGGAGGACTGGTGAGACTTTATCTGTGGCCTATATTCCAAAGCACTGGTCTCTCATGGCGAAAGTCGGGGTTTCGAATCCGGCAGAAGGCACCCCAGTCATCCACCTGTAGAAATGAGTGCTCGGCTTCTTCTAAAGCCGGGGAAGGAAATACAGCCAGGCGTGATGCTGACCATATCACCCTCTAGTGTGCCGACAGGGTCAAGGAAAAAGTGGACATCAACACCATATCCCTATGTGCCTCTGAGACATGACGAAGTTACCTTTACCTTTATAATCCCATAGGAGTGACGGGTAATGACGATGAAGACGGTGATGTTACTAACTGTTATTAGGGGTACCAACAGAGAGGTGGGGGTGAGTAAGTACATTATTTGTATAGTCGATAGATTAGAACCATTTGACCATGAAACCTTCAGGTAAAACGGCCAGGCGTGATAATGACCACATAACACTTTCATGTGCCGAAGGTCATGGAGAATAGGGGCCTAACAACGAAAAGTCCCTCAAATATCACTCAGTGATCACTATCCGGTCTGCTGCACATGGACACGACGTGGCTTGAAAATTCCCAAAAATAAACATACCAGTATTAAATTTAGAAGTTTTTGCAAATTCAGATTAGAATCATTTCTGAAAGAGTTACAAGCAGCACCTCTAGATCATGTGTACCAACTAACTGACCCTGATAAGGCCCTGGAATACTGGATAAAAACCTTCAGGGATATATTTGACAAACATGTACCTATTAAAGAGGTGAGAGTTAAACATCAAGTGAAGTCCCACTGGATAATACCTGAGATATTGCAAGTCATGAGGGAAAGAGATCAGGCCCACAAAATTAAGGAATTCACTAGCTACCGATTATTTAGAAATAGAGCTCAGTATTTAATTAGACAAGAAAAGAGAAATTGCTTTAGGAACCTAGTTCAGAATAAATCAGAGAGTATGTCTGTCTGGAAAGCAATTAACATTCTAGCAAACAAGAGAAAACAGTCTGACTTGCAGAGTTATAATCATATGCCGGCTTGTGAAGAGTTCAGCAATCACTTCAGAGAAGAAGTCAATATCTTAAAATCTTCATTACCAACCCCTACTTTTGATTTAAACGAATTAAACAAATTTATAAGTAGAAAATGTGCAAATCTAAAGCAACCCAGTACATTTCATGTCAGTTAGTGAAGTTTACAATTATCTTTCATCTTTAAAGAACAACAACAGAGCAGGACTAGTTAGAAAGCTTGAGACTTATAGATTACACCCTGACTTGACAAAATGTATTACTTCTTTTCTTTCCCACAGACAACAGGTAGTTTGCCTCAAAAACTCTAAGTCAAGTTTATCTGTGGTTGATAATGGCATTCCACAGGGATCTATTCTTGGTCCTCTCCTGTTTACCATCTACATCAATGATCTTCCACTTTATCTAAAAAAATCATCATCTTGTGACCTCTTTGCTGATGACTGCACAGTTTACACTAGTGACAACGACTGTATTAACCTTGAGTCAACTCAAATAAACGGTATAATTAACCGGAGCAACAACAACAGAATGCTCATAAACACCAGCGAAAAAAATCCATGCTCATTACAACAAGACAGAAAGTAACAATTTCACCACCAACAACAACACTACAGCTCCATGCTGGAACTTCAGAGATAGAGAATGTTAATGAATATAAAACTCTAGGTCTCATGATTGACCTCCATCTCAGCTGGAATCATCATGCAGATAATCTAACCAAACTCATTGTACAAAAAGTTTACCAATTTACTAAAATTAAACATTTTCTTGACATAGACACCAGAAAAATATATTACATATCACAGATACACACACTTGGACTATTGTTCCACAGTCTGGGATGGTTGTTCCATGTCAAACATGAAAAGACTTTACTCACTTCAAAAAACGAGCAGTAAAGTTTATAGATGACAAACATGCAGCACGTATTACAAATAAGGACAAACATATTGATATTCTACCCCTCAAGAAGAGATTTCTTTTCAACAAGGCCAAGTTAATTCATAAAATTCTATCGCACAATGCTCCACCCTATCTGTGATCGTTGTTCAAATTCAACCCAAAACACATTCAACGCTTAAGCAATTGTATTCTCCCAAAACCAAGGCTTGACATGTTTAAAAAAGCTTCTCTTATTCAGCTGCCCACCTTTGGAATGCCCTATCAATTCACGTAAAGCCTATAAGTAATATTCGTTCTTATAACTTTAAACTTTGTCAACATCTGTTTGATATTGACTATATGCCTTCCTAAGCATAGTTAAAGTAGTTTAAAGTATGGCTTGAGTGTTGTAATTTTTTAAATACTGCTTTTCTATAAATTTGTTAGTTTTGAGTGAATGTAGGAATGCAAGTTTATTTCATGGTGTTGCATAAATCAGAGTGTAGAGTGTATGGACATGAGATAAGTTTATTATTTATTTATGTAATCATTTAATTGTGTCTTCATGATTATTATGCTCATTAACAAATGCTGAATGACTGTGACTGAGTGAAAGCTGTATGATGAAGGGCAGAATGTCAGACGGGCCTGAGTGCCCAATTCTTAACCCTTTTGAAAATAAAGCATGTTCATTCGTTCCCCAGTATGCCTTAATGGTATGGAAACCTTTTTACCTTTACCTGATGTGCCTGTATACTCGGGATGTTGACTACAATATCCTGATGAAATTGTTCTTCATGTATCTGTTGTGATGCTGTATTTTTGTTTCTGTAATTGTTGTACCTCATTTATGCATGTGAAAGCTGGAAAACAACTAAAGAAATAGAAAAGAAATTAGACTCTTTTGAAAACAAATGCCTAAGGAAAATACTCGGCATCAAGTGGAATGAATTCAAGAACAATGCAGAGATAAGACAGATGACTGAACAACAACCAGTCTCATGGGTGATCAGGAAAAGGAGATGGACATATGTTGGTCACTTGATGAGAAGAAATGATCAGAGAATCCCAAAACAAGCTATCAAGTGGAACACAACAGGCCGAAGAAAAAGGGGCAGACCGCGTGAAACTCTGAAGAGGACATTATTAAGAGAGGCCAAGTTAACGGGCATAAAATCCTTTGATGAGGTTGAAAGACTCGCCGAGGACAGGAAAAATTGGCGAACTACTTTGCGAGCCCTATGTGACGTTTAGCGGCACGGGAAGGATATAAGATATATAAGAATTGTTGTACATGATTAAACCTGCTAATAATGTCTACTAGTCTATATGTATGCATTATCTCCGTGGAAGAATTAACTGTAATTAAATGTAAAAGCTGGGTGAAACATAAGTATGGGGAGGGGCAAGTGATCGGATTGATTTCCTGAATGCACCCGCAGAAGCTAGTCGAATAGCCATTTCAAGCAACAGTCTACATCTGCAAGCGTGAACAGACTGAGGGAACACAACGTCGAGCGTTGAGTGTCCATGACAGGGGAAGCTAAGAAGGCTGACATCGTCAGCCGCCAAAGACTGGTGGAAATACTGAAGATGAGACCTCCGCAGCACTTATGGACTAATCGTCCGATGTTGCAATGAGGATGGATCCATCGACTAATAAAGTATGAGGGCACGGGATGGGAGCGAAAGCTTTCTATGCTACCACATGCACACTTCTATGCTAGTATAATATTTATTTGTCTGTGGCATCACTACATTTACAACGAGGAGCCTTGGCTTATGCGTTTGTGTGACGTGTAATAGTCAATCCCTTTCATTACGCATATTACACCTTTCACCACCCAGCCAAACACACTGATCCAGACATTCACGACGGACACGTATGACTGCCTACTTTCTAAACTTCTGAAGATCAATGTGTCCTGGAGCTTTTACTACACTCTCGCGTGGGCATTCGTTAGTGTCAAATAACTTCAGTCAGTGTATACATTCTATCATGAACATACACACACAAGTAAACTCTAATGTTGTGCAGAATACGAAATGAAAGGTTTCGCCAAATGATTAAATTAAAAGAAAAACAAAACAAAACAAAAACAAAGATGAAAAGATATCCTCCATTTTTATACAGACAGGCGTTTCGGGCTTAAAACTGCTTAAGATATTAACACGCGAATAATTTGGGTAATTAAAAAAAAAGGTAAAGGTAATCCTGTCATGTTGAAGGAAAATTAAAACCGTTATCTTTTAGTAAACACTTTTATGTCATTGATTTTATACCTGTTGATTATAATAAGTTGAAGCACAGTTTTAACTTCTTTTTTTGTCTTAACTACAGCTGTCATTTTGAACCTGGCTAGGAGAGCATCCCAGTCACCCAGCTGTAAAAATAGGCACTTGACTTCTTCTGAAGCTTTGGAAGGAAAGGCGGTCAGTGTGGTCTAGTGTTGCCGACAGGGAAAAAAATAAGAGCACAAACATCATTTTCCCTAGGTGTCTCTAACAAGATGACCTTTACTCTTTGATTAAAAACAAAACTATTCTCATATTGTTTTTTATTTATTATATTTTTTATAAATTTTTGTCAGTAAAAATTTATAATGATGCTATGGCTTTATTTGCCTACACTTTTTTTTTACTCACTTATATAAAACTATCAATAATTTATGAAACCTTACTTGCATAACACTTAGCAATAACTTATGAAATCTTACTTGTATAAAACTATCAATAATTTATGAACCCTTACTTGTATAAAACTTATCAATAACTGATGAAATATTACTTGTATAAAACTTACCAATAACTTAGAGGCACATAGGGTTATGGTGTTAGTGGGGCAATAGTGTATCTAAAACGAAATATATAAATATAAATATACACGAGCTGCTGTAGCAAAGCTGTGATAACAAAATCTTAAAACTATTCAAAACAGAAGTATGATCAAAAGGTTCAACGGTAAATCATTAATCATACAAAAAAAAAAAACAAAAAACAAACAAGCCACACAGGACAAAGAAATAGGGAAATAAAATAAACTACGAATCCACACGAATGCTATTGTGACAAATGTGAATGGAAGAACTTTTTAAAAAAGGGATCACTTTGTTGTGGCTTATAAGCTTCGCCCAAGAGCGCGTGTGGTATTGTGAATGTTTAAATGAAGACTTGGGATGTATGATATGCTGGTAGTAAAGAGAGGTTGGTGAAAAGAAGAAAAGTGAGAGAGAGAAGATAAGAGAGATATGCAATGATAATCAATGCTAGAAAAGGGTGGATGGAATAGATGAATGTGGCTGGGGTAGATGGCTTGTAATCTAATTCAGTAATGAATTACTGTTGTTATTATTATTACTATTATTATATGGTACTGGAATATAAGTTACAAGTAAGGAAAGAGTAGATCTTAGCAGAGAGGAGTTTTCCGGTGAGAAACTCCAACTCTAGATTAAACTGGTGCAACGAAAACCACGGTGTCACGCATTCCCGCTTCTGAGACCCACCAAGAATACAGGCTCAAGCAGTGCGATACTCTGAACCTCCTGTGGTCCTCCACAGGAGCAAATTCAGGAGAATCACGAGGCGGTCTTGGTGGTAGAAGCGAACGAAGGAGAAGGAGAAGCAGAGAGGAGACACGGCCGAGGGAATAAACGAAATGCTAAGTGTAACTGAATCTCTAGTAAAAACCATGTGGTTCCAGCGTCCTGAATGTAGCGATTCTCAAGCGCCAGGCGGATTCCATCATTTGAGTGACACTGTTTAATTAATAGCTGATACTAACTAGAAAAGCAGAATTGCCTCTTTAGTTTGGGCGCGGTTGAAATGATTAGAGACTTGCTTAGCTAAGCATAGTGCATTAGTCATTCATTTGCATGTCCCTTGTAGAACTTTGCCTTCCTAACAGCTCTCCTGTAGGCCTCTCGGTCGTAAGCCAGATGCCCTGCCGCTGATGCATCCATATGGCAGACCACCTTCTGTAAACATACCAAGAAACCCTAATAGTAATAGCATACTGGGAGATGTCATACATATGTTTTAGCATGGGGTCACCTAATCTAATACCAGTCTCTCCAGTATAAGTTATCCTACATTTTTTTGCACACAGTGGCATATATAACGTTGCAGGACTCGCATGTGAGTCCTCATGAAGTGTGAACAATGTTCTGGAAACTTTTCACACATCCCAGGTCTTCATTTAAACATTCGCAATATTCTACCCCCACCCCCGCATTATTGGACACAGCTTCTTACAAGTCACAACCAAGTGCCCTCTGTCTGTCTCTCTCTGTCTAATCCCCCTCCCCCATTCTTAGTTATTGAATAGCATTCATGTGAATTGATACTTTATCTTATTTCCCTATTTCTTTGTCCTGCGTGTTTTTGTACGATTAATAAGGTGTAAACAGAGACGTCACTTTAATAAAGTTGTTCATACTTTTGTTCTAACTTTCTGAGAATATTAAATCCATTGCTCTTTGCTAGAAAAATGTCTGTTCTACAAAACATTTAAACGCTCTTCAGTTTGCAATCGGTTGATACTAGTTGCTGTATATAAGCTAGAGCCGGATGGGAATTGCTGCGAAGAAACCTCTATTCTCTCTCCCGCTTTTGCAAATCCCATTTCATTAAAACAATCAACCAATTGTAACAGGCTCCGATGCCCATTCATAGCCACGCTCGCCTTTGACCTTATACATTCCGTAGGTCAAGGTCGCGATGAAATCCCGTTCAAATCTCGAAGTACTAGAATGAAAACGAGAAATGGGCAACCATTATCTGAGCAGCAGCACAGTGTGATAATTTGTTCTTCTACTTGTGTTTTGGTTTGTGCTGTAAATATTCTTAGACATAGGCGGTAATTAATGAAAGCTGACACTTAAACTGGAGCTAAAAAGAGTGAACTACTGCAGAAAAAAGAGACTCAGTGCTCAGGTACTAGTCGGCGTTATCGGGTGTTACCAGGGGTTTTTATGGATACTGCAAATAAATCAGCAAAATCATTGATGCGCACGTGAATCGGTTCTGATCACTCTAATAGCGGTTCCCACCGCGATAATAACTCGAGCACGATGTCAGCGAAGCTTGCTGATCGCATTGACCCTTTCACGGCTAAAGCTGCTGTTAAATCTAAGAAACAGAAGCGATCACAAGGTTCATCGCATTATCGAGCAAACACTGCACCGGAGCTTCAAGCTTTGCCTCATCTCAAAGGTTTGTTGTTTGTAGAATGTATTTCGCTTTTAGGCACTATATATATATATATATATATATATATATATATATATATATATAATATATAATATATATATATATGTTATTGTGCGGAATATTGTTTCCTTTTACACAGAGTATAATATGATTTACCTTTACGCATTGCAGTAACACTTAAAGTGCATCCAGTTTACAGTCATCTGCCAGTATTGTCGTGATGACAGTGGTCTGTGGCAGTACTATGCTTACATTTGTACATATTATCCTTCAGTTTTCACCCTTTTCTTTAAAAAAAAAAGTAAGTTTCACATGACCACAGTTTTTTTTTTTTCTTTTAATGACAGTTCAGAGTAAAATTTAAAGAATTGCTACCATGTACCTGCCTACGTATCTTCACTCGTTTATTTCATTAGTTTGCAGACATATTTCAGATGTGACACAGCTTTGTTTTGAATTTCTTGATATGCGAGTTTACTTTACTGTATTGGGAAAAAAATTTAAGACAGTTTTTACTGAGTGTTTTAATGCTTTTTGTTAAGTGTTTTGTTCTTAATTTTTTTTTCTTTAAATAGACTGACTTGGAAGTTATAAAAAGTACATAACCTAATAAATAACTTTATGTAAATCAATACATAGCTTCATATAACTTAATATGCTCATTCATTCATTCATTTGCATGTACCTTGTGGAACTTTGCCTCCCTAACAGCACTCCTGTAGGCCTCTCGGTTGTGAGCAAAATGGCTTGCTGCTGATGCATCCATTTGCAGATCATCAACGATGTCTTGCAGCCATCTTCACCTTGGTCTTCCTCTCTTTTTGTTTTTCCCATTATATACCCTTGCAGGATGGTCTTCTCTAGATTATCATGACGTTTAATGTGTCCAAAATATTTACGTTTTCTTTGTTTAATCCTCTTTACTAACTTAATATGCCACTTTACATAAATTGATACATCACTTTATTCCACATTATCTACTCATTTGCTTGTGGATAATTCAGAACTTTCATTAACACATCCAGTTGTATTATTAATGAAAATTGTTAGTTTAGTTGTAACGTAAGAGAGTCACTTTAAAAAAAAAAATTAACACACCCAGTTGTAATACAAGAAAATCCACATTTTTTTTTCAACCGTGTCTAGTGGCAGCCTGGTTAGCCAAGTGGTTAGGCGCTGTTTACTAATCCGGTGGTACTGAGTTCAGTCCCTGCAGTGGGATTTTTTTTCAGGTATACACCAAAAAAGGACCTGGGGTTCACCTAGCCTTTAAATATTGCTCTGAGCATTGGTCTGCATATGTGTGTAAGATTCACTGACACTGCCAGTGTTGTTTTGAAGCATAAGAGTTAAGTCATGTATGTTTGATATCATCTTCACTTTAGTCCTGCTGTCTGCATACAGAGAACCACATTAAAAGTCCAGATTACAGTTACTCATGTCATGTGTTAAAATTATTATAGTTTACATTAATGTATATACTCAGCAGAGATACAGAGTTTTTGGTTCTGTTTCATTTTTGTTGTTGTTGTTTGCCAAAACCCACTTTTGTCAATTCCTTCAAAAGACATTAAATGATGTAGAAGTGCCAAAAGCATATAGGAAAACCTGGACACAGGATTATGCAAAGAATTGGATAAACAGCTGAGAGTGGAAAACCTTGAGCAAAAACTGGAAGTGTTTGGTAACATTATATATCGTCACTGCCACAAAGAGTTTGGAACCAAACAGGCAAAAAGAGAAAAAATAACACCAAGATTGTCCAGAAGACAGAGGAAAATAGAAGCAGTAATAAAATAGCAGAAGAACCATTCCTAGGAAATGTTCAAGAAGGCACATGAATCAGAAAAGGAAGGACCAAGACAGGTTTGGCAGCATCTAAAATCCCAGCATAATGCCCTTTGCAGAGCTGAAAGACTATGTAAAAGGAAGAGAGAAACCAGATACACAATAGAGAAGTTCTACAGAGATCCCTTTGGGTTTGCCAAGCGGGTATTTGAACAGCCAAAATCAGCTACGCTGAAAGCAGGTAAGGAGGTGCTCAAGGAACATCTGAGCAAGACATACTCTGATAAAAATCAGCATATACCTCTCGAGCAGATGGAAGGTCTAGTGTGGCCCTGTGCACCAGGCAGCAAATTCAATTGCAGCCCACCAACCTTACAAGAAGTAGAGAGCATCATAGGAAAAGCTAAAGGCAAGTCAGCACCTGGCCCAAATGGCATCCCTTGCATACTATGCAAAAGATGCCCCAAAGTATTAAAGAAGCTCCATAAACTCCTATGAACACCTTGGACCAAGGGACTCATAAGTAAAGAATGGAAAAAGGCTAACAGAGTATACATCCAAAAGGAGCAGAATTCCATTGAAATCAACCAGTTCAGATCAGTATCACTTCTGAATGTGGAGGGAAAGATATTCTTCTCTGTGATGGCAAGGAGACTAACAGCTTACCTCCTAGATAATAGTATGTTGATACATCCGTACAGAAGGGAGGAATTTCAGGTTTCCCGGGATGTCTCGAGCATGCTTCAGTGATTTGGGAAGTTATTCAACAGGCTAGATCTGGAAAGCAAGATCTACAGGTAATATGGCTTGATCTAGCCAATGTGTATGGCTCAGTACCATACCAGATGATATGGCTAGCACTAGACATGTATCATGTGCCAAAAGAAATCACAGAGATGCTGATAATGTACTTCACAGGGTTCCTCATGAGATTTGGAAGATCATGATATATTACAAGATGGATTGAGCTCCAGGCAGGAATTGCAATGGGCTGTACAATATCACTCATACTGTTTGTACTAGCCATGCAAGTAATCCTGAGAGCAGCAAAAAAGAGCAGCAGAAGGCCCAAGGTTCAGAAATGGATGTCAAATGCCACCACTAAAAGCATTCATAGATGACACAACAGTAATAACAAGTGAAGCACAAGCACGAAAGATGTTAAAGCGTTTGGATAGCCTTATCATATGGTGCCACATGAGCTTCAAGCCAGAGAAGTCAAGAAGCCTGTCACTCATAAAGTGATAGAAAGATCGTACACAGTGGCAAATCAAATAATCCCAACTGTAGGGGAAGAGCCAGTGAAGAGCCTTGGCAGAGAATATGATGCTTCCATGAAAGACTCAGACACGGTGAAGCAAGTCATAGAAATGGCACAGAATGGACTGAACATCATAGACAAAAGCAGGCTACTGGGGAAGTTCAAAATATGGTGCCTACACTTCATGCTGATTCCAAAATTGATGTGGCTACTACTCATTTACGAAGTAAGTACCAGCACAGTAGAGGCAGTCGAAAGAAAGATAAATAAGAAAGTGGCTTGGCATACCACCAAGATTAACTGGTATAGCACTGTACTGCAAGAAGAGCAAACTGCAGCTACCATTCAGATCTGTGGTTGAAGAATACAAGGTAGAAAAGATAAGGCTTGCAATGATGCTACAAGAATCTGCAGATCTGGTGGTATGATAAGTGCGGCCAGCACTTAAAGCTGGATGAAAATGGAAAGTAAATGAGGAAGTGACCACAGACAGGGAAACACAGGAGCTGAAAGAAGTAATAGGATACACCCAGACCAACAGAAGGGGATTTGGTCATGGTGAAGTCAAATTGTGGTTAAAGGCCTTCTGTAAGAGAAGAAGGGATCTGATCATCAGCGAAGTAAGGAATTCAGAGGATGAAAAGCGGGTCCACAAGGCAGTCCAACAAGCACAGCAAAGTCAGTGGACAACATGAGAGAAAGTCCTGCAGAGATCATTAACATGGAATGACATCTGAAAAATAGCACCATTGAGACTCAGCTTCATCATCAGAGCTACTTATGACCTTCTGCCTTCAGGGTCCAACCTTTACAAATGGAGTGTATCAGAAGACACAAAGTGCCCTCTCTACAGTGAGAGGTAAACTTTGGAATATGTGCTGTCAGCATGTAGAGTATCATTAGGTCAAGGACGCTACACCTGGTGGCACAACAGAGTGCTGCAGGAACTAGTAGCCATTGTAGACAGGGCAAAAGATAAAGCAAATAACAACAAGAGTTGAGGTCCCACCTAAATACATCATAGACGCTGGTACGACATTGAATATTGAAATCAGGGACATTCCCTTACCATCACTGCTAGATGGTGGAAATGACTGGGATGTGATAGCGGACCTACCAGGAAGAAGAGAATACCCGACTGCCACCAAGAACACAAGAATGCGACCAGACATTGTAGTGTACTCCATAGAAAAACAGGAACTAATAATGATCAAGCTTACGGTTCCATATGAAACAAGAATAGAGGAGCAGCATTTATTCAGATGTGAGAAGTACAATGATCTGGTCAAGCAACTGAGGCAGGGGGCAGGAGTCAGGGCAAAAGTAATAGCTGTAGAAGTGGGAGGGAGAGGATTCGTAGCAACATCAGCATACGACCTATGTAAGCAACTGGGCATAAAGAGACAAACAAGAGCAAGGGCATTGAAAAGCCTTTCAGAAACAGCAGAAAAGGCTTCATGCTGGCTGTGAAGTATGCGAAACAAGCATAAATAATGAGAACATAAATAATTTGTTTGTCACAACCAATACCAGTACTCTGTAGCTAAACCGCTAAAGACGCACTTCAAGATGCAGTGCCAACAGGAAGTTCACGGGTTCAATCCCGGGATGGGAAAAAAAAACCACAACTCACAAGACCTCTGGGAGTCATGACCCAGAGGGGCCCACCCCCCTTAGAGTTTCAGGAGTTTAATAGGGCCAAAACACTTGTCTGAGGGGGGGGGGGTTACTTCCTCTGATGATCTGAAGGAGTTGTGTTGTTGTTCTGCTTTCTATAGTAGAGAGTTTCCTGCATATTTGTATAAAACATGTATGTGCAATCTGGCACATCCAATGATAACATCATTGATTCCAGGGAGAAGTGTGAAAACTCTAAAATTGTAAAACTTTTAACAACTTTTAGAAACAAAAATGAAAACAATTAGTGTTTGAAAAATGAACTTTTTTTTTTTTAAATTTGAGAAAGCTTAAGACATTTACTGATTGAGTGAAGTAGAGCAAGTTAGAAAGGAGGAGGAGGGAGATGATAGGGGTTGCATAGTTGTTTGCTGAGTTTTCCTGTCTTCGGTGAGTTTTTCAACTTCATCAGTGGATATTTTGTCCACTGACCTGGCTTCTCTTAACAGTGTCTTCTGTAGAGTTTCACGTGGTCGACCTCTTTTTCTTCAGCCTGTTGTGCTCCACTTGATAGCTTGTTTTGGTATTCTCTGATTGTTTCTTCTCATCACATGGCTTACATATGTCCATCTTATTTTTCTGATCACCCATGAGACAGGTTGTTGTTTTGCACATCTGTCTTATCTCAGTGTTGTTCTTAAATTCGTCCCACTTTATATATTTCCAGCTTTCGCATGCATAATTTAGGGTGGATATCACATTTGAATTGAATAATCTTAACTTGGTTTTTATGCTTATAACTTTTGAATTCCATATGTTCTCAAGATTTTTGAAGGACAGTGCTGCTTTTGCAATTCTAATTCTAACTTCCTTCCTGGTCTATGTAGTTGCCGAGGTATGCAGTTTGGTTTACTTCATCAACAGCTGTTCCTGCTACGTATATTTTTCCTTCTTGATTAATGAGAAGTTTCATTATTTTTGTTTTGTCTTTGTTAATTTCAAGACCTATTTTGCTAGCCAAGGAAGAATCTGTTTTTTTCCTGCATTGATTTCACATTGTCACTGATAAGAGTTATGTCATCTGCAAAATCAAGATCTTCTATTTGGGTCTCATGTACCCAGTCACTTTATCGAATGCTTTACAGTAGTAATCAGTAGTTTTTCCATCAATGTTATATATATATATATATATATATATATATATATATATATATATATATGGCATTACTTGTGGCTTTTCCTTCGATGAAGCCACACTGTTCTTCATTGATTTCTGGTTTTATTTTTGCTGTTGACTCTTCTCATGACAATACAAAGCAGGATTTTGGTAACATAGCTCATAAGACTAATGGTTCAGTGGTCTTCACATTCAACTGCACCTTGTTTCTTTGGTAGGGCAATGAAAACTGATTGCAAAAGGTCTAATGGGACATAGTTACTGTTATAGATGTCATTCAGCAATCTGGTAATTATTTCTATGTCAAGCTCTCATAATGCTTCTAATTCTTCCTTGGTGATTTTATCTGGTCTTGGTGCTTTGCTACAGAAGAGTTCTTCAAATATCATGGACACAAAAAAGAGCAAATATATCCATATTACAAGAACTTAATATTGAAGAAGGCTGACTAGTAAAGAGGATTAAACAAAGAAAACTTAAATATTTTGGATATATTAAACATCATGATAATCTAGAGAAGACTGTCTTGGAAAGGTACATAATGGGAAAAAGAAAGAGAGGAAGACCAAGACGAAGATGGCTGAAAGATATCGTTGATGATCTGCAAATGGATGCATCAGCAGCAGGCCATTTTACTCACAACCGAGAGGCCTACAGGAGTACTGTCAGGGAGGCAAAGTTCCGCAAGGGACATGCAAATGAATGAATGAGTGGTGCTTTGTTGTTCTTCACGTGTTTGATGGCTTCTTCCACTTCTACATTTAATATGGGAGGCCCTTCATTATTATTTTGTATATCTATTTCGCTTCTGTTGTCCTCATGGAGTTCTCTAATGTATTCTCTCCTTCATGCAACAACCGTAACAACTTAAAATAATGCAGACGACACAATTCTGATTGCTAAAACTGAAGGGGAGCTACAGTCTCTTCTGGACGTCGTGGTTTGTGAAAGTAAAAGTAAAGGTCTCAGCCTTAATAAAAAGAAAACTGAAGTTATGGTCATTTCAAAGAAAAGAATACCAGCAAAATGTAGCATTACCATCGATGGCACAGAACTGAAACAAGTTGATGGATTCAAGTATTTAGGAACAATTATAACAGCTGATGGGAAATGTCACAACTAAATAAAAAGCAGACGTGCTCAGGCCAAGTCAGCATTCCAGAAAATGAGAAACATCTTGTGCAACAGATCAATGGAAACAAGATTCCAAGTACTTAAATGTTACATCGAGTCAATTTTGTTTTATGGATGTGAAGCATGGTCCATGAATAAGAGAGTGCAGCAAGAAATGGAGGCCATGGAAATGTTGGTTCATAAGAAGGATGTTGAAGGTACCATGGGCAGCCAAGAAAACCATCGAAGAAGTCTTAAGAGAGGCTGGAGTTAAAAGGCAAATTACAGCAAAGATCAGAGGCAGACGAGCAAGATTTGTAGGACATTTTCTGAGAAGAGGAAAATTGAGGGAAGAAGAGACAGAGAGAGAAGTTACTGGATGGGCTGTCAGTGTGGCTAGGAAGAAAGTCACCGGCAGATCTCATAATCAAGTCTGAAGACATGGAATTGTGGAGAGGAATGATCGCCTACGCCACGTGGCACAGCACTTGATTGATTGATCGATTGTACCCATTCAATGCTGGTTTTACCCGTACAGCATCTTTTCATTATGAAGTCTATGGCAATTCCAAAAATCCTTGTTTCATGCCTGTTTCTGTCTGAAACCATTCGCTCATTCCTTCTTCTGTCTTGACTGCACAAACATATCTGTTGTTGAGATCTCTAATGATATTGACAACTTTAGATGGTATTCTATATAGTCTTAAAATTCTCCACAGTGAATCTCTGCATATGCTATCCAATGCCTTTTTAAAATCTATAAAGTTCAGGATTAACGGTCTTTGCTTTTCAATATGTTCTTCAAGTAGTATTCTTAGAGTATAATATATTATATTTATTATATTATTTTTTATTATATTATTGATTATATTATATTATTGACATTCACATATGGAAGGTCATGAAAAAAAGTGCTATACAGACAGAAAGCAGTTACATTTTGAATGAAATGCGATTGGAAATATTACATTATTCATGTGTAAAGAAATGGAACATTTTTATTCTAATTCACTGTCTGGGCATTGAAGGTTGGCTATATTAGATTTCCAGACTGTCCATTCTCTCACTGTTTTGGGCATTGAAGGTTGGCTATATTAGACTTCCAGATTGTCCATTCTCTCACTATTTTGCTGAAACAACTAGCAGGACAGTTGCCTGTTGATGTTGTCCAGATTTTCGTGGATTTTTTTTTTTTACTAAAAATTTGAAATAAGAAATGGGAAAGGCAGTGGAGTGGTTGTGAAGGGGTGAATGATATTGTTTTACAGCATGAAATAATGGCATGGCTTGACTGAATAAAGAAGGGCTTTCTATGCCTTGGGTTTCGAAGCAGTTAGAGCAGGATTTTATGGAATTTGATACCCAGCTCCTGTTGTGGCTGATTCATCAAGATGTGATTGACATAATCACAGTAACCAGAAAATAAATGTATATTGCAAAGTTTACATTTTTTAAAAATTCAGTCCTCAGTTTTGTCAATAATTCACTCCTCAAATGATGTGGTTCCTCCCTACAAAGATTCATCCTCCGTGTAGCATGATATTTTGCCATCTCTTCCTAGTCATTGTAGATTATTGAAAATACTGTCTTGATTGCTCTAACCTTTTTTTAGTCCAAGATTTGGTATATTTTGTTGTCTCTTTCCTTGAAGGAAGCTTTGCTACATAGTATTGCCTTGAGATACAGTTGTTATCTGTTCTTGCAGTATACTCAAGCCATTTAAATTTACGTGGAGTACAATATGAAAACCAAATAAGACATTGAGAATAGAATTCTGAGAAGAATTTATGTACTGGTGAGGGTCCACACAACAGATAGGGAGTAATAAAGAAATTCACACAGTGTTTTAACTCTCCACTTAAAACAGCCAGTGTGAAAAATAAGAGATTGAGATGGCTTGGGCATTTAGAGAGAGTGGAGGAGAAAAGACAAATGAAAGATGGGCTATAAAGATGTGATGAAAAGAGATAGACCAAGAGACCTATACAATGGTGCGACAGCCTAGAATGTACAGGCTCTTGGATTCAACAGTTGGCAAGAAAAGATCAAGAACAGAGAGGAGTGGGGACTTGTTTTGTCTGCAGTAATGAACCTGAGTGGCTCAGAAAGCTGCTGAATTGAGCAGCTGCTCAAAGAGGAAGAGTCACTCTTGTCATGGATGGAAGCCTCACACAACTGCATCACCTCAGAAGTTGATTCCCTGTTGCTGTCAACTGAAGATGGAAGCTTCTGTTTTGTTTTTTTTTTTTTTTTTACCTTGCATGTGTTATCCACTTTTAAAGTCCATACTGAGAGTTCTGCTGCACTCAGATTCAGTTAATCAGAATCTTTATCTCCATTGTTGATCTTGAATTATTCCATGCCCGTTTCCATAGTTTGCCAAATGTAGCAGCTTCCTTCTCAATTTATGCATTGACTTTTTTCATGCAGAAAAAAAGGTGCCTGTATTTGTTTCTTCTATTTTCACATGCTATGGCTTGGATGAACTTTCATATTCATGGAACTGTGTTGCTTGCAGCTTCCTGTTTTCCCATCATCCTCAGACAGTCATGTGTGTGGTGTAATTCAGTGCAAGCAGATATTTGTTACAGGCGTGAAACAAGGATGTATACTGTCTCCTTTACTTTTTGGGATTACAATAGACTTCATAATGAAAAAATGCTGCACAGGTAACACAGGTATTGACTGGGTACATGGGACCCAACTAGAAGATCTTGATTTTGCTGATGACATAACTCTTATCAGTAATAATGTGAATTCCATGCAAGAAAAAACAGATAGCCTGTCTTCACTGGCTAGCAAAATAGGACTTGAAATTAACAAGGACAAAACAAAAATAATGAAAATTCCCATCAATCAAAATGGAAAAATACACATAGAAGGGACAGATATTGAAGAAGTCAATCAATTTGCGTACCTTGGCAGCTACATAGACCAGGATGGTGATGACACTAGAAAGGAAATTAGGATCAGAATTGCAAAAGCAGCATCAATCTTCAAGAATCTTGAGAACATATGGAATTCAAAAGTTATAAGCACAAAAACCAAGTTAAGACTATTCAATTCAAATGTAATATCCACCCTCATTTATGCATGCGAAAGCTGGAAAACAACTAAAGAAATAGAAAAGAAATTAGACTCTTTTGAAAGCAAATGCCTAAGGAAAATACTCGGCATCAAGTGGAATGAATTCAAGAACAATGCAGAGATAAGACAGATGACTGAAAAACAACCAGTTTCATGGGTGATCATGAGAAGGAGATGGACATATGTTGGTCAGTTGATGAGAAGAAATGATCAGAGAATCCCAAAACAAGCTATCCAGTGGAACACAACAGGCCGAAGAAAAAGGGGCAGACCGCGGGAAACTCTGAAGAGGACATTATTAAGAGAGGCCAAGTTAACAGGCATAAAATCCTTTGATGAGGTTGAAAGACTCGCCGAAGACAGGAAAAATTGGCGAACTACTTTGCGAGCCCTGTGTGACGTTTAACGACACGGGAAGGATATAAGATATTTGTTAATTATTGGAGGCAGGTTTTCTCAGCACATATTGCTGAATCCCCATTTTTTGTAATTCTGTTCACTGGAGGCTGACACAGCATGGATTGAATTTAGCCTCTGATAAGAGACAAGTGTTGCTGTTGCTTCACCACCACTCTCACCCGAGCATTTGCTGTAACTTTAGTAGATCTTACATAGTTGAAACTTTCCACTAATTCAAATAGGTGTCCTTTCAAAGGTCTTGGTCAGTGTCATATCTCACTTATGTCCAAGATGTGTTGAGTCAGTGTCACCCCACTTGTGTCCAAGATGTCCAGAAAGACTTGTCTTTTTGACACACATTATTAGTGATAATAATGACTGCAGAGCTTCCTTCCTTCCTGACTTACTTACTTAAGCTAGAACCATTTATAATCACATATATTTTACAGACACATCTCAAAATGAGCAGCAAGATCTATTTATCAAGAAGCTCCAGCAGTGTTGTGTGGTGTTTGACTTCATGGACCCTGTGGCAGACCTGAAGAGCAAGGAGATAAAGCGTGCATGCCTGAATGAACTGGTGGACTACATCACTGCAACTCGCAACGTGCTCACTGAGCCAGTCTATCCTGAGATAGTTCGCATGGTGAGATCTTGCCTCTCTCTCTCTCTCTCTCTGTGTGTGTGTGCATGTGTGTGTATATATGTACAGTTTTTAAAGTTCACAGAAGTCTGCATTCATAGATACTGACAAAATGAGATTTGGAAACAACTGGTAATTTTAGAGCATAGAGATGATAAAGCAAATAAACTGTTAGAATTTTTATTTATTGAGTTTGTATGCAGTTGTCTCTGACTTATATTCAAATTAACAGGTTGGATTTAATTTAGTATTGGTCTTGTACCTGGACTTTGTTTTTTTTACAGACTTGGTCATATGGCAACAACAACAAAAAATGAAATCATTCCTGTATTTGGTATCAGATGTTGTATTGCAGTATTGATGTATTCTCTGCAGCAGATATTTGAGATGCCTCTTGAGATTTGTGACACAAAGTGTAGGGTGTTTATTCTAGATTCAAATTTTTCGCTTGCCCATGATAGAAGCCTTATAATGTGTTTTATACACTGTAAATGAATGGAGATGATCTTGTTAAAGAGGCATCTTTATTAGTATCTTGTGATACAAGCAGCTGGTCAGCAGAGGTAAAAATCTCTCTATATTCCTCATATTGGCATATTGGTAAAGCATACATCTTACCACTCTGAGAAGAAAGACACTAGCTTGTTACCCATTCATTATGATGCTTGTGTTGCATTGCAAGATTTCTGCATTAACATTTGTAATGAGGTACCCCATCTATGATGATTTTTATTGAGGTAGAGCTAAATTACTTTTCTTATCATTAGTTAGTTAGTTAGTTGATCTTCTTGGGCCAGAGGTGATGCATAGTACGGAGGACAAGGCTCTCCATGTCTGGAGATTCCTTGCTACGTGCTTTAGATCTTCGGTGTTTCTGATGAGCATTTCTTATCATTGTGTAAATGAAAATTTTTTTATTTTTTGTCAACATTGGGCCTGTCCCAGATTGCCTGCAATATCTTCCGAACTCTTCCCCCAAATGATAACCCTGATTTTGACCCAGAGGAAGACGACCCCACTCTAGAGGCATCATGGCCACATTTACAGGTGGGTTTTTTTTGCTAATAATTTCTACCATGATCTTCTCTTTTGTGAGTGTTATCAGTGTGATGGGGAAGGAGATTTATATTTTGTTTTCTGATAAACTTTATGTGTGTAGAGTTTGCAATATACGTGGAGATATCTACTCTTCTTCACATTATTATTGTGTATTTATTAGTTTTAACTTTGTAATTTGTCTCTTGAATAAATTGGTATTTTTTTTTCTTTCTTTGGGTTTTTTTTTTTTGGGAGTCCTGTGTGGAACCATAGAATTTCACTTTTTGTGTCATTTCTTTGAGCCAGTCATAGTATGTCATAGTTAGTACCATTCTGGAGGATGTTTCACAGTTGGATGTGTGCCTGGATATGTGCAATTACCAATCTTGAACTTACATAATGTATTTATAAAACAGTGTAGTAGCTAGCATTTGCTTCTGTTTAACAGTATAAAAGGAGTTCATGAAACGTGACTGTCAGATTTGTCTTGTGAAAAAAAAAATTGGATTTGATATTTATACTTGTGTACGTATATATACAATTTTATGTTATTAATATAAAGGAAGAGAACAAACAAAAATTACGTATGCACAAGAGATGAGGAAAACAAGACCAAGGGGTAGACGAAGAAAGAGATGGAAAGATAATATTTTACATCCTTCCCATGCCATTAAACATCACATAGGCCTCGCATGGTAGTTTGCCAAGTTTTCCTGTTTTCACTGAGCTTTCCAACCTCATCAAGGGATGTTATGCCCACTAAGGTAGCCTCTCTTAACAGTGTCCTCTTTAGAGTTTCATGTGGTTGACCCCTTTTTCATTGGCCTTGTGTGTTCCACTTGATAGCTTGTTTTGGGATTCTCTGATTGTTTCTTTTCAGCACATGACTAACATATGTCTGTCTTCTTTTTCTGATCACCCATGAGACAGGTTGTTATTTTCTCATCTGTCTTATCTCTGCATTGTTCTTGAATTTGTTCCACTTTATACCGAGTATTTTCCTTAGGCATTTGCTTTCAAAAGTTGTTGTATATTTCTTTAGTTGTATTCCAGCTTTCCCATGTATAAATGAGGGTGGATATTACATTTGAATTGAATAATCTTAACTTGGTTTTTGTGCTTATAACTTTTGAGTGCCATATGTTCTCAAGATTCTTGAAGGTCAGTGCTGCTTTTGCAATTCTAATTCTAACTTCCTTCCTGGTGTCACCATCCTGGTTTATGTAGCTGCCAAGGTATGCAAATTGAAAGACGACATTCATTCATTCATTCCTTTGCATGTCCCTTACGGAACTTTGCCTCCCAAACAGCACTCCTGTAGGCCTCTCGGTTGTGAGCAAGATGCCCTGCTGCTGTGGCATCCATTTGTAGATCGTCAACGATGTCTTGCAGCCATCTTCATTTTTGTTTTCCTCTTTTTCTTTTTCCCATTATGTATTCTTCCAATACGGTCTTCTCTAAATTATCATGACGTTTAATGTGTCCAAAATATTGAAGTTTTCTCTCTTTAATCCTCTTTACTAGCCAGCCTTCTTCAATATTAAGCTCTTGTAGTATAGATATATTTGTTCTTTTTTGTGTCCACGATATTTGGAGAACTCTTCTGTAGCATTTACATTCAAAGGCATTTATGTGTTTCTCAGCTGTTTTGTGTTTTCTTTACTGGAACCATGTCTTTAGCTGCTGTTACTAAGATATCTTTGGCCTGCGTAGCCAATTCATCTGGTGTCATCTCCTCCTGTACATTCATCAGGATTTTGAAATGGTTCTTCACTTCTATACCGTATTATTCTGGTATATTTGTAAGATCAAAGTGGAGTGGTCTTGATCCCGCAACTGTCTTTTTTATCTTTTTCTTCATGTCTGCTATTAATAACTCATGGTCCGTGTCACAATCAGCACCTGGTAAAGTTTTTGGTGATGTTATACTTGACCTCCACCTTCTTTACACTAAAATGTAATCTATTTGATTCCTGGTTTTACCATCAAGTGATGTCCATGTGTAAAGTCTTCTTGGATGTTGTTTAAAAAGTGTGTTAGCGATCATTAGCTCATTTTCCATGCAAAACGCCATTAGATTGTCACCTGCCTCATTTCTGTGTCCTATGCTAAATTTCCTTACAACATGTCCTTCATCTTCTGCTCTTTCTGTACCAATTTTTGCATTAAAATCACCCATTATTAATACAGTATCATTTTTCCGTACCTGGTCTATTGTCATTTGCAGTGTGTTATAAGTTTTCTACTTCCTCTTCTTCTGCTGCTGATGTAGGTGCACATATCTGGATGATTGTTACATTTCTAGGAATGCCCTTAAGTCTGATTGTTAGGATTCTATCACTTACTGGATTGTAGCCTAGTAATGCTTTTGATGTTGATTTGTCCAAATAAAAAGCCACTCCATTCTTTCCTCCTACTTCTCCACCAGAGTATATAAAGATATTATCATTCTCGATCTTAAAGTGTCCTGATCCTTTCCATCGATGTTCGCAGATTCCCAAAATGTGTATCCCCGTTCTTTTCATCTGGTCACTTATTATTTGATATTTTCCCTCATACATACTTCTTACATTCCATGTTCCTACTCTTATTTTTCTTGTTAGTTTGATGCAGGGGTTTTCCTTGGTAACACCGTCAGGATTTTGTCCGTCATCACAATTACTAGTACTGACCTCTGCCTCACACTCTTCCCCAGTGTTAAAATTAGATCTATCTGGCCTGGGGGACTCACCACCAGATCTTTTTCCTATTTGGCTTTCCATGATTGCTGTTTGGGTTTCTTGGTATGTTTCCAGAAGTTAGTTTGCCATTGCTTTCCTTCCGGGCAGTGACTGTACTAGTCAGTGATCATAGCCATTGTCCCTACATTGAGATCATCTGCCTACCATCATAGAATGGTGACCATAACCAACATTATCTGTCGGCTGCTCTCCCATTCCATCCACCACCTGCTCCCATGGCTTCACGTCACCCTGATCGGGGGGCTATACGGGTACTCCACCTTGCCCAAGGGTGTCCCATAGACTGACGGAGGTAAGGAGTCATCTTACTTCTCCTTTGATAGGGGATACCCCTACCCCGCTAACCGAAAAGACAACATAGAAGATGATATAAAAGAAATTGGCATCACCAACTGGAGAGAGAAGATTAGGAATAGAAAGGAATAGAGGCGAACTTTATCTACAGCAATAAGCTTTAATGGCTCAGAAAGCTGAAGAAGAAGATATAAAACAGACAGTCCCAAATTTTTCAAGCTGCCTTGCATCCCAGGCTGATACTGCTAGATCCCCTCCCCACATACACATACCCCAGTTGGTTCTGATGCTGCCTTCTGCTTACCTTTTCCTTCGCCACCTGTGATTTTTAACCATTGATGTGAAGGAATGTCATTCTGTCATATGGAGTGTAACAAGCCATGTGTTTGAGATACACTGGATTTCAACTCACTGAAGGATCTCAAGAAGAAGAAAAAAAAAAACAACCAAGTTGGCAAAACAAAACTTTTTGCCTGACAAAGGCGCAAGCTGAAATATTACATGGCTGACCTGTTACCTGATAAAGTATGTTTCAAGAACTCTTGGTGTTTACCTTAGATGTAGCTAAGCTATATGAGAGGACCAGGAAGTTTGTTAGTGGAGAACAGCATGAGAAAGTGGGAGAAGAGCGTTGAGACCACTAGGTAACAAATGCTTAGAAACAGATTGGCTGACATTAGATGGTAGTAAGTACAACATGGGATACGGTAGGATGTATATACTACCTGTTGAAAAGACTGTAGGCAAAATTTCTTTACAACAGTAAAATTAACAGCAGAACTGTGAAAAGAAGCATCCTTGTTTATGTTTGTTTGGTCCATCATAGCAAATGATTTTAATACATTTATTAACTTATCCTTCCACAGATTGTGTACGAGTTTTTTTTGCGTTTTCTAGAATCTCCAGACTTCCAGCCCAGTTTGGCGAAAAAGTATATAGACCAAAGATTTGTGCTTCAGGTCTGAACATGTGATGTGGTTGCAGTTCTTAGTCAGTAGTTTAACATTGGGGTTCAAAGATCAGAGTTTATTTTTTAGAGTTTAATGAGACTTGCAGAAAAGGCATAATTTTGATAGGCAGTTCTTGCCAAATTTTTAGATGTATAATTTTTTTTTAAGATGAATTTGGCCCTGGCAAAATTGAACATGTATTGGAGTATATTTGAAAATCATAATTAAAATTACTGAGTAATCTCCCCAGAGCAGCGAATTGTGGCTTTTTATAAGTAATGCTTTAAAGTAGACTTAAGTGAGATTGGGGGGGGGGGAGGGGTGGGGTAGATGGATGGACTGCAGTGATTTATCCCCCAGATCCTCGATGCAGATTGAAGAAACAGGTTTCTTGATGAGTTTCGGTGTATGAGGGGAAAAATAATACAGTTTCTTGTAGAATCTGTAAAAATTATTTTTCCATTAGAATGAGCTGAAACAAACCAGATACCTGTATAATATTATTGCTCTTGTTGGATTTCAAAATTCTTTATGGAAATTAACTTTTTTTTTTTTTTTTTAACTGGTTATGTTAATAATCCCAGAGCTGTTGCTAGGCAAAAGACAGTTTGTAAGACAGAATTTAAGTTTTTTTTTTTTTTAACCGTCATGTTTAGAATAAGTTTCTGGTCGTGGTAAGTGTGTTCCGCAGAACAGTTAAGTCATAACATTTTAGTATTTATAATTAGTGCATCCAGGGATTTAACTCTTTCCATGCTAGGCGTAAATTTTTTTACGCTTCCTGTACCCCTGTTGCTTACCAGGCATCAATTTTTTGACTCTTGGTTTGTTTCAATAAAACAACCGGTGTAACATTTAGATTGTACGTGTTTCATCCACGTTTCCGGTGACACTTTTCAAAATGGTGAAAGAGTCCTTAGATACGAGCGATGCCGACTGAGAAAAAGGACGAGAAACATGGAAATTTTTCAGTTTTTGACGACGTAGATAGGGGTATGGACATGGCCTGTGACCACCCCGCTGCTCTTGAATGTATCCCAAGTAGATCTAGGCATATTTAGACGACTGGAGAAGTAGTTAGGAGGTTATTTCAGACATTAATTTAGCGAGAATGCAACACAGAATCACAATACGAGATCGACAAATAGATCTAGACATCTCAGATGGTAAGTAGTGCATATCTAGACCTAGCCGATGGTGAGCTGGGCACAGTCAGTGTCTAAAAACATCACATTACTTCTTTTTTTTTCCTAAAAAACTCTGCATTTATGAAATTTTCATTCATTTAGTTATACTTTGAAACATATTAAGTATATGGAAGTACATGGAAATATTGTTTTCCATTCCATTTTATAACTATACCCACTTACAGACGAAGACCCACGCTTTTATTCTGGCACTCCACTACACGTCCATGTTTCTTCCTGTGGCACGGAAAGAGTTAAAGTAATTATGCAGACAGGGATGGCTGTTTCTTATCTTATATCTTATATCCTTCCCGTGCCGTTAGACGTCACATAGGGCTCGCAAAGTAGTTCGCCAATTGTGCCTGTCTTCGGCGAGTCTTTCAACCTCAACAAAGGATTTTATGCCTGTTAACTTGGCCTCTCTTAATAATGTTCTCTTCAGAGTTTCACGCGGTCTGCCCCTTTATTGATATTTATAATTGTAGTATTTAGTGGAGTTCAGCTTTGGTTTATTTTATAGTGCTAGTATATTGTGCTCCGAATGACTGACAACTCACTACCAAAAATAGCACTAAGATGGACACCACAGGGGAGCAGAAGTAAGGGTAGACCAAAAGAGACATGGAGAAGAACAACAGAAAGGATGTTGAGCAATAGAGGGCTCACCTGGGCAAGAGCAGAAAAAAAGGCGAAAGACAGGCATTTGTGGAAAACCCTTGCGGAAGCCCCATGTGCCCTGGGCACTTAAGGTTCAGAGAGAGAGAGAGTATATTGGGTAGTTTTAGTTCTTGTCTGTCTTTGATACTTTATTATGTGCATTTTTAATCAGTCTTTTGTCATCAGCTACAGTTCATTTCATTATACTTTCTTTAAAACTAGGCCCCCCATATATATATATTTTCCATTGCAGCATATGCCTGTGAGACCTGGACACTTAATAAAACAGCTGAAAAACACATTAAAAAAATGCCTTTGAATATTAACGCTACAGAAGAGTTCTTCAAATATCGTGGACACAAAAAAGAAAAAATATATTTATACTACAAGAACTTAATATTGAAGAAGGTTGGCTAGTAAAGAGGATTAAATAGAGAAAACTTTTATTTATGTTAAATGTTATGATAATCTAGAGAAGACCGTCTTGGAAAAAAAAAAGAAGAAAAAATGGGAAAAAGAGAGGAAGACCAAGACGAAGATGGCTGCAAGACATCGTTGATAATCTGCAAATGGATGCTTCAGCAGCAGGGCATCTTGCTTACAACCGAGAGGCCTACAGGAGTGCTGTTAGGAAGGCAAAGTTCTGCAAGAGTCATCCAAATAACTGAAATATATATATATATATATACATATTAAGAGAAATTTTTTATAAGCAAATACAACCACTTGAGTAACTACTACTTCATGTTGCTAGCTTTTAGAGGTGTTTTTGTATTGATTGAGTTGAATTCTCCTGTGATTGCTTTCAGCTTCTTGAACTGTTTGACAGTGAAGACCCTCGCGAAAGAGATTTTTTAAAGACAGTCCTCCACAGGATATATGGCAAATTTCTTGGCCTGAGGGCATTTATTAGGAAACAGATTAACAATATTTTCCTCAGGTAATTGCTCACTTTATTCACAAATTAACAGTATTTTCCTAAAAAAAAATGTCTTTATTCAGATCAATGCCTTTCTTTGGTAGATGGGTTCTTTGAATTATAATTTTCATCTGAGAAACTATTTACTTTTGCAAGATTATTGATTCTGCACATTCTAACTGATCATTAGATGTAGCCGAGTCATTAGAAAGTGAAGATCTAAGTCTGTGGAAACTGCTAAAGATTGAATGAATTCTGAAGGCAGAAGAGAAAATTATTTGGCTAAATATAGAAGATATTTTTGTGCAGTATGTATGCGGTCACCCAGCTGTAGAAATGGGTACCCGACTTCTTCTGGAGTTGGGGAAGGAAAGGCGGCCAGGCGTGATACTGACCATATCACCTTCTAGTGTGCTAATAGGTCAAGGAAAATATGGGCACTAACACCATATCCCTATGTGCCTCCGAGGCATGAGAGGATTACCTTTACCTTTATGTACGCGGTTGAGCTTTTGTAGATTACCTGACTATCTGTGCTGACTCTAAATGTCCTTCACAAATGGCCCTAACGTTGCTGATAACTTCATATGTAGAGATTTTACAGTAGCTAGAGATGATGAGATACCTTATCTTGTTCTTATTAATACTATATAATTATAGTCTTATATCTGGAGTTCTGTCTCTTAAATAAATTGAGCTTTTTGTTTTGGAGAGTTCCTATATGGGACTGTATAATTTTCAAATGCCAGGACAGATCCCATTTAAGTATGTGTAAGACTCATGTAGATTTATGATGAAATGACCTGGCTGAAGGAATTAAACACAGACTACAAACAGCACTGTGGTTAAAGGTCAAGCACATATGGGAGAGTCCTGAGTGCAAGGAGACCCATCTCTAGGCCAGCAGCAGAGCATAGCCATTCTTTAAGTTTAAGGCTGAAAGAATTGTTGGAGAACAAGGCATAGAATATGAGGCAGCCACAAACACTTTGGAGAATGGTGACTTCTCCACATTGGTGACAGTGCTGAAAGTTTAGCATCCTCTAGAATACAAATGTGGAAGAAGAGAGGCTGATGCATGTTCTTTTTTTTTTTTTTCAACTATTCATTCCAGGTTTATTTATGAAACCGAGCAGTTCAATGGTGTTGGAGAACTTCTGGAGATCTTGGGGAGCATCATCAACGGCTTTGCCTTGCCGTTGAAAATAGAGCATAAGCAGTTTCTTATGAAGGTTCTAATTCCTCTGCATAAGTCTCGCAGCTTAAGTCTCTACCATGCTCAGGTGAATATTCATTCATTGTTTGATAAATTTGGATGTTGTAGAGGTTTTTTCTTGCTCTCAAAACAGAAATGTGCTTTTTTTTTTTTTTTTTAAAAGTTTCATACGAAATTAGTTCCACACATGAGAATGTGCATACATTTGAAAAGTTACATTGCATGCAAATCTGGTCTAAGGAAAAAAAGAGCATTTGTGGACAACTGGGCACACTTGAAGAATTTCTGATGATGATGAGATACATGGAGATGACTTGTCTCCTTAGCTGGATGTAATTCTGCTTGTATTTGTATGAACAATACTGAATGCAGGAAAAAAAAAATAGTTATGAAAACTGAACAGTGTTTATGGTGCATGAAAGGAATAGTCTGTCAACACCAAACTGGCACACTTAGTTGCTGTACTCTGAGGGATATATTGAGAAGATTAGATCACCAATGGACATACTCTGAGGGATATATTGAGAAGATCAGATCGCCTATGGACATACTCTGAGGGATATATTGAGAAGATCAGATCACCTATGGACATACTCTGAGGGATATACTGAGAAGATCAGATCACCTATGGACGTGTCCAGAGTGCAGTGATGATGATCCGTCTACAGCATAACAAAACAAAACATAACAGTTATATACATAACAGTTACATGAAGTATTTAACAGATTGACACAACATAACAGTTATATAAAACTTGAAGTATTTAACTGATTTAGTTCTCAAGCAGTGAATGTTAAGATTTTGTGTAGCAGAGCTCATTTCTGAGTGCTGTATTTTTATACTTAAATTCATTTTTAAGACAACAGAAAACACCTGTATGTAGCTCTTTAATCTGGAGCAGTGTGATGCATGATTTCTCCTGGAGTTTTTCTTTTCTTCTTCTGTTCATTTTGTTTCTTCAGATATGTAGAGTTGAGGGAGACAGAATCAGAGAGAGGAAGGAAGAAGTTTCCTTTGCTTCTCTCTGTTTTGTAAAACTACAACATGCACCTTTTTCTGAGTCTTTAGCATCAGTTTTGCTGCAGCTACTATCACATTTATTCTTCATATGTATAACGTAGCGAAATATATTTCTCAGTAGTAATGGTAGCCTGTAAGTTTGTTTAACTTCAGGAGAGCCGCATTAACACAGTGGATTAGTCATTTTCTTGCTGACTAGGCAACCAGGTTCGATTTCCACTCAACGCAGTGGCGGTCAGACCGTGGCTGACAAAAAAAAAAACTCCAAGGTGAACGCTCTGGGAAGGAAAAGGAATGACACCGGTAATGACAGAGTTTGTGCTGACAGCAACACTAGTTGGCAGTTTTTAGTCAGCTGCTGACTAGGCAGCAGAGTATTTAAGTTTTGACTGTGTGCGATGATGTTGATTCCCAGCTCACGCCTTTTAGCTTTACCATACTTTTTAACTCTAGATTCATGTTTGACATTGTATTCCGTACATTTTTGTTTACAGCTTGCCTACTGTGTTGTCCAGTTTTTGGAGAAGGATGCTTCTTTGACAGAAGATGTAAGTGACTGAGGTAGCAAAATTTATGATTAGTTTCACAGTGTCTCTCTGGATTTATCTTACAGTTTGCATAAGCTAAATCAGAAGCCTGGTCCACAGTCTTGTTCAGGTCCATGGTCTTCTCCAGGTCCACCTGGCATCCCTACAGCTTCCACCTTAGGTCTGAGCCCTGTCTCCATGTCTGGTTGAGCAGGTCTGTAAAAGTTAGACACTCTTGGAGAGCATGTTCTGAAGTGTGTACTCCACCCTTACACGGGCGTTAGTCTGTATATGAGATCTTGACTTTGTAACTAGTGGGCTGGATCCAGTTTGCTGGCTGCCCCCAGGCTCTTGGTCCAAAGTTTGTTGTAAAGGCTTTGTACCGGTGGTTTTGGTCTATCAGTAACTGAGTTGATGGCCACATTATTCCATTCTGCTGCCTTGTTTGGCCAGGGCATCAGCTTTTTTTTTTTTTTGTTTCCAGCTCTTAATATACCCAACAGCATCTGTGACACATGAACATTTTTTGTAATTAAAACAAAATCACATTTGTGATGTTTTACAGACAAATGATATGATGACAGTTTTTAGCATTTGTGGCAGCTTAAAAATATGAACTCCTGACTACAGAGTAAACCATGTAATTATAGCTAGTTATTTTTATTTATTTATTTTTTTAAAATTTGTTTACACAGCTCAGGCCAGGTTAAAAGTTATACAAAAAAAAAAAAAAAGGAGGCTAGATATTAGAAAAATTGCTGTAGTTTCTTAATGACAAACTGATGTAAGTCCTGTTTGAGTGGATGAATGTTTCACGAGGTTTGTTTGTTTTACATAAGTTGAGTTGTCCAGTCACAAATCAACCATCCTGACTTTTTCTAAAGCATTATAACTTTGTTTGGCATAGTTCATCACCCATACATTTATTTGAAGGCATGTGTAGTGCAGTCAGTAGTGATTTGTCATTTCACTTGAAGGTTATTAGCTGGAGACCCACTACCAGTAGATCCAGTCGGAGGAATGAATAACCAGCACTAGTAGAACATTGCGAAGGGAGAACATAGAACACATGCTTGCAGTTTGAGGCACGCTGGCTCATGGAGTTTATGCAGTTGTCAGTGAATGGCAGGAAAATAAAGATATTAAATGCAGCTCAGTCCTGTAAAATCATGGGATGTTTGGTGAACGAACATAACGGTTTGTGTTTTAAAATTCATGTTAACTTGTTTCACAATTGCTCTGCAAGATTTTAATGGCTCTTCTTCATACACTTCTTGGCATTGTCTTCTTTTTTTTTTTTGTGAGTTTTGAATGAAGCAGTGCTGCTTAATTTACAATAACGCTTAACTTTGATTTTTATTTACAGGTGATAAAAGGTTTGTTGAAGTTCTGGCCTAGAACTTGCAGCCAGAAAGAGGTAAGTGTTAAGCTCTGTCTGTATGCATGAAAGTAATGTAGTGTTTTACATTGTACATGGAGTGTTTTACATTATATGTTTTACATTTTACATGAAGTGTTTTACATTATATGTGTTAGTCTCTCACATTTTCAGTGGGTGTAGCTTTGTTTATGGTCTCATGAATGGAATGGTAAAAGCAATATGCTGCACCTTTATATAATGGTGTAGATCAGGGATTATCAACCATGGGGAATCTGAAACACACCCCCCCCCACCCCCACCCCCCAAACCACTGTTAGCCAGAACAAGTTCACAAGGAGGAGGTTTGGCTGTACTGTATGCTTTGCAAGGGGCAGAATAAAGGAATGACTGTGATCCTTTCATTGGAAATGTTCTACCTTTTATTTCACTTGGCTTGAGGTCCTGATTGTGTTATCATGTTGATTTCAGGTTATGTTCTTGGGTGAAATTGAGGAGATCTTAGATGTGATCGAGCCTGCACAGTTTCAGCGGATTCAGGAAGACTTGTTTCGTCAGATTGCTAAATGTGTATCGAGTCCACACTTTCAAGTGAGGGGTTGTTGTGTTTTGAGATTGTTATATTTGCAAAAAGGGGCATGTAATGATGTGATGTTCTTTTGTGATTGAGCACCATATAGTTATGTCAACAAAAAAGTCATGGAACTGTATAAATTTTGCCGTTACACGACACTCAAGACTCATTGAGAAAGTATGTTGTTTTTAAATAGCAGAAAACAAGATTGAGTCCAAAGACTTGGATGTCATATTGAGTGTTACGTCATGTTTTTTAACATTTCTCACACAAAAAAGATTACAGGAAAATTTTGTGTAAAATTTGTTGAATGAAGAGTGTGGTCGTCGGGAGCATTTGGCACAAATCGGGAAAAATAATAAAGAGTTGCGATAATTCTTAGGTTTTTAGAAAAAAGAAAAAGTACTAAGCACTGGGAGATAACTCACAAGCAGAAGTATGTAACACAGTGGACCAAGGCTCATGAGGTGACTGTAGCCAAGAAAAGATTAAGGCATGCATTTTATGACATAATCATATTTTGTTAAAAAAAAAACACTCTGGGGATTAGAAATCTAAGGACGTTTCTCTGTTATTTCTTTTTTAATATTGGTTCCCTGTTCTAAAATCAAACTTTTTATGTCGTTATGTTTCAATGGTTGGGTTTCTCAAAATCGACGTTCCTGCTGTCAGATGGCTAATTTGTGTTGTTTTCTTTTAGACTTTTGCTTAGATAAAGTTTGTTTATGGCTTAAGATGAAACATACCCTCCCCCCTTTTTTTTCTCATGTTTGAGTTTTCTAGTAGGTCTGTGTGTGTGCGTGTGCACACACGCATTTTTTTTGTTTGTTTGTTTGTTTGTTTGTTTTGGTACATGAGTTATAAAAAGGCTTTAAAACACAGAGAAATTGAGAACTGTGCTTTTTTTTTTTTTTTTAACTTGAGATGGAAGGGATGCAATGTTACTTCTGCTGATGTTTTATATCATGTATCGTGTAAGTTCTTGGACTGTCTCTCTCTCTCTCTCTCTTTTTTTTTTAATACAGTGGTGTTTTAATCTAATGTGGATGTTATTTTCTTTGCTTGAAGGTTGCTGAGCGTGCATTATACTTCTGGAACAATGAGTACATCATGAACTTGATTGAGGAGAACTCCAATGTTGTGCTGCCAATCATGTTCCCAGCTTTGTACCGCATCTCCAAGGAACACTGGAACCAGACTATTGTGGCACTAGTGTACAATGTTCTCAAGACCTTCATGGAGATGAACAGCAAACTATTTGATGAGCTAACAGCCAATTATAAGGCTGAGAGACAAAAGTAAGATTTTAGCACTTTTTTTTTTTTTTAACTCAGATATTGCTAGCAATATACAGTCATTCTTTACATTTGCTAAATTAAAATGAGTTTGTGAGATAGATGTCGATAGAATTATGTGCTGCAGAGCAAGCACGCATTTCACAGTTTGTAGGTCACTTCAAGAAAATACTATAAATACAAGTAGCCCTTGACTGATATTTAGAGTGTGCTTTTAGATGAACCAATGCAATCAGAAATGACATAAATTGAAATGATTTTATAATGTAAATAAATAGAAGTCAACAGTTTGCATTCCTAGCACCCAAACACTGAGAAGTACTTCTTCTTCTTTGAGTAGCTGCTGAATTCAGCAGCTTTCTGAGCCACTGAGCCTCACTGCTGCAGACAAGAGACATCTCCGTTCCTCGCTGTCTTGATTTTTTTTCTTGCCAATTGTTGATTCCAAGGGCACGTCTTCTTCTATGTTGTCTTGCCTAAATTGTCTACATTTACCTCTTCAGTCTCTACAGCTTTCATCATTTGTGTATAGATCATCATTGTCCATCCTCATCCATTCACTTTAAGTGCCTGAGCCACCTTAGTCAGTTGTGAAAAACGTGTAGATTTATTTGTTACTACTTATCTTCCATTATTGTGTTATGGGGTCTCTTACCAGTCCATAAATTCTTCTCAGGATTCTTTTCTTGTTTAGTTGCATTACATGTACCTTACAAGAAAATACTGAAAATGGATTGAGGGGAAAACACTAGAGGAAATAAATGAATTTATTTTACACACAACTCCTGAGAATCTAATCATTTACAAGGACGTATCAGAGATCAGGGGAACTAGAAGCGGATGGGATTTTGCAGCATTCCAAGTAGGTAGAGCGCTCAGACTCATTGTTTACAACTGCCAGGGCTTATACGAAAACCTGCACAGGTATGTGCATGGAAATAGAGGCCATCACACAAGCATTAGAATGGGTGGTGGCACAAAACTCATTGCATCACCATCATTGCCTGCTCTCAAAATCTGTTAAGAAAAGTGGAACAAAAAGCCGTTATAAACGAATGGTTAGATAAATTGAACATCAAAAACATCACATGGATATACCGCTATGCAGGAGTTGATGGAATGATAAGGCTGATCAGCTGTCAGCAAGAGCCAAACCAGAGGGCTTCATCAAAATGGACAAATCAGACTTATACAAATCCATCAAACAACACTTTGATGAACAATTGCGAAGTAGTCTAATTATGCAAATCCATCAAACAACACTTCAATGACCAATCGCGAAGTAGCTTCCTCCAAAGCGCCCACCACACATGACTCGTTATTTTACGTTGTAGCCAAGGGCAGTGGTTGCAAATCCCAACAAAATGCTAGGTCACGTGCAGTACACATTCACCACAATATTGGAATCATTGCACTAAAAACAGGGAGGACATCCTATTGTCAAAGGCCAAACACGTATGGGCATGCCTTCAGAACAGTAAAGCCTCTCTCTAGAACCAGCAGCAGAGCAGGCCCTTTTTTTCTAAAGTTGCCAGTACTGAGGAGTACACATGATAAAATCACATTACACTTAAGGCTCTGAAATAATGTAAATAAAATAAAAGGGAATTTTATCAGTTTCTTTTGTACTCTTGCAACCAGCAGTAGCAAAAAAAAAGAGGTCCCTGGTTGAAGATTGTCAAGTTCTTCTAAAGAAAGCATATGGTGTGGCGGGTCATGATACCTCACAGTTTTCAGCACATTCAGTACGTGAATGAAAAGTGAACTGGGGGACATTTTATTCAGTTTCTGTATCTTACCTTCTTTCTGCCGTGTTCCGTGTCAGGCCAGCCAAATTTTCTTTCTTGAAAATCTAGTTACCTTGTCATGTGTTGTGTCCCTCCTCCTCTCCCCCCCCCCCCCCCCCCCCCACACACACATTAACATGTTTGACATATTCTTTCTGCAGGGAGAAAAAGAAGGAGAAAGATAGAGACGAGTTGTGGAAGAAACTGGACCGACTGGAGTTAAATAGCAAGAAAACAAAGAAATCTTAACATCATTCATCTTTATATTTCATGAAGGTGTGAAAGGCATGGAGAGCCGAACTATTACATATTTATTTTATCATCATGAATATAAATGCTATGAATAGTGACTACAAACAATTTTTTTTTGTTTGCTCCTTTTTTTTTTTTTTTTTTAAATTCTCCATCCCCCCCCTCTCCCCCGGTATACTTGTTGATATTCTTTTCTTTATTTTCGGTTTCATATTTTACTCACTAAAATGATATGATTTGAATATGATATCCGAGGTCCGCCGAAATATTTAGCTGTATTGAAGCGGGCTTGTGAGGTAGGTGATTGATTGCCAGCAATTGTTTCTGTGCCAAAAAAAAAAACAAAAACACTTGACTAGGATAATGCGTAGTTCGGCTATTTATGCATGATGGTGGATTTTTTACTTTGCTCGAAGGTGATTACACATCTTTGTTCTGTTGTTTTTTATATAAACTACGAATGTTAGGTAGAAGTTGCTAGAGTACGTGATCAGAATTAGGAATAAAGTAATGAACATTTTTTGTTGTTGTTGCTGCTGCTGTTGTTGTTGTGAGCTTTGGTTTTGTAATAAGGAAACTATGTGAGTATAATGAAAATTGGAGAGCTTAAGAACATAACTACCATGTTCATCATGTACATTTTTCTGGCAGTGCAGATCCTGTGATGTCAGGTATGAGAAAATAGAGTGAATAGGGTATCTGCTAAATTTTGTGAGTATTGAGGATTTGGCTTCCATGTTCTTCACAGTGTGAGCACGTATATTTGAAAAAGCTTTCCCATAAAAAAAAAGACAAATATTCTATGAGAATGGTTGGTCAGTACAGGACTGCTGTATGTGCAAGTTGTCATACGTTTGTTTATCTTGAGTGTTGGGTCAGTGCTGAAAATAATGAGTCGTGGTTTACTGCTTTGGTTGGTAACCCAGTATCATTTCATTTTACAACATGCAGTTCATTTAACAGATGTCTGTCTTCAGTTTCAGGGGTGAGGAAGAAGCAATATTTTAAATTTCTCTTATCATCCTTTGTGTGAGGAAGGTCTTATGAAAATATTTGTTTTGTGGGCTTGTAGAACATTATTCCTGATTTTTGATGTGCTGAGTTGTAAGGGTTTGAAAGTATATGAAGTTTTTTTTTTTTTCCTGTTATTTTGGTGTTGGGGTTTGCCTGCGTCAGCTGAGTGCACTTGATTTTTCCTTTGGAAGGAGCGTTGTCGCGTCAGCTGCAAGAAACACTGAGTGCACTTGATTTTTCCTGTGGAAAGAGTGGTGTCGAATCAGCTGCACTTAAACACTGAGTGCACTTGATTTTTCCTGTGGAAGGAGTGGTGTCGAATCAGCTGCAAGTAAACACTGAGTGCACTTGATTTTTCCTGTGGAAGGAGTGGTGTCGAATCAGCTGCAAATAAACACTGAGTGCACTTGATTTTTCCTGTGGAAGGAGTGGTGTCGAATCAGCTGCAAGTAAACACTGAGTGCATTTGATTTTTCCTGTGGAAGGAGTGGTGTCGAATCAGCAGCAAGTAAACACTGAGTGCACTTGATTTTTCCTGTGGATGGAGTGGTGTCGAATCAGCTGCAAGTAAACACTGAGTGCACTTGATTTTTCCTTTGGAAGGAGCGGTGTCACGTCATCTGCAAGTAAACATTGAGTGCACTTGATTTTTTTCTTTGGATGGAGCATTGTCGCGTCAGCTGCAAGTAAAAACTGAGAGCACTTGATTTTTCCTTTGGAAGGAGCTGTGTCGCTTCAGCATCCAGTAAACACTGAGTGCACTTGATTTTTCCTTTTGAAAGACTGGTGTCACATCAGCTGCTAGTAAACACTGAGTGCACTTGATTTTTCCTTTTGAAAGACTGGTGTCACATCAGCTGCTAGTAAACACTGAGTGCACTTGATTTTTCCTTTAGATGGAGCGGTGTCGAGTCAGCTGCAAGTAAACACTGAGTGCATTTGATTTTTCCTTTTGAAAGACTGGTGTCGCATCAACGTCAAGGAAACACTGAGTGCACTTGATTTTTCCCTTAGAAGGAGCAGTGTCGCATCAGCTGCAAGTAAACACTGAGTGCACTTGATTTTTCCCTTAGAAGGAGCAGTGTCGCATCAGCGTCAAGTAAACACTGAGTGCGCTTGATTTTTCCCTTAGAAGGAGCAGTGTCGAGTCAGCTGCAAGTAAACACTGAGTGCACTTGATTTTTCCCTTAGAAGGAGCTGTGTTGAGTCAGCTGCAAGTAAACACTGAGTGCACTTGATTTTTCCCTTAGAAGGAGCGGTGTTGAGTCAGCGTCAAGTAAACACTGAGTGCACTTGATTTTTCCCTTAGAAGGAGTGGTGTTGAGTCAGTGTCAAGTAAACACTGAGTGCACTTGATTTTTCCCTTAGGAGTGGTGTTGAGTCAGCTGCAATTAAACACTGAGTGCACTTAGAAGGAGCAGTGTTGAGTGTTATAAGTCAAGGCCTCTGTTTTGTCTTTGTAAAAAATGGGTCGGACCTCAGCTTGCTTGCTGCCGGAGAGAAAAGGAAAGAAAAAAAAAAAAAAAGAAACCATGTCATGTTACACTGCTTGTATAGTTTTTATGGGAAGGAATGTTTGTAAAGATTTCTAATTTTACCAGTATATGGTCACAGAGTGTAAAAAATGTTTTGGTGCATGTCTGTGAGCTCTGATATGGATTAAATATGCCCTAGAGAACATGTCAACATTTTTTTTGTTTTAAAAAAAAAAAAATGTGGAAAATTGAACTTTTGAAGAAAGGGATTGAATGCAGGATGACCAATAAATAACAGGATGTTTTTATTTTGAAGAATAATGTAACTTTCCTGGTGTATATGAAATGTGTATGGGAGTTGTTAAAAAAAAAAGAAGAGTGGGTTTTTTTTTTGGCACACTGACTCTTTACTTTTGGAGTTTGACGCCACATACTTATCTGTCCCAGAAAGCAGAATGAGTTTACAGTTTCCACTGGTTAAAAAGGGTTTACTTTGTAAAAGGAAAGGAAAAAAAATGTCAAATACAGATTGCGTTATATCTATTGCCTGTTAATCTCTTGAACCAAAAGGATAATTACAGGGTGTTTTATAATGATGGAACACATTTTAAACACAGCCATCTAAGACTGGGGCCATCCTGTGGGTTAGTTTCTTGTTGGTATTGCCCGTCTCACAGAAGTCTGGGATGGTTCCTCGTGCTTCTGGGAATGTTGTCAGAACTGCCTTTGTGCTGCGTAGATGGAGCTTTCACTGGTGAAATTGCATGTGATTTCTGTTGGTGTCTGTGGCGACTTCAGTAAGGATCGGTGGACTGGAAATAGACCGACGTGAACTCTAAAGGTCAGACATTTGGAATGCAATAAAGTTCAAGATAGCCGACTGCCTACGCTCTTGTAAGTAAGAAATAAAATGTGTTCCATTGTTAAACACCCTGTATTTTGGCAAATCTATAAATCCAGAGCATAGAAAAATGGAAAAGGGGTGGTGGTGGGAGTTGGGAAGAGGAATTAAAAAACATAATTTCGAGATTGATTTTAATCACTCTATAACCCTGAATTCCAGATCAAAGACCAAGTTATTTTAAAATGAGGTGTAATGGGTTACAGGTCAGTGGTGACATTTCTACAGTTCTGGTAGTTTTGTGTTAGAAATGTAGTAGAGCTAAGTTCATAGTATAGTGAGATTTCATGATTAGGACAGACTTGTTTGTCTCTCAGAAATGTTGAAATTATGGTTCAGATGTTAATCTTCATTTCTTCTCCTCATTTGTTTGGTTTTTTTTTTTTTTCATCCTCTCATTTGTTGGAGTTGAACTCAGTGAGAGATCTTTAACTGAAGATTTGAGAAAATTGGTAACCATAGTTTAAGAATTGCCACTGATTAATTGAGTTTATATTGAGGAAATGAGAACAGCAGCAACATTCATAATGGAAGAGTTGAGAGAAGTCCTAGCCAGGGTTTACATTTTGACTTGCTGCCCAGTAGTGGCTTTGAAATCTTAATCACTGCAAAAATAGAAGAGTGAATGAGCACGCTTTATCTACAGAGGGTGAAGATTTGGGGATGCAGACCAGTCTGACATTATTCCTTTTGTCATACAGCTTTCTGTCTGTTCCAGACATTCTTCATTAGTTAGTAGATATATGTTATGTCTGTAGCAAAGATAATTAAAATTGAAATAAAAAAAACCTCCTTACATTTCACTTGTATCCATGCACTCAGTACAGGAAATAATTATAATTCATACAGTTATCACAGTCTTGCACATTAATGAATATTGGCCAAACTACTATGCAGACTTTATTAAATTCTTTACATTCAGTGCTTGTGTAAACATCTAAAATAATGTGAAAAGTTTATGAGTCATGGAGCATGTTAATCAACATCAAGTAGATATTAGAAAAAAAGTTGGCAGTTGTAGAAACATAGCTAATATTTTTAAAATAAAGATGGGAGGGTATTCTAAAGATGCGCAGCAGAGTAAGCAAGGCATTTCTTGCATAGATCAAGTCTAGGTTCTCGAAGACAAATATTACTTAGGTGTTGACTAAACTTTGAAATATAAGCAGTGTGTATAGATTACTCAGTAGATATGCTGTAAGAAATCTTCTTGTATCTTGTTCTCAATTCGCCATTGAACATTTTACGTACTGAGTGTGATAGGTAATGTAGCATGTAGCAAGTGTGATAGGTAATGTAGCATGTAGCAAGTGTGATAGGTAATCCTTCCCTTTTGTTTACTGGTTGGCAGCATGGCAAAGTGGTTTAGTTACTTCGTTTTTTTTTTTTTTTTTGTTTTGTACAAAATTTTAAAAACAAACACCTCTTTATATATACACTGTTGTTGTTTTTAGTATTTGTACCTTACATCAGTAATCTAGTGATGCATGAGCCCCTATTGAGCTACTGTGAGATAAAATTGAACATCCATGCATTTTTTTTTTTTTTTTGTTTATACAAAGCCATTCATCCTATTAATAAATTTCATGTTCCCTTATGGTTGTGTTGGCATATTTTTTTTTTCTTTTTTCATTTGTTCTGAAGATTTTTTTTTTTTTTTTGGTGTTCTCCTAGATCCCAAGAAAGCAAAAACTAATCCTCGCAGTGCTTGATTGTTAATAACTTTCCCATGTGTTGTGCTTCGTGCAAGGTGGCTTTATAGTAGTTAAATGTGACAGCTTTGTCACATTGTCACAATAATGGCACTTCATACAGCATAGTTTTTCAAATGGGAGGCCTGCACAAGTATCAGGGATGTGAACATTCTGCTTTTTTTTTAAAATACATGTTGTGCACATAGATATGTCAGGAAAAGCCACAAAATTAGTATCAGAATTTGAATTTCTGGCATCACTTGAAAGGCTATAAAATATCTCTTTCGTTTACAAGCACAAGTCTGACCTATTGTTTTTTTTTGGTTTTAACAAGTTGGTTAAAAATTGTTAATAATGTCTCTAGGAAAGATGTAAAAATCAGCCTAAACGAGATGAGCATACCATTAGATAAGTTCTTGAATACACAAAAAAGTGAATATTTCCGGGGTCTCTGTGATATAAATGATTGACTGACTGATTTCTGTTAGTGTGGTAAGTATTCAAAACGTACATGAAAAAGCATTAAAACTCAACTTTTCTCACAATCCAGTTCTTAACTACTGAAACTTTTTTTTTCTTTTTTCATGCATTAATGAGAAAGTTTGCCGAACAAAATGACTCAAACAATCACTTTTGGAACACTTTATTACATTTTATATTGTGATTATTTTAAGCTCAAGTTAAAAAAAAAAAAAAAAAACTCTACAAAGATTAAAAGTCATTAACCTGAAAAATGAAGCAGATAAATGTATTCTGGTATTTTGTTTTAAATTCAGTTTACTTGTCAAAACTGACATTTAACTTTTGAGAAAAATAATTGGCTGTAGACTAATAACCGACTTCACTTGAGGGAACAAAAACAGAAGACATGTCAGCTTTCAGATGTTCTATTAGAAGTCCACCAATAGTGACTTAGCTCCAGAACTGAGACATTCAAGACTTACTGAAATGGATTTTCAAATGTGAATTCTTTTTTGGTGTACTAAAGATCCTTGCGGAAAATATAGGCTGTAGAGAAAAAGTATTTGTTCATCATAGAATACTTCTTGTAAATTTGACTTGGTGCAGGACAAGTAAAAAAAAAAAAGAGATTTACTTCATTCGTATGTGGAATAGTTCATTTAGTATGTATGATAATAAATTGTTTCATAACATTTTCTCCATCTGTGGTGAAACATATTCAGTCTTTTCGGACATATCATATTTATAAAAACATCTGAATTGAAATGTTTTCCTGTGTACAAGAAATGATTTCCACGTTACTGTCTTTTTTTTTTTTTTGTGTGTGTGTACAATTATCCGTAGTACTTTGTTGTTTGTCATCTTGCAGGAAGATATCCATTTTAAGATGCAATCTCCCAAAACACTGAGTGTATGAGCTACCCATGTCTGTGGCTGCTCGGGCGAGAGTTTGCGTATGAAAAACCCTGCTCTTGTCATTTTAACGAGGTGGTTTACAATCATCTTCATCTACATTTGTGGAGAATATTTCTATCACTTATGTAGCCTAAAGTTCTACAGTTATAAAATTGTGCCACGACTTTTGGATGGAAAGTCTTGCATTTTAGCGCTAAGAGAACAGTTCACGGTGGGAGGTGTATAAGGAAAGCATTTGAATGTTTTACTGATGTGATAATGTGGATAATTTTAGAATGTTGCCAGTAGAGAGGCTTGCAGCATTTTCCTTGGTGTTTAGTGTTATGGATTTACCAGTTTGTGATAAGGTATTCTTTCTGAATGTTTTTGAGCTGAGAACATTCAGGAGGACAGTTTTTTTTCTGTGGTAATTCTTCACTGAAAGGAAATGAGATCATTATCATTTTTGTTATAAATTGTGTGTTTTTTGTTTTTTTTTGGTATCATTATGGTCTCTTCTGTAGCAGTGTGGTATGTCCCAAGCTCAAGATTTTAAGAAATTTGAATATTCTTCTTCTTAATCATCATCATCATCACCATCTCGGATAAGTGAGTTCCGTGCATATATCAACGAGGTCAGGTTTGCGCATATGAACAGTTTCTCCTCTTTGCTGGAAAATGTGTTTTATAATGCAATTAGTTTTTCATTTCCCATTCTTTTGTTGCATGATGAAATTTGTAATTTTGTAGATGGTTTTCAATAAATTGTATGTATATGTTCTTTGTCCAGTGATCCGAGTGCAGCATACATGCGTGTGTGCAGTTACAACGTATGAGAGCCAGATAATTTTATACATCATTGGTGAGAGAAAGCAAGTTATTAGCCTCTCTAATATCAGTCTGTATTGAGAACTTGATTTTGGCTAGAAGACTGTAACCACATGACAGTAAACTTGCTGCCTGTATAAAGTCCTTCAGTTGTCAAGAAAAGATTGTTCATGTTTTCAGTTTTCATGAAATATCAGATGTCCATGTTTATAATTAGAGCAATAGTTTCGCTGCTTAAATGTATTTAAATATGTGGCAATTAAGTTCATTTTATGATCTTCAGACTCTAGAACACTCCCAGCAAAACTGCTCTCTCTAAAGCCCATCCCTGGCTGCAGGGAGAAGAACACGGAAAACTATGGGACATACATGAAGATCTCTCTCCTGGTCTAGGTGACTGAGCATGTGAAACTGAACAATGAGGAAGAAATTTACTGTGGTCATGTTATGGTCTGAAGTAGAAGGAAACAAACTTCCAATTATGTTGTTTTTGATAGGTCTATCCCCTCCCCTTTTTTTTGGGGCTATAAAATTTTAAGTAGAGTGTTTTTGTGGTTTTTTTTTAACAGCGTTCTCAAATATATATATTGGAAGACAGTACAGGAAACATAATAGTATCTTCACTGGAAGATAGTACAGGAAACAGAGTAGTATCTTCACTGGAAGATAGTACAGGAAACAGAGTAGTATCTTCACTGGAAGATAGTACAGGAAACAGCTCTTCACCTCTTACATACATCTTACAGTATCATGTATGCAGTCTATACATATATAAATAGTGTGTGTGTCAATAAATTCAGGAACATCTTCTCATGAGTCATTTAGTTGTCAGTGTTGCCATTTATGTAGGCTGGTTCCTTTCTCAAGGACATATACTCGGAATTGTTTTTACACACATTTTTTGCTCGTGTTTTTCCTGTGCTTTAAAACGGACAAGTATGTGAAGTGCTCCAGTGAACCAAGTTAAAAATGAATGCCTGACACTTGTGTTAGGGAATGAGTTATTGAGGCCGAGATTGGTCACACCGCCTCCAGAAGCTAAGCTTGCAGACAGTGAAGAAGATTTTGGCACTTGGCTGGCCTGCAGTACTAAATGTGCAATAGAACTGGTTTCTTTTGTTAATTAAGAAGTGCTAGCACCCCCCCCCCCCCCCCCCCCAACTGAGACTGACATCTTATTAAAATCTGCAAGATTATACATTCATCTTGAAGAGATTATATGTTGCCAGGCAGACCTCCAGTGATTGGACTTTAAGATAGGTATCAAAATCAAGAGAAGATATCAAGGTCTTTTCAGATCTTTTATTTCTCTTGCTGAAAGATTTCACTGAAAAACCTGTTGTGTTCCAGTCACTGTTTTCTAAGACAAAAGCCTCATTTTAAAAATAAACTATAATTAATTATAAACAAAATATAGTTCATTCAGATACCTTCATAGTTTATATACTATTAGTTTTTTTTTTAATTTTAATAACAGAATACAATGAAGGGCAAATGAAGTTTTAAATAATCTATACTCCGCAAGAAGATTGTTGTTCTTCAGCTTTCCGAGCCATTAAGGCTCATTGCTGCAGATAAAGTTCGCCTCCATTCCTCTCTATTCCTAATCTTCTCTCCCCAGTTGGTGACACCAATTTCGTTTATATCCTCTTCTATGTTGTCTTTCAATCTCTGTCTTGGTCTGCCCCTTGGTCTTGTTTCCCCTCTTCTCTTGTGCACGCATCATTTTTGTTTGTTATCTTCCATTCTTTCTACATGCCCCAGCCAGCATAGTCTGTTCAGTTTCAAGACATTTATAATTTGTTGGGATTTAAATTAGCTGATCAGTGTTCTTTCTAGGTCCCCATTCTCCACTGTTGGTATCCTTCTTCACAGGAAGATTACTTTCTGAAAAAATTGATGAAAAGAGTTTATTAAGCTTTCAAGCTTAAGTGCTTTAACTTTCACAGAGCCATCCTTCACACCTCCAGCTAGCTTTTTTTTTTCTTCTTTCCAATGTAAATTTAGTTGACAACTTAATGTGTTTAGTTCTGACCTGACCAGCTTTTTTTTTTCAGGTGTAAATTTAGTTAACAACATATTTACCTCTGACTAGTATTTTTGTGTGCGTGTGTAAATTAATTATGTTCATTATTTGTGAGCAATCTGGTCAGTAAGTGAGGAATTTTTCTGGTAACACCACACCTAAAAAAAAAATTGCCCTGGGGTCCACCAAGGCTTAAAAAAATGAGTAATAGAGAGATCTGGGAAGGTAAATGCGGTCAGGTGTGATACCGACCACATCACATTTTTATATGTCGAAGGTCTTGGAAATATGGGCTCAGCACCGTATCCCCAGTATGTCTTAATGGCATGGAAAGGGGGATTTTGCCTTTTACTTAATCTGGTCAACATAAAGAGAAAGACTGCTTGTGCTGGGTTTTATTTAAAATAAATGCTTGTTAAAAATGAAAAATTTAAAAAAGGATCCAGACAGAAGTTGTTACAGACTGAATTATGAGGTATCCTTGTACTAGTGTGAACTAATATCTGCTGTGAAATATGCTCTAACATTTGTAGTTACCAAGCATAGTTTAGTTCATTTTTTAAATTCTTTGATAAATCTTAGTTCATTATATCCATTATAGATGGTTTTTTTTTTCAATCATTTGTTTATTTTTGGTGTGGAGCCACTGAAGAAGTGTTTTTGTCATCTTGCTCATTTTATTCACATGTCAGTAAGTCACTGAAGATGTGAATTTGAAGTAAATTGTGGAGACTTCACTTTTGCCTGTCTTCTAAATCTAGAAGTGTATAAAAAAATCAGCTTTGTTAACAATATGCGGGTACAGTGCATGAAGAGAATGCAAATAACCTTGTTTTCTTTGTTTTACCTTTTCTTTAAAATACATGACACCATATAAACATGGCAAGTATATAAGCATGGCAAGTATACATGGCACCATTTTTAAAAAAAATCATTTTTGAACTACTGGAAATAAGATACACTTTGTTCAGGAGAAACTGGCAGTATTCACTTATTATAAATTGGCAGATGAATGAAAAATGCATGTTTGGAGAAAAATCTGGACTGGAGAAGTCAGCCCCCCCAACAGCTTTGCCAAACTGCATATCTCGACTTTTGACTTGACTTTTCTGACCCTCGGGTTTACAAGTTTTCACTCTCTTTTTTCCCACTCATGCCAGACATTTGAATGTACAGGTCTATGTTGGTTGCTCTGCATCTCAGTACAGAGTGCCAGTATTTGAGAAGTCTGGAGGTAGTAGGTGTTTTTTTTTTTTTTAAAACTGCATATCATTTATTTCATGAAAAATTATTGGCTGACTGCGGTTTACATATAGCATTCTTTCACATGGATGTGTACTTTTAAATGTTTTGAAATATTTATTCATCTTGTAAAACAGAATATTTAAAACATAAAAGCTAAAAAAAAAAAAACCTTAACTCATAATAAAATTAGTATTTTTAGCACAGTGAAGTTCTTTCAAAAATAAATTCTCACATTTGAGATATTACAAAAAAAATGCAATAAACATGCCTGTCATAAGACATTTTGTGGTGTCATCAGTAATGCTGTTTTAAGAATAATTTTGTGGTGTCATGTCACAGACATGATTCAGTCATGTGCAAGGTACAGTAGCTTACTCTGTTTGGACATATGTAACCTTGTGTTGTTCAGCATTGACCTTTTTTGTTTTAAATATATATGGCTCCATTTGGTAGGGCACTGCCCTCATTGAACATTGTAAAATATTTGTGTTAAGAGTAATATACTGATGTATGTTCAAAGCTGTACAACTGTACAGAATATAGCTATGTATATTTATGCAAGTATATTTTGTCAAGCTACCTGTTTTTTTTTTTTCTAAAGATTGTATTTTCCTGTTCTCCCCTTACATTTTTTTTTTTAATCATCCTCATTTCAGTCCCATCTTAGTATTTAAATGCATTTGTTTCTTTGTCAAGTTGGTTGTTTTGAAATATTCCCACCATGTACATCATTATTAAACTTAGTGACAAGTTTGAAAATTAAGCTTGCCAGTTTAATTCAGTCATTTGGTTATAAGGGTTCCTAAAGTACTATGCCACTTTGCATTCTTGAATACTGAATCTAAGAATCAGCATCACCACACTTGGGACACACCCATACATGCTTCATTCTCTGTTTCAGTAACAACTGAAGAGTATGAACACTAATTGTACGAGTCAACTGTTTGTTCTGGGCCTTTGAATTCTGCATCCGGCACCCCCCCTTTCTCTGTAGATATGTATTATCTGCACATGAATTCTTCAACACTGAAAGGTATATGAGGAAGGAGACAAGACAAGCATTTTCCTCTTCCTGACCCAGTTTCTCAGCCACTGACTTCAGCCTATCTGTCCTGTCCATGGGAATCATATCTTTCGCAATAGCTTTACGAGCGCCATGATCAGCTACCTCGTTGCCTCTCACCCCCACAGATCCACTTCAGCCTTGTGACACTTGATTTCACCAGCAGCTGAACCCATTCTTGACACAGCAGAACCCCTTTCTGCCTTGTGAAGCAGTGCTTTGAGAGTCAGTCACCCACCACGCTGTGTGCACCATCCTGCTGAACTGCCTTGCTCGCTGCCTGCATTCATTAGTTGTCCATATAATTATAGTTTTATCATATAATTATAGTTTTATACATTATAAATATGAACTTAAATTCATCCTAGAAGATATAAAAAAAAAAACCCCACATCCAATATATGAGTTGCCAGCACAATTTGTATTTTTTTTTTTTTGACTCATGCGTTAAGGACAAGCTGAGATCACATCTTTCAAAAGGATAATGCATCACAACAAGCTCGTTCACCCACAGTCATTCAACACCTCTTGCTCGCCGAAGGATTACATTTACATCACTAGGATATGACTTGTACAAATCATATATCACTACAGTTTGCCAGGGCGGGGAAAAAAAAAACAACACTTTATTGCATTCATATAAAAGCACACACAAGCCACATGCCATACTTCAATGCTAATGCTACGCAGATTACAAATGAACACAGAAAATTTCGGAGATTTACACTAACACATAAAGCCTTCTTAATAAATAAACTCCACACCATGACAGATAAAAATCACAGAAAGCTAGTAAATTTATGTTCATAAACATTTGTGGAAAAAAAAAATAAATAAAAAAAAAAACCAGTAACATACTGCAAATACAAGAAAATGTGCAAAAACTTTGGTATACATGATTTCTTTTCAAATAGACTAGAGCTTCATTATATGGCAGCAGGAAAGAGTAAAAGATGTAAGATACATTAAAATTTTAAAAAAGGTAAAAAAAATACTGTAAGTAAATCAATACCTATAAAGTAAACTGAATTCATTTATAAAAGATCACATGACTAAAAAATGATCATCTATCACAAATAAGTTTAACATAAAATATACATATTAAAAAAATATAACCCATATATTGTGTTTGAGGTAAATGTTATGTGATATGCTTGAATAACTAAATCCAGTGCTGCAACTTCTATAATCATATGATAGTAATGCCACTGAAATGTTCAAAATATAACACAGAAGAGCATAGAGGAAGTATTCCTCCTCCTCTTTTGTTTCTAATTTACTTACTACAGTTTCTCTCTCTTTTGTTTTTTTAATTAACACATGCATTATAAGATTAAAGATACAGTATTATAAGCTGTATCAGGCTAAGCATTCAAGCAAAGGTACTCATTCCAATGGCAATTCCATATGTTGTTTTCACAATAATCCTATTCTCTTCTCTTGTAAACTCAAAACTGCACACCCCCCCCCCCCCCCCGAAAGATCCTTGCTAAAAAAAATTTACATTTTTTTTCTGAACAATAATTTTATTCTTTCTAGTTTACAAAACAAGAAAAAAAATCCTCACAGCCTAGACAAGCTAAAAATGGCATTTGCTAAAATATATGACACTTGGATGAATCTTTCGTGCTCCCCACCCTTTCCCAAACCATACACACTTTTAATACAAGCACAGTATAAGAATTGGTCCATCTAAAATAAAAGAAATGAAAATGACACTCGTATTCAGTTCAAAAAAAAAAAAAAAGAGATAATAATGGATTTATTTTATATAAACAAACAAACTTCATTATGGATTTATTTGATATAAACAAGCTTCATTTCATTGCTCAGCTAATTCTTCAAATGTCAACAGCCGGGAATGTTGGCGAATTCAAAAACAGAACTTAACTATGAAAAAAAACAAACTGACTGAAACATTCCTGAGCTAGATGTTTTTACCTTCTTAGTTTTCTTTGTTGGTTTCTGATTTGATTTTGATGGTTTCTGCGGCATTTCAAAATCTGTATATTTGTATATGTAAACTGCAAAATATGTTTCCTCTGCGACTTGCTCAAAGTAGCAGCATTCCCTCACCGAACATCAACTATCAACAGTGAATTAAATTTGGAATTAAATGCATATTTATTTTAGAACTTCCACACTGAATCATGTTTGATGGAAAAATCCTTTGAAACATTTTGGAAATGGACAAAATACAGTCAATATGTCACTTACAAATTAGGTAGACAACCAGTCCAGGCGTCAGCTTTTCCTAGTTTGGCAATTAATTAGAAATACTGTGTTGGTATTTTAAACTCTCCCTGTGGCATCCTGCCCCTAGCCATCACTCAGAATGAACTCTTCCTTCCCATGTGATCAACTTTAGATTTTTTGTTCCATCACCCCCCCCCCCCCCTGTACTACATCACCAAACTGTAGTTTTATCAGTCTGTGATCACTCTTCTTTGCCATCTCACAGAGACCAGTTTCATCAACCTCTCTACCTGATCACCTCTCTCTGCTATCTCACAGAGACCACAGTTTCATCAACCTCTCAACCTGATCACCTCTCTCTGCTATCTCACTAGGGCCACAATTTCATCAGTCTCTGATCATCTCTCTCTCTGCTATCTCACCAGGGCCACAATTTCATCAACCTCCCTACCTGATCACCTCTCTCTGCTATCTCACCAGGGCCACAATTTCATCAACCTCCCTACCTGATCACCTCTCTCTGCTATCTCACCAGGGCCACAATTTCATCAACCTCCCTACCTGATCACCTCTCTCTGCTATCTCACCAGGGCCACAATTTCATCAACCTCCCTACCTGATCACCTCTCTCTGCTATCTCACCACAACCACAGTTTCACCAACTTGACATGCTTAATCTTCTCAAATTCTTCTGTAACAAGAAACAAGTCTGGCACATGGAATTATGATCTGACATAAACCTCCTCTGGTCAGTTTGCTTGTGTAACCACAGGGTTGTGCTCTGTTAAAAAGTGCCAAAAAATTACATGGCTAGCTGTGTTAGATTATGCAGTGCAAAATTATGCAATTCTCCTAGCTTACAGTACTAATCACAACACCACAAAGCACTGATAGAAAACATTTTACATTCTCCTTGTTCAGCTGATCTATCAATATTAATCTTATGTGAAAAAGCAACAGCGAAAGAATGAAAATTAAACACCAGACAAACACACAAAGTACATTTGCAGGGAAAAAGTCCAAGAATTCAGATCCAGAAATTCACCTCAATTTAGGTTCTGTTTGTTTATAAAATCTCAAGTCACCATGGCATTCTAGAAATAATGATCACAGATCTGAGATTTCAAGAAGTAACCCCACCTTGATGTGATCTGACAAAATGATACTCTCACTCACTCATATATCAGGAAGCAATGATGCTCATATCTGATATTTCAGAATGTAAAAATAATATTACTCAAATTTGCCCTTTCTATCATCTCAATGAAATCTACAATGAAATGGATGTTTTCATGATAATCTTGAATGTGAATATGATTCAACTTTATGGTTTAAAAAAAAAAATGTTGAAGCACTGCACTTTCAACAATGTGTCTTCCTTTAATACTGGAAATAATACTCTAATTATCCTAACTTATTCTTATAATCTTTTCTTTTGAAGACTATTTTTACAAATTAATTCCCTCTTTAAAATGTCTCATATTCCAAAGTGTGCAGTTATGGAACTCATTATTCCTTCTTTCCCCACCCCCAAATCCCATCCTGTCCCCTTATCGTCTCTCAGTTATTCAAGGTTTCTCACAAATATGGCCATTCTTCACTAAAATGTTATATTCAATTCATCATTTGTTGTCTTAAAGATCATGCAATTAATAACATTTCTGCAATCTTAAGATCCTCTTGGTCACATAGATGATAAATGTTTACAACATCCAATATCTTTTTCTATCAATGATTTTAATGGCCAGATCCATTTCTTAAAAAAAAAAAAAGTAAACATTTTAAGTTTCACAGCCTACTCTGTATAGAAAACAAGCATCCAATAATAACTTCTATAATTCATTATCATAAAAATGAATAACAGAAACAAAGTGATTTAATACTTTTTAATACTTTTGTTCCTGTACCTGTAAAGCCTAATCAGTGGAGTGGTTAGATGCTCGGTTTACTAATCTGGTGGTACTGGATTCAGTCCCAGCAGTGGGATCTTTTTTCTGGTACACACCAAAAAGGCCCCGGGGTTCACCCAGCCTCTAAAAAAGGGTACCAGAGAAATCTGGGAAGGTAAAGCGGTCAGGTGTGATGCTGACCTCATCACGCTTTCATGTGCTGAAGGTTGTGGAAAATACGGGCCTAACACTACTCCCCAATATGCCTTAATGGCGTGGAAACGGGTGCTTTTACCTTTTACCCTGTAGAGCAACACATATACAAGACAGATTCGTCATTTCACTTTGTCAGGAACAAATAATACCCTAAATACAAACTCTCATGACAGAAAATAGGGAGGAGCCATTAAAGTGGGGGAAGGCAGCAAAAATCCTAATTTATATCATTTATTTTTTATGTATAAAAACAACAGTTTCTACAAGACTACCATAATGATGTTCTTGATACTGCTAAACTGTTTTGTTCTTCCTGTCAAGAACCTCTGATGTTGGAGATGCCAGGCTGCCATGACTTCCCTAACTTCCAAGGATACTGGGTCGAGAGAAGAGGCCAATGGCTTTCCAACTTGCTGCAATGCTATGTGCACGGCTCCATCACAACATGGATAATCAAGGTATGTGCATGGCTCCAATCACAACAGGGATAATCAAGCTATGTGCATGGCTCTATCACAAAATGGATAACCAAACCATGTGCACGGCTCCATCACAACAGGGATAACCAAGCTATGTGCACGGCTCCATCACAACAGGGATATACAGGGATAACCAAATATACATCATCCGTCCAAAATTTCAGCAGGATTTATGCATAAATGCAATTATACCAGAGATTTCAAAAAGCATCCAGATCATGAATCTAGTAGTTTCTGTGTATGTCACTGAACATGCTGACATTTAACTGGACATGTCCTGGGTTTGACTGTTCACCCACTTCTGCCCTCCTGTCTGAGACCAATGTGGTCATCATAACACAGCCTCTATGCTCAGGCAGGCAACTGAGGCCAGGTAATGACTGGAGGTTGTCATGGTTTTTTTCTTTTTTTAAGTTTGAGTTATGTTGAGACTAAAGGGCTTATGTCAATCCAGTAGTACTGCAGGAACTTTTATCTTCCCTGTAGGCTCCACCTTTTACTAAGACTGCTGACATTTAACAAAGTATTTATTTTAATGCTACCTGTTCTCAAGTGGAAACTTAACTTCCTGTTATCACGAAGACATTCACTTTAACTAGCATAAGAGCAGAACCTTCTCAGAATTTATAAATAAATGTCAAGGAGTCCATGTAAGTTTATCCTGGTTAGAAAGGGAATGTTGCATTTCCATAATTAAGAACTATTTGATGATATCAAGTATGGTTTTGAAAATAAGTATAAAATTATATCACATGTATAGTAAAAAATGGCCATGCCACAGCACAAAACCAATCTTAATTAAACTTGGTTCATGTATACTAAGAGTGGTCATATGCTTATCTTAAACTGAAATTCACAGAAAGCAAATAATTGCTCGTGCTCCCTCCCTCCTTTTTTTTTTTTGGACCATATCTCCAACACATGAGTGCTCACCATAATAACTGGAATACTGAGGTGAGCCCTCTTTTGCAGCACATGGTTTTTTATTGTTTTTATTTAAACTGCATTTATCTTTGCTGTGAGTTAACTGTAATGAAAAGATACATGATGTCGTGGAAAAATGAGGCTACTTACAAATGTGTACAACGCACAACTGTTATTAATGTTTTCTCATGATGCCATACCCACCACACTTACTGAATGACTCTTGTACTTATGGACATGACATGCATACTAGCATGCTCTGTATTAATATGTGGCAAAAGTCCATCTTGCCTAGTGGTACATTAATTTATAATAAAAAAAAAAACAAGGAAGATACCAAAGATGGCATTGTTAATGAGGTATCAGTGGGGAATGGTATTAAAATTTCAAAAGATAACACTATTAAAAAGTGAACGCCCATGGGTGGTCAGCAATGATCCAATGAAAATGATACTTCTCAGCAAAAGTTCACCAATCATTCTGACACACTTGTAAGTGTTATGTGGAGTTTGCTGTCAATCCAGCAGAACAAAAGCACCTGAACACCAGGGAAATGCAAAGAGTCAGGAATTACTAAAAGTAAAGGGATTTTCATAATTATAGCTACCACAACACATTATGTAAATGTCTGAAACTTGGTAACTGACTACTTCCAGTCTCAAGACTTAAAGAGTTTTCACTATTCTTCCCGTGCACCAGATAATAAAACACACAGATCTTTTTCAGTTGTCTGTACTTCTGTGAAACCTGGCAACACACACTGGATGTAGCAGTGTGCTGAAACTTGCCATTTACTTCTCAATGAGACAATACACGCATCTTGAACAGACTATCATAATGAAAAAAATCTGCTTTCAGTTTCTAAAATAAAATTTTGCCACACAGAATTCAGATCTCATGTTTATATTATTCATGAAGTTCTGATCAACAAAATTCACAAAATACAAAAACATAAACCCCTGAAATATCTTCGTCTCTTCAGCTCTTTTCTCAGTCACAGTTTTTCACCTGACATTCTTCTGTCTTTAATAAATGCAGCTTTCAGCTATGAAATACAGGATGAGCATATGAAGTCTTTCCTTGATTTCTGACATTTATTACATAAAAAACTATGCTAGGTACAGAGCTGCCCAACCCCAGAAAGAATGCTGATAAACCCACACCTTCCAGAAGACAAACAAGAATGCTGATATACCCACACCTTCCAGAAGTCAAACAAGAATGCTGATAAACCAACACCTTCCAGAAGTCAAACAAGAATGCTGATATACCCACACCTTCCAGAAGTCAAACAAGAATGCTGATAAACCCACACCTTCCAGAAGACATACCAAATAGGAAGACCATAAATGAACTCCTTTTTACCGATGATCAAGCATTTATAGCCACATCAGAAAAAGACCTACAATAGAACATGGATAATTTAGCAAGGGCATGTAAAAGCCACAACATGAAGATCAGTACTGAAAAAATGGAAATCATGACCATAGAGAGAGAAGAAATCCAAACGAAGATCTTCCTAGACAACCAGTCCTTGAAACAAGTGAAACATTTCAAATACCTAGGTAGCATATCATCCTTAGGGAAAACTGACACTGAGATTGAAACAGATGCTATAAAGCAAATCACTGGACAAATGATTCCTTTACTGGAAAACAAATACATAACAACTGAAACAAAAAGGGCACTGTACAACACAACTTCCCTCCCAACTCTATGTTATCAATGTGAAACACGGACACTAACAGCCAAGAACAAAAGAAAAATCATCACGACAGAAATGAGATGTTAAGGAGAATACTAAATGTGACAAGAAGAGATTAAATAAGAAATGACACCATCAGGGCAAAGGTTGGAGTAACATAAGTATTACACTATATCCAGAAACAGCAAGCCAAATGGTTTGGCCATGTTACACGGTTACCGCCAGACAGCATATCACAGACAACAATCACACTAAGATTTGTAGGTAACAGAGGAAGAGGCCGTCCACGCAGGAGATGGAGAGAGGAAATTACAGCAGCATTAAATATCCCATTATATGAAGCAAATCGTCGAGCCCTATCAAGACATCTATCTGTCCCCTCAAAACCAAAAGGTATATGAGGAAGGAGACAAGACAAGACAAGACAGGTACAGATATGTAGGATTTTTTGTGTGCAAATTTTACATCTCAAAGTTTCAACCACAAGTGGTTTTCCAACATAGGGTTTAGTTGTTTATTACATACTGAATGCAAACTTTCCAAACCGAAGGATTAGGAGAAATGGTCCAACAACATGGTCACCACGTTCACTGAACAATACCTCCCTTGACCTTTTTTCTAGGGACAGAATGTTTAGTTCACCAGTTCCTGATACTGAAGCCCTGAATGCAAAGATAATAGATGCTTTAGCAATGGTGACTAATGAGATGTTGGAGAACACATGCAAAGAAATTGAGCATCACTTAGAAATTCTTCAGACAACAAATAGAACAGATATTGATGTGAATGAATAAAGTTTAAAAAAAACACCAAAAAAAAAGGTAAAAACTGACACCCCCCCCCCCCCCCCCCCCCCCCAAAAAAAAAAAAACCCATACGTCTGTACTTAGCATTAAGCAACAAACTTTTGAAATACAGAAAAGACTTTATGGCATAAGACTGTATATCTTAAGATAAAAACTTTTTTGTTTGTTTTATAAATCATTTGCAATTGGGTAAAACAAATGAAACAACAAAAAAACAGTAAAAAAAGTGTGGAGAGAGCATATAGAAGAAAAAATGCTTCAAGTTTGTGGTGTTATATTTTTAAGTTCACATTACTTTTAAGGCAATAAACAGAAGGAAAAAAAAAGGGAAAGAAAAACCACAAGTATAAGAAACAAAAAACATGTAATAATGAAGAACTCGAGTGATAAAACAAAAAACATGTAATAATGAAGAACTCAAGTGATAAATGATAAAACAAAAAGTACAAACAGAAAGCATCGAAAATTTTGACAAAAGACATCATCATCATCATCATCATCATGTGCCGTGCCGACTGGCATTGGCTATTATGCTTCTCCAGAGTATCCGATCCTTCATGCATGCCATCAGCTCAGTTGGTGATCTCCTCTCACACCATCCCGTCAGACTGTCCAGTATCATTTCTCTTGGTCTTCCTCTTGATCTTCTTCCTTCTATTTTTCCTGTTGTTATAATATTTTCAATGCCCCCTCTTCTCATTGCATGTCCTATGAAAGTACATTGTCTCTCTCTTATCTTTTTGACAAGGTTTTTTGTCTCTCCAGCAAAGACACAAGAACAAATCAAATAAAACAGAGGAAAGGATACAAAATGAGCAATATTTCTGGCAACATACTGCTACTATTTGGGCCAAATCAATTACGAAGATGAGTGGGTAAATATAACAGAACATGAGCTATACAGCTTTAATAAAAATGTTATTTAATTATATTCAACCCCATTTTTAAGCTTTGTGGGAAGAGTCAAACTTGAGCAAGACTGGTGACTTATGTGATCATATGGTATTTTTCTAACATACTTCAAATACTCACTCACAAGTGAATGCTGGAAAATCACCAAAACTATAGAAAACAAGCTATTTCCAGACTAAATATTTATGAAGGATAAGAAGGGTGCTTTGGCCAAACACTGAGAAATAACACCTTGCTGGCAGAAATGCAGATGAAGCTGCTTACATCAATTATTGAGCAAAGATGCTGATGATGATTGGGACGTGCTCTGGATGACTGACGACTCATTACAAAAAACAGGACTGAGAATGACATCACAGGGGAATAGGAGTAAGGGTAGGCCAAAGGAGACGGACAAGAACAACAGAGATATTGAGCCACTTGCCACCTGAGCAAGAGTGGGGAAAAAAAAGGTGGAGGACAGGCATTTGCGGAACACCCTCACTGAAGCCCCATGTGCCTTGGGCATTTAAGGTTCAGAGAGTGAGACAGACTCACTCAAGAAGTATCATCACCTATGCCTACTGGCACAACATATAATGAATAAATTATACTGGAATTTATGGTATATAATGACATATGCCTGCACCCTGCTGCAGTTAGATCAATCAATCAAGTGCCGTGCCACGTGGCGTAGGTGATTATTTCTCTCTGCAATTCCCTGTCTTTAGACTTGATTATGAGATCCGCCGGCGACTTTCTTCCTAGCCACACTGACAGCCCATCCAGTAACTTCTCTCTCTGTCTCTTCTTCCCTCAATTTTTCCACTTGCCACAATGTGTTCCAGTTTTCCCCTTCTCAGAAAGTGTCATACAAATCTCACTTGTCTGCCTCTGCGTAATTTGCCTTTTAACTCCAGCCTCTCTTAAGACTTCTTCGTTGGTTTTCTTAGCTGTCCCTGGCACCTTCAACATCCTTCTAATGAACCACATTTCCATGGCCTCCATTTCTATCTGTACTCTTATTCATGGACCATGCTTTACATCCATAAAACCAAATTGGCTCGATGTAACATTTAAGTACTCTGAATCTTGTTTCCACTGACATGGATCTGTTGCACAAGGTGTTTCTCATTTCCTGGAATTTTTTAGGATACATACCAAACACACAGGATGACCACCAGTGCCTAAGGTCACTCTACAAGGAGGTAGCATTCATTAAAAAAAAAAAAAGCCAGCTCAAAGCTCTTGCCTGTTTTTATACTAACAAGGCCATGCTGATTCTGTACTGTATGACATGTCAGAAACAGCTATTTTGGTTAGGATAATAAAACCATATAGATGCTGCACTGTGGCTCAAAGCTATTGTGTTACAGAAATAGTTTTCTAAAGTTAGACTAAAACAGCTATGGGGATGCTGCACCGATGAACAACTGATCCACAGACACTAATGAAAGTACCAAACTAAAGTAATGCTGTGCAAGAGTGGAGCACACTCCACTTTATACTGGTTTTGTATTTGTGAATCTAAATCTTCAAATACATAAACTGCTGAATTACATTTTTATACCGAGTTCTTGCTCTTCTTACTTTCACTGGCTATGACCTGTCCAACATGAATCTGGTCTATGTTACAAGACTTCTATGCCAGCACACATCTTACTGGTCTCTGTTACAAGACTTCTATGCCAGCACACATCTTACTGGTCTCTGTTACAAGACTTCTATGCCAGCACACATCTTACTGGTCTCTGTTACAAGACTTCTATGCCAGCACACGTCTTACATAATTTACAACCGTGTGGTACAGTGGGTTCAGGCACTGGACTCTCTATTGTCTGGTATCTTAATCTAACAACCCGTGAAATCACCAGAGGTCATCAAGTACCAAGAAAACCAGGGTAGGTCATCACATATAAAAATACTGACACCTGATGGGATCTGAACTAACAACCTCTTGCTCAGATGATACAATCTTTACACAGTGAGTTGTTCATACTCAACAATGCTACTAAAATGTCACTGCTTATCTAGCTAATTCTACAGACTTGAATCATTTCCTTTACTTGAGCATAGAGATATATCACTACAGTACTTCTCTTCATCTTTTCTCTGACCCTGCAAGAAAACATTTCTGCAGAAAAATTCTGCTTGGACTGAACAGCCACGGGAACAAGTTATTAACCTCCAGTTAGAATAAATCATCTTCATATAAGCATTTATGTAAGTTTAATCGATTAAAGCATTTACAAATGTGTGAAAGAAAGTGTAGAATATTTAAGATTAAAGTTTATTCTGAGAAGATCTCAGATTCAATAATAAGAGAGATATATGAAGGCAACATTACCAAATGTCACAAGTCCGACAAAGGGAACTAAAGTTAAATACATACCGGTAGCCCTCAATTACTGCCAGTCCAGTCTGCGCTGATTAAAAAATAATGGCAGTTTTGAAACCAGGTTTAAAAATAGGGAAAAAAAAAACCCAAAAAAACAAAATCATATTGTTATTATATAGTTTTACATTTTTTCTCTGATACTGCTTAAAAGTAGCAAAAAAAAAAAAAACATTAAAAAGTAATCCTTACATCACTGATTTTGAATTATAAACTGACACTATTCCATAACAGTCACGTGCAAACACTGGTCGCATGTCACAGTGAATCATTTCCTCAATAATATTTTTCCATTTCGGTGTCTGGTTTGGAAAGGAGCAGGGGGAGATTAAGACGTAATGGCTGGATAAAAATGTGCTCAGTTCACTTTCGGAGCAGAAGCTGAACTTGCTGAAAATTGACAGAAATCACGACAGTCCAGACAATCCAAGCTGCAAGGTTTTTTGGTTTGTTTTTTTTTAATGTGATGACCTTCACCCAGAGACTTCGTCGGAGAACTAATGTCGTCTGTAAGCATACAAAATATATTTTTAAAACTTTGCGTTATTTTGTTTATGGTATTTCAGAGCTCTAAATACAGCGCCATTATATTACATCTACTCGTCAATGTTCAAATGCTGGGAATGCATATCAAATGACTTCAAACTGATTTACATTATGAAATCACTTAAATTTACATTGATTCTGATTATGATGGTTCATCCAGGAATGCATCTCTGGTGTAAACTGAGGGTTACAGGTACTGACTTAGAGATTCCTCCCATCCATAAACATGATGGATGGGGCAAAGTAAATGAACACCTGGGACAGGTAAGCAATTCAGTGAAACAAAGCAATATGAGAAGATGCAGGAAAATTCGCCAAACAGAACAGTTTGAGCATGTAGCAAATTCACCAAAACAGAACAATCTGAACATGCAGCAATATGGAACTTCTGCATATCCATCAAACTGAACTTTTTGAACACATCTCAAATATAATAAAACTTTCTAATGTTCACCACATAAAAATATTTTTCTACTCCAGTATAATGTGAAATGACAAACAGGAACTTTTTTTTTTTTTTTTTAATGTTAAACTTTAGCAAACTTAATGTGAGCAATATGAAAGAATACAAACTGGCAATAAACCATTACACAGCCAAATTACAGTTTCTGTATGCATGTTTATTTGTATAACTTTGAAAAAAAAAAAAACCTTATTGCACGTACAAGCTATAATGTAAAATTACCCAAGCGAGCCTGGTGGCTAAAATACATATAAACATGACCACAACTGCAGAATGTCATTCTGTAAACAACTACAGTGTTAGGAAACATACAAAAGAGTAGACAAGAAATCCTTATTTTAAAAAATCACCACCCATAATAACTTTAAATATCAAATGATGCCACGCATCACAACTATAAATGCAGCAAATTTTGTAAAAACACAACTACTGCACTATGTTTCCGCTGAAACAAAATACTTATATATCTCGATTTTACGTAAGATGTTTGTAGCCTTCAGCAATTCTGACAGGCTTTTTGCAGCTGCAAATTATAATAATTCCTAGACTGAAATTACAAAGGATGAAGGATACTGGAAGTTCCCACTGTGCAAAAAGAGTATATTTTTTACACCAAATTATTACCAAGGCATTAGCGACAAGGAGAAAACTCCAATAACTGCAAATATCAATATTTGGTTTCCAAGTCTGACAATTCAAGGTTTTATGCATGAAAGAGAGATCTTACACCTAATATAAGTTGCATGTAGTATGCGAAGACAGCAGATGGTTTCATGAACCATTTCTTCTTGTCTTATATAGTTTCTGTAGGGTTGTTTCTTTTTGTGGAATATAATAAAACAATTATATCCCACAGGGATTACTTTATATACTTCTACCACCACGTACATTTTTGTCTCTAAATACTGGCAACAAGATCTATCATATTCGTCACTTTTGTTATGAAAGGAAAATAACACCAGTGAAACGAAAACATAAGGAATGTCTCCTGTTACAGATTTACTTCATATTGTCATTACTCTGTTTTTTTTTAATGAAAAAAAAAAGTGCATCAGCTATTCTTACGTTATTTTTTTGAGATCACTGAAGGTGTGCCTTCCTGTGTGCAGCTTTAAATGAACAAAATAAAATGAAAAAATGTGTGAAATAAATTTTGCATGACAGCTTCATCTAAATTGCTGAAGCCACATAATACATAAATTTCACCAGAACACAGTCCACTAATATAAAATGATTAGCCCCACAGGAAGAATACTACCTTATGCATTCAAGCAGGTAGAACTAGTAAAGCACAAAAGATATATGGCAATTTTACGTTGGATAAAAAGCACATATGTATACACAGTGAAGCTCAATTTTATTATCATCAGCGATCCCAATATTTATTTTGCCTGCTTTGTCTTTCACCAGAAAATGATTCCTCTGAGACACTTTGATTATTTTAAGTACTAAGAATAAACATCTCATGCAAGTTGTGTGTAGTATGTGAAGGCATGAAAGGCAGGCTCATGAACCAATTCTTCCTGTCTTGTTTAGTTCTTTTCTAAGCTTGCTTCTTTTCATGGAGGTATGGCAAAATAAAGACAACATACCATCTTTCACTGAGCAACAAGTTTCTACTTCTCCATTCTCTTACAATCACTAGAATATGTTTGCCCCCCCCCCCCCCCAATGCTGCAATGCTGAAAGAGCCACACAGAGAAAGGAACTATCCTCTTCCATATGCCAGATATCAATAACAAGTTAATTCCAAACTGCTGTCTATGCACACCTTCAACATTTAATGCACAAACTAAGGACTTTTTCATGCTTTCTGTACAAGCAGCAACAGTGATACTTATTTTGTGGAAATTTCCATTTCATATTTTTAAAGCCATTTGTCCCATCTTTTTTTTTCTTTCTCATTCCTTTTCAACTGACACATCTTATCATTACTTTTTTTTTTTGGTTTAGCTCCATCTTAAAAGCTTCTATTATACAACCCTGCAAGAAAATCAAGCACAGCTACATACATGCTTACACTTACTACACCACTGAATTCAATGCTGCTCCACGAAGTGGGGCACTGTACAGCAATAAATAAGTTATCTCTTGTGATCATATTATTTTTCAAAATATCGGTGCCTCTTCACATGCAAGTCCATCATCTAGTTCTCTTTGTATCATCAATTTTAATTTCCTGTTGCTTAAAAGATGACAAGGAAAAAAAAAAAACATGCTGGCAGGGACTTGATGGGAAATGGGGATGATTTAATCTTATCATTCATTTTGTAAGTTGAATTTAAAAAAACAAAAAACAAACTAGAATGAGCAAATAACTTCTGGAGGAAAACCACAGTGAAACATCTGCTCCATTATTTCATGAAAATACCATGCAGACTGCCGGGAAAAAAAAAAAAAAAACAACCTATTTCTGATCACAGACTTTCAACTTACTGACATGAGAAATCTATGAACGTGATGGATGATCTGTGCTACTGAACTTACACATGAAACCAGATAAACCACAACGAGCAAATCTACCCTAACTGGAAGAAACATGAACACTTCAATTACTTCTACATGACTCTTGTGCTCACTATCTGCTCTGTGCTAAGGAGTGGCGGCAAAGCGTGGTCTTTATAAGCACACAGACACAGACCGAGACAAACTTATGGGATTCACTTATGTGGCAACTCACTCACATATACATACACTGACTGTTATTGCTTCTCCTCCAAAATCCGATCTCACCAACAAGTGTGATTTTCACATGAAAAAAAAAAAATACAGACTAGAGTAATTTTCTTTATCGTACATTATAATACTGACTACTTAAGTTTCTTAAACAATAATAATCCAAATTCAGAAAATTAACACAATACCTTTTACGAAGCCTGATTCTTCTAGATTAATTTAACTCTGCTTCTGAAGAAAAAGAATCTACAGGTAAACAAGGGGAAAAAAAAAACAATAGTATGTCTGTACAAGGACCTGGACAGAACAGTCGCCAGCATCAAGAAAAAAAGCTGAAGACAGCATCTACTTCGATCCAAACATGTAGATATTAGCAACCTTTACTGACTATGAGGAGGTAAATTAATCTGTATATGACAATGTACTACAAATCATGTTTAGTCTAATATCTGCTTTGTGACCACTTCCTTTCTTTCTTTCTTTTTTTTTATGAAATAACAGTAACTTATATCACAAGTCGCTATCACACAAACATATATTTTTATGTGGAGTAACGATCCATCTGAAAGCTTAAAAGTAATGAAAATTCATCATTAGTTTTTGTGTATTACAAAAGGAAAAAAAAAAACACAGCAATGAATCTGGTGACAAAGATCTAACTTTCTTACTTGTTCAATAAAAATATGCAAACACAAGAGGCCTGTAGCCGAAGCTAAACACCAAAGCGAGCTACACAGAAAAATGAAACCTTTCCTCCACTGCTTTTGTTAGAAACATCACTTGCTTGCTTAACGTTATCACTCATTTCTTGCTCCAAATCTCAAAAGTTCAGCAGGTAATAATTTAAAAATAAAATTTAAAAAAAAAAACAAAAACAAAAAAAAACAAGCTAATATCACTAGTTGTTAATGAAGATCTTTCTGTGACGTCAAGTGGTACGCTTCTGACTCTTTGGTGATGACCTGCGGAGAAAAAAACATGGATTTTCATTTACAAATAACACGTCCAATAATACAAACTCATAACTGTATACACTTACACATGCAAACAAAATCTACAAAGTGAACATTAAGAAAATACATTATAGAAAATTTATATTGCTGTGCAAGCAGACATACATCAGCATTAAAACTAAAACACGACATTTGTCATTCATATGAATTTGAAAGGAATAGAAAACAAAACAAAACAAAAAAAACTAACATCCAACAGCAAAATAATAAACACCATCAATGTGTAAAGCAGGAGAAATCAGAACGATGAAAGCACATTTCAGAAACATACTGAATGCAACAATGAGTAAAAATATGAATGAATCTTGCACATCCATTTGGAAATAATAAAATGTGACTCTACATAAACAATTTACACGCACACACAAAAAAAAAACAGTAAAAACAAAGAAGCGAAATCAACATACCTAAACCAGATTTTAAAAAAATAAACACTTTTTTTTTTACACAGCAAGCCAAGAAGACCTTGTTCCAAGTTTACAGATATCTGGGTACTTGAGATGGACACGGCAGTGCATAATTTTCTAGGGCGGTCAAGAATTAAAACAACCAAATCAAGTTTGTACTGAAAGACATGTGGCTAACAAACAACAGGGTTGGAAGTTTAGGGGATGCTGGTGGTGGCCTATGCTAAGGGCTGTTGGCTTCGTGCGGACTCGTGCAGCTCGATGCCAATTTGTAACGACGGCGCCTGGAGACACATAAAAAACATCAACCTGAGTGAAACATTTCATTTTATTATTAACAGCTAAAAATAGATAACTGTATATATATATATATTCTCATTATCTGATGGACTACATTATAAAAAAGTTCCCGTTAAATCACCGTTAACATCCTGAAATATTTCGTGAACTATCAAATTTTGTAGTAACTGAACAGCCTCATTTTCTGTAGTGCTAAAGTTAGCAGCAAAATAAAAAATGCTTTCACTCTTCATAATACTAAAAATTAATAGTAACTGAAAACTCTGTTACTTTCTGCAATACCAATGCTCAGTAGCAACCAAACAGTCTCCTTACTTTCTGTAGTACTAAAGATCTGGAAGAAATGAACTGCACCCATATCTTTAGCATTACTAAGAATTAGTACTAAATGTATGATTTCAGTGAGTTATGCTTATGGTATGCTAAACAACTGTGCTAAAACAGTTTATAAAGAGTTTACTAAACAGTTTACTAAAAATTAGTAGCAACTCATAGCCTCTGTTATATGATAGTGGCAAACTAGGTTGGTGGCTGTTTCACTGAATTACTAAGCAAGGTTGTGTGCCAAAAAAAAAAAAAAGTTCCCCAACCTGCAAAACAAGGAGGGAACATTTTAATGCAAGACTGTTAATGCAGTAAATAAAATAATGATTAAAAATAATGAACAGTAAAACTCAGTTGCTGCTGTTATTACTGTTACTACAACTACTAATTATAATAATGTAGTATTTAAATTAATTTTAAAAAAATTTTTTTAAGTATGTGAATGCCCTCAGATAAATTTGTATAAGTAAAATGAATGATATTTGAGGGAGAATAAGAAAGTAAAGACAAATCTGAAAGTTACACGGTAACAACAACAGAGAAGTTGAGACACAATATAACACGTTCACAATGGCTGATGGGTAGTTAGAACACACACAGCACAGCTTAGTACACTTGAAGTCTGTGTCAGATAAGTGTAAATGTTCTGGTGTGGGATTGCGCCACTCTTGAACAATGAACCATAGTGAAATTTCTTTGGACAGAGAAAGTGAAACCTGCTGAAGTTCAGTTGACTTAGCATGTAAGTGAAAACAATAGGACTCAAGGGAAAGTTTACGAATAGGCATAAAGGTTTAAAGTGGGAAGAGCGAGTGTAACCAATGATGGTCAATCTGGTCTGGAAGCTGCCCATGTTGCTGTGGTCTGAATGTCGTCATCATCCCCCTCACAGCCCCGATCTGGCACCATGTAGCCATCACATTTTAGGTCCACTTAAAGAGACTCTTACGTGGTCTCACGCTTGCCTCTGATGGAGTTAAGGAAGTGGTGTAGACTTGGATTTGGGAGCAGTTGAAAAGCTTCTTCTCCTAAGCAAGGAGGACGTTAGCGGAATGATACAAGAAGTGCACTGACATGAAGGGTGATTAGGGAAGCGATATAACCATTATGTTCATTTGCTCACAATTACCAGTAGTAAAGGTAAGTTGCCTCTACTTTTTTTTATTCTCCCTCATAGTTTGATATAATGAAAAACATAGAAATGCACTCATCAAGCACTTAAATGTTAAAAGGCAAAGCAGCAAGTATAGTCACGCAGATGTTCTGACTAACAGACCTGTCTTGGGAAGACACAACATAAAAAACATGATCAATGATAAGATTGCAGTTGTTTAGGAGACCGATTCTGTCAACATTTCAAGGACATCTCCAACAAGGCACTCAAACCTGCAAGCCAACATCACATCTACAAAACCAAAGAGTCAAATGAGGCATTTCACCTGCTACCATCTGCTCTTGTATGCAGGCATATGCCTATGTGTGTGTGTGTGTGTGTGTGCTCTATTTTGTTAGGCTAATTATGTCTTCAATTATACTGTGAATGTAAAAGTTTAATTCTGCACTTTTTTAATATGTTTTTTCATAATGTAATTTGTATTTGTGTATTAAATCAAGTGTATAGGAAGAATGAAAGATGGAGTGATGAAGGGCATAATGTAAGACAGGACTGTGTGCCCAATTCTTTACCTTTTAAAAATAAAGATCGTTCACTCATTCTAGTTCTTTCAATAAGTGTCTTCGCAAAGTTCTGAAACAGCACCTTATTTTCTCAGACCAGCTGTCTCAACCTTGCTGGACTTAACTCTCCATTCTGCTTTCTGCAATATAACTCTGTTCTTTCATTAACTATGATTTCTACTCCTATCCCAGTTTCTAGCCCTTTGGCCGTACCCAGTTTTAGGACACCCATTTCCTATGTCTTTGCTTTGCTTGCTCCTTATTTTTTTCCTCATCTGTTCTATAGGCTTAGAAAGGGTGAATACATTTTCAGTTGATCAGATTTCCATGCTTGGATCTTTCTCTCACATTCCCATTTTGCATCTCTCCTTAACACTTTCGGTGCCGGAGGAAGAAACACGGACATGTAGTTGGGTACCAGAATAAAAGCACGGGTCTTGATATGTTAGGGGGTATAGTTATAAAATGGAATGGAAAACAGTATTTCCATGTACTTCCGTATACTCATTATGTTTCAAAGTATAACTAAATGAATGAAAATTTCATAAATGCAGAGTTTTTTTAGAAAAAAGAAGTAATGTGATGTTTTTAGACACTGATTGTGCCCAGCTCACCATCGGCTAGGTCTAGATATGCACTACCTACCATCTGAGATGTATAGATCTACTTGTCGATCTCATATTCTGATTCTATGTTGCATTCTCGCTAAATTAATGTCTGAAATAACTCCTAACTACTTCTCCAGTCGTCTAAATATGTCTAGATCTACTTGGGATACATTCAAGAGCAGTGGGGTGTTCACAGGCCATGTCCATACCCCTATCTACATCATCAAAAATTGAAAAATGTCGGTCTTTCTCTTCCTTTTTCTCGGTCGGAATCGCTCGTAACTAGGCACTCTTTCGCCATTTTGAAAAGTGTCACCGGAATCATGGACGAAATATGTACAATCTAAATGTTACACCGGTTGTTTTATTGAAACAAACCAATGATCATTATAATGACCATTGGTACGCAACGGGAAACCGGAAGCGTCATTATAATGTCCAAAGGCACGGAAAGTGTTAAACTGACTGGGCACATTTTGTGTCCCACCATACTAAGACAATCTGAACTAGATAAATGAGGTTTTTTTTTTTTTGGAGGGGGGCGGGGGGTTATCTGTTTACTGTCTTCTTTATTGTCCTTGATAAATGTACACTGCTACAATATTGGATTGGTTTTTTTTTTTCATTTCTTTATGCTCTTACCATTGTCTCCTACTACCCATTTCACTATTTTTGTTAACCAAACCAAATGGACATTTGATGCACTCATGATTAAGAATTCTGACTTATTGTAGCATTTTTCCTATCAGAAAAAAATGACATTTCATATTAAGGAATGAAATGGGTGCATAAACCATGGGGAGGTATTTTCAGTTAATTATGTTCTACACATAAGAAATATGAAGAACATTCTGTTACCTATTACCATGAATTTAACTGTTTACTCTGTATTGAAAAAAAAAAACTTAATTTGTCACAAAATGCCCATTATGAAAAATTATTTAAAATAAAAGTTCTCTGGAAATTTTATACACATAAACATATCAGCTGCTAAATAACTTGGCAATAATGTAAATTTTGTTCCTCTTCCACTTCCTCCACTCACCCACATGAATGAACCTGCGACAACTAAAAGACTAACATTATTCAAAAATGTTCAAAGCCAAGATACATTAATGGCGGGGAACTGATCATCTTTCTAAACTTTACAGCTGAACTCTAGAAAACAACTTCACTGTTTGACAAGAACAACCATTTTACACTTCATACAACTTTAAGCTTGCCCTGTGCTGCTAATAACAAAATAATATCAAAAGCAAAAGTTACGGTAAGCAAAAACACTAGCGGATCACAATATACAGCAATTTTTTTTAATAGAAGCTACAAGCACATGTGAACATTTTTATAAAAGAAATATTTTTATATTTTTAGGTCCAAATTCTGTCCTCGCACTCACTACATTATAATTTGTCCCAGAAAATTTATGAAAATATGTTGCCAGTTCAGAAGTTACAGATTAAATGAAGTTTTCATTAAAAACAAACTTGTGATTGCATACATCAGCTTTACCCAGAGGCAAAGAGGCAACTCATTATACAACTCTGTTAAATGTCCTATCTATTTCCTGCAGAAGAACACAGTGTTGTATGGTTAGACCTCACAAAAACATAGACAAAGCACTTAAGAGAAAGAAAAATTACCTGTGACTTGAAACACAAACTCCAGTAGGACAAGCAGCTGTCTAGTTGTGAGAGAATGGTGCAATAATCAAACCTTGCACCGCCTCCCCCACCCAAAAAAAAAAAAAAAGGATAGCGGCTGCTTGTCCTACTGGAGTCAGAGTCGGTGGTTCTTGTCACAGTTACCTCTCTTGTTATTTTTCTTTCTCTCATCTAAAAGTGCACCATCTATGATTTTTTTCGAGGTCTAACCTCTTCTGTAACAGGAAGAATATTTTGTACAATCAGATTTCTGGATTTAAAATGCAAAGATGATACTGTGGCAATATTTTTTTTTACATAACATCTACAGCTGTGTCTATAAATGAGACTCGTTTATCACTGCCAGAGAACTCATTGTTTACAGTATATCTCAACTATGAAATAAAACAGTAGCCAAATGAAATGTGTGAAACAAAGCACTGTGCAAAGAAGTGAAAACACATAGCATGATCTATATTTCACAATCCAAGATATTATCACTGTTATAGATCAAAGACTTCTCTCCAACAAATCAAAGAGATCATGGTTTACTGAACTATGTTACAGACAATGTTGATAATAAGAATTAATTAACAGACTACAATCACTGCATTTGTATTAACAATTATGCTAGCAAATACATTATAAATCCATATTCATTTATGATTACCATTATGCTAGTCAATATGCTGTACTTGCTTACATGCAGTTATAAAGTTGTACTTGACACTATTAGATGCCATTATGCGAGTGCTGGAGTATTCTGTGTCCAATATTGGACGATATTCAGAAGAAATGGATCTTATATATCATCTAGTATCAATGTGAGCTAAAGTAATGTTGTATCAATGTGAGCTAAAGTAATGTTAATATGGTTTATTGCTTACCTAGCAGTGACCACTGCACTCTTGGGAGCATGGCCTGGTGGAGGTTTCGGCACAGGTCCCTCATCAGAATCTGGCAAGACTACAGGTCTGGAGTCAGCATAACCCCTGGGTGACATGGACGAACCTGGTCTAGAAATGCGGCGCACATGCTGACTTCCGGCTTGTTCAGGTTCTTTTGATTTACTGGAAGAGTGGCGAAGTGTCGGGGGTCTTCGAGGGCTTTGGTCCCTACTCATGGACATATTTGGCTCATCTCTCAACACAACCCTTCCATCACTGCTGCTTTCAGCTGGTATCAAGGACACATCCGTGCTAAATCTGTTGTCAACGTTTAGATTACGCTCACCTGCTAAAGTGTTTTTGTCTCTGAGAATGGACTTGGGTTTAGACAAAAGTTGTGTTGCATTTCTGGTAGAGGCATGCATGCTTCCCAAGGGCCTGCCGCCTTCATTAAGCCCAGATGAAGTAACATCGCTCTTCTCTCTTTTGGAGGACGTGTGAATAGGAGGTTTGCCAAGTGCCATTGGCTTTCTGAACTTCTTCTCATCGCCTTGGTCTCTGTTCTTGAAAACAAATTTGGATGGACTTCCTGTACTGCTATGCCTCATGGGAGACCCAATTCGATTGTCTATGTCTTTTGCCAGCTTTTCAGGCATTTTTCTTGGACTAGAACTGAAAGATTTTTCTTGTGGTTGTGAATGATGCTGATGATGGCTTTGATGGGCAGGTTCTGTATTACGACTCAAATTCTCAACAACCCCTTCTGAACCTTCCTCAGCTCGGCTGCTACTTGACTGCATGAGTTTGATCACATCAGTGCTGTCGTCTTCAAAAACAAGCGATGTCCGCATGGTTTCTACTCCATCCTTTTCATCAACTAAAACCAGAGAATTTCTAGTCATACTGTCAAGTTGGTGGTCATCTTCATCAGCCAGTGTGTTCAATACAGCGCACCTTTTCATTCTGGAACTTTTTTTCCCTTTATCTCCTCCGCCATCATCTTCGCTGTCTTCATTATTGCTTCCTTCATCACTGGAGCCACAAGGTCCCCACTGACTGGCCATTGTGAAAGGGGCTGCACGAGTGGCATTATCTTCTGCCGCTTCATCGCACTGAGTGTGCGTCTTGTCATCGGTTTGCATGAGGGCGAAGGTTATGGCCGCACGGCTGGCAAGATCTGGCTGACTCTCCAGACGCATGTTCTCATTCTCGTTGCTGGGTTCTCCAGCATCTAAAGTGCCAGCAAAACCCTGATTCATGTTACCCGTGTTTCCAGTTTTTTCACTTCCAGCATAGTCTACATTGTCAAATCTTTCGTGCAATCTCACCAACCTACCTCTACCACCCTGAGAAGTCCCACCATGGTTGGCTGACATTGAAAGACCATGACCAACTGAAGGACCAGGTGGTGGCAATCGGTCACCAGGGGAAGGAGCCACATCTTTATCTGTGTACTTTGAGGAACTAACCTGATGGCTGCCAGTCATGTCTACATTGGCAGTAGACAGAACTCTAATATTTCCTAGACCTTGTTTTCCTAAGTGTGAGTTTGCTACGCCGCTTTGGTTTCCAGTATCCTTGGATGAAATGGCATCAAAATTAACTCCCTTTCTGTACACATCATTTTTCTCCTGTCCCTTGCCTCTATCTGTGTCTTTGCTCTTCTCCTTTGTTTTCATATCTTGCTCATACTTGGCTGGGGTGTTGTCAGCGTCTGGCCGTGACAGGACCACGACACCCTCTTCCACGTATCGGTTGTCCACCTCATTTAGGGGAATTAGTTCTGCTTTCTTCAGCGGTTCCTCTCCCTCTACATAGCTCAGATTTTCATCTAAGATTTCTGTAGCACCATGGCCAGGTGTATTTGGACCCATGTTCACTGCACTGAGAATACAAATATAAATTAAGATATTTTACAATACCTAATCTTTGTCTTCTGTATAAGTGGTATATTTATAAAGCAACAATCAGCAACAAATTCCGTCTAAATTTGTTAAAAACTTTAAACACTATGCATCATATACTCAGATATTATTCAAAGCTTATATATTTTATGAAATCTAGATAGTGGAACTCATCAAAATATGGTGGCAATAGGCGGAGCTGACATTAAGCAGGGTCCATTACAAGAGCTTTAACTCTGTGTGTGTGTTTTTTCCCACAACCCCCCCCCCCCATTTGCTATATTAAACACAAAACAAATAGCCAAAGCTATCATTATTGGACACATAAGCCGTCATCAGTGAAATGAACTGATCAAATATGACACTTCCATCAGAAACTGCTGCCTGCTCTTCATCTGTGATCAAGTCCAGGGGAACGTCACAAATATCGCCGGCATTTGAAATTGATCAATGGCCTGGGCAAGAAAGTAAACTGTGATTTATGAAAGCACTTCACAATCATTGACTGAGTGACGCTATTCCATGCAGCATGCATAAAATTAATCGCTATCTTGATGTCGATCTCGATGACATGCTTTTGTTCCACAGCATGCTGCACTATTTGCTTCCTGTACTATTGCCTGAAGGTGTAAACGATACCTTGGTCACACAGCTGCAGCTAGCTGGTTATATTAGGTGGCAGGAAAACTAGCAATGTTAGTGAGCACCAGACAATTATCAACGAACAACAAAACTTTTTGCTTCATTTTATTGTTGAAAGAAATTACCCAGTTCTCAAACAGCTCACTCATCATCCAAGCACACTGGCTGGCCTTGTATGTGATGGGCAGGCTCTTTACATTCTTGAAGCACTGCGGATTTCGTGACTTTCCAATAAGGAATGGAGTCTTCTCAGTGCCAGAAATGTTACAGCACATGACAGCTGTTAAGTGATCTTTAGCTCGTTTGCCACTGTGGCACTTCTCATCATGAAACTCAAAGTTCTGTTCGATAGCAGTTTATAAAACATTCCTGTTTGTTAAAAATATCATCTGGGCTGTACACATCCCAAATTTTTGGCAAACACGGAATCCAATCATAAACGGCATTGGTGTTAACTCAGAACATCTCATTTGAAGTGATCTTAAATGTTATGTTGTGGCATTTCTTAAAGCGCTCAAAAATGCCATTTGAACACTTCCAGTCAAGCATATCCATTTCTTTCGCAAAACGTTCCACAATTTCTGCCAGCATAGGACTGCACACAAAAACTGTGCAGAATGTGTCTGTTTGAACTAAAAGCAGAGCATACTCAATATCCATGTAATAATTCGCACATCTTCGCTTACAGTTTGACTTAACTAAAGACGAGTTCAATTTTGTCTCAGTTTCTAACAAGTTTCAATACAGTTGAAACGCCATTTCCAAATTTATCCTCAATGTCCTTTCTCATAACTTTTTCATCAACTTGCTTCAGACTTTCCATTTTAGCACTTAAATCCAGATCAACACGTTTGCGTTTAGTAGCCATTATCTATCACTGTGAGAACCAGAGAGAAGTTCTTGGCTATATGATTCACAGTACGATTTGCATTGCCAACTTAAAACCGCCCACATCTTGATAAAGACAAACAATGGCCAATAGAAGCCAGTTTTTAAAGGAAAATATGGGCACCAACACCATATCCCTGAGTGCTTCTAAGGCATGATAGGGTTACCGTTACTTTTTTTTTGTTGAAAGGGCGGCTGAGGTAAGCCTATGATTCACCCCATCTGAGCTGTGATGCCCACATGTTCAAAAGGTTGATGCGGCACATACTCGATGATCAAACAGCCAGCCCCTTCTTTTGATGACTCACGAAACTGATAATGCTTTGTGAGATATTTATAGCTCGGATTCACCCAGTTTGTGATACACAACAGAGTCTTTAACTCCTCTGGGTGCAAAAATATATTGAAATTAACCAATTTGTGCCATTAAGTGGAGTGATATTAACTGGAGTAAAGCCCATTAATTAGTTATGGGAGTTGAGCAGGGATACAAATTTCTGTGACAATATCTGGGTTGTGACATAAAACAATGTGATATTAAATGGGTTTGACTGTACTTTTAAAGATTCATTATGTCTTTCAAGTTAGAAAAGTAATGTCACTCTATGTTCTTCCTCAGTATGTTACTATTACAGGTGAACTGTCAGACATGCAAAAAAGTGTTGATCAAACAATGAATTAGAATCTCACTAAACAAAAAAAAAATCACAAGATTAGATTATTTCAAAAATACTTACTTTGTCTGCTTGACTGCATGAAGAGCTGAGGTGTTTGTGGTTGTGATGGAGGTATCTACATTACTTCTCTCCCAATCATAAGGATCGGAGTCTCGAACGTTTTTGCGGCGCATGCACTGGTCCAGTAGGTTAGACAGCATGTTGTAGTCTGGCTGATCAAAGTAGTCCAGAGTTTGAATGTGTTCCAGGAATGTTCGGAACTCGCTAGGCAAGTTTTTCAACAAGTTCGAATGGTCATACTTATCTTTCATAATTCCAACCTATTGACAAGGTTTAGAAATAAAATTGCTGTTACTTCATTTTTAACATGCACTAGTATTTATAGAATATAACCTAATACCATAATTTTCAAAGTCTGTCAGACTAGCTCCCTCTACTTCATAAAGAAAGAGAGGATAGAAAGCTCAGCGTGTCTGTGAGCAATCAGATTGTATTGTTTCACTCCCCAAGCATAAACTTGCACAGAGATGTTAGCTGCAGTAAGCAAATGTTTTTTGTTGGATATAAAACTGCAAGACTGTTTATGTTGTTCTCATGGGCTGCCAACATTTAAATTTGAAAAATAATGTAATATAGGAGAAAAAAAAAATTCCTATCCTTTTCCCATCATCTTTGATGGGTTACAGCTTGTAACTGAAACGATTTCAGAAAATCCTAAAGTGCATGTGCACTTCCCTGTTATGGCTACATAACCTTATTAATCGTACCTGTTCTTTATCTTTGACTTTCCGCCATGGCAGCTGGCCTGACACAAACTCTACAACCATGTAAAACAAGGACCATAAATCATCATGTCGTCCCATTTCCTGCAAATGAAAAGATACCTACGCCATCTGTTTCAGCCACTGTTTTGAGTTAAAACAACATCAATGCATTAACGTAAATGAGCAGCTAGATTACATTTTACAATAAATCACTTGATATTTGACATTCAGGTTGCACATTCATGACTTCTTCTATGACATCGTCAGGTCCTCTTGGAAATTTTAGAAAATCATATACTAATTTAAACCACAAGGAAAAGACAACTGAAATTCTTAAGACATATCTTCAGTAAAAAAAAAAATCACTGCTAAGGTTCAGGACACAAAAAGGAAACAAGGGAGACTAGCAGATAAATATCTGGCAAGCTGTGTCAAATGGCATGGGAAAAGAAATTCTATAAACACCAAGTCCATTTTCAATTTCTGTTTTATTTTATTCTGCTACATTGTCCATTCTCTGTGAGTTCTCTTTTTCACTTTATTCTGCTACTGAGTCAGTTCTCAGTAAGTCTTCTTTTATTTACTACTAAGTCTAGTAATTTCTGTAGTTATCATTTCATTCTAAGCCATTAAAACTTATATTTTCACCAAATGGGGAAAACATATTGCCAAACTCTTAGTTTCACCGGCTGCAGTTTTTAATCTTAAACATATTCCTCCCTTTCTATCCATTATTGTACCATATAAAATGTATACCAAAACATCCAAGTTCTTTTCTAATGTAGATAGAGGTGTATGGTGCAGTTTTACAAAGTGAGGGAGGGGAGTGAGTAAAGTGAGAAAAAAACAATAGAAAGTATGAGAATGTATAAATGAAAAAACATACAACATAGTGGTCCGCCTGGTCCATCCTTCTAATCCACACATTTCTCTGTTTTCTACTTTTGGAGGAGGCCACATTAAGATAACTTCTTTGTTTTTTTGGTTTTTTTTTGTGTCTCGTTGTGCATGTAATCCTCGAAAAAGGCTCACGCCGAAATATCGGATGTTGTATGTTTTTCATTTATACATTCTCATACTTTCTACTCATTTTTTTTTCACTTTACTCACTCCCTCCCTCACTTTGTAAAACTGCACCATACACCTCTATCTACCTTTTTTATTTAAACCAGTTTTACTGCAGTTGCCATCCCTTTTATCTGTCACTTTTCTAATGTAACTTTATCTCAACACAAATGACAGAAAAGATGACAGCATCTCTATGTGCTAGTGAGGTGATACAGTTTCCAGGGTGGAAAAACCTGAGCTGATTTATCCATATCTTTCTTTTTTCTGGAAACGGTTGATGAAGTATGTCTTTGGTCATGGAGTCTACTAAGAAAACTGTCTGCTGGGTCTGTTCTGGGACCTTAGGCAAGTTATTCAAACTACTTCCCATCTGCTACAACACAGTTACTTCAACATTTCATGATGTCTTTGGCAGTGGAGTCTGCTAAGAAAACAGCTTGTTGAGTCTATTCTGGGACTTGAGACAAGTCATTCAAACTACTTTCCATCTGTTACAATGTCTTTACTTCAACATCTCATGATGTTGGATTGTGAGAAAGCAATTCTTACTTCCAAAGAGGTCAAATAAAAATAATTTTAAAGCAAATGCCACACGTTTCAACATGACACCAACTAGGTTAATAAGAACATACATTCAGCTTCTTGACTTATAGTGCTTTATCACATAAGTCACTATGCTTCTGTCTTATATAAATAATGTCTGATTTTAAAATTTAATTTTGATTTGAAATAATGTCAGCTGCGAAAAAACAAGGCCAAAATATTTCTGAAAATAAGATTGAAAAAAAAAAACTCTTTAATTTTAGCAGAGACTTTAACCATTAAACATCTTGAAATATGTTGTAATCAATACTAAATGGATACTCACGAAACCCACTTAATTTTCTAGGTGATGGAATTATTTTAATAAAGTATTTAGCATCAGTTTGAAAAAAAAAAAGACTCCTCCATTCTACCCATTAACAAAGATGTGTTCACCACTATAAATGTTAGGAGAATACACAAACCCACCTTGTTTTTGTGAGCATTTATTGAAGCGTATCGCACTGTACCACGGAAACCTGCTGCTGAACGTGGCTGTCTCACATCCCCGTTGGCTGTGGTGTACTGACGGGCAAGTCCAAAGTCCAACATGTACACTTTTCTATGGTTTGGATGTCTTCCCATAGCAAAATTTGACTGGTAATAAATTTTAGAATTATAACATTACTCTGGCAGCAAGTGACGAATATAAGCATTAAAGGACTGTAACACTTAGACATGTGACCTATCTACAGTTAACAGGACTTTTTAGCATTATGAAGTACAACAGCCTTTTGTCTGATCCTTCATTCATTCATCTGCATATCCCTTGGAGTACTTTGCCTCCCTAACAGCTCTTCTGAAGGCCTCTTGGTTGTACGGAAGATGCCCTGCTGCTGATACATCCAACCGCAATTCATCAACACTGTCTTGTTGCCATCTTCACATTGGTTTTCCTCTCTTTTTTTCCTCTCATAACTTACCTTCCAAGGCTGTCTTTCTCCAAACTCTCATGATATTTAACATGTCTGAAATACTTAAGTTTTCTCTTTTTTTCACTAAGCCTTCTATATTAAGTTTTTTTACAATGGATATATTTGTTCTTTTTTGTGTTCAATTTGAAGGACTCTTCTTGACTATATATTTTTGTTCTCTTCTATACCATCTACTTTCAAAGGCAATTATGTGTTTCTTGGCTGTTTAGTTAAGTGTCCTGAAATCACAGGCATATGTTGTGATCTATTCCTTCATTACTCCAATAAACATCCCCACAGTTGGATGCAAGGGTCAAAATTTAAATGCTCGTAATAAATGGATTTCATTTTTTCCCCTATTATCAGCTGCGTGTATGACTTCACTAATAAAAAATAATTTTAAAATGTACAAATAGACTGCTTCACCACAGCATAAAAAAAAGAGCCTTCAGCAAGGAGTACTCCAAAGAGAAGTCATGTCTCACCCTATTTCTGATATATAAAAATGACACTGCAGATGGCATGCCCCAGAAAATACACCACACATTATATGCAGATGATGTAGTAATGTGGATATCAGAACAGAACACATCAATAGCCATAACAGAATACATACAAGACATGCTCAGAAAATTTGAAGACTGCGCTGTTTTCTTTCCCCTCTCACTCCCTCTTTCTGTAATCATTCAAAAAAAAAAAAAAAAAGCAGTGACTGAATTAAGTTTTCTTCTTCTTCTGCATTCAGTTTCATACGCTCAGCTGTCTGGGTAAGCTTAGTCATGAACCTAACTTTTAACAGGAGTTCTCTGAATTAAACTCGGTTGCTATATCTCTGCTTTTTTACCTGACACATCCAACTTTTGCACCATTCGTTTTTTTAGGACTGACTTCGCCTTCCCATTAGATCCATATTCACTCACTTAAACTAAAGCTAAAACTAGACTTTCAAATTTTTTTTAAAAAATTTTTCGAAACCTCATCCTTTTAAAAAAAATTTCATGCCCAATGGAAAAAAAAACAAAAAACTACATGACTTACGGGTTTTATATCCCTGTGTAAGAATCCCACATCATGGATAGCTTCTATGGCATGAAGTATCTGCGACGCAAGCCTAAGTGTCGTGCCAAGAGAAAAGCACCCACGTGCCTGGCTACGTCTCAGCTCTGCTAAATTTTTGCCCTGTAGTGACATCACTACGTAATTGTACCTCTCATTTCGACCACAGCCTATAAAGCGGCACACGTGATCACGCCCTGATTAGAAATGAAATGACTGACTGATGATATTGGATAATTCATCTGCAACAGATTCAACTCAGAGAGATAATATGAACTACAACAGTCACACCATTAATCCTTTGAATTACTCAAGGTGAACTGATGACACAGAAATCCTGTTTTATCATATCCTATTACTGTTTCCAGAAGTGGCCAAAATGTTTTTCTTCATTTTTTTTTCATCAATTTTTGCCAAGTCTTGCTTTATTTAACCACTCTGCCTCCCTACAAAAACATGACATAATCTGGTCACTGCCTCAAAGTAACTGAACTGAGTTCATCTCTGAAGACAGTGTCACTCAGTCAAGGCATATTTACTCCAATGCTCATTCCAGCAAACAATACATGGTGTGTATACTGTAATCTTTGCCATGTTTTGTAGGTTTGTATTACCATCTCATTAGACATTTCTTCTGGGAACACTGAACATATCATTACCACCTCATTAGACACTTCTTCTGAGAACACTGAACACATCATTACCACCTCATTAGACACTTCATCTGGGAACAATGAACACATCATTACCATCTCATTAGACACTTCTTCTGGGAACACTGAACACATCATCACTAGTCCCCTGGCTGGGTTGCCATCCACAGTAAAGACTCTTTGTACAGGATGCAATCCTTTAGTTCTTCCGCAGAGTAAAGCCTGTTCTAGCACAACTTCCTTCTCACTGTTAAATGTAAACTGCTTCTTTCCTAGTTTACCTCCACAGTACTTCATATGAACAGTACATTACTTATTATATAAGGGTCAATCAAATGAAGGAAAATGAGAATAAAATTTCCAAAAGAACAGACAGAGATCCTGTAGCAGTACCTTCTGTTGGCACCTAGGTCAGTAAGCAGGTGGCGCCACTGTTGCTCAGCAGCAAGCCAAGAATAAAGCATGTCAAGATGGCAGCTATAATGCACAAAGAAGTGCGTTCTGCCATCCACTTCTTATCCATCAAAGTTCGGAATCTCACAGACATCTTACAGTGAAAATATCTGCAGTGCACAGTGATGGACGCATATGCAAGGGTCAAGTCTACAACAGCATGATAAAGTTCAAGACAGGCGCAACAAGCTTACATGACGCTGACCATCCTAGGCAAGCACAAAAGGGAAATAGTGCATCAGTGGTTGAGGATTCAGAACAAACTGTTCATTCTTACTGGAATTCAGGTTCATACGCGGTGCAAATTCATTGCAAAGCAAAAAAGACTGGTGAAAATGGGTGCTATTTTTCCTGTAATAAAATAAAACTTCCGTGTAATTCGCACTTTCTAACTTTCATTTGATCCATCCTTGTATTCAATTAGACGCTGTCTTTAGCAGCCTAGCTAAAATCTTACTTATCATAAGTTTAAAAACATAAAACATTTGCAATTGATGCAAAGAGACAATTTATATCAGTTTCCTATTTATAAACTCATGTTTCCTTATATAACTTCTATGGTGCATCTGGAACCTGAACTTCCATTCTGGAGAAAAAACAAAAATCTATAAGTGATGTCCATGGTTGTTATGTTATCATGGAAAGCTCCTAATCAAAAGTCACAATCTAAGAACAAGTCTGTGTATAAATAAGACAATTAACTATGATGGAGAAATGTAGTTTGGCTGGACAACATCAAGTGTTTGCACTAATGCAGAGGACCATCAGAACTGTGGAAGTAATGGAATGTTTCACTTTGGTGGAAAATGGCAGCAAGATAAGATTAAAATACATGAAAGTATATGGCTTGTCAGCCTAAGAATAAAATGAGCCGGCAGGTTTCACCTACCATGAACTATTAAATGGCTTTCAACAGAATATCAAAAATTTAATATCTATGGTCATATGGTTTTATCTGATAGCTAGGAGTCACGATTTTAAACTGCCACAAACACTGAAAATAGGCATAGTGTAATTTCCAATTTACAAAAAATGCAGCATTAATTTTTTATTATAAACATTTTTTTTTGCCTTATTGGTGTTGTTTGCTATGTTAAAAGTTAAATAAACTAAATAAATACTTATTATGTTGAATTAAAAAGTTCACCATGTTTTTGCAGTGAATTTCAGTGGTGTAACAAGAACAAAAGCAACTTTTCAAACTGGCCTCATCAGACAACCACTTCTGTCACCTTGCCTAGATGAAGCCATTGAATATCTGTGTTGGGGCACTGCAGGAAAATCCACTTTTCATCCCAGTGACAATACAACAGGGAAACCTTTTTTCCAGGTAAGTTTGAGGTCCTCTACCCTTCCACACTGCAAATTTCACAGGCAGCTGCAGAGGCATTCAGCCCTTTCTTCCAATAATCCCTCACTAGAAGGATGCAAACAAAACCTTGCTATTTGCCACATTTTCTTCTGCTGATCACTCATCTCATGATTCGCTGTCTCAAAACAGGTATGCACATGTTCAGCACGATGTTACAAATATATAAGATGGGAACCTTGACCAAAATTAGGATATAAAAAAAAAAACAAAAAAAACATGAGGAATTTTTGACTCGCCGTAATATAATCTTTCAAAGCTCCAAACAAAATCACTAAGTCTGTTCTGTGATATGTGTTCAAACAAAAGAAAGAAAAGACACAGACCTTGCAACTTTTTCAGCACAGCCACCTCCATTTTGAGCACTTGTTTTACTTGTCGAGCAGACTCCAGCTTTAGGGCAACACTCTCTCGAGTTACGAGGTCGGTTGCTTCATAGATCTCACCAAATCCACCGCCTCCAATTTTCTTCACCTGAAACATTGGAAATCAACAACCTAGGCATGGCTGCTTAAAATGCATAATGAAAACATCATGTCACTCTTACTGAAACACTAAGTTAAAGAAAACAGTATGTGAAATCACTAACATCAGAACTGATTGGTAAGGTTGGGAGTTTGTAAAAATATAACACTAGAAGTATTTGTCAACGCTGTTATTTTTTTTAAACAGCATTTTGTACTCTGTAAAAAAAAAAATTTCTACTGCATAATTTATGGCCTAGATATATACTGGGAATGGCCATTTTTTTGCTACCCAGATGATGAGGGTCATCTGCGTAAGCGTAAATGTGTTCTAAAAAAAAAAAAAACCATGAGAAGAGAATGGGTCATTTAAGCTTCTTCTTCTTCGTTCGCTTCAACTACCAAGCGGGAATGCACGATACCGTGGTTTTCGTTGCACCAGTTTAATCAAGAGTTGTACTTTCTCACCGGAAAACCTTGACGTGTTTTGGGATACCCGCGTATCCCCACCAGGTGAGAGGTGGTTGCCCATCCAGTCCAGCGTTAGATTTTCTCACTGGAAAACCTCAGCATGATTAGGATACACATACATCCTTGCCAGGTGAAAGTGGCTGCCTATCTAGACTGCACTGGTCCAGTGTCTCCGACTTCAGCATTTTGTGGTAGTGGCCACTTTCCTTCCTAGTTGTGACCAGGACGGAGCTTCTGTCCAGGAGGACAAATCCTCGCCCCTAATAAGTTTCACCCCCGTGTTAAGCCGGTTTTGGCATATTATCCCAGTATGGGCGTATTTAGGACGTGAACCATCTCTAGAGCAGATGTACAGTGACATGAGCAGACATCAAGTTTCACCCCTGGTTTAAGTCGGTTTAGGCATATTTCACCAGCAATGGGTGTATACTGGACGTGGCTGGCCTCTAGTGCAGAGGTGCCATGGTATGAGCTCTCGCCGCAAGACCACTGGACATACTGACTAAGCTTCACTTTATCCTTTCCATCACCTTTTCACATCAGCGCCACATGCCAAACCTAATTTCTTTTTTGCATTTTCTTCATTGGCCGGGAGGAGTTTCACTCCATGCGTGGCATCCAAAGAATCTTGCCAGCAGTGTCTTACCCTCTGGGTTAAGCCAGTTCAGGCAAATCGCCCTATATGAGTGCACATAGGACGTGGCCGACCTCCAGAGCAGAGGTGCCGTGATTTGAGCAGTCCTGACCTCGAGACTACTGTTTACTTCACTTAATCCTTTTTTTCACCTTTTCCACAGTGGCGATGTGCAGCAACCCCATTCGCACCTTTCTTCACTGGCCGGAAGGAGTCCCACTCCATGCATGGCAGCTGAAGAATCTCGCCAGCAGAGGTAGATGAGCTACCAAACATGACTCTCATCTACCTGAAGCGTGTGGTTTTCAGGCGCCTTCGCCCCTTCTGTCAGTTTGAACAGTTTTGCAACGAGAAGGCCAGGAGCTGGACTTGACTGTCTATTTGAGATGCACACCATGGAGACATTTAACTGGAGTGGAGACCGTATTCCCCCACCCCACCTCCGACTATAACAGTCCTTAGAACCAGTCATTTAAGCAAATAATATAGAATGTAGAGCTTAAAGTCAACCAAAGAGTTCCTAACACTGTATTTTGGAATATTTCTCTCTTATCTTCATGATGCACTGCCAATGTTTAAGGAGCTTGATTCTGTTAACATTTTCTGTCTTTTTTCCTATCCCTAAGACTAGTCCTTTGGTCTTAACCAATTACGGGAAGCCTAGTCCCTGAAAACGACACCACTTGCTCAACTATTTTTCCCCAGTTGTCCCATGGATTGGTTGAAGTGTTTTTCTTTGTCACCTCCCAGCCATTCATCGCTTCCACTTTCCCCCGTCTTTAGGGCACATTTGCTGTATTCTGTACTAGGAGGATGCCACAAAGCTAAGTTTTTCATCTTTCTTCATTTTATTTATGTGTTGTGTTGTTCTTGTATGTAATCCTTTCTGTTACTTGTGTTTTCTTCTCACTTTCCTCATTCCCTCTGTTGTTTTGTAAAAGTGAACCATCATCGCCTTTCACTGCCTTGAGAGCATATGCCATGGATAAAGGCTCTCCAGTCATCTCTGTTTTTGGAATTATTCTCTGCTTCCTTCCATGTGTATCCCTTGTCTCTGAGCACTGTCATAATTTCTCTTCACCAAGTAAGTCTAGGTCTTCCGCGTTTTCTATTTCCTTGAGGATTCCATGTCAGTGCCGGTCTTGCTATGCTGGTGTCGGGTTTCCTCAGAGTGTGACCAATCCACCTCCACTTCCTAGATATGATATGTAGGGTCACAGGTTCTTGTCCTGCCCTTTCCCAGACCTCCTCATTCCTGGTCTTAAAACTGAACCATACACCTCTATACACCCTTATTACCAGAACCAGATTTACTGCAGTCATTAACTCTTTTATCTGTCCCATGGACTTGCATGGGTTAATATACTTTTCAATTGATTACCTAATTTCAGCAATTTCCTTTTCACACCTCTCTCATTCTGTACCTTACTGCTGCTCTAAGTGGATCTGTGCCCAGTAAGTGACTCTGTGTATATTTATCTAAGCACTCAGTTATGCTTACAATTATTCCTTCCTTCATGAAATAAAAGAAAGTATTCCAAGTAGCTTTTTTTCTTCTTTTTCCAACGGCACTTTTTGAAAAAATTTCTGACAGTTTTTCAACTGCCAATGTTGAATGTGGATAACCAATTAGCAAGCAACATTTATGTTGCAAGATCCAGTCTCCTACCATTTGTCTTCTGTATTTGCTCTTCAAATGATGCTGTGCTGTTATATTTAGTCAGTTTCGCTGTGTCTTAATCTTTCATCCATTTTTCCCAGATGGAAAAATCTCTATGGATGACTTACACATCCCCCTACATCTGGAACTTTGGTTTTCCTTGTGGTCTAATTCTCTTCTGAAGCCCACCGTGCGATATTTACTTGGGAATATGGTTGTCCTCCATTCTTGCTACATGTCCCAGCCATCCTAACATTCTGCTGCTGAGTGTTGTCATTATGAATGGAAGATTAGCATGCTGTACAACCCCTTTGCCTTTCAAATAGAAGCTGCTACATTCTTCTCATGTCTTAAACATGCTGCTCATATTCTGGATCCACATAAGAGTGTGCTAAATAAGTAGGTCTGATATATCAAAACAATTGTCTTCAGTATTAACTTTCTGTTGCTTCACACTCTTAACCTTAGTTTGTCAAATGTAGCAGCTGCTTTTCCTTTTTGTGTCCTGACTTCCTTCTTGGCAGGTGACACTATCCACAGATTCAAGTGGAATTTCATTCAGCTTCTGACTGGTCAGTGTTTGGTGTGGTTATGTCTTACCAAAAAAACCAGCCTTGCTGATCCTTATTGTCAATGAGAATTATGTCACAGACCAGGACCAAACTGTTACTCAATGACTGCAGAGTAGTCTCCCCAGGTTATCTACAAGGGCTACCCAATGAGCAAACAGCAGTTCCCTTATTAGGGCTTCAGTTGCTTTTGCTCTGGCTTCAAGCTGTGTCTAGTTAAACAATGAGCCATCTAACCTTGTACAAATGAACAGGTTAGTTTTTATTCATCTCATGTTACTTATCTGAATACAGTGTCAGAGTCAGATACAGTGCCAATGAACAAAGTACAAATCTGACAGCAGCCTCAGTACTTAGCACTCACAACAGCTGCTATAATTAGAAACATATTTGGTGATGTGATGAGGCAAATTATCACTTACTACGCAGTACAACATTCAAAATGGTTTTGTTGACTTTTGTAATATTTACTGTGTGTTGCTTAAAAGTGTGAGAAAGCTCTGCACACAGATACCAGGCAAGTCAGATGAAAAACTTTGTAAGCAAGATAAAGAGACTGGACAAGATTACATTATAGGTGCTCACACGTCTTTAACACTTACAACTTTAAATCTTTCTTTAACCACTTGATTGACCTGCAAGAGGTCCTCTGCAGCAGTTGTTGTTGTCATGGTTGTGGCAGTGGCGGACTTGTGTGTCACTCACTCAGAAATCCACATCACCCCATTTCCGTTTCTTGTTATCCTACAGAAACAGTACATTAGTAAGAACACCTTTTCTGCTTTCATATTCAATGATCATTACATTATTTTTCTTCTCAGAACTGTTAGCAAAATGTTCTTGGAAGCTGATGTTGTGAAGTTCATATCAAAATGGGAATGGGTTATAGCTTGAAGGTGCTAAGTGACTTGAACAACAAGCCTCTCAAGAGACTCTCCCATGAAATGGGACCATTGAAAGCTCTGCCTCATTAGCCAGAGTGAGCCTGTGTGTAAGAGCTCCAGTGGGATATGGTCTTGGCCTGCTCTGGTTTGCCAGTCCTGACAACTATCTGATCATTCTAGCACTGTCATATTTTGGTCTTACTGATCACAGCAGACCTCTAGTCCTCATGCTTGAATGAAGTCCATAGTCTTCTACTAGCTCAGCTGGCAGTCAAACAGCCTTTCCTTTAGACCTTTTTTCCAGTTACAGTTATTGTTCTATCTTCCTGGAACTATGAGTTACTGTTCTTTGCAGTCACTGATATAGTGAAGGTGTTTAAGCACAGCATCACGTCGAAGTGAGAGATGGTTATGGTGGTCATTTTCTTTCGTCCTGTGCGAAGACGCCAGTCTGATGAGGCAAATTAGTGACCCATTGCTGATATGCTAGTGTCAGGGTTAGCGAACCACAGCTGACCAAGACTCTGTCCCACCTCTCCATGGTACCCCCAGTAACAGACAGCCTGGCTAAAGGGGCAGGGATCACCATGATCCCTATGGTGGTGGAGTCTACTAAAGAAGCACTGCATACCCCCTGCTTTTTAGCTGTACTCTGGGACTGAAAAGATACCAGCCATAACCCCACTCCCACACGATGCTGTGCCCCAACATCTTCACAGCATCAGCTGCAAAGAACACCAGCTTGCAGTTACAGGGAGAGACAAGACAAGACAAATCCTTAGTGAAGCTACAATGTAATGAATGTGCAACACTTCTTTTGCAGACTTCACCACCAGAGGGACTAAGGCTATCCCTGCTGCATTAGCTGGACTGAGCCTGTTACTCAGAGTACCAATGGAGAGGCAGGACAGTATCTTGCTCAGATATGGCTCACCAATCCTGTCACAAGTGATCAGGTAAGAGTTGCTAACCACCAAATTGGATAATGCTTCACCCCCCCCCCCCAAAAAAAAAAACAAACCGAATATCATAGGCCATTATACACTGGGTAGTTTGGAAAAATATGTCCTGGTAGACAATCACCTGCCTGTCTCAGACCGCTTGTTAAATATTTGTGGGGCCATTATAACAATAAGTCACAATTATTTGTACACTTATTTCACTTCACCTATTTTTATATTTATGTTGCAATTCTATAAGCACACCTAAACTCATGTGTGTTTTGTGACAATGAGATTTTGCAATAAGAAAAAAAAAAAAACATGGCGGTTTGTCCAGCCATCAGTCTGATAGAGTTAGAGTTGTTTACAGTGCCAATGAAACCAGACAAAGTACAAAACTGACAGAACCCTCAATACTTAGCACTCACAAGAGCTGCTATAATTGGAAACATATGTGGTGATGTGATGAGGCAAATGATCACTCACTGAGCAGTACAACATTCAAAATGGTTTTCTTGACTTTTTTGCTAGTGAGAGAAGTGTGTCCTTTTTTTTTTTTAGCTTATTTCTAAGAGGTCCTAAACTGCTTCATTCATTCAAGTGGGTTTCTGCCCAGTGCTACACTGGTCAATGTGGATGTGACTTGTTCAAGAACCATGGTAAGCTTTTAAAACCTGTGATCAATAAAAACTATTCATATGTCTGGCCAAACTTTACTAGTAACTGCAGAGTAGCGCCATGACAGTAACAAGGAATGCATGTTGACAACCATAAACTTCCTGAGTAGGACTTTACATGCAGTCATATGTACATAATTATCTGTTCTTCTGCTCCCCTATTCCCAATTTTAAAAAAAACAAAAAACAAAAAACTGTATTTATATGAGCAGCTTCAGTCTCTAAAAATTTTTTTTAGGCTGCTCGTTACCTTTATTTGTTCCATCATAATCTATTTTCTATGAAAGGCACAAGATCTTACAAACCAAAATATTCCACGCCGCACTCAATCTCCAGCCTAACACATGAAAGACATAATTTAACAAATATTAAATCTGTCATCTTTTTTCTTTTTAATAACCCGATGTGTCTCATTTGTGCAAAGCGTTTCATTTGAACGCTCTGTGCAAAGCAAACCAAAGAAAAGCGGCGGACACAAAAAAAAAAAAAACGTGCAGCTACAAAAACAATGTGGTGAACATAACACAGTGGATTACCTCCAGTATACTAACAGTTATATTAAGAATGCTGATGGTAAAGCGAAGGAATCGTAGTTGGCACAATCTTTAACTAGTGAGTCTGGGCGAATGAGCCGCTGTCCGAACGAATCTAATTGGACAGCAAACATTATCTGTTAAAGCGTTAAACAGTACATATTGGCAGCAACGCTAACAAAAAATTACCTCATAGTTCCCAACATGAAATGTCAAACACAATGAAATGTTGTCCTAACAACGACTAGCCTCTGGAAGCGGCCATGTTGCATTTTTATGGGAGCATTATGTAAACGGAAGTAACAACCAATCTGCGCTCGTCGGGGGGTATTCTTTGTAATTAGTCATATTCTATTGAACACACACCCCATACGGAGCCGTACAGCCTTCAATCAGCCAGCACAGAATCATAAATATGTCTTTCACCCAGTCAGCTTATTATGCCCTGGTCATACTGTGTGTCTGCACTGTTTACGCTGTATGGCCGGAGGGAAATGAATGTACAATAATTTAACAGTAATCTAAACTTTTAAAACTAATATCATTATATTACTCATTCATTCATTTGCATGTCCCTTGCGAAACTTTGCCTCCCTAACAGCTCTGTAGGCCTCTCGGTTGTGGGCAAGATGGCCTGATGCACCCATTTACCGATCATCAACGATGTCTTGCAGCCATCTTCGCCTTGGTCTTCCTCTCTTTTTTTCCCCATTATGTACCCTTCCAAGATGATTTTCTCTAGATTATCATGACGTTTAATGTGTCCAAAATATTTAAGTTTTCTCTGTTTAATCCTCTTTACTAGCCAACCTTCTTCAATATTAAGTTCTTGTAATATGGATATATTTGTTCTTTTTTTGTGTCCATGATATTTGAAGAACTCTTCTGTAGCATTTACATTCAAAGGCATTTATGTGTTTCTCTGCTGTTTTGTTAAGTGTCCAGGTCTCACAGGCATATGTTGTGATGGGAAATATGCATGCCCTTAAAAATCTTATTTTTGTAGTTCTGTCTCTTCCTCTACATAGATTCTTTAGTTGTTTTACTTTCTGAAAAGCAATAGATGTCCTCCTTTTAATTTCCTTCATTGTATCTCCATTAATTTTTTTCTGATTATAAATATTTTTTTTTTTTACTTTGCTCTTCTGTCCAGGATCTGATCTTTCTTCATAAAGTCTTGACTTTATGAACTAATGACAGCACTTATGGTGTTTAAGGTTAAGAGCAAGTGAAGTCTGTTGATACTGAAAGGAGAATGTTGCTAAAGCTCCATACCAGATACATGTTTTAGTTTGGATCTGCACAACCTGTATTGCCTGAAAGGAAAACTTTTACAGTAGAATCTTTCTATTCGCAGATTCAGTATATGCAATTGCAGTTATCCGCAGTTTACTGCGGCCAGAAAATATTAAAAGTGAAGGTGGCAAAATTTTGCATGGAAGAACAATTACTATTATGTGTTGTTTCAGACAGTGTTGTCAATCATGCTTCCCATCTTGTGCTGTCCTTGATGTTTCTGATATTTTTCTCCGGGCCTTCCTCTCTGTTTCCCCTTGAATTTCCCAGTCATTATCATCAAGTTCTCTAACGTCTGTCTTCTCACAACATGTCCAAGAAATTCTGACTGTCTTTTTCTTATAATTTTAACTAGTTTTTTTTGTTGTTGTTCTGAAATGTCTCTAAGGATCTCTTCATTTCTGTCTGTAAAGGGTATCTGTTGAATCTTTCTCCAAAAACATATTTCTGTTGCTTCTAATTTCTTTGTCCTCTTTTTTGTTAAATGTCTAAGTTTCACAACCATATAACAATACAGGTTCTATATAGCACTGCAGTACTATTTCCCTCACTTTCTGAGACATCATATTTGTTAATATCTTCCTCCTGTCACAAAAAGCTGCTTTTTGCCTTACCTGTTCATGACTTTATTTCATAATGTGCACCTGCCATCAGATGTTAATGTTGTTCTGAGGTAACAAATATATTTACTTCTGAACAATGCACAGGTTGAAAAAAACAAACCATGTCTGCTATTAATGATCTCAACCATCACCATTGTTTGCTCCTCACATTATCCAGCCATCACCATTGTTTGCTCCTCACATTATCCAGCCATCACCATTGTTTGCTCCTCACATTATCCAGCCATCACCATTGTTTGCTCCTCACATTATTCAACCACCAGCATTGTTTGCTCCTCATTATTCAATCATCAGCATTGTTTGTTCATTATTCAACCATCAGCATTGTTTGCTCTTCATTATTCAATTGTTTGCTCCTCATTATTCAATCATCAGCATTGTTTGTTCATTATTCAACCATCAGCATTGTTTGCTCTTCATTATTCAATTGTTTGCTCCACATTATTCAATCATCAGCATTGTTTGCTTCTCACATTATTCAACCATCAGTATTGTTTGTTCCTCATTATTCAATCATCAGCATTGTTTGCTTCTCACATTATTCAACCATCAGCATTGTTTGTTCCTCATTATTCAATCATCAGCATTGTTTGCTCCACATTATTCAACCATCAGCATTGTTTGTTCCTCATTATTCAACCATCAGCATTGTTTGCTCCTCATTATTCAACCATCAGCATTGTTTGTTCCTCATTATTCAATCATCAGCATTGTTTGCTCCTCATTATTCAACCATCAGCATTGTTTGTTCCTCATTATTCAATCATCAGCATTGTTTGCTCCTCATTATTCAACCATCAGCATTGTTTGTTCCTCATTATTCAATCATCAGCATTGTTTGCTCCACATTATTCAACCATCAGCATTGTTTGTTCCTCATTATTCAACCATCAGCATTGTTTGCTCCTCATTATTCAACCATCAGCATTGTTTGTTCCTCATTATTCAATCATCAGCATTGTTTGCTCCTCATTATTCAACCATCAGCATTGTTTGTTCCTCATTATTCAATCATCAGCATTGTTTGCTCCTCATTATTCAACCATCAGCATTGTTTGTTCCTCATTATTCAATCATCAGCATTGTTTGCTCCACATTATTCAACCATCAGCATTGTTTGTTCCTCATTATTCAATCATCAGCATTGTTTGCTCCTCATTATTCAATCATCAGCATTGTTTGCTCCACATTATTCAACCATCAGCATTGTTTGTTCCTCATTATTCAATCATCAGCATTGTTTGCTCCACATTATTCAACCATCAGCATTGTTTGTTCCTCATTATTCAATCATCAGCATTGTTTGCTCCTCATTATTCAACCATCAGCATCATCTGCTGCTTTTCCAGCTTCGCCTCTTGAAATGCCAGAATCACCAAAAGCAGATGATCCTCCTTCTGATGACTTGTCACCAGATGGTCAATAGCCAAACACAACATCACCATCACTTCACTTCATCTCATCATTGTAGGCATTGTATCATCATCACAGCTACGATGAAGAATACAGAAACAAGTGGGGTACCCACAACAGACTAAGATCATTTTTTTAAAATAAACAAATATAAAATATAAGTAAAAATGTATTTAAACTGTGTGTGTACAAGATATTTTTCATTGCTTCATTTCCCATACATAGCTAAAACACCAGAATACCACTCATGAGAGAAAGAAAAAAAGCAGAAGTATAATAATAATGTTGGTAATGGCCAACTGTGCATAATTTATCAATTAAACTTTATCACCAAATGTGTGTGTGTAAGTGAAAAGCAGCATTAGCTGCTATCCACAGTTTCAGGCATTTGCAGTAGATTTTCTCAGTCATTTTTGACTGGTTAAATCTAGAATGTGTATACGATACCACAAGATGACAGGGAATTTCTTCAGTATCTCACAGCAGGTGCTTCTGATAATGTTTAAGGATAAAAAGAAATCTGAGTTGTAATCTCATTACTAATTCTCATTAAGTACTTCATAACTGATAAAAGTACTAATTTGTGCTTTCTCAGTTTTCTTAATTCATTCATCTGGCTGACTGAGTAGTTTTTGTTTTTTTTTACCCAATATGATGTCAGTCCTCCAAAAACCTTCATTTAAGTCATTTGCTACCAAAAAAAAAGCTGAAGAGAGCACAACAACAAAGTGTATAATAAACACAGCAGCAATTTTCTTACCAAGACATGATCAGAAACCTGAGGCTGACTAACTGTTTAAAATTTGAATTCCCGAGGCAAAGACCCATAGTTAGACAAGCGTAATTTTTTTTTCTTTTTTAATTAAAAATGTTTAAAAAACAATTAAAACATATAAATGGCTCATCCCAAAAGAGTTCATCAGTGAGATAACAGCACGAGATCAATGCAGTGTCAGTGTTATATGCATTCCATTAGATCTGCAAGTTATTCGTCTCCTTCATTGTGTCCTCACAAATATGGCACTTCATCTCTGCTTTTCAGCACTACCATATAGCTTCTCTTGTAGGAAGATGAGGTCTGGCCAGATCCTGTGCCATTACTCTTACGTCATCAGTTCCCAAACAGAATCTTCCCATGTAAAGTTGAATCTCGACATGTTTAGCTGCTCCTGCTTCATTGAACAGCTCCACTGGGTTATGACTCTTGAAGTCTTTAAGTTGTTTGTAAGTATTTTTTCTCTTCTTTTTTTCCCCTCCTTTCTTCCCTGAAGTTGATTTTTCATTTTCTCTGTAATATCTTGACTTGCTTAGCTACTTTTGCACATGAAATCAGTATAATATACAATATATAAATAGATTATGCAAACTGCAGATATAGAATGGTATTTCTAATAAGTTGCTCATTTTCATAATATAATCTGAAATTAACTCATTTTAAACACACACAAAAAAAACCCCCCAAAAAACACGAAAACAATCAACCACCTTTTCATCTTGTAACAAACAATAGGGAAAGAGAGTTCTAATTTATATCTTTAAAGGAGATGCTTTTCCTTCCAGAAGGTGATGAAATTATCTCTAGATATGGATAGCTGTAAGTATCTGAACAAACAACAGCAGCTCAAAACTGAAAACCCTGCAGCTTTGCAGGTTAGTCTTGTTCACAAATGGTTCAGAAAAAAAACCCCCACACAAACCAACTGAAGGCAGAGTGGAACACCACCACCACTGTACTTTCATTCTCAGGTACAATCATGCTTCATCAGTTTGTCAATAAGACATTAGCATAAGGAGAGCAGCTTCACCCAGTGTCGTGTATGTCAGGTGACACAATGCTGTCAGTAAGATACAGCTTGTAAGAAACACTATTACGTATTTTGGAACCTGAAACATCCACACTATGAAAACCAAAGGAAAATTAGAAATCCACAGGAAGTGTGATTGTTGAACATCAACATCCTAGGACTGCATGAGATGAGACTCAGGAGAAAATTTTTACTAGAGATCGCAGGACTGTCAATTCATAAGAAGAAAACAGTCACATGGTACTGCTTGCAAACAAACAAGAAAAAAAAAAACATCACAAATGTTGATGGACTTAGGACAATATCATACTGAGCACTGTTTGTTAAACTGTATGGTAAGCCCATCAATATCAACATTACACAAGCCAATAACAGAAGAGCACTTAAAATGAATTTTTTTTTGGGATACTTTCAGCAATGCAGTACAGCGTTTCAAATGATCAGCTATAATTCTCATAATGGGAGTATTTGGCACAAATGTAAGAAATCAACTAAAAAAACATCCAGATGTAAACTTTGATCATGAAAACAATAATATGACAAAAGGGAGACTGGTCAAACAGGCAGATCATCTTGAACAGAAACATACAATTAACTCAGATGTCAGCACTGGCAATGCTTAGCTCCAGCAACATCCAATAAGACCAAGCACATGACGTGCCGTTTCTCATCAACAGAAAACTCTAGAAACTCTCTTATTTGCAAAGGAGCAAACTGCTATGGTGACCATAGACTAGTTAAACTAAAGACAGTATAAACAAAGAAAAGAAACTTTAAATTAAGTAAATTAAATAAAGACGTGAATGTGATTTAGGGAAAAAAAAAGAATAAAATCAATACAGAAGTAGAAACACTGTGGGCATGGAAATATTACTTTAAGATGTAAGTGACAAATGGGAAACACAATCAACGGACAAGTTAAGCAAAAATGAATGACTGAAACTGATGGAAATGACCAAAAGTATCCTGTTTATGCAGAAACAAAAATAATAAAGCAATGAAGAGAAGAGAAAGAAATCTGATTTTTAGAAGAATGTGATGATGCTGCACATCAATGGCAAAAATTTCCATAAGATTTCCTTCTGGGAAAAGCATCAGCTGAAAAAAAAAAAAAAAGGACAAGGTTATTATGCTACAGTCATGCTTTTAATCAGAGACTGGTCAGCAGCCATTCTGTGAGCTACAAAGGCTACATCAATAGCAAACAGAAGCCCCCTCATTTTGGATCACTCATTTGTTTCTGTATCTTAGGATCATATGTGTTATGAGGCATTTCTTTCTCTCTCCACACAGAATGAGAATGTTTGCAGGTACAGCAGGGGTGTGCTTATATTCTTCTTCAGCACTTCTGCATGACTCTCAGGTCTCTACTGTAGAGAGCGGAACAGCACAACTCCTTCAGATCATCAGAGGAAGTACCCCCCATCAGACAAGCGTTTCGGCCCTATTAAACTCCTGACGCTCTAAGGGGGATGAGCCCCTCTGGGTCATGGGTTTTGTGAGTTGTTGCTTTTTTTTTTTTTGTCCCGGGACTGAACCCATGATCTTCCAGTTGGCACTGCGCTTTGACGTGTGTCTTTAGTGATTTAGCTAAGGAGGACTGGTATTTGTTGTGACAAACAAAATTATTTATGTTCTCAATGCTTGTTTCACACACTCCATAGCCAACATGAATCATTTTCGGCTGTTTCTGAAAGGCTTTTCAATGCCCTTGCTCTTGCAGGAAACTCTCTACCATAGAGAGCGGAACAACAACACAACTCCTTCAGATCATCAGAGGAAGTACCCCCCCTCAGACAAGTGTTTCGGCCCTTTAAACTCCTGACACTCTAAGGGGGGTGGGCCCCTCTGGGTCATGACTCCCAGAGGTCTTGTAAGTTGTTGCTTTTTTTTCGGTCCCGGGATTGAACCCATGATCTTCCAGTTGCCACGCGTCTTTAGCGATTTAGCTATGGAGGACTGGTATTGGTTGTGGCAAATGAAATTACTTATGCTCCCAATGCTTGTTTCGCATACTCCACAGCCAGCATGAGGCCTTTTCTGCTGTTTCTGAAAGGCTTCTCAATGCCCTTGCTCTTGCTTGTCCCTTTATGCCCAGTTGCTTACATATGTCGTATGCTAATGTTGCTAAGAATCCTCTCGCTCCCACTTCTACAGCTATAACTTTTGCCCTGACTCCTGCCCCCTGCCTCAGTTGCTTGACCAGATCATTGTACTTCTCACATATGAATAGATGCTGCTCCTCTATTCTTGTTTCGTACAGAACCATAAGCTCGATCATTATTAGTTCCTGTTTTTCTATGGAGTACACTACAATGTCTGGTCACATTCCTGTGTTCTTGATGGCAGTCAGGTATTCTCTTCTTCCTGGTAGGTCCGCTATTACATCCCAATCATTTCCACCATCTAGCAGTGGTAGTAAGAGAATGTCCCTGATTTCATTATTCGATGTCGTACCAGTACCTATGAAGTATTTAGGTGGGACCTCAACTCTTTTACTGTTATTTGCTTTATCTTTTGCCCTGTCTACAATGGCTACTAGTTCCTGCAGCACTCTGTTGTGCCGCCAGGTGTAGCGTCCTTGGGCTGATGACACTCTGCATGCTGACAGCACATGTTCCAAAGTTTGCCTTTCATTGTAGAGAGGGCACTTTGTGTCTTCTGATACACTCCATTTGTATAGGTTGGAGCCTGTAGGCAGAAGGTCATAAGTAGCTCTGATGATGATGCTGAGTCTCAAAGGTACCATTTTCCAGATGTCATTCCATGTTAGTGATCTCTGCAGGACACCCTCCCATGTTGTCCACTGACCTTGCTGTGCCTGTTGGACTGCCTTCTGGAACCGCTTTTCATCCTCTGAATTCCTTACTTTGCTGATGATCATATCCCTTCTTTCCTTACAGGAGGCCATGACCACCATTTGATTTCACCATGACCAAATCCCCTTCTGTTGATCTGAGTGTATCCTATTACTTCTTTCAGCACCTGTGTTTCCTTGTCTGTGGTCACTTCCTCATTTACTTTCCATTTTCGTCCAGCTTTAAGTATTGGCTGCACTTCTCATACCACTGGATCTGTAGATTCTTGTAGCATCATTGCAAGCCTTGTCTTTCCTACTTTGTATTCTCTGACCACAGATTTGAATGGCAGAACAACAGTTTGCTCTTCTTGCAGTACAGTGCTACATCAGTTAATTCTGGTGGTACACCCAGCCACTTTCTTATGGATTTATTTATCTTTCTTTCGACTGCCTCTAGTGTGCTGGTACTTACTTCGTAAATGAGTAGTGCCACATAAATTTTGGAATAAGCATGAACTGGAGGCACCATATTTTGAACTTCCCCAGTAGCCTGGTTTTGTCTATGATGTTCAGTCCATTCTGTGCCATTTCTATGACTTGCTTCACCACGTTTGAGTCTTTCATGGAAGCATCATATACTCTGCCAAAGCTCTTCACTGGCTCCTCCCGTACAGTTGGGATTATTTGATTTGCCACTGTGTATGATCTTTCACTTTCCCCTTTATGAGTGACAGGCTTCTTGACTTCTTTGGCTTGAAGCTCATGCGGCACCATATGATGAGGTTATCCAAATGCTCTAACATCTTTCGTGCCCGTGCTTCACTTGTTTTTATTACTTTTGTGTCACTCATGAACGTTTTTAGTGGTGGCATCTGACATCCATTTCTGAACCTTGGGCCTTCTGCTGCTCTCAAATTACTTGCACAGCTAGTACGAACAGTATGGGTCATATTGTACAGCCCATTGCAATTCCTGCCTGGAGCTCAATCCATCTTGTAATATATCCTGATGTTCTAAATCTCATGAGGAACCATGTGAAGTACATTTTCAGCATCTTTGTGATTTCTTTTAGCACATGATACATGTCTAGTGCTAGCCATATCAGCTGGTGTGGTACTGAGCCATACGCATTGGCTAGGTCAAGCCATATTACCTGTAGATCTTGCTTTCCAGATCTTGCCTGTTGAATAGCTTCCCAGACCATTGAAGCATGCTCGAGACATCCCGGGGAACCTGGAATTCCTCCCTTCTGCACGGATGTTTCAACGTACCATTATCTAGGAGGTATGTTGTTAGTCTCCTTGCCATCACGGAGAAGAATATCTTTCCTTCCACATTCAGAAGTGAGATAGGTCTGAACCAGTTGATTTCAGTGGAATTCTGCTCCTTTGGAATGTATACTCCATTAGCCTTTTTCCATTCTTTACTTATGAGTCCCTTGGTCCATGCTGTTTGTAGGATTTATGGAGCTTCTTTAGTACTTCTGGGCATCTTTTGTATAGTATGTAAGGGACGCCATTTGGGCCTGGTGCTGACTTGCCTTTAGCTTTTCCTACGATGCTCTCTACTTCTTGTAAGGTTGGTGGGCTGCATTTGAATTTCCTGCCTGGTGCACAGGGCCACACTAGACCTTTCATCTGCTCGAGTGGTGTATGCTGATTTTTATCAGAGTATGTCTTGCTCAGATGTTCCTCGAGCACCTCCTTATCTGCTTTCAGCGTACCTGATTTTGGCTGTTCAAATAACGGCTTGGCAAACCCGAAGGGATCTCTGTAGAACTTCTCTCTTGCGTATCTGATTTCTCTATTCCTTTGACATAGTCTTTCAGTCTGCAAAGGGTATTGTGCTGGGATTTTATTTTCCGGACATGGTTCTTCTGCTGTCTTATTGCTTCTATTTTCTTCTGTCTTCTGGACTATCTTGGTGTTACTTTTTCTCTTTTTTTGCCTGTTTGGTTCCAAACTCTTTGTGGCAGAGAAAATATATGATGTTACCAAATGGTTCCAGTTTTTGCTCAAAGTTTTTCCCTCTCAGCTGTTTGTCCAATTCTTTGCATAATCCTGTGTCCAGGTTTTCCCATATGCTTTTGGCACTTGCTGGTGGAAGTTAATTTTGTCTCTGGTCTTGTCGGAGGGCTACATTGCCTCCCTGCTGCCTGACTCAACCTGAATATTCTCTGTACTGTGATTTATATCCTGACAGAGATCTTCTAATGTTTTATCTGAGACTGGCGTCATAGTGCACTGTTGAGTATTGGACAGCAAGGAACCACCACATCCCTTCTTCGTTCTGTGTATCTTCATGCCACGCTGAGTGTTAAATTTCCTGCCATAGATGCATGCATCCATCCGCTGTTCTGAACTCGAATTACTTGGGGCGGGCATGGTCGTTTCCGTACAGTCACCTGTGGATCCATTATTCTCCCCCCATCCCTTTCGGTGAATCCTGGGGGCATTTCTTCTTTTTGGACTTTGTAGCGATAGTATGATGGCTGACAGGGTTGCTGGCCCAGACAGCCCAGTTCAGAGACGCTTTCCCAGTGAGGATTCTAGTCTTTCCCAGTGTCCATCGGTCTTTCTCGACTGTCCATCAGTCTTTCCCGATTGCTAGCTGGAACATTTTGCATATTTTGCTTTTCCACTTGAGAGTCATTTAGAGAGTTCCTATTTAGTGGATTCATTACCTGGTTCAAGTATGGATTTGTTGGCATAGTCCTCTGACAAAAGTCTTTGAGTGATTCCTGCTCTTTGCTCCTAACATTTATTAGCTCACTATTCTGACATTCTGGGGGTGAGGATGCTTGTCTAATGATGTAATCAGTGACCCACAGCTGATATGCCAGCATCAAGGTTAGCAAACCACAGCTGACCAAGACCCTGTCCCACCTCTCCATGGTACCCCAGGTAACAGACCTAGCCTGGCTAATGGGGCAGGGATCACCATAGTCCCCATGGTGGTGGAGTCTGCTTAAGAAGCATTGCTTTTTTAGCTGCACTCTGGGACTGAAAAAAGTAGCTTCCATAAGCCACTCCCACGCCGATACAATGCTGTGTCTCAACACCTCTACAGCATCGGCTGCAAAGAACAACAGCTTGCAGTCACAGGGAGTTCATACAAGTACAAGTCTGACATTCTGAGATCTTTGGTGATATTTAGTCCATGAGCAACATTTATGTTCCTGCTCATAATTTTGGCATTTCCTGTCAATATTTATTTTTTGATTGTTGAACACAAGTTGATCCATTACTCAGTCACACATTTCAGATATAACCACTGCATTTTACCTTCTGAGATGGTCACTTTAACTCTATGATGGATTCTTCTAGGAAGACCTTTTATCTGCAGTTCCTTCATTTTCATTTCTCTGATCCAGCAGCCATATGAGTTTGTGCTTTTCAGCTTGAAGCGATGGTAAAGTATATGCAGATCTTCTTTAATTGTACTGGGTTGTGTATAATGTATAATATTATTTTTGATGTTTGGATGTTCAGGTAGCTATTCCTGTCATAAATCTTCAAGTGCTGGACATTGTAGTAGATGGTGTGTGACTGTTTCTTGGTTATTATCACACAATAGGCATTTGGGCATTTCATCGGCCTTTATCCAGTGTATGTGGGCATTCAGGGGGTAATGCCTTGTTCTTAATTGAAAAATGATGGTCTGCTCTTGTCTATTTAGTATGTTTCTGGCATCTTTCACATTCATGATGGTTATGTATTGGAAAACTGCTGTGCCTGTGTTTCCCAATGCTCATTCATTCAGCCATTCCTCCTTTCTGTTATTTCTTATTACTTGTTTTACTGTTTGTAAAGAGACTAGATTATTGGGCTGGATCCTTGTTGCTCCTTTTTTTTTTGTCAATCTATCCGCTCTCTCATTTCCTTGAATGCTGATGTGTCCTTGTATCCACTGTAGTGTTATTTTAATATTGTGTGTTTCTTTTAAGGAGCTGGTCTTACATGCTACTGAGTGACATATCTTGTCTTTCCAGTTTGCATTTTCTTCAATTCAATCATTGTTGGAGAATTTCTTTTGGTTCCAGGAAGAAACTGCATAATCACAGATATTCACTGTCATCATTCCAGGTCCTGTCTAGATACTGCTGTATCTAGACCAACAGGCAGCAGTAAGAATAAATGGTAAAACAACAACTTGGTTTGACATAAAACAAGGGTCCATCAGGGGTGCATATTGTCGCCTTACTTATTTAACTTGTATACTGAAAATATAATGAGGAATGTTAAAGAAGATGTAAACAAAAAATATTATGATGCCATAACAATTGGAGGTTATGAAATACCAGAGATTAGATATGCTGATGACACAGTATTACTGTCCATAACACAAAAAGGAATGGAAAAACTAATTATGTCAGTCCGTAAGAATAGTGAAGAGCGAAACCTATATCTTAATGCGAAGAAAGCTAAATTGATGGCAACTGACAAAACAAATAAGGCAGCTGAAATATGTATCAATGAGGAAAAATTGGAAGAGGTAGAGAGTTTTGAATATCTTGGATCATTACTAGCTAATAATGGAGATACAATGAGCGAAATTAAAAGAACAACTAACGCTTTTCAAAATGTAAAACGGCAAAAGAAGCCGCAGAGAGGAACAGACAGCCCTACAAAAATAAGATTTTTAAGGGTATGCATCTTTCCCATCACAACATATGCCTGTGAGACCTGGACACTTAACAAAACAGCTGAGAAACACATAAATGCCTTTGAATGTAAGTGTTACAGAAGAGTTCTTCAGATATCATGGACACAAAAAAGAACATATATATCCATATTACAAGAACTTAATATTGAAGAAGGCTGGTTAATAAAGAGGATTAAACAGAGAAAACATAAATATTTTGGACACATTAAACATCATGAGAATTCAGAGAAGATCATCTTGGAAGGGTACATAATGGGAAAAAGAACAAGAGGAAGACCAAGGCTAAGATGGCTGCGAGACATCTTTGATAATCTGCAAAATGGAAGCATCAGCACCAGGATATCTTGCTCACAGCCAAGAAGCCTACAGGAAAGCTGTTAGGAAGGCAAAGTTCTGCACGGGGACATGCAAATGACTGACTGACTGAACATTCCAGGTTCAGCTACATTGCATTTGTGTTGTGCCATTTCATGCTATCACTGAATCCTTTCTGAGCCTGTCTTTTCTGAGAATTCTGTGGTTGTGGTATTAACCTTTTGGAATGCGGGGAAGCCAGTCTCTGATTACAGATAAGCAAAGTAAACCCTAACAAGAGGGGACAGTTAAGATGTAATAGAACAAACGTTTGCTTTTTTTTTTTTTTTAATGGCCAAAGAAAAAAGAATTGATAAGGCATAATGTTCTACTCACTCTGTACTTAATACTCGGTTCTGCTCATGTGAAAGATCACTGATGTTTTTTCTCATAATGGACTCCTTTCATATGCCACTGTGTTCCTGCAGGCACAAAACAAATAATTTGACCAAGTCACGTCATTCTGATTAATGATACAAGATATATTTATGACTCTAAAAAGGAATAATAGGTTTGAAAAACTATGATGAAAATGATGGATTTAATAATCATTCCTGCCATTTTTCTGTTTCCTGAAGGCCATTAGTGTTATTAACACCATGCATTACATTTATTATGAATTTTCCTTTTGTCTCTCTCTCTCTCTGAACCTTAAGTGCCCAGGGCACATGGGGCTTCTGCAAGGGTTTTCCACAAATGCCTGTCCTTCGCCTTTTTTTCTGCTCTTGGCCAGGTGAGCCCTCTATTGCTCAACATCCTTTCTGTTGTTCTTCTCCATGTCTCTTTTGGTCTACCCTTACTTCTGTTCCCCTGTGGTGTCCATCTTAGTGCTATTTTTGGTAGTGAGTTGTCAGTCATTCGGAGCACATGTCCCAACCATTGCCAGCGTCTTTCCTCAATAACTGCTGTCAGTGGCTTCATCTGCATTTCTGCCAATAAGATTATGGTGTTTGGCCAAAATATTTTTCTAATTCTTCGTAAACATTTAGTCTGGAAAGAATTCAACTTGTTTTCTATGCTTTTGGTGATTTTCCAGCATTCACTTCCATAGAGTAGTACACTTAGAACATTACTCTTAAATATCCTGATTTTCATATTTATGCTTAGTTTTTTTTTATTTCCATATAGTCTGTAGCATTGCAAAAGCCTGGTTTGCTCTAGTAAGTCTGCTGTTGATGTCCTCTGTGCTGTCTCCATTTTCTACTACTCTGCTGCCAAGGTATACAAATTCATTGACCTCCTCCACTAACTTGCTATCTACTCTGAGTACATTTCTGTTGTTCACATTTTGCTTCATTAACTTTGTCTTTCCTACGTTGATCTTTAGTCCAATGTTGTTTGCATTCTGAGTTAGCTTGTTTATTTTATCTTGCATATCTTTGTGACTGCTTGATAACAGACAAATGTCATCCGCAAAGTCAAGATCCTCCAGCACTGTGTCAAGGGTCCATTGTAATCCTCTGCGTTTGTCTGATGTTGCCTCCTTCATTAACCAGTCTACTGCCAAGATAAATAATGTTGGTGATAGTACACATCCCTGTTTCACTCCTGTTTGTACCCTAAAGCTGCTGGAGGTATGTTCTCCACAGATCACTTTGCACTGAAAACCCTCATATAGGGCTTTGATTACATTTACTATCTTGTGGGGGAGGCCATGCCATCTAAGGATTTTCCACAGTGCATCTCTGTTAACACTGTCAAAGGCTTTTCCTAATCAAAAACTGCTCTTATCCTTTTGGGTCCAAGTTCACAGAAGGTTTGTGATAAGGACCACAGGCCATGCACAGGCATTACTGGTCGGGTGTGGGGTTGGGGGCGTAGGAGGGGAGGGGGAGAGCCATTCTGCTAAGTATGTAAATATGCATCAATGGAGGGGGGAAAAAGTCCAGCCTTCATTAAAGTACAGATAAATAATGTGCATTTTTTAAAGCATTGGTAAGTTAATTTTTGCTATGCTAAACTATACTCCTAATTTCTGTCAGACATAACCTTGATGTAACTCCAGTTTCTTCAAATGAGTTTTAAAAAAAAAAGAAAGAATACTAATGTAATAAAGGATGTAAGTTCTACCCGAATGTTAATTATGTAAATATTATGTAAATGAGATTCAGCCTGAGAGTTTACATGTCGCGACGATTAACTGCTGGATGGTAGGATTTACACTCTTATGATTGTAAAAAGCAATTTAGCCATGAGAAGTCCCTATTTTCGGCTCAGCACTCCTGCTCCGACAAAAATTATCATCGCCTCCAGAATGAGTCGTCTGGACAGAAACACATCTTTTGGTCCAATACTCACATGCTCACAGCAACATCTTTGTTACGGCCTCATTTTAATGTTAAAATTTAAATGAAATAGACGTTTTGGTATGCCACCTAAAAGATTACTGCACTGCGGATGAAAAAAAGTAATGCGCGTTGCATGTTGCTTTAAATAACACTACCGGTACTTCTGTGTTGTTACTCACGCCATGTTTTTTTTTCCCCGGGCTGTAGACCAAGAGTGGATGCGAGAAAGTTAATGCCCTGAAATAGTTCATATTTAAAGATGATCTTGTCAAAATCATTACTTAATGCAGACTGGCGTTTTATTTTACAAATCGATGCTGAATGAACACAATTTTCACGGACATTTTTTTTTCTATTTACCATTAGTACATTTAAAATCCAATCCACTATTTTTGTTAACTGACCTTGACTTTGGTTCATCGGAGGTCTTGAATTTTTTTTTTTTTTTAAATTTCGAGCAACAAGGGAACTTTTACATATTTTATTCCAAACTCTGATTAGGACTGACCTAGTCCCCGTCGCATTATCCTCATTATCATTAAGCCAAAAATCCTTCCAGGCAGTTCTAAGTCTAACCTCAGGTCTATGAGTCAATACGTTAGTGTCGGCTACCAAAGCAGAAAAACTAAAACTGACATATTTCAGCACGCATGCTTGTGAGTTGTGAAAGTGAAAAAAAAATATCTATTTAAAATAAATACAAGTAACACACAATTTTTTTTTACATTTTACATCCTTCCCGTGGTGGGAACGTCACAAAGGTTTCGCATGGTAGTTCGCCAAGTATTCATGTTTTCGGCGAGTTTTTCAACCTCATCAAGGGATTTTATGCCTACTAATCTCTTATTAGAGTTTTACGTGGTCGAACTCTTTTTCTTCGCCCTAACACATAATTATACTGTAGTTTATTCACCACCAAATAATGTATCATAACTGTCATTCTCTCTCTCTCTCTCTCTCTCTCTCTCTCTCTCTCTCTCTCTCTCTCTCTCTCTCTCTCTCTTTCTTTTTCTTTAATTTTTCCAGTTGCCACAGTGTGTTCCAATTTTCCTCTTCTCATAAAATGTCCTACAAAGCTCGCTTGTCTGCCTCTGATCTTTGCTATAATTTGCTTTTTAACTCAAGCCTGTCTTAAGACTTCTTCATTGGTTTTCTTGGCTGTCCATGGCGCCTTCAATATTCTTCTTATAAACCATATCTCCATGGCCTCCATTTCTCGTTGTACTCTCTTATTCATGGACCATGGTTTACATCCATAAAACAAAATTGGCTCGATGTAACATTTAAGTACTCGGAATCTTGTTTCCATTGATACGGATCTGATGCACAAGATGTGTTTCATTGTCTGGAATGCTGACTTGGCTTGAGCACGTCTGCTTTTTACTTCGTTGTGACATTTCCCATCAGTAGTGTATATCTTCATTAAACAATCTACGATGCCCCTTGCGCATAATTTTGGTTCTTGAGTTTCGGTTTTTGAGCAATTGATCTTTTCGTAATGCTGATATGTCCTGGTATCCACTGTAATGCTATTTTAATATTGTGTCTTTCTATTAGGGAGCTGATATCATGATTTATTATTTCTTATAGATCTTACAAAGATGAAATAGAAAACAATCTGAGGTGACCACTTAATTCACAATGTAAACACAGGCTCAAATACGAGGTACTCCACTTAGTCCTTGTCATAAAGCTGTCAGCTAGGCTGAGCCTACTCTGTCCACAATATCACATCGTGCCGTCTCCCCATGGATGGTTGGCTGCAATTAATCTTCAGTCTGCTCTCTTTCTTGCTTTCTTAGTGACAAGTAGTGGCATATATATATATATATATATATATATATATATATATATATATATATATATATATATATATATACATATATATATACATATATATATATATAACATTGATGGAAAGATCAACAGAAGTAAAGAAGGACCTATACGTATGCTTCATAGACTACTGTATAGCATTCGATACAGAAATTATAAGAATGCTGGAAGACATCAACATAGATGGGAAAGATCTGAAACTTATCAAAAACATATACTGGCAGCAATCATCAGCAGTGAAGGTTGAGAACCAAAATAGTAGCATTCCAAGACATAAAACTGGGAGTGAGACAGGGATATGTTCTCCTGACCTCTTCTCCTTGTACAGCGAAAACATAATGGGAAACATAGAGAGCTTACCAGGAATATCAATTGGCGGGTACAACCTTAACAATTTATGATATGCAGACGACACAGTTCTGATTGCTAAAAGTGAAAGGGAGCTACAGGCTCTTCTGGATATCGTGGTTCGTGAAAGTAAAAGTAAAGGCCTCAGCCTGAATTAAAAAAGAAGACAAGTGATGGTCATCTCAAAGAAAAGAATACTACCAAAATGTAGCATCGATAGCACAGAACTGAAACAAGTTGATAGATTCAAGTATTTAGGAACAATTATAACCGGTGATGGGAAATATCACAACGAAATAAAAAACAGACGTGCTCAGGCCAAGTCAGCATTCCAGAAAATGAGAAACGTCTTGTGCAACAGATCCATATCAATGGAAACAAGATTCCGAGTACTTAAATATTACGTCGAGCCAGTTGTGTTTTATGAATGTGAAGCATGGTCCATGAATAAGAGAGTACAACGAGAAATGGAAATGTGGTTCATAAGAAGGATGTCGAATGTACCATGGACAGCTAAGAAAACCAACGAAGAAGTCTTAAGAGAGGCTGTAGTTAAAAGGTAAATTACAGATGCAGACAAGCGAGCTTTGTAAGACATTTTCTGAGAAAAGGAAAATTGGAACATACTGTGGCAACTGAAAAAAATGAGTGAAAAAGAGACAGGGAGAGAAGTTACTGGATTGGCTGTCGATGTGGCTAGGAAGAAAGTCACCGGCGGATCTCATAATCAAGTCTAAAGACATGGAACTGTGGAGAGAAATGATCGTCTGCGCCACGTGGCAGGGGCACTTGACTGATTGATTAGTGCACTCGGCCCAGCTAGTTCCCGTCCATCTCTTGAGTTGTCCACCCATCAATATCGATGTCGTTCTCTTGTTTTTTCCCTTCGATCTTGACCTTAATAAGGGTCTTCAGTATAGTAGTATGGCTCTTGACGTGCCAGTCTTGTTTTTATAATTTTCAATTTTGTCCTTTTCACTTCTGGCTGGTTTAGCACTTCTTTGTTTTCTTTTCTGCATGAGGTATACACCCTCTAATGTTTTCTACATATCCATATTTCAAAGGCCTCAATTTTCTTTTCTGTTGTCCAGATTTCTATATAATAAAGGAGTATTGAGTGTGTGTACACACACATACACACATAAATCATCATGATCATCATCAGGTGCCGTGCCGACTGGCGATGGCTATTATGCTTCTCCAGAGTACACGATCCTTCGTGCAGGCCATCAGCTCAGTTGGTGATCTCCTCTCACACCATCCCGTCAGACTGTCCAGTATCATTTCTCTTGGTCTTCCTCTTGATCTTCTTCCTTCTATTTTTCCTGTTGTTATAATATTTTCAATGCCCCCTCTTCTCATTGCATGTCCTATGAGAGTACATTATCTCTCTCTTATCTTTTTGACAAGATTTTTGTTGTTGTTGTCTCTTCAGCTCTTCTCATACATTCTTCATTAGTTATTTTTGCTGTCCAGGGAATTCGCAACATTCTTCTAATAAACCACATTTCTGCTGCTTCCAATGATTTTTGCGCAGACCTGCCTGTTGTCCGTGATTCACTTCCATATAACAAGATAGGTTCAATATAGCATTTTAGGACTCGTTTTCTAACATTCATTGATAAGGATGTGTTGGATAATATGTTCCTCATTCTCTGAAATGCAGTCTTTGCTTGGCTTATTCTGTTCCTAATTTCTGTTCTGCATTTCCCATCTGAAGTTGTTACTGCTCCAAGGTATTTGAATTTCTGCAGCTGCTTTAGAACAGTTCCGCTTAATGTTATACTGCATGCTGGTGGATTCTGTTTCCTAGATATAACCATAGTCTGTCTTTTTGATGTTCAAAGTAAGGCCTTTCTTTTCACTTTCTTTGGTGACTTTATCCAAGAGATTTTGTAGGTCTTGTTGGTTTTCAGCTATCAGTACTGTGTTATCAGCATACAGAAGGTTGTTAATATTGTATCCTCCAATTTTTATGCCTGGTTCTATAATGATCGTTCTTAGAATATTCTCGCTGTACAGAGAAAAATGGTCTGGAGATAGTACACATCCTTGTCGCACCCCTTGTTTTATAGGTTGATATTTTCCAGTTCTATTTTCAACTCGAATTGCTGCTTCTTGCTGTCAGTATAGATGTTTTACAATCCGCAGGTCTTTGCCGTCTATATTGATGTCTTCACGCATTTAATAATTTCATTATGTTTCACCTTATCAAATGCCTTGGTGTATTCAATGAAGCATAAGCAGAGATCTTTCTGTATATATACAAGTGTATATAGCACTTTACGATACATGATTTCTTCAGTATTTGTGTGTATGTGTATTTTAAGAATACATCTTGGATATTGTTTACACTGTGGATGCTACAGTAGCGTAACAGTATGTGTGTGTGTGTGTGTGTGTGATAGATAGAATGAATGAATAAATAATCTTTATTTTTAAAGGGTAAAGAACTGGGCACACGGGCCCGTCTTACATTCTACACTTCATCACTCCATCTTTCATTCTTCCCACACACTCGATTTAATACAAATTTACAAATTAAATTGGGAAAAAAACATACCAAAAGAGTGTAAGATTTAACTATTACATTCAAAGTAAAAGAGAAGAAGTAATTAACCTAATAAAATAGCTCTCACGCACACATACACACACAGACATATACATAAACAAAAATACATTGTAAATACAGATCTTCTAGCATATGTTTTTTAACAACATTAAAATAATTTATAACAATATCTCTAACAAGTTACTTTTCGAACTGTGTCATTTTAGTACTTGATGGTTGGCGAGTCATGTATTAAGAGAGTGGTGGTTATTCTATGGAGGCATATAATTACAAGCAAGTAAATCATGAAGGTAGATAGAGGTGTATGGTACAGTTTTACAAAGTGAGGGAGGGAGTGGGTAAAGTGAGAAAAAACAAATAGAAAGTATGAGAATGTATAAATGAAAAACATACAGCATCCGATATTTCGGCGTGAGCCTTTTTAGAGGATTACATGCACAACGAGACACACACACACAAAAAAAACGAAGAACTTCTGGAGGAGGCCACATTAAGATAAGTTCTTCGCTTTTTTTTTTTTTTTTGGTGTCTCGTTTTACATGTGATCCTCGAAAAAGGCTCACGCCGAAATATCGGATGGTGTATGTTTTTCATTTATACATTCTCATACTTTCTATTCGTTTTTTCTCACTTTACTCACTCCCTCCCTCACTTTGTAAAACTACACCATACACCTCTATCTACCTTTATTATTTAAACCAGTTTTACTGCAGTCGCCATCCCTTTTATCTGACACAAGTAAATAATGAAACCCAGTTTTGAGTTAAAGGATGAAGTGTTACCAATGTATTTTAAATGGCAGGGGAAGGTGTTCCAGAGCTGTACTGCAGAGTATACAAGGCTTTTCTTGTACAGATCGATCCTGGGTTTAGGAAGAAGACAGTTTTTTAAACGCTGGCTATGTTTAGTGTTATACGTAAACAGTGACCACAACTAACGCGGAGCATTGTGCGACAGAATTCTGTGAACAAACTTAACTTTGTTAAAAATGATTCTGTATTTGAGGGGTAGAATTTTGAGTTGTTTGTGTTGATCTACAGTCTGTATTGGGTGTTTGTCACAAATCAGATTTAATGCTCGCTTGTGAGTGAGTGGAGCCTTTTTGTGTTTGAGACTGAGCATCCATCCCAGATTGTGGAACAGTAATTTAAGTGTGTTTGTATGTGTGATATGTAGTATATCTTTCTTGTGTCCTTGTCGATAAAGTGTTTAATTTTGGCTAATTGGTAAACTTTCTGTGCAATCAAGTTTGTTAGGTTATGTACGTGAGAATTCCAAGTTAAATGCTGATCAATGATGAGTCCTAGAGTTTTATGTTCATGAACATTTTCTATTGCCTTAGTCCCAGCACAAAGCTGTAGTGAAGTTTTTGTTGCATTCTGCAGTTTCTGTCTTGTAGTGATGAGCATGGATTTTGTTTTGTTGGTGTTTATCAACATACCATTGTTATTACTCAATTTAATAAAACTGTTTATATCATTTTGGAGCGTTGTCTGTAGTTTATTGATGTTATAGTCACTATTGTAAACAGTACAGTCATCAGCAAAAAGATCATATGAAGAGTGCTTTAAATGTAGTGGTAAATCGTTAATATAGGTAGCAAAGAGAAGAGGGCCAAGAATGGAGCCTTGAGGAATACCAGTATCAACCACAGACGAGCCAGATATTTTGTTTCTAAAGCAAACTACTTGTTTTCTACCTGAGAGAAAAGATGTAATAAATTTTGTTAGGTCAAGGTGTAATCTATAACCTTCCAGCTTTTTTGCAAGAATAGATAGATAGAATAGAATAGATAGATAGATAGATAGATAGATAGATAGATAGATAGATAGATAGATAGATAGATAGATAGATCATTCAAATTGTCCCACCTCGTCTCGATCATGAAACGTTAACTGTGTTTGTGTAGTTTGTTAGTGCTGTCCCCTGAGTAGCGTGCACATTTTATTTACGAAAACAAGGTCATCTTTACGTCTGCTGTCTGGAGGAGCTTCTTCATTGTGGTGTGACGATCAGTGAAACGTTGCTTTGTGAATTAAAACAGATGTTAAGAACGTTCCAGATTTGCGAGATATAACAAGTATCTTAGAAATTCTTCGTTGTGATAATATCTCAGTCTTTGTAAGATAGTCCAGTTGTTTTGAATGCGTCTTGCTTTAAGTATATGACGTTCCCTTTAAGTGGATTACATCACGAAGGAGAGTTATGTATGACTCTAGATTTTTATGTATTAAAAAATAGAGATGTCATAAGCACCCGCAACATTATAATACTAAGCGAATAGTTTTTGGGAATTAATATTTATTAAAGTTTATATGTAAACATACACTAAACCAATGCAGTAAGGGCGTGATAACACTATTTAACTGAAATATTTCCTCTCTCAACAGTCATATTCCCACCTTACTAGACTCTCATCTGGTCTTTCCTCACCTGTAACAGATATTTCAGAGTTTTCACTGCACAATATTATAAACCTTCTACCCCAGCCACTTTCATCTATTTCATCTATCCTTTTCTCGGTTTGACAGCAGTTGTATACTTATCTCTCTTCCCCGCTCCCTCTTTGTTACCAGCCAGTCATTCTAGCATCACACGTCACAAGTCTTCATTTATACATTAATAGTACTTTATAGCTGGTGAAGATGTAAACCAATTTGCATACCTCGGCAGCAGCATAGACCAGGATGATGACATCAGAAAGGAAGTTAGAACTGCAAAAGCAACACTGACCTTCAAGAATCTTTAGAACATATGACACTTTAAAGTTATAAGTGCAAAAAATCAAGCTAAGATTATTCATTTTAAATGTAATATCCACCCTCATATATGCATGCAAAAGCTGGAAAACAACAATTAGACTCTTTTGAAAACAGATGCCTAAGGAAAATACTCAGTATAAAGTGGAACAAATTCAATACAATACAAAGATAAGGCAGATGAGTGAACAACAACCTGTCTCATGGGTGATCAGGAAAAAGAGATGGACGTATGTCAGTCATGTGATGAGAAGAAACAATCAGAATCCTAAAACAAGCTGTCAGGTGGAACACAACAGGCTGAAGAAAAAGAAGTCGACCACATTAAACTCTAAAGAGTACGTTGTTAAGAGAGGCCAAATTAGTAGGCATAAAATCCCTTGATGAGGTTGAAAAGCTTGCTGAAAATATGAAAACTTGGTGAATTACTGTGAAAGCCCTATGTGACGTTTAATGGCACGGGAAGAATGTAAGTCCTTCATCTAATGCACTCTCAGGTGCAGTTTCTTTGCTAACTCACAACTAAGTGCCTACTTTTTTTTCAATTATTTGTTTCCATTCTTAAGTGATATATATTATTGATGTGAATTTATATTTTTCTTTTATTTTCCTGTTTCTTTATCCTTTATGTTTTTTTTTTCTTTTTATCATTAAGGTGTAAGCTGAAATGTTACAACTGCATGCTTGTTAATAAAACTGTTCCTGATTCTGTTTTAAAAGAGTCTTAACATTTTGTAATGCTAAAGAGCAGCCTGATAATATATCCATCCAGCATTTTGGATGATCATGTTTCTCCACAGAGTTTGGTCCTTGGTATTGTCCCTTTGACTCACAAGATGACTTATATCACGCTGTTGACTGTATGTAAAGTTGTGGAAGGTAGCCGAAAATGTAAAAAAAAAAATAGTAGGAACAATCTCTGCTATAAAAAATTGTAGTAAAGTGTGTTCCTGCTACAATTTACTTTGTAACATTAAACAGAGCATAGGAAGACCACACTTTGGTCTGAATAACTCAGCTGCACAAACATGTTAAGGACATCAACTGTGCATTGCTTTTGTTATCAGTATTGGGATGACTGTATTCTTTTTTATATCTGTATGTGCCGCAGTGGTGTAGTGATTAGTGCACTTGCCAGCCGACTAAAAGGTCCCTGGTTTGGTTTAGCACTCGGGTGAAATTTTTCAGACTGACCAGCACCAAGGGTCATCTGACCCGCAAAAAAAAAATGGGTACCTGGGGTTTCCCTAGGGAAAAAAAGACAGCAAGGACAGGTGCTGGCAATCCAACCTCAAATGTCGTAGTGACTTATAAATGCATAGGCGCTAACACCTCACACCTCTACAGCATGCAGATGCTGTGGGGCATAGAGATGGTATACATTAGAACATATAGTGAAACTAATGGGTGTTGCTATGGTTATCCTAGCTAGTAATGGAACTCGTGAAGACACAAGTCTGCAAGCAGAGTTAAATTTATTGCAGTAACACTTAAAAAATATTTATTGGATTTACCTCATGTGGAGTGTTTGCTATTATATTATTATTTGTTTATTTTTCTACAATCATGTGCACTGGTAGGTCACAGGGAAAAAAATGTTTATTTTCAATTGTTCAGTCCCTTCTGCTTTTTTTTTTTTTTAAACTTCTTTTCATTGCTGTAAGATAACTAACCAAATATGCTGCTATCAAGACTAGTAAACATTAGCCCATCAGGACACTGTCACACTTCCAAGCAGTGATTATGGTGTCTGGCCCCACTGTGGTATTGCACCTTGATAAAATAAGGTAGACATTGATGAGGTACTCAAGATGGTTACTTGGTTCTTTGGTTCATTTTAAGGATGTTCGCAGCCACATGAACTTTGGGTTAAGACCAAGGGAGATAGAATAAACTAGTTGTAATTTATATTCTCTTTTGAAAACAAATGCCTGAGGAAAATACTTGGCATCAAGTGGAACGAATTCAAGAACAATGCAGAGATAAGACAGATGACTGAACAACAACCAGTCTCACGGGTGATCAGGATAAGTAGATGGACATATGCTGGTCAAGTGATGAGAAGAAATGATCAGAGAATCCCAAAACAAGCTGTCAAATAGAACACAACAGGCCAAAGAAAAAGAGGCAGACCGCGTGAAACTCTGAAGAGGACATTGTTAAGAGAGGTCAAATTAAAATCCCTTGATGAGGTTGAAAGACTTGCCGAAGACAGGAGAAATTGGCGAACTACTTTGCGAGCCCTATGTGACATTTAACGGTACAAGTAGGATATAAGATATAAGAATTTATATTCAGGATGCGCCAGTTTTCCTCCATTTGCAACCTTAATTTGTTGCAGAACTACATAAATCTGCATTAGAATGTCAAGGGGTAGTGACCTGTCAGGTTTTATCCGTGGTGTGGAACGGATAGCCAGAGCTCTACTAGATCATCGTGGTGGTGAAATGACCAGGATTTGGCACAACTCAAGCGTTAGGGAAGCAATCAAAGATGTGGGCCAGAAAGCAGAGAGTAAACTTAGTACTGCTGCTGCTACTAGGTCAGCAAGTGCACAGGTAGATTAGTTTGTTTACTACTATTATGAGACATGTACTATAACATATGTTCAGAGATTTCTATTTCAAGGCTTGTTAATTCATTAATTTCTGTGCTAGTAGACACTGGTGATGTTGCTTTTTTATTCTTTCATTTCCTGTTCTTGCTCCTTTATTCTTTCATTTCTTGTTCTTTGTGGTCAGTCTTGAAATTTTTGTTTCCTGTCTACCTTTCTTTCTTCCTTTCTTTCTTTCTTTCTTTCTTTCATTCTTTCTTTTTTCTACTTTTAGTTTTACAGTGATTATTGTTATCATTGCTCTGTAACTTCTGTCTTCTTATTCATTCATTCATTCATTTGCATGTCCCTTGCGGAACTTTGCCTCCCAAACAGCACTCCTGTAGGCCTCTCGGTTGTGAGCAAGATGGCTTGCTGCTGCTGCATCCATTTGCAGATCGTCAACGATGTCTTGCAGCCATCTTTGTTTTGGTCTTCCTCTTTCTCTTTTTCCCATTATGTATCCTTCCAATATGGTCTTCTCTAAATTATCATGATGTTTAATGTGTCCAAGATATTTAAGTTTTCTCTCTTTAATCCTCTTTACTAGCCAGCCTTCTTCAATATTAAGCTCTTGTAGTATAGATATATTTGGAGAACTCTTCTGTAGCATTTACATTCAAAGGCATTTATGTGTTTCTCAGCTATTTTGTTAAGTGTCCAGGTCTCACAGGCATATATTGTGATGGGAAAGATGCATGCCCTTAAAAATCTTATTTTTGTGATGCTGTCTGCTCCTCTCCACAGATTCTTTATTTGTTTTACTATTTGTCTTCTTATGGCATCCAAAAATTTATCATATCTTTTTCTTATGATTTTAATTAGACTACCCAGCCTCTGAAAATGGGTACCATAGAAATCTGAGAAGGTACATGTAGCCAGGCATAATACTGACAACATCACAGTTTCATGTGCCAGTGATCTTGGAAATACAGGCCTTACACTGTATCCCCAATGTGTCTTAATGGCATGCTTATGTGGATTTTAGCTGTAACCTTTAATTAGACTAGACTGCTAACATTTTAACTAAATGGATATAAATTTTCCAACCATAAAATACTGAGGTGTGACTACTGGCCCGGTGAAACCACTTGAGAAGCTGAACTGTGGTTTTACACAGAAACTACAGTCTAATTTACCCAAACGAGAGAACTGCTTTTCACTTTGGCTTTTCCAATTCCCTGGTTTACAAGTTTTCACTCTTTTTCCATTGTGCCAGATAATGAAAAGTATAGGTCTTCTTCAGTTGTTCTACATCTCCAATGTTGGTGATTGAGGAGTTTGGTGGTATCAGGTTCTTCCGAAGATCCTTCATTGCACTGCAGTCCAACAGGTGGTGCTTAACAGTTTCTTCTTCTTGTCTACTGCAGTGCATGCAGTATGGTGTGTGGTTAGCAGTCACTCTGTGTAAGTGCTTATTGTGGGTGATATGTCCTGTTCGCAACCTGAAGATTGTGCACTGGTCTCTACGACATAAGCTGTTGAGTGGTCTCCGGAGTTAGGCTTTGGTAGGTGTGTATATAGGGATCTTCCATTTGGATTACTGGCCCAGCTGTCCATTCACTGCCGCTTGCAGTTGTTGTGTATAATGTGTTTAGCTGTTCTTATGTTGGTGAGGATGTGGGGCTGTGACATGGTGACTCCACTCTTTGCCATTCTGTCAGCACATTCATTTCCTTTGATATCTGTGTGCCCTATTATCCACTGGAGGGTGGTCTTGATATCATATGAGGCGAGTTGGTTTATTGCACTGAGCATGTCAGTTGTAATGTGATCAACTGTTGGTATCCAATTTTCAAGGGCCTGGAGAGCTGACTGGGAGTCTGAGAAAATAACAAGGTTTTTAGGGTGAGAGGCACTGTTTTTGTATTTGGTGGTGGCGGCTGCCAGGACTGCTAATATTGCCTGCATCTCAGCATCATAGTAGGAGCAACGAGATCCACAAGGAGCAGAAATGTTGCTTGTTGTCTTGTCTGGAAACAATATGAGTACCTCATATCCTGCATTATCTGTTTCCTTGAACTTTGACCCATCAGTGTATGCATGGATCCAGTCCTTGGAGTAGGATTCTGTGGTCTTCAGTGCACACAGCTTTAGGGTGTTGGGATCTGATGATCTGTTCACTAAACAAGAGAGCTGCAGATATAGACAGTATATACATATGAAGAAGAAGAATAAGGCAGGGTTTTCATCCTTCTTCTTCCATACAGTGTGCATAAAACAGACATAATTCCAACTTCTTCTGCTCCTCCTCCTCCTCCTCCACCTCTCCTTTCATGATAGTTTTGTCAGGAGTAGTTATGAGTTGCTACCCCTGATGACTTATTTGTTATTCACCCATTGTGATTTTGGTAAAATCTATATTTTTATGGGACCAAGCAGTGCATTGTGTCATATTTTTTCCCTTTCATCCACTGGCAGATGTGTTTCAGTGTACCTCACCATGTTGGGAGATATTCTCCATATTTGAAGGCTGTTTATCTTCACCACAGCATGCCAAGCCATCTAGTTGTGTGGTTAAGTCAATTGGAATCAGTTCATTGATTCTAGTCCCAGATCAGTTAAGAGACCATGTCATTAAGAATATGTCCAGTGCAGAACACTAGGTGTCAAGATAACAAGTCTCAGTATATTTTTTTTCTTTACATCTCATTGATATATTTTTTTGTTTTTTCTTTTGTAATTAAAATTTTTTTTTATACTTTCTGTTTCCATAGGATACTTTGCAACAGACCGTTGAACGCGTATCTGATACTGTTAGTGCAGTAAAGAGTCATGCATCTGCATTAGCCAGCAGTTTTGGTGCTGTTTCTGATAGCAGCAGTACCTCAAACTCTTCACCACCAAGTCACAATGGAGATGTAGCACCCCTTGATGATGCCCCAGCCAGACTGTCTGAAACATATGTCATTCATGCATCAGTTGTTTCACAAAACACAGGTACCTTGCCTTTTTTTGATATAAGAGTTTATTCTTTTGCTCAGACTTTCTGTTTGTTAAATACCTGCAGGTAATTTTCCAAAGAAAATTTTAATTAAAATTCAGGATTGAAGAAAAATATTTTTTCAGAACTCAAGAAAAATATTTTTTAGGATTCACAAAAAGTTTTTTTTTTTTTTTAAAGGACTCAAGAAAAGTAATTTTTTTTAGCTTTGGAGGGAGAAAGGGAGGCATCAGTGTACTAGCAAGCAGAAGCTGTGGAACTTATCAAATAACTGAATGGACACACAGCAGATATTATATTACTTAACTCTTTCCGTGCCACAGTAAGAAAAGCTGACGTTCAGTTGCGTGCCAGAGTAAAAGTATGGGTCTTGATATGTTGGGGGTATAGTTGTAAAATGGAATGGAAAACAGTATTTACATGTACTTCCGTGTACTTATTATGTTTCAAAGTATAACTAAATGTATGAAAATTTCATAAATGCAGAGTTTTTAGGAAAAAAAGAAGTAATGTGATGTTTTTAGACACTGATTGTGCCCAGCTCACCATAGGCTAGGTCTAGATATGCACTACTTACCATCTGAGATGTGTAGATCTACTTGTTGATCTCATATTCTGATTCTGTGTTGCGTTCTCGCTAAATTAATGTCTGAAATAACCTTCTAACTACTTCTCCCATCATCTAATATGTCTAGATCTACTTAGGATACATTCAAGAGCAGTGGGGTGGTCACAAGCCATGTCCATACCCCTATCTACATCGTCAAAAATTGAAAAATTTCGGTCTTTCTCTTCCTTTTTCTTGTTCAAAATCGCTCTTAACTAGGCACTCTTTCACCATTTTGAAAAGTATCACCAGAATCACAGACGAAATATGTACAATCTAAATGTTACACCGGTTGTTTTATTGAAACGAACCAAGCGTAAAAAAATTGACGCCTGGTAAGCAACGGGGGTACAGGAAGCGTAAAAAATTTGACGCCTGGCACAGAAAGAGTTAATATTGAATGTTAGGTCTGATGAGTCGGATAAAAGTAATTGTTGCACTAATTGTTGCACTATCAGTTTATTTCTGTATTATTAGCCCTTCTGTTCCTGGAAAGTGTCCTAAAATGTTTGTTTTTTTTTTTTGAGCAGTTAACCATCAGAAAATATTACTTTCAACTCAGTTTTCTCAGAGCTCATTATTTAAGATATGCCTTTTTTCACATCATACCCACTTCTGCTAAGATTGTATTTATTAATGAAATCATTTTTCAAAAATGATTACATAATTGTCCATGAAATTCTCCAGCCTTAAATCATAGCCTTCTAAACATACCCATGGGACGTGGACATTTTTTTAAATCAAATATCATACATGAAGTGTTTTTCTTGGAAATGATTGTTGTGCCTATTTTAGCATTTATAATAATTTAAATTTATGAAAAAAACAAGGGTACAAAAGTATATGCTATAATTTAAAAAAAAACTTTTAAAGAGCTATTTAAGTGGCTTATGGTAGACCTGAGTAGTAAATTAGCTAGGTCAAGAATTTGTCAGTCATCTCTTTTAGTATGCATATTCCTGTATAAGTTTTTCAGTGATGACGCTCATTGGAATCAGCAAATAAAAACTGGTCACGAATCTTGCCCGCTTAATGGTAACAACTGTTGTGGCTCTGCAGCCAAGCCATAGTAGTATTGTTCAGCATGTTCCTTGATGGTAGTGGAGCCTGATTATAACTTGTGTATTGGGTGTGCTGCAGTAAGAACAGAAAACAACGGCATCACAGTCACCACTTTGGTTTTATGCTTTTAGTCCATGACCTTCATCATGAGCATCGTCTGCCAGAACTTGAAATTCAGTTCCACAGGAATGACATTCTGTCAAGCCTAGAAATTGCTCCTAATGTCCTTCCATAGATCTGGCTGACAGAGAGATTCCACAACAATAATATTTTGTTAAATAGAAATTGCTTATAATGTCCCAATAGATCTGGCTGATAAAGATTCCATAGTGAGAATATTTTGCCAAACTTTGAAATTGCGCATAATGTCCTTCCACAGACCTGACCAGTAGTACAAAGAAAGAAAGCACAACAAACAGATTAGAGGTTCCCAGTCTGAAGCAAGCAGCAGAAGCTCCACTTCAGTTTGCAGCCTCAACAGTTGCTACAGCAGTGGCAGCACTCTCAACAACAATGTCAGCAAGAGAACCTGTATTTGAGGCAGCTGCTAATTTTTCTGCTTCTGCTAAAGAGAATGTGAAAGTACCCACAGGTAATTCATGCATTTATGGATCTACAAGCTTCTTTGTCAAACCTGTCTGAGTGGGAGAAGCTTAGCATTAATTACACTAGTAACAGTCTTGTCTTAGCTTTCTTTTTTTTTTTTTAATTATTGAAATAAGGTACATGTGAACCTTTATCAGAATTAATGATTGAATTCATGATTTAACTGACAAGCACAAATTACAAAAAGAGAAGAATAATTAATAAAAGACAAATGAGAAAAGGAGTTTCTACATTAAGAACAACATTAAGGCTCTTAACATTTCTGTGTATAGGGCCTTACTTAAGAGACAAGAAAGCACTGAGTTTTATGTCAAACAGAAGGTTTGGTCTAGAAGGCAAGAGATTACAAGCAGCTAAATGTCTAACATACATATTTCAGAGAAAAACAAGTATGACCTGTGCAATATACATTTTTTTCACATACCATTTTTTTTTTTGACTGTGAAATCTCATACATTCAGTTTCTTTACCTTTAGTTTCACAAATATGCATGTTGATACACATTTTTATTTCATTTTGGTAAAATTTATCTCATTCTGAATCTAAGATCTATAAACCTTGATACAGTCACTTCAAACAAAGTATACCGTTCCTTGTTGATATATCACTGCATAGCTTTTGATTGGATAGCTAATGATTACAAACAGTTGGATGCATAGTAAAACATATTTAAAAGGAAAACAAATGTACCCTGCTTTGTATATATATTTTTTTTCACATATTGAATATCTAAACAACACCACTGACAAGATGTCCATACCCACGGGAAAATACTGCAACAACTATGATGCAGAAGTTAGGGCAATTATTGCTGCAGTTGAAAAACTATCAGACTCCAGAATTGATACATGCCCTGTAGTAATTCTCACAGATGCAAGATCAGTACTGGAAGCTCTTCAATGCAACAAACTACTAGATCTTAAGGATGGCTTGTCAAAAATTGGCTTACAACACAGAGTCACCTTGCAGATGATTCCCTCCCACTGTGGGATACCAGGCAATGAGAAAGCTGACCGTCTGGCCAAAGAGAGCACTAAAATGGAGCAACCAGACATACCAATCACCTATAATCAGAAGAAAAGCATGATAAAAACCTACAGGAAGTCACATACACCACCATATGATGACTGTCACATGCTAAATAAAAAGGAACAAGTCACCATTTTCCGTCTCTGAACAGGACACAACTGACTCCGAAGTCATATGTATACAGAGTTTGGTACTATTACTTTTTGTACATGTGCCCAGGTGCCCCAAACCGTGGAACATATCCTCTAGAACTGCGCAAACTACGAGACATTGAGAAGTAATTACTGGCCCAGTAAAACAACTAAAGAAGATAAGGTCTATGGTTCCATACATGAATGACAAAAAAACAGTGAAATTTATCCAAGAGACAGAACTGCAGATATAGACAGACAATGCTTACGAAGAAAAAGAGGAAGATATACTTTTTTTCCAATTTTTGGTTGGAATTTCGTAGCATTACTTGATGAAAGGAAACAATAAGAAATGAGTGAAAAAAAAACCAGGAATTATTCTTATTCATCCAGAAAACTGCTTTCATCTGTTTCATAAGTTCCATGAAGAAATAAAAATATTCTGGGAAAGAGTAGATTGGTAGAAAACAGAAACTGAATAACTGTCACAGTGCAAGTTTCCTTGTTTCTTGTTACGCTTTGGTTAATTTCTGTTTTGACTAAGAGTCATTAGGTATCTTCAGATGGTAGTATAGCAGTCTTTTCCATGCTTAAGAAAATAGAGAGAGGACAGATGAGTGTGCCGTTTTCCATACTTTTTCATTCACAAGAACATCTATCCTTACCCACAATATTTTCTTGAAGACTCATGATCATGTCTTGAAGACCATATTAAAAATATTACTAAAGCACAAATTAATATGAACATTGGAATGCTCATTGAAAAAAAATAGCGAGGATTAATTCTTATATTTAAATTGCGTGATTGGTGATGCAAAGTGTAGCAGCTTGTTCAGTTTAAAAGTTAAGTGATGTACATTGTGAAGCTCTCTACATATCTTACATCCTTCCCATGCTGTTAAACGTCACATAGGGCTCGCATGGTAGTTCATAAAGTTTTCCTGCTTTTGGCGTCAACCTCATCAAGGGATTTTATGCTTACTAATTTGGCCTCTCTTACTGTGACAGTCCTCTTTAGAGTTTCACGTGGTTAACCTCATTTTCTTTGATCTCTTGTGTTCCACTTGATAGCTCTGCATATGGAGAGCTAATATTGCTCACAAATGAAAAATTAGTAGGCTTGAGTCCCATTACTTTAGGCTGCAGATGTTTGCATATATAAGTAGACATAAAGAGACATTTAGAAAAAATTAACTTCATGTAAATAGGACTTTACTTGAGTTTACTCCTTCTTTCCTTCCTCACTTTCTTTACCCCAGTATGCTTCCATCAATCTCCAGGTGTAGTCAGTCTTTTTGGTCTTTCCTTCAGGACTCATTTGCCTTGTTTTTCTAGGTCTTCATGCACAAGAAAGAAGTTCCTTCCTCTCCCATTATTAATATTTCCTCTTGCGGAGCTCTTGTTGATGTTTTCATAGCTGAAGTATATTTTATAGAATTGAGTAGATGGCCCTATTCCCAACCCTCCTCCTGTCTCATCCGGGTTTGGGACTGGCCATGGCAGAGTTCTGAATTTATAGGAGGTGAAAATTTTTTTATAAAAAATGTGATTACAGACTGAGTTGTGGAGTCTGATTTGGAGTCTGAGTAATTTGTACAGCGGTGATAGCAATGTTCTCTCTAAACTGTGCTGCAGCACAGCTGCACGCATCCATGCACGCACACACATACATATGCATGCCATGCATGAAATTTAATGTCACACACACACAGATAATTAAATTGCTACTTATATTTTTCATGTTCATAATGTTACTCTGGTCTACAGCAGCGCTGAATTAAAATGTGATAGTGGTACATGAGTTTCTTTCCCTGATTCTTTTGCATTAAAAAAAATTTTTCTGTGATAACTTTGAGTTATAATTTTAATTTGATGTTGTGATGCACATTTGCATACATTCTTTTTTAGAATATGTTTGCACATGAGTTCAGAATTTTGTGCTTGAACCCTAAAATAAAATCTTAGAGGGAACATTTGCTGGTAGTAATGCATGATAGAAAATGGGGGAGTTGGGGCCAGAGGTTTAACATGCTGAATCCATAGCTTTGGTTACAAAACTTTTTCAACACGTGGCAGTTGTTTATCTTTTGTTATGTTGTTTATGTTAATTACATTGATTTTTAGAACCAGCAGCAGGAAGTAGACCAGCTAGTCAGTCAGAACATCAGCCTGAGTCAATTGCTAAGACAGACTCTGTGCTTTTGAAGCCTAAACTTGGTGACACACCCATCAGACCCAGGACAGTTAGTCTTCCTCCGCCCCAGAAGGTAAGTTCATTGTGCAGTGGGAGTAGTTTGTGAAAGTTTGTAGCTGGAAAGTCTGTTGCAGGTTTCTTCTTCTGTCTTCCTGCAACTGCATGTTCTTTGCAGCTGATGCGGTGAAGATGTGGAGGTTTGGAAGGGGGGCAGGTTACTGTGGCTGCATTTGGGTTGCAGACTGTCAAATCAGTGTAATAAAACATTATGTCAGAAAACATGACACAGTTGTCTCTTTTACCACAGGAAGGCTGGCCTTTTTCTTTTTTCTTTGTTGTTGAATGTGTTAACATGTTTAATGGTTGTAGGACAAGTCTGGCATTTTGTGACAGATGTAATTGATACATGAGAATTATTATTTGAGTAATAAAATGCACAGCAATATCATTTTCATTACTTTCACACATTAATCTTTAGTAACTCACGTGAGAACTAAAGGTGTTGCCTTATGAATACTATAAGAGTAGTTGTCCATATTGTTTGAAGTGGTTCTGTTGTTATGGATGAGAAATATATTGATGTAATCTCCTGCAAGATGGACATATGTTGGTCATTTGATGAGAAGAAATGATTAGAGAACACAACAGGCCAAAGAAAAAGAAGCAGACTGTGTGAAACTCTGAAGAGGACGTTGTTAAGAGAGGCCAAATTAACAGGCATAAAATCCCTTGATGAGGTTGAAAGACTCATTGAAGACAGGAAAAATTGGCGAACTACTTTGCGAGCCCTATGTGACGTTTAACGGCACGGGAAAAATATAAGATATATGAATCTCCTGCAAATTTATTTGAAGTTAGGTAGCATCAAATATGGCAGTAAAATGAGATTACTGTAAATAATTTTGTCTTCAGCATATTGACTCTAAACTTTGGGGATCTCACCACAGGATAGGCACAACTGTTAATCAAGGTGTGAGCAGTGTTCATTGAGTCATTTATTACAGAAAATAATCATGTACTGAAACAAAACAAATGCAGTGTATAAATCTGATGTACGCTCCATTTTATTATATGCAATCGAACCATGGAGGATCAGAGAATCAAAGGCAAACTGAGAGGATTTGAAGGAAGATGCCTCAGGAAAATTTTAAGAATACACTGGGAAGAGCACATGACAAATGAGGAAATAACCAAACGAATGACAGTGAGAACATCACAAAAGGGATCAAAAGGCAAAGATGGAAACGGCTGGGCCACACACTACAAATGGAATGAACAAGACACCCCTTTACCGCCTTTGACTTGGACACCTCAAGGGAAAAGAAAGGGGGACAGGTCATTTGGGACATGGAGACACAATACAAGAAGAACTAAAGGACGCAGGAAGACATGGTTTGAGGTATCTTGACAAGCTCAAGACAGGATTGGCTGGAGAACCTTTACTGATGCTTTTGCTCCATTGGGAGTACAGAGGACTGATGATGATGAAACAAAACAGTGTAGTTCACAGTAGCTTTAAAATGAAATTTTTATTAGTGCATTTTATTTTGGTGGAGGGGGATGAAGGCATGACATTGAAAAAAAAAAAACTTTTTCTAGTCTTCTTTGTTCATTGTGAGTACACAGAAAATCTGCAGTCATTTGCAGCATATGTAATTGTTTATAGATCTTTGAGTGTTTCTATATTATTTTTAACAGTAGTTTTCAAAGCTTGTTTATTTAACTTTTAGTTGTAGTCTGGGAAGAAGAGTGTGCTAGGTAAGGATATATTACAATAATATGATTTTAATTGCATTTCAAGTATTCAGACTTTATTTTTGGGAAACCTCACCATACATGGTTGTGCTGTGCATCTTAGAGCTAGATAAAAGTGTAAGAGGCTATCATGTATTTTGTTAGTTTCATGCCGAAGAAAAGAGGTTAAGCAGAATTGTATATTTCAGAAAGTAATGTTTAAGGCTATGTTGCTAGTATAGAGATTATTTAATGTGACATTATAATTTTGTGCATTACAAATGTTTCTGAAAGTTAGAAAAAATACTTTATATTTCAAAAAAAAAAAAAAAGAAAATCACTGTCATAATATAATAGCAGGTAAGATAGAGAAGAGCCCTTTGCTACTGTAATTTTTTTTTTTTCTATATCACATGATCATATTGAATCTGCATTTATTTTATTTGCTCTGTGTAGCTGAGCGACAGAGCTAAGGAAAGACGTGTGCCAGCCTCTAGAATTAGTCGTTTGATGAGCTACGGAGGTCAGTAGAATTATTCACTGTCATGTTGTCATAAAATAAACAAGCTAACTCAGAATGCAAACAACATAGGACTAAAGATCAGCGTAGGAAAGACAAAGTTAATGAAGCAAAATGTGAACAGCAGAAATGTACTCAGAGTAGATAACAAGTTAGTGGAGGAGGTCAACGAATTTGTATACCTTGGCAGCAGAGTAGTAGAAAATGGAGACAGCACAGAGGACATCAACAGCAGACTTACTAGAGCAAACCAGGCTTTTGCAGTGATGCAGACTATATGGAAATCAAAAAAACTAAGCATAAATATGAAAATCAGGATATTTAAGAGTAATGTTCTAAGTGTACTACTCTATGGAAGTGAATGCTGGAAAATCACCAAAAGCATAGAAAACAAGTTGAATTCTTTCCAGACTAAATGTTTACGAAGAATTAGAAAAATATTTTGGCCAAACACCATAAGAAATAACATCTTATTACCAGAAATGCAGATGAAACCACTGACAACAGTTATTGAGGAAAGACGCTGGCGATGGTTGGGACATGTGCTCCAAATGACTGACAACTCACTACCAAAAATAGCACTAAAATGGACACCACAGGGGAGCAGAAGTAAGGGTAGACCAAAAGAGACATGGAGAAGAACAACAGAAAGGATGTTGAGCAATAGAGGGCTCACCTGGCCAAGAGCAGAAAAAAAGGCGAAGGACAGGCATTTGTGGAAAACCCTTGCGGAGGCCCCATGTGCCCTGGGTACTTAAGGTTCAGAGAGAGAGAGATGTTGTCATACTTGCCCTGAGATCTCACTGTAACATATGAGATTTGTCCAGAAAGAAGCTGAACTTCTTATAAATAGACTGCCAGTGAGCCAACACAGCTTACTTTCCATGAAGTTGCTGAAGAAGTTGATATCAGTACAAGTTTTTATCACACAATTTTGATTGAAAAATTGCAGATGTTGTTGCAAAATTTGTGCCATGTCTCTTATCAAGACAAGCAGAAATTGAACCATGTCAGAGTCAGCCAGGAGTTGTTAGATTGCTCAAATACTGATGAAAATTTTCTGGAAGGCACAATTCAGGCACAGTTGTCATAACAGTAGATGAAACATGAATATACAGTATCAAAACAAAAGCTCAGTCATTGCAGTGGGTGGGAGAATCTTTACTGTGACCAAAAAAAAAAAAAAAGCATGTCAGAGTCAGTCAAGAATGAAAGTGATGTTGATCATCTTTTTTTGATTGGATGGGCATCACTCATCATGAGTTTGTTCCATGAAGACAGACAGTCAGTGAGCAGTTTTACTTGAACATCATGAAGTGTTTCAGATTGTGTGACAAAAGAGATCTAAAGAGTAGGGAAGCAAGACTTGGATCCTGCACCTTGGCAGTGCACCTGCTCACTTGTCACTTACCTATGAATTTTTGACAAAGCACGAGTGAAATCTGCCCTGAAAGATCACCAATTTCAAATGATAGAAGAGATAAGAAAATTTGCTACATTGCCTTTGCATCATTCCAGAAAACAAGTTCTGGAATGCTTTCCAGAAATGGAAAAAAAATGTTAGGAAATAGAGGAAGAGAATACTTTGAAGGAGACAATTCTCATTAGGTTATGATAAATAAACATTGTTTTAAAAAAGTTTGGTTTTTATTTGTAATTTCTGGACAGATCTTGTAGGTATTGTAGGAATTGGATAGAAGCAGTGAAGAGCAAGTGGAAATGTTTGATATTAGATAAAGAGTGTGTTATGTTTGGTTGTCCATGTTCTCTAAAGCATACTTAAGAACTTGGCAGGCTCCACACCTACAATTATAGGAAGCAGATCAACAACAAAAAAAATGATTTCAAGCAGGGCTGTGGAGGCAGAGTTAATTATTGTGTTAATTTTAGGTGGATGAGACTTTCTAGTCTGTAGAACTGTATGGAATCGGAGTCATGTAATGGTAAAGGGTCAAATCCCCATATCCATGCCATAAACTCTTACTGTACTGGAGGTTTTTTTTCCCTCAAATGACCAGTGGTAATATCAGTGGGGTAAATTTCATAAAATGAAATGGGATGGTTGTCACATTTAGAAGGATCACAAAGGCATAGTCTGATTCACAGTATGACATATTATATATTAATTTAAACAGGAAAAGTTGTATATTGTTTTTCTAATAAAATTATTAGTAATTTATTAGTATATAACAGAAAAAAAGAGCTAAGAATTGAGAAGAAAAAAATAGAAAATTATGATTGAAAGTTTTAAGACTTACCACTCAAGTTTATCTGCTGTCTTAGTCTCAAGTTTATCCACTGTACTGGGTCTTTTTTTATCCAAATTGAATGAAATTTTATATAAACACCATTTCCTCACAGAAAATATACACTAATTATTTATTTACAATTAATTTATAGTCTACAGTACACTAATAACGTGGAAAAATGAGTGGGCAGTGGCCCATAAGCTTAGAAAAAAATTTTTAAACAGTTTAAAATGTTTAAACATGGAGATCAGTTCACACGCGGGACCTCATGTTGACGCCAGTATCATGCTGGAAGCGATTTGTACAACCGGTTTTGGCCAGGTTTTTAGCATTGTATGTTTAAATTAACTTTAGAGCCCAATTCATACCAGCACACTACGTGTTCCCAAAAACATTTCCGCCAGATCAACATGCAGTGTGTCGCGTAGTATAACAAGAGTTAAGGCTATCAGGGATTTCTAAGACTTTCAGCACATGAAAGTGTGATGTGGTCAGTATCATGCCCGGCTGCATTTACCTTCCCAGATTTCTCTGGTTCTCATTTTTAGAGGCTGGGTGGATGCCGGGACCTTTTTGATGTTGATCAGTCAGAAAAATTCCTCACTGCAGGGACTTGAACCCATTACTACTAGATTATGGAACTAGAGTCAGGCAGTAGGAAAACAAAGAACTGAGAGTCAGAGGTGTATAAACTAGGAAAAAAAGTAGGAACAGCTTTATTACTTAACAACAACAAAGGTGTGACATTTTGGCATGAGCCTTAATCATACAAAAACATACAGGATGAAGAAATAGAGAGAGGAGATAAAGTATAGATACACGAGAATGCTGTGTTAAAAAAAAAAGGAAATAAAATGATTATGGCACTTAGCTGTAACTTGTAAGTAGATGTGGCTTGTCTGACGCTTTTTCAGAAATGGGCGTGGTGGAGCGTAGAGAATGTTTAAATGGAGACTTGTGATAGGTGGGTCATAACTGAGGGTTGTGGGTGGGGAAACCCTGGAAGGAAGAGAGAGTGGTACAGTGTTAACCTAGCCAGAAGAAGGTGAAATAGATGATTGTAGTTGGGGTAGAAGGGTTGTAATGTGATGCTGTGAGGAGGTTCTGAACTATGTGTAACAAGTGAGAAGGGAGTGGAGCTTAGTGGAGAGAGATTATGATTGTTGAAGAGGAGAATGTTAGGTGTAGCTGAATAACAAGTTCAAATCGTGTGGTTCCAGTGTCCCATAATCCTGATTGTAGCAGTTCTCAAGCACTAGGTGGTTTGTGTCATCTGCGTGACATTGGTTGATAGGCGTTTCTAGGTATCATACCTTACTGCAGTGCTTCGTGTATAGTCATATACTTATAATACACTAATTATTGAGAGTCAGAGGCAGTTCTTGGTGGAGCTGGATGTAGACAAATTTGACTAGTGGAAGTCAGAGGTTTGGTATACAAACTCCACATCTTCCATTCATATCTAAGTGATTGAGCTGTAGTGACACAGTTGATGTGATTGTCTTAAATCCCTGATAGAACTTATTAAGTTTGTTTATATATATATATATCTTGACTGTGGGTTGTTTTTTCATTAGAAGGCTTCCTGCTGGAATGTATATTTGTGATTTGTTTAAATTTATTATTGTTTTGTAGCCATTTGTTCATTTTTATTTTAAATAGTTTGTTTTTTTTTAAAAATATGAACTTTCACAGGTTTAGCTGCAGGTTTGGGTGTTGGAGCATTGGCTGAAGTAACAAAACGGTCACTTGGTTTGAAGGAAGGTGAGCTATAGTAAACAAATACACTGCTACAAGTAGTTTGTAAATGGAAAAGACCGACTCAGAAAATTTATTAATGCACCAGGTGCTGTCTCGGTAAGCTTGTGCCGAGATTTAAAACAAATTTTCTAGACATGACCAAAGGAAAGTTTGAAGCAAGTGTGAATAAAGGAATAGTGTTGAAGTTTTTTGTTTACTAACAGAAAATGATAAATATGTTTTTAAAAAATGAAAGAAATTTAACAGTTCAGTGAAATCAAACTGTGAAGTTATCTGTTTTTTTTTTTTTTTACCCAAGTTTCATGTCCTGCCTCATCTTGCAGCTGCCACAAGTTCAGGGGTCATGGATTCAAACCCATTTCTGACCGAAGCAAATGCTGAGCGGATTGTTAACACCCTATGTAGGGTTAGAGGGGCAGCTCTAAAACTGGGACAGATGATTAGCATTCAAGGTGAGATTCAGAAAACTATGTAGAAGCAAAGAGTGAAAGTATGTAGTGGATTGGAATGTGACACTCAAGTAGAAATCACACAGACATACTTGTAAACTCTTCTACCACACCAAAAATCCAAAACTTCTTCTTCATCCTCAGCTTTTCAAGCCATTAAGACTCATTGGCTGCAGATAAAGTTCACTTCCATTCCTCCCTATTCCTAATCTTCTCTCTCTGGTTGGTGACACCAATTTCCTATATGTATAAACTAGGAAAAAAGTAGGAACAGCTTTATTACTTAATGATTACAAAGTTGTGACGTTTCGGCATGAGCCTTAATCATACAGAAACATACAGGACAAAGAAATAGAGAGAGGAGATAAAGTATAGATTCATATGAATGCTTTAAAAAAAATTTTTTTTAAAAATTAATAGTGAATAGAGCACTTAGCTGTAACTGTAAGAAGATGTGGCTTGTCTGACGCTGTGTGTCAGAAATGACCATGGTAGGATGTAGAGACTGTTTAAATGGAGACCTATGATGTGTAAAGTAAGAGAACAAATTTTGTAGGATTAGACCTCGAAAAAATCATAGACAAAGCACTTTAGTGAGACGTGAGAGAAAGAAAAATCACAAGAGAATTGCCTGGGATTCGAACACGGACTCCGGTAAGCGGTAAGACGATCAGCCATCTAGCCACGAGAGAACAGCGTACTATTGACTTAGCCAACTAGCACCCCCAAAAAAAGGTGTTTTGTTGACATAATCTTTAGTAACTGCTCAGTAGACATGAGGGATCGTGACACCCAGAAAGAAATGAGGTCATGACACAGAAATTCCATAGCTTAGATTCAGTCTCTCTAGCAGGTACCACCTTTTTTTTTTTTTTAGACAAACGTACACACGGTGGTTGTTGGGTTGTAACTGGAGGTGGCATGTAGGGAAACCGTGGAAGAGAGAGAGAGTATTACAATGTTAACCTAGCCAGGAGAAGGTGAAATAGATGATTATAGTTAGGGTAGAAGGGTTGTAATATGATGCTGTGAGGAGGATCTGAACTATGTGTAACAAGTTAGAAGGGAGTGGAGCTTAGTGGAGAGGGATTATGATTGTTGAAGAGGAGAATGTTAGGTGTATCTGAATAGCGAGTTTAACCCGTGTAGTTCTAGTGTCCCATATTCCTGAATGTAGCAGTTCTCATGCAATAGGCGGCTGGTGTCATCTGCGTGACATTGTTTGATGGCTGTTACATAAAATCAGATTTGCCTCTGTGGTTGGGGCCATTGAAATGATTTGGGACTGGTTTCAAAGCATGCTAGGCAGTATTGTACAGATGTTTCTGCATGCGGTCCCCTAATCTGAGGCCAGTCTCACCAGTATACCTTGCCCTGCATCTTTTGCATATGATGACATATATCACATTATGGGACTCGCATGTGAACCCCTCATGAAGAGTGAGGATAGTTTTTGAAAAGGTGATCGTTTTCATTTCCCAGACTACAGGGCAGGTAACGCAGCAGGGGCGGTTACATTTTCTGGTACCAACATGTGTAAGGCTCTGCTTCAAGTGGCTGTGGATGAGGATGTCCTCAACTCTTTCCACCCGTGTTATGTCCAAAAATGTTCCTTAATATCCCGATGACGCAGATTTTGGGGAAGGGGGTCCCTGTGTAAAAGTTATTGTACCGAATTAATTCCATGATCACTACATGTTTATCACACATTAAAATAAGTGGAAATGAATGAAGATTCCATAAATGAAGTTATTTGTCAGAAAATAAAAACAAAGAAAAGAAAAAAAAACACAACTGGTGTGAAACGATGGAACGATTTTTGGGCGCTAAAAAATTTTTTTTTAGGGCAGAGCAATAAAATCTACTTTATACTTACCTTAACTGTGTCATAATCCAATATAAATATGTAATCATTCAAATTTCAACACAGAAAAATCAATATTTATGGATGTTTTTGACATCCAATAAATCTAACAGGTCTACAGCTATGGGAAACACATATAGTAAGATAGGTCTAGTCAGTCGATGTGACCATTCTACCACTCGATCTCGAAAAAAACTTGAATTTTACACTCCTATCGTGATATTCAACTTCTCCATTTTTCAGCCATGCTGGAATACACTAGTTAAACTTTGGATTCAGAAGAACTCTGACTGGTTAAATGAAAAGTTACATCGTGTTTTTAACGAAAGAAAGTCCAAAACCTTATAGGGCTGTGTCATTGGGAGCAACATATACCGGAACAGACCTTTTAGGGCTGGTGCGGGTGGAAAAGTTAAGGTTTGTCTCACGTTTGTATGCCAACAGTGGTGGATCAGAGAAAATGTCGCGATTGTCAGAGTCGAGCTGGATTAGTGTGGCAGATGATGATAAAAAATTTTCTTAACCATCTGACCATGCGGGTGGAAAGGCAGTACTAACTTAACTCTGTCCGATGGAGTAACAGGCTTTTTTCTGAATGCTTCTTTGCGGCTCACTAGTTGGATGTGGTTGAAGGCTTCACAAAGGACATTTTCTGGGTAATAGCGATGACAGAAAAATTCTAATAACTTGTTGGACTGATTTATAAAGTCCAAATTATCCTGACATATGCAGCGAAGATGGAGGAGTTGGAAGTATAGGATGGAGTTCTTACAGGCTTCAGGATGGGAGAAGGTGTAAAGTAAATAGGTATAGCTATCGGTGAGCTTGTAAAATACAGAGGTGACAAGCCTGTTTGTGCCAATAGAAATTTTAATGTCTAAAAAGTTGACAGACTTGTCAGAAATTTCATAAGTGAATTTTATGTTGTTATTATTAACTCTTCCTGTGTGGGAAAAAACATGGACGTCACGTTGGTGCCAAGCAAAATGTGCGGGTGTTGCGATATTTTTGGGGTATAGTTGAAAAAGTAAATGTAGCGATTATTTCTATGTGAAAAAGTATACTTTTTATACATCCAAAAGAAATAAAAATTAATGAAATTCCATAAATGCAGAGTTTTCTTAGGAAAAAATAACTGGTGAGAAAATAAGACATTTTTAGCCTCCCCCCCAAAAAAAAATTATGACACACAAATAAAATTGGTTTCTACTTACCATTAGAACTGTAAATATCCACGTGTAAATTACAAATCAATGATAAATGGAATTCCTCACATGAAATGTAATCATTTTTTGCACAAATTTGCAGAAACAAAAGCACAAACATAACAGAAAACATTCAGAATTCCTTTTGCAGATCCACAAAGTGGCTGGAAATTAGGACAAATATTCACACCAAATCAAACAGAGACTGAAAAAATGGCTAGTACACACTTCCCGCTCTATGAAAAACATGGCGGATACTTCTGACAAGCGCAGATAACTTGCGAACCAAAATTTAGTATGTTTTTCACCGAAATGGACCAAACAGTACTATAGTGATTTCGGTCCAAACATGAACTAGCTGGAAGGCCTCACTATAATATCGCCAACAGGGGAAGAGTTAAGTGAGTTGGCGAATTCAGTAAATTTTTTTAGGTCTTCCTGTGGCATACTGGTGACTCCAATGCCATCAGTGATGTACTTTTTATGGAATTCTGGACATCTGCCAGTGTAGGTTTCCCATAATTTGACTCCCAGAAAGCCCATAAATAGACCTGCATAACTTCGACCCATTTTCATTCCTATGGCAACACCACTTCTTCTTCTTCTTCTTCGTTCACTTCTACCACCAAAAACCGCACTGTGAACCTACTGAATTCACGCATGTGGTCCTCGTTAGGTCCCGTGGTCCCCTGTGTGGTCCAAAATAGACCACACGAGTTCCACGAAAGGACCACAAGGGGTTCAGAGTATCACAGTGCTTTAGCCTGTATTCTTGGTGGGTCTCGGAAGCGGGATTGCGTGACACCGTGGTTTTCATTGCACCAGTTTAGTCTAGGGTTGGACTTTCTCACCGGAAGACCTCGATGTGTTTGGAATATCAGTGCATCCCCTCTGGGTGAGAGGCGTTAGCCCACCCAGGCCAGAGTTGGACTTTCTCACCGGAAAACCTCGACGTGTTTTGAGATACCTGTGTATCACCGCCGGGTGAGAGGTGGTTGCCCATCCAGTCCAGGGTTGGACTTTCTCACTGGAAAACCTCAGCGTGATTAGGATACGCAGACATCCCCGCCGGGTGAGAGGTGGTTGCCTATCTAGACTTCCCTGGTCCAGTGTCTCCGACTTCAGCATTTTGTGGTCATGGCCGCTACCCTTCCTAGTTGTGACCAGGATGGAGCTTTTGTCCAGGAGGACGAATCCTCGCCACTAGTGACTTCTACCCCTGGGTTGAGCCGGTTTAGGCATTTCCCAGTATGAGCGTGTTTGGGACGGGACCGACCTCTAGGGCGGCGGCCTCTAGAGCAGAGGTGCCGTGGTATAGCTCTCGTAGCTATACTACTGGACATACCAGGTTAAACTTCACTTTCCACCACCTTTTCCCATCGGCACCGCACAGCAACCTTTATTTCCGCATTTACTTCCTTAACCGGGAGGAGCTTCACTCCACGCGCGGCATTTGAAAAGTCAAGCCAGCAGTGACTTAACCTCTGGGACAAGCCGGTTCATGCATTTCACCCGATATGACTGCACTCAGGACGTGGCTGACCTCCAGACCAGAGGTGCCGTGATTTGACTGTTTGCTTCGCTTTATTCTTTCAACCACCTTTTCCGCAGTGATGCTGTGCGGCAACCTCATTTGCAAATTTCTTCACTGGCCGGGAAGAGCACCGCTCCACGCACGGCAGCTGAAGATCTCGCCAACAGCGGCAGATGAGCTACCAAACGTGACACTCATCTACCCTGAGTAACTGGTTTTCAGCCGCTAGATATTCGCCCTCGCCCCTTCTCCTGTCAGTTTAAACAGTTCTGCCACGGGAAGGCCAGGAGCTGGACTTGACTGCCAGAGGCTGTTTGTGGCGCGTTTGCAGTCCTTAGAACCTGCAACACCACTGATTTACTCAAAGTATTCACTGTTGAATTCGAAAGAATTTAGGTTTAGTACTAGCTGTGTAAGTCTGATTATGATGTCAGTGTTAGTGGTGGGGTGAGGGTCTATGTCGAGAAAATAGCAGAGTGCTAAGAGTCCATCCTCATGGGGGATAGAGCAGACATCAAGGAGAAAGATGTGATAGGTGTGGTGTTGAGAGAGTGTGATTGTATCAAAAGTTGTTAAGCATGGTTTGTGTCTTTAAAAAAAGAGGGTAGTTTGTGTACTAATGGCTGGAAAATGCTGTCCAAAAAAGTCATAAATGTGCTCATAACCAGACTTACACAGTTAGTACTAAACCTAAATTTTTTCTAATTCAGTGGTGAATACTTTGAGCAAATCTTGTATTTTGGAAAAAAGATTTATATATTGCAGAAGGAATGTCCCAACTCAGCAACACAGAATTCTATGCTCCGCGCAAAAACGATGCTACCCGTTCAAATAATGATAAAGTGGAAGCAGCCATTAAAGACCTGATTACAGACCAAGTTATTTCTCTTCACATCAAGGACAGCTGTTTAGGCAACCCCATCTTCTATCTTCTTCCTAAAATCCACAAACCTGGTCAATCTGGACATCCTATTGTATCAGCATGCTCATGCCTCACTAAGCACATTTCTGACTTTTTGGACAGCATTTTCCAGCTGCTAGTACACAAACTACCCTCCTCATTTTTGAAAAAGTACTGCCTGGTCATGGTCAGATGGTTAAGAAAATTCTTTATCGTCATCTGCCACTAATCCAGCTTGACCCTGACACTCGTGACATTTTCTCTGATCCACCCCTGTTGGCATACAAATGTGAGCCAAACCTTAAGGACATCCTTGTCCACAGCCACATGAAGCGGAGCCTTACACATGTTGGTACCAGAAAATGTAACCGCCCCTGCTGCGTTACCTGCCCTGTAGTCTGGGAAACGAAAATGATCACCTTTCCAAAAACTATCCTCACTCTTCATGAGAGATTCACATGCGAGTCCTATTATGTGATATATGTCATCATATGCAAAAGATGCAGGACAAGGTATATTGGTGAGACTGGCCTCAGATTAGGTGATCACAAGCAGAAACATCTGTACGATATCGTTCAGCATGCTTTGAAACCAGTCCCAAATCGTTTCAATGGCCCCAACCACAGAGGCAAATCTGATTTTCTGGTAACAGCCATCAAACAATGTCACGCAGATGACACAAGCCGCCTAGTGCTTGAGAACCACTACATTCAGGGACGCTGGAACTACACGGGTTAAACTCGCTATTCAGATGCTCCTACGAGGGGAAGTCATTAAGTAACTCGCAAATTGAAATATTTTATCAGTGGCAGTTATCAGGTAGTATTTAAATATATCCTTAGATAGTACTATCATCCAATTTTATAATAGTTGTATGTAGGGGGCACTAGGAGTTATGTACGCATGCACAAAGCAATAACAAAATGGCTACCCAACTGTTAATGTGTACCAAAGAATAACAGAGAAGTGTAGTGCAATTTCTGTGGGATAAAGGATATTCAGTTGAGGACATTCATAAGGAAATGATTACAGTTTATGCTGAAAAGTGTTTAAAGTGGTCTATAACTGGGTAAAAGAATTTTCTCAGGGACGCACAGAAATTGTTGACAAAGTCCGACTTGGCCGTCCTGTTCAGATTGAAACAGAAGCGACTGTGCAACGTGTGAATGAGATTATCAGAGCTGATAGATGAGTAACGATAGACAGTGTAGCAAGTGCAATCGGATGTTCACATGGCTTAGCCTACAGAATAATGCATGAGCAATTGAATTTTTGGAAAGTTTGCTCACGTTTAGCACCCAGAGATCCGAATGATGAACACAAAATGAACCGATTTGGTTTGTCATTGCAGCATCTTTGCCATTACGCATATGAAGGTGAAGACATGCTCCAAAGGATTATTACTGGAGACGAATCTTGGGTGCACTACTACCAACCCAAATCAAAACATGCCTCAATGCAATGAAAACACCCATCATCGCCATGCTAAAAAAAATTCAAGATTACGCCTTCTGCGGGGAAGGTTATGTTGACAGTGTTCTGAGATTATCAAGGAGTGTTGTTAACCAAGTTCCAGAAGTATGATGACAGTGTGAATTCTGTATCGTACAGTGAAGTTCTGTCAATGCTATGGGATGCAGTTTGAAGAAAACGTCCTGGTCTGCTGACTAGAGGTGTGTTTCTCCTTCATGACAATGCCAGATCACATACGGCTCAGTTAACCCAAGAGAAAATTAGCCAGTTGGGTTGGGAAGTTTTTGAACATCCGCCCTATAGTCCTGACATAGCTCCAAGTGATTTTCACCTTTTTGGTCCATTGAAAAACCACCTTGGCGGGAGAAGATTCTCGAGTGACGAGGAGGTGGAAACAGAAGTAAAAAAAATGGTTCAGAAATCAGACTCCCAATTTTTACGACATGGGTATTGCATCACTGATTACACGATGGGACAAATGTATCAATGTTGGTGACGATTACGTTGAGAAATAGGGAAATAATGTAGGTTAAAAAATTAAAAGTTTTCAAATTACTGTCGTATTTAGTTTTTTTTTGTAACAGACATTTGCGAGTTACTTAGTGGCTTCCCCTCATAACATTCTCCTCTTCAACAATTATAATCCCTCTCCACTAAGCTCCACTCCCTTCTCACTTGTTACACATAGTTCAGAACCTCTTCACAGCATCACATTACAATCCCTATACCCTAACTATAATCATCTATTTCACCTTCTCCTGGCTAACATTGTACCACTCTCTCTCTCTCCCCTTCACGGTTTCCCCACCCACCACCCCTAGTTACGACCCACTGACCACACATCACACTTCTCCATTTAAACAGTCTCTATGCCCTACCATGCTCATTTCTGGCACACAGCGCCGGACAAGCCACATTGTCTTACAGTTACAGCTAAGTGCTCTATTCATAATTACATTTTTTTTAAAAATATTTTTTTTTTTAATAGCATTCATGTGAATCTATACTTTATCTCCTCTCTCTATTTCTTCGTCTTGTAAGTTTTTGTATGATTAAGGCTCACACCGAAATGTCACAACTTTGTAATCATTAAGTAATAAAACTGCTCTTACTTTTTTCCTAGTTTATACATTTTGGTAACACAGCTTTACTGCAGTGCTTCGTGTACAATTTCCTATATATCCACTTCTATGTTGTCTCTCTATCTTTGTCTTGGTCTACCTCTTGGTCTTTTCATCTTTTGTACGTACATCATTTTCATTTGCCTGTCCCCTTCTGTTCTTTCAAAAATCCAAAACACACAGAGAATTCTGTATTAAACGGATTTTCTGTATTTTTTTCCTGGAAAATGAAATAATGTCTTATATTGTAGTTTAAAATTTGGTTCTTAAAAAACCGAAATAAAAAGGTAAAAAAACATTTAATTTGTAATTTTTATTTAGAGTCATCTATGTAATTAATGACAAGAAAAGAGTTCATGAAGTGTTTGTATCTCCATGTAGGTGTGAATTAGTGCAGTGACTTATTTTAGTCTCTGGAGTGGAACCATCTTCTCCTTCTGCATTCAAATTCATGTACCCAGCTATCTATGCAAGGAAATGGGTTGCTCCATGAATCCCACCATTAGTAGGAGTTCTTCATGTATGCTTCAGTGTTCTTTTCCTGGGGTCAGGTTTGGGATTTTAGGTCTCTGTAAAGGCCTAAGGAAAATACTCGATATAAAGTGGAATGATTTCAAGAACAATGCAAAGATAAGACAGATGAGCAAACAACAACCTGTCTCATTGGTGATCAGAAAAAGAATATGGACAAATGTCAGTCATATGATGAAAAGAAACAATTAGAAGATCCCCAAACAAGTTATCAAGTGGAACACAATAGGCCGAAGAAAAAGAGATAGACTATGTGAAACTCTAAAGAGGATATTGTTAAGAGAGGCAAGTTCAGTGGGCATAACATCCCTTGATTAGATTGAAAAACTCGCCGAAGACAGGAAATCTTGGCAAACAACCATGTGGGCCCTATGTGATGTTTAGCGGCATGGAAAATATGTAAGATATGCTGATGACACAATACTGCTGTCCACACCACAAAAAGGAATGGAAAAACTAATTATGTCAGTCCGTAAGAGTAGAGAAGAGCAAAACCTCTATCTTAATGCGAATAAAACTAAATTGATGACAACCGACAAAACAAATAAGGCAACTGAAATATGTATCAATGAGGAAAAATTTAAAGAAGTGGAGAGTTTTGAATATCTTGGATCATTACTAACTAATAATGGAGATACAATGAGGGAAATTGAAAGGAGGACATCTATTGCTCTTCAGAAAGTAAAACAACTAAAGAATCTGTGGAGAGGAACAGACTGAACCAAAAAAATAAGATTTTTAAAGGCGTGCATCTTTCCCATCGCAACATATGCCTGTGAGACCTGGACACTTAATAAAACAGCTGAGAAGCACATAAATGCCTTTGAATGTAAATGCTACAGAAGAGTTCTTCAGATATGAACACAGAAAAGAAAAAACATATTCATACTACAAGAACTTAATATTGAATAAGGCTGACTAGTAAAGAGGATTGAACAAAGAAAACTTAAATATTTTGGATACATTAAACGTCATAACAATTTAGAGAAGACCATCTTGGAAGGCTACATAATGGGAGAGGAAGACCAAGGTGAAGATGGCTGCAAGACATCATTGATGATCTGCAAATGGATGCATCAGCAGCAGGCCATCATGCTTACAACCAAGAGGCCTACAGGAGAGCTGTTATGGAGGCAAAGTTCCACAAGGGATATGCAAATTACTGACTAACTGACCAGAGTTGTAAGGGTTCATAGTTGAACAGTTTGGGGTTTTTTCTTTTTTTTTTTTTTTGTTATTCATCTTATCAGAATTTTATAGATTCATAGTTTAGTAGTTTTTCTTTTATTAACTGTCCTGCCAGAGTTTTAAGGATTCATAGATTAGTAGTTTTTTTTTAAAAATTATTAATCATACCAGAATTTTAAGGATTCATGTTTTTTTTTTTTTTCTAAGCTAATCACATGAAAGTTTTAAGGACTTATAGTTGAACACTTTTAAACCTGACCTAACAGAGTGTGTTTTTTTTTCCTCTCAAAGAGTTAATAATTTCATTGTAATCTTCACTGTAATTCTTTCATTACAGACAATTCATTCTTCAACCCTCAGTTACAGTCCATCTTTGAACGTGTGCGTCAGAGTGCTGACTTTATGCCTTCCTGGCAAATGAAGGTAAAAAATAATAAGAAGGTGGTTGACAGTACATATGATCAAGATACATTCCACTTAACTCGGTGTAGGTTTTTATAATGTGAAAATCGTATGGCCCTGAAGCACACATATATGCAGTTTAGTGCTGTACACAGTAATATGCAAATATTTATTCAGTTCATTATGTAGTATAAGATAATACTTATACTTAAAATGAATACTGAATAACTAACTAACCTAACTAACTAACCTACTGACTGACTAACTAACAACTGACCAACTACTGAATAGTTAACTAAATAAATAAATAACTACCTAATTAACTAACTAAAAGCCAACTAAATAAAATTAAATAAATAAAATATACTAATAAATAAGTAAAGCATAAATAAATAAAATATTAATTAATTAAAGCTTATGAAATTCTTCATTCGTCCAAATAGTTGTATGTTGAAAGGACATGAGTCAAGAATCATCTGTTTTCATTGTTTTTTTTTTTTCATCAACACTTTTAATTTTATTTGTATATGGGGTTTTGTGGCATTTTAGATTTTTATACTTTGTGAGATCTGTGTATTTTATTATTGTATGTTTCAGTGTGGCACGAGATCTTCATTATCTAAAGGGGGAATGAGGATCAAAACTTGAAAACAAAAAGGTCCCCTGGCATTTGTGTTAGATATAAATGGTAGTAAATATGAACCAGGTCACCACATTTCAAGTAGCTGAGGCATAGTAAAACTTGTTTCAATTTTCTGTTTCCTGAAGCGGTGTATTACTGTTATATGTTATTTTGGTGTTTTATGATTATTATTATTATTATAATCATCATCTTACAGAAAACATTGAGTAAACATTTGGGGCATGATTGGAGAGACAAGCTTGCTGAGTTTGATGAGAAGCCATTTGCTGCCGCATCGATTGGACAGGTACACAAAGGAAAACTTCCAGATGGCAGGAGTGTTGCTTTGAAGATTCAGGTAGGTTAACATAAAAAAAGATTTAACAGCTAGATCATGCGCCATTATTTTTGCTCAATCCCGGGACAAAAAAAGCACACTCACAAGACCTCTCTGGGAATCATGACCCAGAGGGGCCCACCCCTCTTTTGAGTGTCAGGAGTTTAATAGGGCTGAAACACTTGTCTGAGGGGGGTACTTCCTCTGATGATCTGAAGGAGTTGTGTTGTTGTTCTGCTCTCTACAGTAGAGAGTTTCCTGCATGCATTGTATTGTAAAGAAATTACTTTGCACTTCTCCCTTCAGGGAAGTACCTTTACAGAATTTAGTCATTTATTTAGAGATTGATGTGTTTTATTTGAATTAAGCTCTAATCAGTTTTAGAAAAAAACAATGAGTCCTCAAAACTTTTTTTAAAAAAAATATTTTAAATTAAATAATAACAAATAGTCAGCTTTTATATACTGGCATTTTTTTTCTACTTTACAAACACAAGACATATAGCAATTTCAATGTGGTGAACAAATGTGACGATATAATTTTCAAGATGTTTTGCAATATAAAGATAAAGAATCAAGTGATCTAGTATTTAACAGGGGTGTCATGCACATGTCATCAAGGTAGAGCCCTGTGTCTACCACATTGGCAACAGAAATTCAGAGCACACTGATTCTGACATTAATGCTCCTGTTTATTATTGCTGTATATTCCATGGTAAGGATGTTGAGCAATAGAGGGCTCACCTGGGCAAGAGCAGAAAAAAAATGCGAAGGACAGGCATTTGTGGAAAACCCTTGCAGAAGCCCCATGTGCCCTGGGCACTTAAAGTTCAGAGAGAGAGAGAGATATTCCATGGTGCCAGAAAATTAATACTTCAGTTTGCATAAAGGGTCAGTTTATGAGATTAAAGCAAGCTTGAAGACCCAGATATGATGATGATGCAGTGTATTCATTCATTCATTCATTTCATTGCATGTCCCTTGCCGAACTTTGCCGCCCAAACAGCACTCCTGTAGGCCTCTCGGTTGTGAGCAAGATGGCCTGCTGCTGCTGCATCCATTTGCAGATCATCAGTGATGTCTTGCAGCCATCTTCGTTTTGGTCTTCCTCTTTTTCTTTTTCCCATTATGTATCCTTCCACTATGGTCTTCTCTAAATTATCATGACGTTTAATGTGTCCAAAATATTTAAGTTTTCTCTCTTTAATCCTCTTTACTAGCCAGCCTTCTTCAGTATTAAACTCTTGTAGTATAGATATATTTGTTCTTTTTTGTGTCCACGATATTTGGAGAACTCTTCTGTAGCATTTACATTCAAAGGCATTTATGTGTTTCTCAGCTGTTTTGTTAAGTGTCCAGGTCTCACAGGCATATATTGCGATGGGAAAGATGCATGCCCTTAAAAAAATTATTTTTGTAGTTCTGTCTGCTCCTCTCCACAGATGATGCAATGTGTATATATATATATATATATATATATATATATATATATTCAGTCTAACTAAACAGAGCAGCTTAATTCTTGACAGTAAATGCTAAAAATAGATATTTTTGTCATTTCCCAGTAAAACACCATGGTCAAGATTTTTTTTTTTTTTTGTTACAACAAATGTTCCTGTGTCATGGAAGTTGTTTGATAGGTTAAGAGTAAAGGAAAAGTACTCTGAAGTTTAGCTTATGAGCCTGTATTTTTGACACAGTGAACATGCAGTTTCTAGTAACAAACAAGTTTTGCAGGTATTGTAAAAATGTGCGGCAGCAGCACCAATGTTGTTATTTGTAGTTGTTAACTTCCTACAGCTGTGAGTAGGAAGCTCTTAGCATTTGATTCTGTACAGAATCATTTCTGTACAAGCATTTGATTAAATTGGGAGTAGACGCTTGAAGTTTTTATTTTTTAGATGGAAATCTAAAAAACTAAGCATAAATATGAAAATCAGGATATTTAAGAGTAATGTTCTAAGTGTACTACTCTATGGAAGTGAATGCTGGAAAATCACCAAAACCAAAGAAAACAACCTGAATTCTTTCCAGACTAAATGTTTATGAAGAATTAGAAAAATATTTTGGCCAAACACCGTAAGAAATAACATCTTGTTGGCAGAAATGCAGATGAAGCCACTGACAGCAATTATTGGGGAAAGACGCTGGCAATGGTTGGGACATGTGCTCCGAATGACTGACAACTCACTACTAAAAATAGCACTAAGATGGACACCACAGGGGAACAGAAGTAAGGGTAGACCAAAAGAGACATGGAGAAGAACAGAAAGGATGTTAATCAACAGAGGGCTCATCTGGGCAAAAGTGGAAAAAAAGACAAAGGACAGGCATTTGTGGAAAATCCTTGCAGAAGCCCCATGTGCCCTGGGCACTTAAGGTTCAGGGAGAGAGAGAGAGATGCTTGAAGGTCTGGAGTTGTCCAAAAAAAAAAAAGTTTCTCAGCAGACCACAGTGAGGCATCCCATTTTACCCAGGCTGAGCTTGCTGCTAGGAGCACCAGTGGAGTTTTATGGTAGGATCTTGGCCAGCTCTGGTTTGCTGGCCCTAATAACAGTACCAATAATCTTAAAAACAGTAGGAGACTTCCTTTTTGCCTTGAATAAAGTATTTCCACACTATGCTTTCAGTACCCTGGAGTAGCAGAAAGTATTGATTCTGATATCAACAACCTCATGGCCATAATGAATGTATGGAAGATATTACCAGATGGTCAGTATATGCTTTAATGTTTATTAAATAGCATTTAATGTTCTTTGAAAGCAACTGATTTTTTGCAAAGGCTTGTGGCATATAATTTTTTGTCATATTCAGCAAAATATACCCATGTCAGAACCGTGGCTACTGACACACTGGCCTCACATTTGTAGAATTGCAAATTTTAAATGCAGAATAGTGTTTTATTGATAAAAATTGCTTATAACAATTTTTGTTATTGCTGTGTGCACAGTAGTAGTTAGTAATGAAAGGGTGGTGAATAAGATTGAAACAACACTCAAAAATTTTTAACAAAATTGGAAATGGAATTTCTCTGTTGTTTGTGGCTGTACTTTTAAGTCAGCCATGAAATACAAGATCTATACTGCTGCTTTTTTTTTTGGATATATGTATATGTGTTTGTTACTTCATTTGTTCGTTTGTGTGTTCCTTTTCATATATATATATAATATATATATTTATGTAAAATTCCTGTTTCCATGCCATTAAGGCATGTTGGGGGAATACAGTAGTGTATATATACATACATATATATGTTGCTATTGTTATTCACACACTTGAATTGGAGAATCTGTAAGGTAATTTCATAATTGTTGTTATGCCATTTGCTATCTTTTTTATGGTTTTGTAAGGAAAGTACACTTTGTCATCATACTTTCTCTAAAGACTACCTCTTTTAAATTGCTCTGGGGAAAAAAATGTTCATATACCTTGAAACCAAACTTTTTCATTTGTATATAATTGACTTCACAGGTTTGTATGTAAACAACATGGTTGCAGTTGCCAAAAGAGAACTGGCATGGGAGGTTGATTACATCAGAGAAGCTGAATGTTCCAAACGGTTCAGGTAAAATGTGTTGCCTGTTATTGGTAATGAGGGTTTGAAGATGGTAATTATAGCCAAAATTATTATGAATCTAAGTTGTCATTATTTGTTTTTGCTCAGACAGATGCATCTGCAGTGTAGAATCAATGATATTGAAGCTGTCCTTCTATAAAGCAAGTTGACTAGGGGAATGTGGTCCTTTGTTTATATGTGAAGTGGCAAAAATTGAACTTTTATAAACTGAGAGTCATTAGTTTTACTAGAAAATCCATTTTAAAACGTTTCGTGAGTTATTTTGAAGGAAGTTTTTGTATTCTGATATCAGTGTAGAAGTTTCTGACCTGCAAACTAAGGTTAAATTTCCATTATTCACATAAAAGGCATATCGCATTGTCTTGTCTCCTTCTTCATATGCATTTCAGTGTTGAGGGGGGGGGGGAAAACGGAAGTCTTGATAGAGCTTGACACTTTCCTTCATATAATGGGATATTTAAGGTTTCTGTCATTTCCTGCCTCCATCTCTTGCGTGGGCAGATTCTTCCTCTGTTACTTATAAATCTGAGTGAAGACATATTTTGAAAATATAATTTCTGTGTCATTATTTGAATATGGTTCCATGTGTATGTGAACAATTCCAGTATTTATATCTCATAACATTGTAATGTTTTTTTAAAAAAATTAATGTAGACAGCACTGCTGTAATAACCAATGATGGATAATTGTATGGCCTAAGCAACATTTAATGTATTTGGTGATATCATTAGTAGTTACTAAGCAAGTGTTGTTTAGTATTACAATTTTAGTGTCAGGTTTGTGAATATACTTTGAACAGGATGTAGTCATGAGATTACCAGGTGCAGTATGCATTTCTTTATCATATGTCATGGCATTTTGCTGTTATGACTTGAGTGTACTGTAAGTGCGAACTATATGCAGAAAATCTAAAAAGCTAAGCATGAAGATGAAAATCAGAATATTTAAGAGTAATGTTTTAAGTGTACTACTCTATGAAACTGAATGCTGGAAAATCACCAAAACCATAGAGAACAAGCTAAATTCTTTCCAGATTAAATGTTTATGAAGAAATAGAAGAATATTTTGGCCAATCACCATAAGAAACAACACATTGTTGGCAGAAATGCAGATGAAGCCACTGACAGCAATTATTGGGGAAAGATGCTGGTGATGGTTGGGACATGTACTCCGAATGACTGACAACTCACTACCAAAAATAGCACTAAGATGGACACCACAGGGGAACAGAAGTAAGGGTAAACCAAAAGAGACAAGGAGAACAACAGAAAGGATGTTGAGCAATAGAGGGCTTGCCTGGGCAAGAGCGGAAAAAAAAAGTCAAAGGACAGGCATTTGTGGAAAACCCTTGTGGAAGCCCATGTGCCCTGGGCACTTAAGGTTCAGAGAGAGAGAGAGAGAGAAAGTGTGAACTATGGAGATTCTTGTTTGCATGTGAAAATTACAGAATAGGATGCTTCCAGGTAGTGACTGGGACACTACAAGTAATTCTGGTGATCTCTGAGCAGCACTTACATGTGTAGCATTAGCTGCAAATATTTTTTGTTTGCTCACTTGTTATTGTGAGCAACAGACATCCAGTGGCCCAGATATTTGTGACCTCAGCTTAATACTGTTTCCGAAAAGTATGAAACACTGACATTTTTAACATTAACTTTTTTTTTCAGTTAGCTTGTATATATTATATTTATGTAATTTAAGGTACAAAGGCTGTATTTAGAAGTAGCACTGAAGCTGGTTATTATGTGTAATTATAATGTTTGACAAAATTTGTGCTCTGAAGAGGACCTAACAACAATGCTAAAAAAGCCATATGGTGGACACCCGAGGGAAAAAGAAAGAGAGGCTGACCAAAGGCTACCTGGTGGAGAATGGTAGGAGCAAAAATGAGTAGCATTCAACACAGCTGGGGCACTATACAAAGGCTGGCTGCAGACCGTGAGAGGTGGAGAGATTTTGTTGCTGCCCTGCAAGATGACAACAGGGCATACTGGGCAGTTATTGCTTAGCCATTCATCAACCAAGGACATTGATGGATGGCCATTTTTTTTTTTATACACTTGTGATGTTCAGTGCATGTTTCAGGTGTCAAATTGATTGCTTATGTGTTTTGTTGAAACTTTTCTCAATCAGGAAACTCTTGAAAGATGATTCATTTCTGTATGTGCCAGAAGTGATTGACAATTTGAGTGCAAAGCATGTGTTGACTACAGAGTTCATTGAGGGTGTACCCGTGGATCAGTGTGTGGATATGGATCAAGACACAAGAAACAAGGTCAAGACAGTGTTTCAAGTTCTTTTTTGCTGTTGTTTGGGCTTGTTCTTTTGTTGTTTTTTTGTGTTTTGTTTTTTTTCTCCATTGTTGTCTTCTGAGACTTAATTAGGGCCACTGTTTGTTTAAACATAATTTCTCGTTCCTGTTGATTTTTCATTAATGCCTTGCCATTGGTTAGCTCCACCATGCTTTCTCTTCGTCAGTTTTATCACTTTAATAAGCCAGACCACACTTAGTTAGATGAATAGTGTTCAGCTCATATATTTCCTTCTTAAAACAGATAGCAGAAGCCATTCTTAAGTTGTGCCTAAATGAGCTGTTTGTGTGGAGATTTATGCAGACTGATCCCAACTGGTCAAATTTCTTCTACAATGCTGAAACTGATAAGGTAAGCATGAATAGGATGTAAGTGCAGGTAGTCCTTGCTTTCCTACAGGGTTCTGTTCCTACACCCCCATCTGAAAACAAAATTGACATAAAAGGAATTGTAAAAGGAATTTCATAGGAGTAAATATAAAGTACTCTACTGTTGGTAGACAGGCATGTTTTAAAATATAAAAATAAACTACTTTCAATAGATGGGCATGTTTTAAAATAATAAACTAGTGTCAGTAGACAGGAATGTTTTAAAACATAAACTAATGTCAGTAGATGTGGATGTTTTAAAATATACAAATAAACTAATGTCGGTAGAGGAGATGTTTTAAAACATAAAAATAAACAAGTGTGACCTTATAATTTGTACACATACATAAGGGGTTTTACATTAAATAAGCACTGTAACAAATATTCATAAATTTACAATAAGAAGTTTCTGACCAATGGTTGGAGAAATTAATCATCATAAAATGGGATGTTAACAAGTGGGAACTATTTGTATTTGTTTTCTTTACTGGGGTTGAGCAAGAAGTGGTCAAAAGCAGCTTGTTAAAAAGTTAACCGTCAAGGTTGTGGGATGAAACTTAGAAATTTGATTTGTCCTCTGTAAGCATAAAAATTGAAAATGACAGAAATTGGAAAACATGATATCTGTTAACACACCAAGGACTTTATTTCACACTAGATGTAACTCCTTGAAAAACATGATTTTTGGGGGGCTGGGGGGAGACACCAAAGTGAGTTTTGTTTGAGCTGATTAATATCTATGCCTCAGAATATCAGGGAAAAAAAAAAAGTTATGAATTGTGCTTCTGCTGACTCCATGACCATGCTGCATAAAGAAGAAAGCAAGTTCTTCACTTTCTCCAGTCTTGAGCTAATCAAGATCTGTGCCTCAGTGCTATTTTCTGAAGAGTTACCACAATAACTTTAAACATTTTTCCTCTAACTTCAGAAATGTTGTACAAAATTTTCCCTCTTAAATAAATCACATGCACATGCAAGCTTCAAGAATGACAGGAGAAATAGAGATTTTGTGGTCACATTAGTTAATGGCAGATCATAATTATATTTACACAGATAATAGGAAATTCTATAAAGATGGAACTGTCATGGAAGGGTACATAATGGGAAAAAGAAAGAGAGGAAGACCAAGGCGAAGATTGCTGCTAGACATCGTTGATGATCTGCAAATGGATGCATCAGCAGCAGGCCATCTTGCTTACAGCCGAGAGGTCTACAGGAGTGCTGTTAGGGAGGCAAAGTTCCGCAAGGGATGTGCAAATGAATGAATGAGTGAACAGCTCTGAAGCACTGGGTCCTATCTACTGGGCCACATAGACCAGTACCTTTTTTTTTTTTTTTCTTCATAAAGAGTTTATATTTTCAGCTAACATTTTTGGTGAAATGTAGTAGTTGTAGATTCATCACTTCATATAGACTATAAATGTCAAAGCATGACCTTTTTTTTTTTTTAGCTGTAATACTGAAATAAATTTAATGTGAAATTATACCTATACCACCTGGCAAGGAACCTCACTGAGATTTAAAAAGAAAACAGCTGTTGCTGAAAGTATTTTAAAATCATTGTTTGAGTAGATGACAGAAAGAAATTCATTTCTGAATTGGAATTGGCTGTGTATGCACATTAAAACTACAGTGAGCAAAATTTAAATTGCACTATGCACAGATTAATCATTAATCAAGAAGGAAAAATATACATAGAAAGAACAACTGTTGAAGAAGTAAACCAATATGCATATCTCGGCAGCTACATAGACCAGGATGGTGACACCAGAAAGGAAGTTAGAATTGCAAAAGCAATGGTTCTAAGGACTGCAAACGCGCCACAAACAGCCTCTGGCAGTCAAGTCCAGCTCCTGGCCTTCCCGTGGCAAAACTGTTTAAACTGACAGGAGAAGGGGTGAGGGCGAATATCTGGCGCCTGAAAACCAGTTACTTAGGGTAGATGAGAGGCACGTTTGGTAGCTCATCTGCCGCTGTTGGCGAGATCTTCAGCTGCCGTGCGTGGAGCGGTGCTCCTCCCGGCCAATGAAGAAATTTGCAAATGAGGTTGCCGCACAGCATCACTGCGGAAAAGTTGGTAGAAAGGATAAAGCGAAGCAAACAGCCAAATCACGGCACCTCTGGTCTGGAGGTCGGCCACGTCCTGAGTGCAGTCATATCGGGTGAAATGCATGAACCGGCTTGTCCCAGAGGTTAAGACACTGCTGGCGAGACTCTTCAAATGCCGCGCGTGGAGTGAAGCTCCTCCCGGTTAAGGAAGTAAATGCGGAAAAGAAATAAAGGTTGCTGTGCGGCGCCGATGGGAAAAGGTGGTGGAAAGTGAAGTTTAACCGGTATGTCCAGTAGCATCGCTACGAGAGCTACACCACGGCACCTCTGCTCTAGAGGCCGCCCACGTCCGAAATACACCTACACTGGTGAAATATGCCTAAACCGGCACACACCAGGGGTGAATCTTGAAGGCTATGCATGTCACAGTACCTCTGCCCTAGAGGTCGGTCCCGTCCCAAACACGCCCATACTGGGATAATGCCTAAACCGGCTCAACCCAGGGGTAGAAGTCACTAGTGGCGAGGATTCATCCTCCTGGACAAAAGCTCCATCCTGGTCACAACTAGGAAGGGTAGCGGCCACGACCGCAAAATGCTGAAGTCGGAGACACTGGACCAGGGAAGTCTAGATAGGCAACCACCTCTCACCCGGCGGGGATGTTTGCGTATCCTAATCACGCTGAGGTTTTCCGGTGAGAAAGTCCAACCCTGGACTGGATGGGCAACCACCTCTCACCCGGCGGTGATACACGGGTATCTCAAAACACGTCGAGGTTTTCCGGTGAGAAAGTCCAACTCTGGCCTGGGTGGGCTACTGCCTCTCACCCAGCGGGGATGCACTGATATCCTAAACACGTCGAGGTCTTCCGGTGAGAAAGTCCAACCCTAGACTAAACTGGTGCAATGAAAACCACGGTGTCACGCAATCCCACTTCCGAGACCCACCAAGAATACAGGCTAAAGCACTGTGACACTCTGAACCCCTTGTGGTCCTCTCGTGGATCTCGTGTGGTCTATTTTGGACCACACAGGGGACCACAGGACCTAACGATGACCACAGGCGCGAATTCAGTAGGTTCACAGTGCGGTTTTTGGTGGTAGAAGTGAACGAAGAAGAAGAAGAAGAAGAAGCAAAAGCAACATTGATATTCAAGAATCTTGAGGAAAAATAGCACTCTGAAGTTATAAGCACAAAATCTAAGCTAATACAAATGTATTATCCACCCTCATTTATGCATGTGAAAGCTGGAAAACAACTAAAGAAACAGACAACAAATCAGACACTTTTGAAAACAAATGCCTAAGGAAAATAATCTGTATAAAGTAGAACGAATTCAAGAACAATGCAGGGATAAGGCAGATGAGTGAGCCTCATCATGGTATCCTCATGATGAACGTCATTACCCATATCACGGGTGATCAGAAAAAAGAGAAAGACATATATTGGTCACATGATGAGAGGAAACAATCAGAGAATCCCAGAACAAGCTATCAAGTGGAACACAACAGACAAAAGAAAAAGAAGTTGATCACGTGAAACTCTAAAGAGGACATTGTTAAGAGAGGCCAAATTAGTAGGTATAAAATCCCTTGATGAGGTTGAAAAACTTGCAGAAAACAGGAAAACTTGGCGAACTACCATTCAAGCCCTATGTGACATGTAACAGCATGGGAAGGATGTAAGATGCACAGATACAGTAAGGCACTATAATTGTTGAATGCATGTGGAACTGATTTATTCTAAATAAGAGATCAGAGAAGGTTAAAAGTTGTTTTTCTTTCCCCTTATGCAGCTCATCCTTCTTGATTTTGGTGCCAGTAGAGAGTTCAGCAAAACATTTGTGGACAAGTATATCGGTGTCATCAAGGCAGCTGCAGACCATGACAGACAGCAGGTCTTGATTGGTTCACGAGATCTTGGATTTCTAACTGGATACGAGACAAAGGTATATTTAGTCATCTCTTTTCTCTAACAGGTGAACTGTGGGTACCTGATGGGTTAGTTATAGATTTGATGGGAAAATAGATTGGACTGTTGTGTTTAGGGAAAATGGCTCACATTATCTTTCTTCTTTTGTGTAAGAGACTGCTTTTCTAGGGAACTTTTTTTTTTTTTTGGCTCATGTAAGAGGTGAAGAGTTTTGAATTGAATGCAGTTCTGCTAAATCAGTGGCTGAAATTGTTTTAAATATTTCTCTTTTCTTTCACAAAAGCTCTGTTTGTCCAGGAAATTTGTAGCTGCTGTAGTAAATGATGCTCAGTGTTCTGTTTTTTTTTATTTTCTTTCTTAGCTCAACCTTTTATTTTGCATGTCTAGATGTCTTTCAGTATTTTTTTTTCTTCTTATCTGCTATCAGATAACACATTCAGGAGGTGAGCACATCACTCAAATATCCGTTAAAAACACATAGTTAGGAGAGGATGACTATTAACAGTCATTATATTTCAGTTTTTTTTTTTTTTGAAAAATGTTTAACAGTACAATTTTACTACTTGGATGAAATACATCATGCTGTGACATTTAACGACGTTTGAAAAATATTTGTAGATACCAAAGGTACTACTGAGGAAGAGGTGTAAAAAAAAATGTGAAAAAAAAATGAGCATATGTGACATAGTAAAATCCCTCATCTTCAGAATTATTAAGTATAGGAGGTTTCTGTTGTCTCTTCTAATGGCCTGTTTATACATATTTTCTCATCATTCTCAAGTCCCTCTGTTTATGATGAGGCAAAAAAAAAAAATCTAAATGAGCATGTGTTAAGAAAACAATAGCCTGCATTGACTTGCACATTGTCAGGCACGGACTGTATTGTTCCAGTCCCTCTGCAGTCAGGCGAAAGCATTCTTGGTGTCAGGATAGTTGGTCAGGAGGTGACCCCTTGCAGTCTTTTGCATGAAAAGTTGTGCCCCAGGTCAATGTCCTACCACAAGAAAAATGCATTCTAAAATAATATATAATAAATATTACATGTAATTTATTATAATAACAAATAACACTTTCACATCTTCAGATCATGGAAGAAGCTCACTGTGATGCAGTACAAATCTTAGGGGAGGCTTTCTCTGACAACGTATTTGATTTCGGCAAGCAGAGTACAACTGCCCGTATTCAGAACCTGATACCTGTGATGATGAAACATCGACTGACCCCTCCACCTGAGGAGACCTACTCTCTGCACAGGAAAATGTCTGGGACATTCCTCCTTTGTACGAAACTGAAAGCCAGGGTAGACTGTAAGACAATATTTGAAAATATATGGAACAACTACAGATTTGGTGACAGTGATAAGATAAATTTATAGTGGTTCTGCCACTTCAGTATTTTTGTGCTGTTGCTAAAGGAATGAGACAATTCATTTTGATAGGAAGTGTGTATACGTACATATACATATATCCACAAGAGTATACATGCGCGCACACACACATACAGTCTGTATATATAAAGAAATGAAATGTTGCCGTATACACACTATATTGCCATGGGAACATAATTTGCTTTCATGTAAAAGTATATTAACTGACATTTATTAGTGTATAAATAAAAAATATTTCTAGCAATAAAACATTTTGTTCATGTAATTTGTATTTTGATGAATTGTTAATTTGGTGTAGTTCAAGACTTCATGTTTATTTACTTATGAAATACTTCTTCAGTATTAGGTAATAATAATAGTGAATTTTGTTTGGTTGCAACAGGATCTTGTAGCATTTTATGGATAGGGAATATGGAAAATGTAGAGAGGTTCTCCCGATGGTTATTTTACCAGTTATGGAAAAAAAGTACAGTCAAAACACCAGATATGGTTGAAAAGTGCAATCAAGTTTTTTTTTTTTTTTTAGCTTGTTATTGCAAATACTTACATAACAGTTGTGAATGTGTGTGAAAGATAAACAGAAATAAGATGTAATAAGTATTATGGGAATATTATAAGCACGAACACAAGAGATCCACTCCGAACAACTTTTGAAAACAAACTGATCGTCCAAGTCTAGTTTTATATGAAGCATCTGGTTGGTCAGAGTAGTGAAAGGTATGAGAAATCAATTGAAAGCGTGGACTATGTAATAAAATATATAGGCTCTGCTTATAACTGAAAAGAGTTTAAAAAAAAAAGCAGGAATGCCTTTGCAGGCAGATAATCATAACTAATTTGCAGTTCAGCAGCTGCTACTTCATTTAAGAAAAATCAAACTAACATTATGATCATTAGCATACTTTTCCTCCTCGCCTTCACAGATTACTACTGTTTTCAAGGCTGATCTTCATGATAGATATGAGTAACATACATATGACCATGAAATGTGTGATGGCAAAATGTGTGACAAGACCTTAAGAAGTCAGTATTGGGAAGTTGTTAGGATCTCAAATGATAAGATGAGAATGAAGCAGATTTTTCTTCCATAAATATTAGATTACCGACATGTATGATCCAGAAACAAAGCATCAGTCATACCAGCAGAAAAGTTTGTTGTCTTGAAGCTCTGGCCCATAAATAAGGAAGCAATTGAAAAAACATGGTGGAACGCATGGTGATCATTTTTTTTCAGAAAAAAAAGTATTATTCACGGAGAATCTATTCCACAAGAACAAACAAACAATCAGTATTACTCTGAGGTCCCCAAGATGCTTGTCAGAAAATGTCAGGAGGATGTTGGGTATTTTGGTGACCACTGACTTTCTCATTCGCCATGACATCTCACCTGCTCACAAAGCAGTTACTGTCCGGTGCTGTTTGATCAATAATAACAAGCTGGTCCTACTACACCCTCCTTTACTTTACAGATCTTGCACTTCTGCAAGTTTATATTCCTTCCTCACAGCAAAGTAGCATTCAAGAGACTTCATTTTATTATAGCATAATTGCAAATTGTTTTGGGTGTTCTACCAGAAGCAGAATTCCAGAAATTTTTACTTAACATGGCAAAAGCATTTGCATCAGGACATCACTGCACACAGAACACATTGTCCATAAGTGCTCAGATCTCCACTTCAGTATATCCCTGAGAGTGCATTGGCTGACATCACTAGTTCTGTGTTGGTTGAAAACTCTTCTTTGGCTCCCCGTATAGTGTTCTTGCTTGGCTGCACCCTGTTTGACTTGCAGTTCCTGAGGTCTGGTTAAGTTCACAGAGTCAACATTTATCACCTGAATCCTGCTCTTTTCCCCACCTCTGTAAGAATATTAGGTTTGACTAGGTGATGCTGTAAGTGTGTTAATTTTTCTAGTGGCACCCTGGACATTTTTTATAGGCCTTCATATTGGTTTCAGTCTCTACAGATTTTCATGGGCAGAGTTTGGTTTTTTTTTTTTTAATTGTTGCTTGCTATGACTTTGACTTTTGACTTTTCTGATCCCTGGGTTTACAAGTTTTCACTCTTTTTCCCTTGTGCCAGATAATGAAATGTACAGGTCATCTTCAACTGTTCTACATCTCCATATAGAATGTTGGTGATTGTGGAGTTTGATGGTATCAGGTTCTTCCAAAGATCCTTCAATGCACTGCAGTCCAGCAGATGGTGCTTAACAGGTTCTTCTTCCTGACTGTTGCAGTGCATGCAGTATGGTGTGTTGTCAGTGGTCACTCTTTGTAAGTGCTTATTGCGGGTGATGTGTCCTGTTCGCAACCTGAAGATTGTGCACTGGTTTCTACAACACAAGCTGTTGATGTAGTCTCCGGGGTTAGGCTTTGGCAGGTGTGTATATAGGGATCTTCCAGTTGGATTACTGACCCAGCTGTCCATCCACTGCTTCTTGCAGTTATTATGTATAACAATGTTTAGCTGTTCTCATGTTGGTGGTGATTGGGGCTGTGACATGGTGGCTCCACTCTTTGCTAGTCTGTCAGCACATTCATTTCCTCTGATATCTATGTGCCCTGGTATCCATTGTAGGGTGGTCTTGATGTCATAGAAGGTGAGTTGGTTTATTGTACTGAGTATGTCAGTTGTAATGTGATCAGCTGTTGGTATCCAATTTTCAAGGGCCTGGAGAGCTGACTGGGAGTGTGAGAAAATAACAAGGTTTTTAGGGTGAGAGGCACTGTTTTTGTATTTGGTGGTGGTGGCTGCCAGGACTGCTAATATTACCTGCATCTCAGCATCATAATTGGAGTGTTGCTTGCTATATATAGGATTATAATCAGTGAAAATCGCCTAAGGACAGGCCACTGCAGACTAATGAGCCACTTGCATCGACTCAAAATGTCTCATACAGACGAGTGTCCATGTGGCAGTGGAGTCCAGACTCCGGAACATATCCTACAAGAGTGCCCAAACCATGCAGACCTGAGGTGTGAGACATGGCCAGAAGACTCAAGCTTGGGGCAAAAGCTTTGGGGCTCCTATCAGGATAGGTCTGAAGCGTTGCCATGTTGACAAGGATCAGGATATGAAGTGACCAACAACCTCAAACGCAGAAGAACTGAAAATCACAAAATAATGAATGAATGAATGTGCTAAGTATCACAGATGTTCCAGATGATGGCTGCAATCTGGCCTGCGTGTTGTGACATTACTAGAATAGCTCATGCCTTTTTTTTTGCGGGGGGGGGGGGGGCTTTTTTTTTCTCTTCAATTTTACATCAGCTCCAGATTTTATTGTATAGGATGTGTAATGTTGTCAGTGTTGTTGCTGATGTTACAGATTCATTAGTTCAGTGCCTCTGTACCCCTACACCTCTTCCTCGGTAGTGACTTTTCAAACATCGTTAAATGCAGTAGTGTGATGTATTTTATCCAAGTAGTAAAACTGTACCGTTAAACACGATACATTTAAACAGCGTAGTAATTACAGTTTCAGACATATTTTAGTCCCATCTCTGTGTATACTGTAATTCCATTTTTATATGTCCATGCATATCATAATTTTCATAACTAAGTGACAAAGGGCCAGCATTTAATGGCAGAATGTATGTATGCAGTCTGTTATGTGCTGGCATGAAATAGTTCCTTTTGCTGCCAAGTTGTTAATTTTTTTATCATGTAATTTGACATTAATGAAACTAACTGGTGAGTCAACAGCAACCTGTTAACATTTGTGGAAAGTAATGAAAGAGAAATATTAGCTACTGTAATAAAACATGTGTCCCACCTCCACCAAAGGTTTATTGTGTTTATAGTGATGTCTTTAGAAGAAAATGAGAACTGATGTACTATTCTCTTCCCCACATCACAAAGAAATGGACAACAAATCTGAAGTTCAGAATAAACAGTTCTGTGTGCAGAAATTATATAAGCATAACAAAGATAATTGAGAACATTTTTTTTTCTTAATTTGTGAATGTAAGGGTTAACATTTTCTAGAACATAACAAAGTTGATGAAATATCTCCATAGCCATGGACTAAAATGCTGCCATTTTCAGTGTATATGACTCAGGGGAAGATTAACTGATTTTTAAAATGAGAAATGAAGATACCTTTTAGCAAAGGATGCTAGTTTTTGCCATTGTAGTTCAACAGAAGTTTTTGTAATGTACAAGATTATGGCACTTTGTATACTGAATTTTTCAATACTTTTACAATATTCAAATTATGATTGGACTAGTTGTAACCAGTCAAAACGCATGATTGAAAACAAAATATGAATAAAAATATTCTTGTTATTTTAAATTTGTTACTTTTTTCAATGGAATATCACCACAACACAAAAAAACAAACACACCCACACAAACAAACAAACAAACAAACAAACACACACATATATAAGCCTCACCTACTAGTATATCTGCTGAATGATTGTTGTGACAACTTGACAGAAGCCCAATTACTTTCAAGCACAGTTTTCAATAAAGCAGATAAACAATGGATATCTTACATCCTTCCCGTGCCGCTAAACATCACATAGGGCCCACATGGTAGTTCGCCAAGATTTTCTGTCTTTGGCGAGTTTTTCAGTCTCATCAAGGGATGTTATGCCCATTGAACTGGTCTCTCTTAATGATGTAATGGATATCTGCTCATAGTAATATCCAAGGAAATGAAGAGGTAGATAGACTGACAAAAGAGGGAAGAGGAATGCTCAACATATGAAGGAACAAAGAAAAAAACTACAAGCCATATATAAAGGATAAAACAACACCCAGACAAGCAATATAAATTCTCAAGAAATGACCATGTGATAATCTTCCAACTGAGAATAGGACATTGGAGGATGAGACACCAATAATACCAGAAGCTGAAAATTTTCCCCAACATAACTATGTGCCTGTGGCAAGAGCAATGGCCACCACATCACATCCTCCAAAGTTGCCAGCTACACAACCCACTCAGGATCCAGCCCCCTTCAGGAGAAATCAGAGATAAACTGCTGCATTTGTGAGAGAGATTAGTGTTATTGCCTAGATAAACTGCTGCATTTGTGAGAGAGATTAGTGTTATTGCCTAGATAAACTGCTGCATTTGTGGGAGAGATTAGTGTTATTGCCTAGATAAACTGCTGCATTTGTGGGAGAGATTAGTGTTATTGCCTAGATAAACTGCTGCATTTGTGGGAGAGATTAGTGTTATTGCCTAGATAAACTGCTGCATTTGTGGGAGAGATTAGTGTTATTGCCTAGATAAACTGCTGCATTTGTGGGAGAGATTAGTGTTATTGCCTAGATAAACTGCTGCTTTTGTGGGAGAGATTAGTGTTATTGCCTAGATAAACTGCTGCATTTGTGGGAGAGATTAGTGTTATTGCCTAGATAAACTGCTGCATTTGTGAGAGAGATTAGTGTTATTGCCTGACTGAAAGACTAAGTGATTATTACTTGTGAACATCCTTTGAATCAAAATAATCAACATACATACACAAACTATATCTTCCTTTTGTGACAGATAAACAAATCCTCACAATTCAACAGAATAGGAAGGAGAATAAAAAAGTAAAGGCAATTTGAAAATTATGCAATACAACATATTTGCAATGGATGATGAGTTGTTCACACTGCAGCACTCTGCCCTTAGTCTAGTTAAAGCCAAGGTAAAATAAATCGCCGTAGGATTGCAGTATTGTTTAACAACATACCGTAGTGATATTTCTGTGGGCAGATACCTAAGTTCACAATAGAATATTGGCTCAGTACATGACTGAAAACTGCTTGACCCAATGAAAAGTTTATGAATGGGTAGAAAGGTTTAAAGTGTGAAGAACAAGTATAACCGATGAAGCTCAATCTTGCTGCACCATGACAGTGCACATCCTCATGCAACAGCACTAGTAACAGTGTAGCACAATAATTGGTGTATAAGTATACAACTATACACTAAACACTGCAGTAAAGCTGTGATACTAGAATGTATAAAATTGGAAAAAAGTAGGAGCAGCTTTATTACTTAACGATTACAAAGTTGTGACGTTTCGGCGTGAGCCTTAATCATACAAAAACATACAGGACGAAGAAATAGGGAGAGGAGATAAAGTATAGATTTACATGAATACTGTAAAAAAAAAAAAAAAGGTACTTAGCTGTAAATTGCAAGGAAGGTGTGGCTTGTCTGGCGGTGTGTGTCAGGAATGGATCTGGTAGAACATGGAAATTGTTTAAATAGAGACCTGTGACATGTGGTTGGTGGGTTGTAACTGGGAGTGGTGGATGGGGAACCGGGGAGGGGAGAGAGAGTGACGCACTACTGGCCTAGCTGGGAGAATTTGAAACAGGTGATTGGGGAAGAGGTGTTGCAGAGAAGAGGGGTTGCAGAGAAAATAGCGGGGTTGCAGAGTGATGCTGTGAGGAACAAGCCACACCTTCCTTGCAATTTACAGCTAAGTACCTTTTTTTTTTTTTACAGTATTCATGTAAATCTATACTTTATCTCCTCTCCCTATTTCTTCGTCCTGTATGTTTTTGTATGATTAAGGCTCACGCCGAAACGTCACAACTTTGTAATCGTTAAGTAATAAAGCTGCTCCTACTTTTTTCCAATTTTATACATTCTAGTAACAGTGTAGAAGCTTTACTTTGAATGTCTTCTTCCCCTACTTAAGTCGTCTTCAGTAATCTGGCAACACGCAATTATCATGTCTTCAGTCCACTTAAAGAAACTGCACACGGTCGCAGGCTCACCTGACGTTAAGGAAATGGTGCAAACCTTGATTCAGGATTTTTTATCCCAAGGAATAAAGAAGCTAATGGAATGGTACAAGAAGTGCATCAACCTGCAGGGGCACAGTGTGAAGAAGTGATTTAATCATTATGTTACTGGTATTAAAGGATATGCTGTTTCTACTTTTTTTTATTCTCCCTCATAGTTCTTCACTTTCTCCATATTTTGGAGTGAAACCTGACTTTTGTCTTTGTTATTTCCCTTGAAAGTTATTACACAACCCTAAATTTTACTCTAGCTGCATGAACATGGACACAGCAGACTAGATAAAGATCCTTAGATTTCTGTTTCAGGAGTTCATGCAAAATGTGTTCGACTCATGAATCAGTCGGTCAGTCAGTCATTTGCATGTCTCTTGCGGAACATTGCCTCCCTAACAGCTCTCCCGTAGGCCTCCCGGTTGTAATCAAGATGCCCTGCTGCTGATGCATCCATTTGCAGATTATCAACAGTATCTTGCAGCCATCTTCGCCTTGGTCTTCCTCTCTTTCTTCTTCCCATTATGTACCCTTCCAAGATGGTCTTCTCTAGATTTTAATGACGTTTAATGTGTCCAAAATATTTAAGTTTTCTCTGTTTAATCCTCTTTACTAGCCAGCCTTCTTCAGTATTATGTTCTTGTAGTATGGATATATTTTTTTTTTTTTTTGTCCATCATATCTGAAGAACTCTTCTGTAGCATTTACATTCAAAGACATTTATGCGTTTCTCTGCTGTTTTGTTAAGTGTCCAGGTCTCACAGGCAAATGTTGCGATGGGAAAGATGCATGCCCTTAAAAATCTAATTTTTGTTGTTCTGTCTGTTCCTCTCCATAGCTTCATTAGTTGTTTTATTTTTTGAAGAGCAATAGGTGTCCTCCTTTTAATTTTCCTCATTGCATCTCCTGATTGACTACCACCTCAGCTGGAATCATCATGTAGACAATCTAACCAAACTCACTGCACAAAAAGTTTAATAATTTACTAAAATTAAACATTTTCTTAACATAGACACCAGAAAAATATACTACATATCACAGATACAAACAAACTTGGACTACTGTTCCACAGTCTGAGATGGTTGTTCCATGTCAAACATGAAAAGACTTTACTCACTTCAAAAACGAGCAATAAGGTTTATAGATGATAAACATGCAGCACATATTACAAATAAGGACAAACATCCTGATATTCTACCCTCAAGAAGAGATTTCTTTTCGACAAGGTCAAGTTAATTCATAAAATTCTATCACACAATGCTCCACCTTATCTGTGGTTGTTGTTCAAATCCAACCCAAAACACAGTCAACGCTTAAGCAATTGTACTCTCCCAAAACCAAGGCCTGACATATTTTTAAAAAAAGTTTCTCTTACTCAGCTGCTCACCTTTGGAATGCCCTACCAACTTATGTAAAACTTAAAGTAATATTCATTTTTATAACTTCAAACTTTGTCAACATCTGTGTGATATGGACTATATGCCTCCCTAAGCATAGTCTAAAGTAGTTTAAAGTATGGCTTGATTGTTGTAATTTTTAACAGCTTTTCTATAAATTTTAATTTTGAATGAATGTAAGAATGCAAGTTTATTTCATGCTGTTGCATAAATCAGAGTGTGGAGTGTATGGACAATAGATACATTTATTATTTATTCATGTAATCATTTAATTGTGTCTTCATGATTATTAATGCTCATTAATAAATGCTGAATGACTGTGACTGAGTGAAAGATGTAAGATGAAAGTCAGAATGTTAGACAGGCCTGCGTGCCCAATTCTTAACCCTCTGAAAATAAAGTATGTTTGTTCATTCGTTCCATTATTAGTTAGTGGTGATCCAAGATGTATCGAAGCTCTCCACTTCTTCCAATTTTTCCTCATTGATACATATTTCAGCTGCTTTATTTGTTTTGACAGTTGTCATCAATTTAGTTTCTTCGCATTAAGGTTTTGCTCTTCACTATTCTTATGGATGGACAGAATTAGTTTTTCCATTCCTTTTTGTGTTGTGGACAATAATAGTAATACTGTCATCAGCATATCTAATTTCTGGTATTTCATAATCTGCAACTTTTATGGCATCATAATATTCTTTGTCTATATCTTCTCTAACATTCCTCATTATGTTTTCATTATACAAATTAAATAAGTAAGGCAACAATATGCACCCTTGACGGACCCCTTGTTTTATGTCAAACCAAGTTGTTTCACCATTTTTTCTTATTTATTCTGTTGGTATAGATACAGCAGTGATATTAATTGTATCAAATGTGTTGGAAATTCCATTATTTCCCAAAGTGTCTGGTGTTGTACACAATCAAATGCCTTTGAATAGTCTATAAAAGATAAATATAGATTCACATTAAATTCTCTGCACTTTTCTATTATTAATCTTATATTGAATATATGATCTCTTGATCCTCTTCCTTTCCTAAAACCAGCTTGGACCATATTGACTTCTTCTTCTATTTTCTTATGATGTCTACCCATTATGATTTTTAATATAATTTTACCGGATGAATTACAAGCTTTAATTCTTAGTACTTCATTGTTCAATTGATTTGTATTTGATGCTTTTGTAAGTGTACACAGACATAGGAGAAAATTAACAAGAAGAAAATACCAACAGTAATTTCTATCAAACATTTCGCAGCACTCAAAGAGATAAACGAGACAGATATAGATGAATTATGGAATTCATACAGCACAGCCATAATCACGGCAGCAAAAGCAAGTGCTGGACTGCAGTCAACAAGTAGAAAACCACTGATATCAGATAACACATAGAAATACGTACATGAAAGAAGAGCAGCCAAATTAGCCATGTTGAATGTAAAGACAGATCTTGGAAAAGTTTTGGCAAACGCAACATACAAAGAACTAGACAATAAGGTAAAAAGCTAGAAGAGATAAAAGAGAGTATATAGACAATATGACAAATGCAGCAAAAACAGGAGACAGCAAAACTCTATATAACATACAGAAGAAGCTAACAGGTACTATTACCTCCAGAGAAAGACCAGTCTTTAGCAAAACAGGCAGCCTATTAACATAAAGTAAAGACCAAAAGCAAAGACGGGCCAAACATTTCCAAGAAATACTTAATTGACCACACCCAAATGAATTAATAAATCTTGAAACCGATTTACCAGTCCCACAACTAAATGTCAACTTAGATGAGTTACACTGAATGAAATTGAAACAGCAGTGAATCTAATGGCTAACAACAAAGCTGCAGGTGAAGATGAAATAACAGTTGAAATGTTAAATCTATTAACAGTGACAACATGAGTCAACTACAGAGAATGTTTAATAAAATTTGGAAAGAAGAAAAGGCCCCTTCTAAATGGAGAAAAGGAATCATTGTTAAAATACCCAAAAAAGGCAACCTCAGTGACTGCAATAACTGGAGGGGTGTAACCTTACTATCAGTTGTGTCAAAGGTGTTTTGTAAAGTGATTCTGAGTAGAATTAAGGATGTAGTAGATACTGCAATGAGAGAACAGGCAGGATTTCGAAAAGGGAGAAGCTGTCTCGACCAAATCTTTACTCTAAGAATAATACTTGAGGAACATATTGAAAAGCAGAAACCATTAATCCTGAACTTTATAGACTTTAAAAAGGCATTTGATATCATACACAGAGATTCATTGTGGAGAATTTTAAGACTATATGGAATACCATCCAAAACTGAACATTATTAGAGATCTCTACAATGGATATGTTTGTGCAGGAAAGACAGAAGAAGAAATGAGCGAATGGTTTAAGTGTGAAACAAGGATGTATATTATTCCCTTGGTTTTTTGGAATTGCCATAGACTTTTAATGAAAAGATGCTGTACAGGTAAAACTGGCATTGATTGGGTACATGGGACCCAAATAGAAGATCTTGAATTTGCAGATGACATAACTCTTATCAGTGACAATGTGAAATCAACACAGGAAAAAACAGATTCCCTATCTTCCTTGGGTAGCAAATAGGTCTTGAAATTAACAATTCAAATGTGATATCCACCCTTATTTATGCATGTTAAAGCTGGAAATCAACTAAAGAAATAGACAAGGAATTATACTCTTTTGAAAACAAATGCCTCACGAAAATACTTGGTACAAAATGGAACGAATTTAAGAACAATACGGAGATAAGACAGATGAGCAAACAACAACCTGTCTCATGGGTGATCAGAAGAAGTTGATGGACATAATGTAGGCCATGTGATGAGAAAAAACAATCAGGGAATACCAAAACAAGCTATCAAGTGGAGCACAACAAGCCGAAGAAAAAGAGGTCGACCACGTGAAACTCATTGGACAGTGTTAAGAGAAGCCACTTTAGTGGGCATAATATCCATTGATGAAGCTGAAAAACTCGCCGAAAACAGGAAAACTTGGCAAACAACTATGTGAGCCTTATGTGATGTTTAACGGCACGGGAAGGATGTAAGACGTAAGAACCAATAAAGATCGTGTCGTGCTCAGTAATAAAGTATCGAGTCATGCTCCTGAGGTTTCATTTCCTCGTTTGTAGTAGTATTGATCAGTAGGGATCGTATCGCTTACAAAAGGTATCGAGTTAAGGTCACCAACACTATCTCCAGAATAACACATTAAGTTCAGAAGTAGCATTCTTGTAGTTGTAATTTTGACATGAGTTACGGCAGACAGAATAACTTTTCTGTTACAACTGGTCGAGACGGATCACGATCTTTCAGAGGTAAGACACATGACGTGAATGCCGTATCGACGTGATGCGATTTCTATGCTAAGACGAAAGATTGAACAAACAGGGTTAAGAAGAGACCAATTATCGATAGTGCCAAGATTTTATTTTATTTAATGACATTTCTTTGATGTGTTCAGTCTCAAGGTAATGAAGGTTATCAGTGAAATAACTGTAACCAGAGATGGCATTGTCACCAGGGCTACCAAAAGGGAGCTGACAGATCCCACCCCTCCCACTTTTGCGGCAACGGTAAAAAGTTGTAATGGCCAACACAAGTATTGACATGTACGCGCCGCAGATAGTGGAGAAGTATGCTTAAGTTGCTCATGAAAGAAAATAAAGAAAACGGCTGAAGGTCCATTATCCAACCCCCATGTCCTCTTTTTTGTTTTTATATAAAAATCCTGACTGTCATCAGCTTCCAGTTCCCAGTTACATAGGTCTCAACAAAAACAATAGCATATGCAGTAAGAAGAGAAAGCACACTACCTATAATGAGGCATTTGTTACAGAATGTTTGAACATTCATGTAAGAGAATAACTTGATCCAGTGATCACATTAATCAGCAATTACCAGTAAATTACTGAGAGAAAAAAGAAAAACTGAAACTTTTGGAGGTTGTTGGCTACTGTAACTGCATTATCAAAAACCTAGTAAAATGCAGCTAGTGGAATCAGTTTTTGATCATCACATTTATTCTAGTCGTTCTTGCAGCAGGTAGCATGGTTTTGATTTCAGCATTGTAAGTTAGTTTTATCTTATATCCTTCCCGTGCCGTTAAACGTCACATAGGGCTTGCAAAGTAGTTCGCCAATTAGTTTCTTATCTTATATCCTTCCCGTGCCGTTAGACGTCACATAGGGCTTGCAAAGTAGTTCGCCAATTAGTTTAATAGACATTAAAAAAAATTTGTTAAGAAATTTATCAGAAGTGGAGATTACAATATCAGTGGGTGGTTTTTGTTTATCAGGGCCAATGGCCAAGACCCTGTACTATTTCCTATTGATGCTATAATGCATAAGAGAAATGGGTATCTGTAAAGAGGGGGAAAAAATCAATTCAATCAGAAGCAGGCTGTTAAAATTCTTCACAGACTGAAGTTCTTATGGTGGTGGAACATAATGAGAAACGGCTGCTTGAATCCACTGATAAAATTTAACTAAGCCACTGTAATTTCATTAAACTTGATGTCTGCGTTGACAGGAAAATCTTAGAACACCAAGAAATTATTCTTATCTTATCTTATATCCTTCCCGTGCCGTTAAACGTCACATAGGGCTCGTAAAGTAGTTCGCCAATTTTTCCTGTCTTCGGCGAGTCTTTCAACCTCCTCAAAGGATTTTATGCCTGTTAGCTTGGCCTCTCTTAATAATGTCCTCTTCAGAGTTTCACGTGGTCTGCCCCCATTTCTTCGGCCTGTTGTGTTCCACTTGATAGCATGTGCTATTATTATTTCCTGTTTTCGGCATCAATTATTAGCATGTGAATATTTATGAGTCATATCCCCAAAGCAAACACAATATAATGAACTTCAGAGGAGAAGAAGACCATGAGGTAGATCAAACTGAGATGTTTATAAGTATCCTTGAGAGATTTTTTCCAACAGCCATGAGGACTGGGAAGAGCTGACGAATGGCAGAGCCATATGGAGAGTGATTCTGTATAAAGAAGCAGTGTCATTTGAGGAGGAATCAGTAGCCATAGTTGGAGACTAAAGATGCAGAATGCAAATAGATTGGACCTGCAGCAGAAACATTATATCTAGGTAGATTGTTTCTTGTTACTGGTAGATTATGCAAATCAGATGCTGGTAGAATCAGTTAGAAACTGCTTAGAAAATGATAAGACTATTTAAAAAAAAAAAAAAAAGGCAAGGGCATCTTTGTTCATTAACAGAACACAAAGCTGTAACATTTTGGTTTTTACCATATTCCTACAAAAACATATGGGATGAAGAAATAATAAAAGAAAAGAAATTCTAAATTTATGTGTATCTCCATGGAAACCACTGAGCCCTGCCTCATTAACAAAGTTCAGCCCTGGAGCAGAGGTAGGGTAGGATCTTGGTCAGCTCACCTCTGTTGTAGCTCATACAACAATGAGCAATGAGAAGTGATTAGTGGACACATATCTGTGATTATGCAGCATTTTTAAAATGGCAGAAAGTAAAAAAAAACAAAAACCAAGGATCATAGTCACAGTTAAGGTTCTCTCTCTCTCTCTCTGAACCTTAAGTGCCCAGGGCACATGGGGCTTCCGCAAGGGTTTTCCACAAATGCCTGTCCTTCGCCTTTTTTTCTGCTCTTGCCCAGGTGAGCCCAGTTAAGGTTCTAACTGATAGTAAATATCAAAATACTGTGGCTGTGCATTTTTTAAATATACAGACTAGTGTAACAATGTTTTTTAATAAGAGTGGTAACTTCTTTTCTTGAGTATGTACCATAGAGACAAATATCATTTTTTTGAGGGGGGGCTACTGTCATTACAAACTTATTATCAGCAATCGACCCCTTTTGTTTTTTTTTTTGTCCTTCTGTAGTAGAGTGAGTTAGCAACTAAAATTTTGTCATAGGTGACCATGATGATCGGTGGGGTGGAAGTTCAAATAATGCAAGTCTGAGAGGTCCCAGAGGTGGGAGAGGGAACTTTCGTGGCAACAGGAGACGTGGGTTCCGTCATTACAATCCTGCCACATCACGCTTCCGTACAAGCCAAGGTACTGGACAAGAGGATGGTGATGGAGATTTTTCGATGTCTAAAGATTCATCAGACAGAAACAGCAGAGGAAGACAGTGAGTTCTTCTGTGTGCATTTTTTTATGTGCAGTGTGAAAAAAAAAACAAAACCAAACTTTCTTTCAATTTCTGTTTTGAACTTTTATGAACTGTTTTGCTGAACTACTGGATATGTGTTACTTTTGATTTTTTTTTTTTTTCAGTTTTCATTATCTTTTTCATCTGATTTTCCTTTTTTTTTTTCTGTAAAACTACATAATATGTCCTCATTTACCAGCACTTTGTTTTACTGCAGCCATCATTACACACACTTCTATGCCTTGTTGTACCACAGCCATCATTACATGCTTTTCTGTGCCTTGTTGTACTACAGCCATCATTACACGCACTTCTGTGCCTTGTTGTACCAGAGTAATCATTATGCTTACTTCTGTGTTTTGTTACACCACAGTCATCATTACATTGACTTCTGTGCTTTGTTGTACTACATTCATCATTACATTGACTTCTGTGCTTTGTTGTACTACATTCATCATTATATTGTCACAGTTTTGTTGTACCATGGTCATTATTATGCTCACTTTGGTGTTTTGTTGTGCCACAAAGCTTCAGTCTATAATTTGAAGGCCATCTTATGAGTAATGTGCAGATTGTATAGCTCAGGATTTATATTTGTTGCCATTCAGGACAAGCCAGATCCAGACATCCCCCACCTCCCCTAAAGTAGCAAGGCAAATAAAGAAATTCATGCTTTGGTGCGCTCTTCTCATCCATCAACATTATGCCTAAGGCATTTGCCCATCCCTGCCCTCATCTCAGTACACTGTTGCTCAGGATAGATTTACTTTTGTTAGTTTTTGTAATAGTTGTGAAGTAGTAGGACTGATGCATTGTAGTCCACAATTTGCACTTTCTGCAGCTTTCATGGTGGTGATCGTGGCCACAGCAGCAGCAGAAGAGGAAATCGGGGTCACTCAGGCCAATCTGCAGGAAATAGTCAGAAAAATGAGTCTTGGTTCAAGGTCATGGTTCCCTTTGGTGCATCTCTCAGCCAGGAAGAGCTTTATGCACTGATAAACTCAGAAATTTCTGGTCCGTTTGAGCCAATTAATGTGAGTAGGTTTGTGCTTTGTTCATTGAGCAGTTCGTTCAGTCTTTATTGTCTCGACTAGATCTTTACTTTCAGAATAATACTTGAAGAACATATTGAAAAGCAGAAACCATTAATACTGAACTTCATAGATTTTAAAAAGGCATTTGATAGCATACACAGAGATTCATTATGGAGAATTTTATGTCTATGTGGAATACCATCTAAAATTGTCAACATCATTAAGGACTTATACAATGGATATGTCTGTGCAGTCAAGACAGAAGAAGGGATGAGTGAATGGTTCCAGATTGAAACAGGCGTGAAACAAGGATGCATACTGTCTCCTTTACTTTTTGGGATTACAGTAGGCTTCATAATGAAAAAATGCTGCACAGGTAACACAGGTATTGACTGGGTACATGGGACCCAACTAGAAGATCTTGATTTTGCTGATGACATAACTCTTATCAGTAATAATGTGAATTCCATGCAAGAAAAAACAGATAGCCTGTCTTCACTGGCTAGCAAAATAGGACTTGAAATTAACAAGGACAAAACAAAAATAATGAAAATTCCCCTCAATCAGAATGGAAAAATACACACAGAAGGGACAGATATAGAAGAAGTCAATCAATTTGCATACCTTGGCAGCTACATAGACCAGGATGGTGACACCAGAAAAGAAGTTAGGATCAGAATTGCAAAAGCAGCATCAATCTTCAAGAATCTTGAGAACATATGGAATTCAAAAGTTATAAGCACAAAAACCAAGTTAAGACTATTCAATTCAAATGTAATATCCACCCTCATTTATGCATGCGAAAGCTGGAAAACAACTAAAGAAATAGAAAAGAAATTAGACCCTTTTGAAAACAAATGCCTAAGGGAAATACTCTGCATCAAGTGGAACGAATTCAAGAACAATGCAGAGATAAGACAGGTGACGGAACAACAACCAGTCTCATGGGTGATCAGGAAAAGGAGATGGACATATGTTGGTCACTTGATGAGAAGAAATGATCAGAGAATCCCAAAACAAGCTTTCAAGTGGAACACAACAGGCCGAAGAAAAAGAGATAGACCACGTGAAACTCTGAAGAGGACATTGTTAAGAGAGGCCAAATCAACAGGCATAAAATCCTTTGATGAGGTTGAAAGACTCGCTGAAGACAGGAAAAATTGGCGAACTACTTTGCGAGCCCTATGTGACGTTTAATGGCACGGGAAGGATATAAGATAAGTATAGATATATTTGTTCTTTTTTGTGTCCACGATATTTGGAGAACTCTTCTGTAGCATTTACATTCAAAGGCATTTATGTGTTTATCAGCTGTTTTGTTAAGTGTCATATGGACTCTGGTAGGATAAGCAGCCGTCTAGCCACGAGAGAACAGCGTACTAACCAACTTTGCCAACTCTCACCCCCCCCCCCCCCAAAAAAAAGGCATAGTCATTATGTGTTCGAATCCCAAGTAATTCTCTTGTGAATTTTCTTTCTCTTGCATCTCACAAAAGTGCTTTGTCTATGATTTTTTCGAGGTCTAATCCTACAAAATTGTGTCCTCTTACCTTACCGTATGAAAGCCTCAATGTTTCCTATTTATAAAAAATTATTCCTGAAACTATACCTGAAACTAACTTCATGTAATAAGTATTCGTTCATTTGTTATTGTTGTTCAAGTATGCACCAGATATGGCAGGAGACCATGTATATGTTTGTCTAAAAGTTGATACCTGCTAGAGAGACTGAATCTAAGCTACGGAATTTCTGTGTCACGACCTCGTGTCTGCTGAACAGTTACTAATGACTGTGCCAATAAACACCTATTTTTGGGGGGGGTGAGAGTTGACTAAGTCACTAGTACGCTGTTCTCTCATGGCTAGATGGCTGCTTGTCTTACTGGAGTCTATGTTCGAATCCCAGGTAATTCTCTTGTGAATTATCTTTCTCTCACATCTCACTAAATTGCTTATTCCATGATTTTTCTTCTCTCTATTTTTCCTGTTGTTAAAATATTTGCAATGCCCTCTCTTCTCACAGTTTTTATTAGTAATCTTTACTGTTTGGGGAATTTGCAGATTACTTGAAAGTGGTATCCTAGGGGGTTTTTTTTTTTTTTTGCTCAAGATTAAATTTGAGTTGTTTTTTTTTCCTCAAGATGCTGTATACTTGAAATTTGATTTTTTTTTTCTTTTTGCTCAAGATGCTATATATTTGAAATTTGAGTTTTTTCTAAAGATGCTCCTATGTACTAAAAATTTGACTTAAAAAAAAAATTCTTAGAGTGGCGGTCTTTATTCTTGATCTGATGTTTTTATTCTCTTTTAAACAGTGTTCTAACTTTGCTGTTGAAGTGTAATCCTTTTAGGATATTCTAGAATACTCATATACTATATAACTTAAGTGCTTAAATTCTCCCCCCCCCCTCCCCCAAATGTGTGCTGTGGCAGTCCTGTTTCAGATATGGTCTCATATAATTCTCATTATGTAGTGCAAGCCCCATTTACCAGTCAGCCCTGATTCGTGCCTGTTTCTCATTTAGGTTTTTTCCTAGTTCTTTTTTTGGCTACTCATCATTTAATGCAAACTCAGTGTATCATTGGTTCAGATTCTCATCACATTAATTATTGCTATGTATAAGTTTTGAGTTCAGTTTTTATTTCTCTGATTTGAAATTTCACGATCCATTGCCATTTTTCTTTTGTCCAGTACTCTAAAGATGAGAGACGAGCTTATTTTTTTGTCAAAGGAAATCCAATGGCGGACAGTTTACGCAGCATCAGTAGGCGTATTACCAAGCCAGATGGGCACAAACTAGTATTCCATGTTTCTCCTTCACCACCTCCAGCAGACATTGCCCTGGATGAAAAAACAATAGAAAAACTGAAGGTAAACACTGAACAATTTCTGGTGGCCATCTGTAGAATGAAGTTTATCTGCATTTAATTCTCTGGATATATGTTCTGTAACATTCATAATTTTTTGTCGTTTCTCCCAGTAGTTTTCAGAATATTTATTCTCAGACTTTCATTAATTAGTGTAGCATTCTGTCATTAATTCTGTGAACATTTGTTCTCAGACTTTCATAGTTTATGTATTTTCTTCTCCCATTAATTAGATGAACATTTGTTTTCAGCTTTCACAGTGTGTATTTTCTTCTCCCATTAATTCTGTGAACATATGTTCACATACTTTCGTAATTTGTGTTGCCCTTTCAATTCACCTCCCATTTGCATGTCAGAACTTGCTGAAATGTTTGTCAGTTAGGATATGCCACGTATGATTTTATAAAGAATTGCTTACTCTCTGTGCTGAAATTTCCCATCTGTGTGTTTTGTATACAAGGTGGTTCTTGCTTGGAAAAGAAACACATTTTCAACATTGTTTGCTGCTGAAAAGCTGCAGCAAGTTGCCTTTAAACTTTTATTTCTCCAAGATTAATAAATATTTCAACATTTATTACTCCATTAGATTTGAAACTTACAATGAAAAAAAAAAAAAGAAGGCAAGGCCATAAGAAACTGGAAAAAAAAAGTATATTTATCTTTTAGTAGCATCTTTTAGTATTTTTTTTTCTCAAAAGTATTTTCCTAATACAGGTTTCAGATATCCATGATCATAGCTCAAGAGCACAAGAGTATAGTATAATTAAAGTGAGTTGATTTATCATGTGAAGGGAATGAGTTGTAGGCAGCTCCTATAAAGCCAGCTGTAAAAATATGTACAACGGGTGATTGATAAGTTCTCGGCATAAGGTACAATGGATTATTTGTTGACAACTTTTTTGGGTTATTTCTCAACATAGTCCCCTTGCAAGTTTATGCATTTACTCCAGTGATCCTGGAGCATGCGGATCTCTTCTTTGTAAAAGTCAGCATCTTGTGCCAGTGTGGTGTAGAGCATGAATGACGTCATCATCTGATGCAAGTTTGTGACCTTTAAGCTCCTTTTTGAGTTTGTTAAACAGGTAATAGTCCAAAAGGGCCAAATCTGGGGAATAAGGAGGATGTTCAAGAAGCTGGAAGCCGCATTCATGAATGACAGCCATTGCCGCCGCCGACTTGTGAACTGGAGCATTGTCTTGCTGAAAGATGACTCCTCTTGTTAATTTCCCTCAATGCTTTTCCTTCAGTTTGACCTGCAATTGCTTCACAAGATTAGCGTAATAAGCCCCTGTGACCGTTCTGCCCTTTTGAAGATAGTCTACCAATAGCACACCTTCTTAATCCCAAAAGATGGAAGCCATCACTTTGCCTGCAGACGGAACCACCCTTTCTTTCTTTGGAAGTGGGAATCCATGATGTTTCCACTGCTTTGACTGTTCTTTGGTTTCTGGTTGAAAATGATGAACCCAAGTCTCATCCATAGTCACAAATTGCTGAAGAAAAATGGCCAAGATTGTCTCTTGACATGTTGAGATGCTGTCGTTTGTGATCAGCTCCAAGAAGTTTCGGGACCCATCGAGCAGAGATCTTTGTCATTTGAAGATCATTGTGAATAATGGCATGTCATGGTTCTGCCGGTAGTTTCATCGGTGGTTACCATTCTTGGTCTTCCTGGATGGGGATCATCTTCCAGACTCTCCCTTCCATGTTTGAATTGAGCTACCCATTTCTTAAATGTACTGTAAGAAGGGGCACTCTCCCCTAGAGTCTCTACCATATCCTCATGGATCTCCTTTGATGATAAGCCCTTGATGCAGAGGTAGCAAATGACTACTCGATGAGAAATTTTATCCATTTATCCATTTTCTCAATTTCTGCCACCCCTACCACTTCAGTGACCTGTAGAAAAAAAAAATTGGTTGCAGTTAATTTCTTGAAACTTGGTGTTTAATCTTACATTAACCCAATCTACAAATGCACTTAATACCAAAGTGTGTTTCAAGTATTTGTACCCAGGCCGAGAACTTGTCAATCACCTCTCGTAACTAGTATATTTGTATACAAATTTGGGGAATATCCGACTGTGGCAAAGCACTACAGAATACGCTGCACATGAGGTGTAGGTTCATCAAGAGGAAGATATGTTCATGCCCATGTCAGTCTTTTTTTCTCTCTTTTTTTCTCTCTCTCTCTCTCTGTCTGTCACACACACAAGAATGGGGCTATACCAGTGTTCATATCGGTTAAGCAGAAACCACAAAAGTTACCTGAAATGATAAGGAACTGGAGTACAGCTTATTCCTTTCACCATGAAAGGGTGATTTAGTGTCAGCTTCTCTGCTGCTGTTTCACACAATTATACTAGCTTCTCAGTCAGTCATTTGCATGCCCCTTGCAGAACGTTGCCTCCCTAACAGCTCCCCTGTAGGCCTTTCTGTTGTAAGCAAGATGCCCTGCTGCTGATGCGTCCATTCACAGATTATCAACGATGTCTTGCAGCCATCTTCACCCTGGTCTTCCTCTCTTTTTCCCATTATGTACCTTTCCAAGACTGTCCTCTCTAAATTCTCATGACATTTAATATGTCCAAAATATTTAAATTTTCTTCTTTACTAGCCAAGCTTCTACTAGCTTCTAAAGATATTAGATAATAAAATCTTAAAATGCCCATTAGCTTAAGCTTTTTACCAAAAAATTACCCCAAAAGCGTATATGTAATGTTTAGTGAAATGACATAATTTAAGAACAATTTTAAAAAAAGAGTAGTGGTTTTATATTTTTGACCTTTTGTTGCTACTTCATTCATCAGTTTAGGATGAGTGACCGTTATGATCCTGCTACTCAGCTACTAAATCTGAGTGCCTTATATATGGATGATGCCCTTCAGAAGGAGAAAATCTTCCTCCCATTAAATAGAGCTTCCACGATGGCGGCAGTCACAAAGATTATTGGTGAACACATTCCTGAAGTAAGTATAAAATGTATAGTTTTATTTGTTTTTTAATTTTTTTGTTTGTTTCATTTTGTTCCGTATTGGAAAATTTAATTGTTTACTTCACACTTTACTGTAAGTGATCATGTTTTGTGCATTTTTTTTTCTATATTTTGGTGTTCATGATTTACATATTTTTGTTCTGAATTAAATGGCATTAATTAACCACAGTCCTCCGGCTACGAACCAGACATGGCCCATCTCCACAAGATAAAGGCTGTGCTAACAGCTCGATGCATATGCCAAAATGGCCCCCAGACTCCTGAACACATACTACAGACCTGCACTGTATACAGAGATCTTATAGCCCAGTTATGACCCTGAGAGAGAACCATGGAGGAGAAACTCTGGGGTTCCTTTGAAGACCTCCCATTGACAGCAGGATTCATAGAGGTGACCCATCTCCCTGTTTAGAAAGCTGAACATATGAAACTGAATGCAGAAATAGAAGAAGAAGAAATGTCATTGATTTGTCTTTTTTGTGATTGTTTCTACATATGTATTTGCTTCATATAAATTTGTTAAAATTAAAATCTGTTTCATAGAGTTTCGGTTGATTGGTTAGCTCTTCATTCTTTTGAACTTTAGCTGTCAGGTTTGGATGTGAGCAAGAACAAAATGTTGTCTGTGAGTCGCATGAGCAGCCTTGTCAAAGTGGCACCAAATGTAGTGTCACTCAACCTCAGCGGCAACCAGATACGCTCGCTGGACGAGCTGGATAAGCTGAAAGGGTGGGCTAATATAACGGAGCTTGTTCTGGAAGGCAATGACTTGTGCAACAGCTTCAGCAGTGAAAGCGCATACATCAGGTAAGGTGGTCCTAGTCACCAGATCTACAAGTGTGGTAAGTATGTGAGTCAGTTATTTTTAGACGGTGGTGATGTTACTCATAATCTGAGAAAACTTGTTATTGTATTTTGAAAGATTGGGGGGGGGGGGAGTGGCTGAAATAAAACAGAGTTTGGGAAACTTTATTTAAAAACTGTGCTTGAATTAGAAGAGAGCGGGGTGTGTTGAAATGTTTCTATAAGTTTTCTAGATCATTAAATTTTGCCATCATGTGCTAGGTGGAGCATTGGGAATATTTATAGTGAAAGAAGAATGTTTTGCAGTTTATGCTTGGTATATTTGCATCTTCCCACCTGCTATATGAAAGCAGTTCAAATTATCAAGGCACCCAGAAAAAAAAACAAAAAAACTGCCTGTTATGTTGAGGCAACAGAACATTTTAAAATGCTCCATAGCCGTCTCTATGCAAGTAGCATTTGCAGGAGATGTAAATGAATTCAGTGATTTGAAACACCCTGGGGTTTTTTAATTTCCTCAAGAACTGAAACAAGATTGTAGGAAAAGTTGAAGAGGCACAGTTTTGTTGTTTTAATGTGGCAGTATTTGCATTTTTATTTTTCATGGAATTCTTTGCATTTTATATGTAAAGGTTGCAGACTTCAGCATTTTGGATCCATAATCCAGAATCTTTGCCCATGCTGTATATATATAATGTTTGAATACTGTTGGTCATGTGATTTGAAGGAGCTGGATGTGTGAACATTCAGTTCAGTATGACTCATGCAGCAAGTTTCTGCATGTTTACCGGCGTTCTGTTGATTATACTGTAATATAGTGGAAGAACTTCATATATGAAATGATTATCCTTTGAATAATTTTACTTGCATTTGCAAGTAAAATGGTTTGCCTTGGAAAAATAATGTAATAAAAAAGAGAGACAAAAATATTTTCTTTCTAATCTGAACAGTGTCTTTCACTTTTGTGAAGAGACAAGAAATGAATAATTGAAATTGCTTTTTTTTTTTTTCCATCTTTCTCTCTGACTTCCTCACTTTTGGTTTTAGATTTTAAAAAGTAGAATATGCTATGCTCAAGGTAAAATTAGAGTTTTTATAAAGTACATTGTTTTGCTGCAAATGTGGCTAAGGAATGCATTTCTGTTCTTGTCATTTTCACTACAGAATGGCCACTTTTGTGGGAATGTGGTTACATATTTGTTGTAGGGAAAGATTAAGTGTGGTATTGCCAAAAAAAAAAAAAAGGGAGAAATATTCCATTGAGCTGTAACCAGTAGAAGGTTGGTGTATCTCTTCTGTGATTTTGAGTGCAATATATACACTTAACCTGATGGCCCTCTCCAGGTGTAAATGATGGAGGCGGTTGTCAGAGTGAAGTTGTGCTCATTCTGTCAGTCAGTCACACAATATAACACTGTCCAAGCTACCTGACGCCAGGGTTGTTGTTGAGACTCGGTGGCAGCGGGGCTTTGAGATAAGTTGTGTGATTAGACCACAGTCGAATGTGACGGTCGGTAATTATAAGATTCTGGTTGTGCAGCAAGGATGTGGTGACCGTCCCTTGCAATACCACTCAGTCATGATTAAAGCAGATCTCTGATATTTCTCTTTTCTTTCACTTTGGTGATGTGAGGACAGTTTTTGTATTAAAAAAATGAAACAGTAATCTGCATCATGGAGAGAGAGAGAGAGAGATTAGGAGCTGATACGATGAAGGTGATTTTTATTTGGATTTCTTACTTACTCTTTCAGTTGATCCCTTCTTGGTAACTGCATAAATCTCATCATAGAGACAATTCCCATCACATTGTCTATTTTTGGGGGGAAATTTGTCCACCCAAATAGAGAAGTGTCATAATTTTTTTTCTTTGTCACTAAAATAAATCCTGTCCAGGCCATCGGACTGTACAGTGTATTGTGTTCTGTGACAGTTTAGTCATGATTACACTATTCATGAGTATCATGGACTTTCTTTTTTAATTTAAGAGAGTTCTGTATACAGCACCAGCTTTTGCTGATGTTTGATTTGCTAATTTTACATGTTAGGTGACTTAACACACATCTTAAGTCACTGACTTTACTTCAGTTTTAGTGGGTATGAGATGAGAAGTAATTGTGGTTAGGCATATTAGTTAACTTCCTCTAGTTATTTTGTTGGACTTGTCGTCCGCCCCCAGTTTAATTAATTACACAGATTACTGTTGGTACTTTGATTAATCTCATTACCAATATAACTTCATCCATAAAAACCATGCAAACCTAAGTTTGCATAGTTGAAGATTTAACCATGAATGATTCTTCTTCTTCAGCTTTTCGAGCCATTAAGGCTCATTGCTGCAGATAAAGTTCACCTCCATTCCTCTCTATTCCTAATCTTCTCTCTCCAGTTGGTGACATCAATTTCTTTTATATCCTTTTCTATGTTGTTTTTCCATCTCTGTCTTGGTCTTGTTTCCCCTCATCTCTTATGCATAGATAATTTTCGTTTGTCTGTTCTCTTCCATTCTTTCTACATGGCCCAACCAGCGTAGTCTATTCACTTTCAAGACATTTATAATTTGATTGAATTTAAATAACAGTTCAGTGTTCTTTCTGGCTTTCCATTCTCCACTGCTGGTATCCTCTGTGGGCCTAAAGATTCTTCTTAGGATCTTGTTCTCAGAAATCAGCAGTTGTTGTTTATCTTTCTTTGTTGTACTCCACATTTCTGATCCATGCATGACGGCTGGTCTCGTTATAGTTTTGTAGATTGTTATTTTGGTGTTTTGAGACAGGATTTTGGTCCTCCGGGTTGGGGGTTGGAGCATGGGGGCCAATGACCCCATCTCTGTAAAAAAAGATTAGTGTTACAGAACAGATAGAGAAACCATGAATGATGATATAAGAAAATTAAAATGGTTCATTATTTGTTCTGTTGTCTTGAAACATGCAGAAGTAGTTTTTTTTTTTTTTATGGTGCTTGTTAGTTTGAAAGTAGTGCTAAGCATAAATTTCAATTTTTTCTTCATACAGCGTATCCAAAAATAATATCCTAACAATTGTTAATAAATATTTAAGAAGTGAAAATAAAATTTTAAAAAATTGTTAAAAAAAATTAGTTTATCTTTATTTATAACAGTGTTTTGGCATCTTATATTGTTACTAATCAAATGTATCCTTTTCTCTTCTGTCACTTTGTCATAATATTATGGTGCCAGTGCTGTACGCAAAAAGTTTCCAAAAGTTGTCAAACTGGTAAGTTGCTTTTGGCTTATTCCTTTCATTTATAACTAGGAATGGATATACAATGTTGACATTCTTTTGTTGCTGAGAATACAGACCTTCATTGCCTTAAAGAAAAACCTCTATGAATAAACAAATGAATTTTATTTCGCAGTGTGAATAATTAAAATGAGCCATGCAGTTGCTTCAGTTTAAAAAAAAAAACTTTTTTTTTTAGTCACATTAATGTAGTAAAGAAAAAAAAATTGTCTGTAAGACAATCACATGTATATTATTTTGAAGTTATAAGCAGTGTTTGAGGCTCTGTAATTTATGTTTATGGTTAAGATTTAATCACTTATGGATGAATGAGGAAGTATCTTATTTCCTTCTCACTTATTTTATCAGGATGGAAAGGACCTGCCACCCCCGATTACCTTTGATCTTGAGAATATTGTAACTCTTCCGCCAACTAAGGTAAAATAAAAAATCTTATCTGCCAACATATTTTTTAATAGCTTCCACATTCCCAAAATGTCTTATTTTCTTTAAACTAGATATAGTATTTTATGCTAATTTTAGCATTCTTGTTATCTTATCAACCCTATAAATTATGTGACGGATTTTTTACAGGTCATGAGATTCTCGAAAAGTCAAGGAATTGTGAAGACAAATTCAAAGCCTGAAAATGTTGTATGATTCTGGAATGTGGCATTCTTAGAAACAGATTTTTTACACTCTGTGAAACAGTTTAAATTTTCGAAATTTATGTTATTAATTTTACATGCGTTCAAATTTTCATTGATGTTATTGTTCCCTTAAATTTGTTGATTTGTTTTGTGCTGCCACAATTACTAGTACTTGTACTAGAGTTGATCTGTCCTTGGTTAATTATATATATGTATATCCTTCCCATACTGTTAAATGTTACATAGGGTTCGCAAGATAGTTCGCCAGTTTTTCCTTTTTTTTTTTCGGAAAGCTTTTCAACCTCATCAAGGGATTTTATGCCTATTAATTTGACCTCTCTTAACAATATCCTCTTTAGAGTTGCCCCTGGTTGGCCTCTTTTTCTTTGGCCTGTTGTGTTCCACTTGTTAGCTTGTTTTTGGATTCTCTTATTGTTTCTTCTCATCATGTGACCAACATATTTCCATCTCCTTTTCCTGGTCACCAATGAGAGTGGTTGCTGTTCACGCATCCGTCTTATCTCTGCATTGTTCTTGAATTCGTTCCACTTGATGCCAAGTATCTTCCTTAGGCATTTGTTTTCAAAAGAGTCCAATTTCTTGTCTATTTCTTTAGTTGTTTTCCAGCTTTCGCGTGCATAAATGAGGGTGAATATTAATTAGAATAAAGTTATTTTATTTATCTGAGATATGGTGTGGATTTCACAAACAAGTAGAAAGATTTTTTTCTTCCTTTCACTTTTTTTTTTTTTAACAAAGTTGAGAGCTCATTCACAACTCCGTTGCTCCAGCGTCTAAAAAAACTGTAGCAGCCATATCATACAAGTTTCTAACATGAACAACTAAGATAAATGTGACTGTTGCTGAGTTGGTTCTCAGTGTGATTGTGTTTTTTTTCCACTTTTCAAATTCATAGGGAAGTTACTTTGTGAACGATGACGTCCAGAACCTGATTGTCTTGTTTATCAAAGAATATTACTCAATCTATGACTCTGACAGACGTCGTGAACTCATGCCTGCATATCATGAAAATGTGAGCTTTGCTTTGTTTCATTGTCAGTAATTTTCATTGATTCTTCATTTTGTTGTTTATGGAATAGACAGGAATTTTACTACTGGGGGGGAAAGACATTTGCAAGAAGAGGTGTATATTAATTGGAGGGAAACATTCTGGTGGCAAGGCTGTTGAACCACACCTGATATAGATCCCATTGTTCTTATCCAGAGTGCTCCTTGTATTCATGCTGTGCATCATGAACCTGGTAAATGAAATAGAATCACTGTAGTCGCCATCATGATAGAGCAAGCTGTGATGCCAGGCATTGCAGTTTCATCAAGAAGAAGGACATTGTGCCCACCAGGAGTATGCCTCTAGAGATGAGGAAGGCTGAAGGCCCCATTGTCATATATAAAACACAGTAGAGAGTTAAAAACAAAACATCTACAGCCTCATTGTTAAGTGAAATAGAACTAGATGTTTAGCTCTCTCTGAACCTTTACAGGGCCAGGCTGCAAGGGTTTTCCATAAATGCCCGTCTTTCACTCCCCCCCCAGTCCTTGCCCAGGTGAGTCCTCTATTAACATCCTCACTGTTGTTCCTCTCCATATTTCCTTTGGTCTGCTATTACCCTTGTACTCCTGAGGTGTTCATCTCAGTGTTATTTTTTTCTTTTCCCCTCGCTTCCGTTTCTGTAGCAGTCAGATGTTTTGTTTTTTTTTTTTGCTAGAAGGAACTGCTGGCCCTATGCCAAACCCTCTTTAGCTGCCTTTTAGGATTATGCTTGGAAGGATGCAGTGGTCATATTCTTTGTTCCCCAGGCATGTGGCCAGGTCCTTGGTACCCCACAGGGGAGATGTATATATATTTTATAGCATTTTAAATTATTCTGAGAGGATAATTAAAATATGAAAAAAAATACTTGTTTGTTATCATCTTCAACTTTAAAGACAAAAACAAAAAAAAAATGTACATATCCAGAATTGTACATTTCCTTGCATATTTCTAAATCAGTCACAGTCAAGAAGCCAGTTGATTAAAGGAAAATGAAATGTTATGGTGTAGATCCAATGGTATATCATGTGGTCATGTGTATGAAACTAAACCACTGCTGTTTGACTGTCCAGCCCTTGGCAGTATCAAAACACACTTCGTCTTTTGCAGTATGACACATGCATAATCAGTCAGTCAGTCATTTGCATGTCCCCTGCAGAACTTTGCCTCCCTAACAGCTCTCCTGTAGGCTTCTCAGTTGTAAGCAAAATGCCCTTCTGCTGATGCACCCATTTGAAGATTATCAATGATGTCTTGCAGCCATGTTTGCCTTGGTCTTCCTCTGTTTCTTTTTCCTATTATGTATCCTTCCAGGATGGTCTTCTATCATTTCTCATGATGTTTAATGTGTCCAAAATATTTAAATTTTCTCTGTTTAACTCTTCCCATGCCAGAGGAAGAAACATGGACGTTCAGATGGGTGCCGGAATAAAGGCGCGGGTCTTGACCTGTATAGGGGGTGTAGTTGTAAAATGAAATGGAAAACAGTATTTCCATGTAGTTCCATGTACTTATTATGTTTCAAAGTATAACTAAATGTATGAAAATTTCATAAATGCAGAGTTTTTTAGGAAAAAAGGAAATAATGTGATGGTTTTAGACAATGACTGTGCCAAGCTCACCGTCGGCTAGGTCTAGATCTACGTTACTTACCATCTGAGATGTCTAGATCTACTTGTTGATCTTGTGTTGTGATTCTGTGTTGCATTCTCGCTAAATTAATGTTTGAAATAACCTCCTAACTACTTCTCCAGTTGTCTAAATATGTCTAGATCTACATGGGATACATTCAAGAGCAGTGGGGTGGTCACAGGCCATGTCCATACCCCTATCTACATTATCAAAAATTGAAAATTTTCATGTTTCTCTTCCTTTTTCTCGTTTGTCATTGCTCGTAACTAAGCACTGGAAACGCGGATGAAATATGTACAATCTAAATGGTACACCGGTTGTTTTATTGAAATAAATGAATTGTCACTATAACGACTATGGCACGTAACTCAGTAACCGGAAGTTCTCACTATAGCAACAATGGCACAGGAAGAGTTAATCCTCTTTACTAGCCATTCTTCTTCAATATTAAGTTCTTGTAGTAACATGCATAATACATGATACAAAACAACAGAGCAGATGGTAGACAACACATGCAGATACTACTATACTGCCTTATCGTTTATTTTTAAAAAAAAAGGTTTTTATGACTTTTAAAATTGTATTATTTGATCAGTCATTTTCGCTGTTTGGAGGATTTGTTTCATAAATTTTAATGGCTTTTTACTATCATCCTTAGGCACAGTTTTCCATTTGTGCAGTAAAAAATCCACTTGTAGACAGGTAAAAGAACATTCTTTTTTCTATGCACCTTCAGTGAGTCTTGGTTATCTTTTAGGTAGTTTTGCATATTTTTTTCTTCTGAATCATGAATATATTCATTGTTTTGAAAGCTGTGCTAGGTTTCTTTTTTTTTTTTCCCCCACAAATAAAGGGGTTGGTTTGGTAATCAGATTTCTGAATTTATTTAATCTCATAGGCATTGATCCCATGCATTGAACGTATTAACCTGGGTTTTGACCCCTTACACATCATTAAGCCTGGATAATGTTCAGGCTAATATTGTGCTGCCATGTTATGAATGAAATTGTCTCTCAGAGACAAGGGATGCACATGGAAGGAAGCAGAGAATAATTCCAAGAACAGGGATGACTGGAGAGCCGTTATCCGTGGCCTGTGCTCTCAGGGGAGTGAAAGGCGATGATGATGATTATGTTATGAATGAAGTGAGGTTAAGCTCGTAGAAATAATTATGGGAACTCCTTAATTAATATTAATGAGTGGGTGGTGAGGAAGGGGCAAGGCATCATGATGTCTAAGCCCTTAAGTAATATTGTATGGACTTCTAGAAATGAGGAAAGCCAAAGGCTCCTTTGTTATCATATGTAAATGTAAGCACAACAGACAATGAAACAAAAATACCTGCAGTCATTCATGGTATCTAAGCAATGTATTCCTGGAAATACAAGGCTAAGGATGAAACTGCAGCAATTAATATCTTATTTGGGAGGAGTGTGGGATTTAGTGCTGGCACTTTCTTCCTAGAAGCTGGGTTCTTGTCAGGTGAAGACTGATACTTTGATATGCTGTGGTGTTTAATGTGCTAGAGAACAGTTTGGTTTAAAGCTCTGAAATTAATGATGATGATGAAATATAGAATTGTCCACCCAAGTCTACCAGCGGGAGTAGGGGAACATTTTATTAAAAAAAAAAATAAACACTTATTTTGCACTACAGATTTTTCCATGTTTGTCTTTTGCAGTGTTCTATGAGTTATTACCATTTTTGTCACGAGTATTGACATTTTGTAATGATACTCAAGCATAACATTCATTTTGTGCCTTGATCATCAAAAATTTGTGAAAGTTATCTATTCATTTGTGGTAGTTATCTGCTTATTTATGATATTTGTTATTGTGTTAATGCATTTTTTTGTTCAGATTTGTATAAATTGTTTAAAAAAATATATATTTCAGGCAGGTAGGATTCCACAGTTACTTTGATGAAAGTCGCAACCTCAAAAAGATTGGTCATTTTGAATCAGGTGAGCTTGTTGGTTGTAAAATTTTTTTAAAAAAGTAATTGTGCATTTCAAGTTTTCATTTGTTGCAACTGAAGCAAATATCTTGATGGACACAAAAAAAAAACAAATCTTTCAAACAATATTCACTCTGATTCTGTGCTGTCAGTGCCAAACGCGGAGAAGTATTGTTTAAATGTCCATGTTACTTCTTTCATTTAGTTTTTCATCCATTTTAACTCCAGCGCTTCACTGCTGCACTTGACAAGTTAAAAAAATTCCCTCTATAAATTCCATTCTGCTGCTATAACCAAGCAACAAATTCCACAAGTCACAGCTGTGAGTCTTTGACTCCAGATGTGTCAGAATTATACCTGTCTACAGTCTGCTTGTTAGTTTTATATTTTGTTAGCCACAGTCTCAAACGATCTCTCAGATCAATGGTTCCCAAACATTGTTTGGGTAGCCATCCCCTTGCCTCGGAGCCCACGTCCCTAACGCGCCCCCCCCCCCGAAGTGTTTTTGATCATTTAATCTTTGATTCCTGTTGTTGCTATCTTTCCTCTTGCTGCCTAGGTCAGGAACCACTATCTTATGAAGACACCAATATCACACTTTTCCATGAACCACATCAGATCATTAAATTGTGAAATGATGGCAATATTGTGATGAAAATGAACTGAACTGTAGTAACAGTTTTGAGATTAAATTGTGTGTTCTACCTTTCATCCAGACAAGCTTGCCAAGAAGGTCAAGACCGGGGTTCTATCAGTTGTGTCTTGCCTGGATACACTTCCAAAGAGCACACATGATCTAAATTCTTTCATAGTGGATGTCAGCCTAGCCACGGTAATCATTTCATCTTTTCATGCTGACACCCTTTCCCTCATTAGAGGGAACAGTTTAGATAAATAAAGGGGAAGTTCTGCTTATGAGGGCTGACAATGTGGCTGATTGAGGCACATTGTAATGAACATATGAGTTAATAGTACACTGTATATTGAACCTTTATATGCTGATATAGTTAACAACATATTGGACATAGTTAACAGTACACAGCTTTTTCATCAAATATGTTAATAATTTGTAGTCTGAATTTAGTTAAGTTGTTATTTTCAGTGTATTTTGTATTTAAAATAACCATGTGAACTGCATCATTTAAACTAAGTTTTGTAATTCTGCATCCATTATGCACCATTTATTTTTTAACACAACTTTTATTTCAGCCAACGATGATGAGTTTTGTTCTTCGTGGTATATTCAAAGAAAGTAAGTTTTAAATTGACTATTGTGTAAAGAACTGCAGGTTTTTTATTTATTGTTATTGCTGTGGCTCTTGGCTTTCAGCCCAAGGCAGTATAGTAACATCTGCATGTGTTGTCTGTCATCTGCTCTATTGTTTTGTATAATGTAATATGCATGTGTCAAAGGAAGAAGAGTGTTTTGATATTGTCAGGGGCTGGGCAGTCAGATAGTAGTGGTTTAGTTTCATACAAAAGAAGGATGGTGCGGCCAGATTGTGCATGCATGATTGTTTTAACAGAGCTCAAAGTAAGAGCAGTGCTCTCATTGTTGCCCTTGTGGGATAAACCTGGTAATTTTATTCCAAGGCATCAAATCATCAATAGTCTGTTAGTTTGGACTTATTGTTACATTGGTTTATTTGTTGTTAGTATATAGGCAGATTTGTTCCCAATGATACTATAAATGACGTAGAGGCCAGGAGAAGAAGTTAAGATATCAGCTACATCTCCCACTAGAATATCCAAATGATGGAGTCCTGCAGGAAAGAGACATTTCAACCAAAGACACACACACACACACAAAAAGACAACCTGGTGAAGAATTGCAGAAAACAAGGACACCATACAACATGCATCTGGGGCACTTACACAGAGAGTGACTGCAAGCTGTGATTTGTGGAATTTGTTGCTGCCTTGCAAGATTCCGCTTGTTGTTTGGGCATTGATTGTTTGGTTGATTACCATTCAGAGACATGGATGGAAGGACAAACTGCAGCTTACATTATGTTGAAAGAACTCTGTGTTGCAATACCTTTACCATAATGTAAACTTCAGATAATTCAGTGTTAACAAAGAGCAACATAAATGCACTTTTGACACAGTTTTCTCATCTTGTAATTTAAACTGATTGCTCACTAAATATACAAAGCAGTTTATCAGTTTTTGAGATGGTCAGATGATATTTCAGATAATAACTTGCACTTTACTTCTTAAGCTCGCATTTATTATGCACACTAATTTCTTTTATGTTGATTGTTTCTGTTCCCTAGATGAAAATCGTTCTGACAGACCAGTGATTCGCTCTTTTGTTCGTACATTTGCAACAGTACCATCTGGACCTGGGTGAGTGTGGCTGAAGAGTACGTCTGGCATAAGTATAATCTTGTATGTATTAAATGTAGTCTCGTATATCTGGCATAAGTATAGTCCCATATATCTGACATAAGTATAGTCTTATATATCTGTCATAATTATAGTCTCATATGTTTGGCGTAAGTATTGTTTCATATGTTAGGCTTAAGTATAGTCTTAATAAATTTTGTAGTCTTTTTTTTTTTTCATATTATATGTTCAGTGTGCAGTGTTCAGTATGGTTGCTGATTTAAGTATTTCTTGTTCATACTGTAAGCTCTTAAGTAATTTATGCATCTACAAGTGGTTTTTTGTCTATGTTTTATATACGAGGGGCATTCAGAAAGTAATGCACCACATCATTTTTTTCAGCTAATAATGAAGATAGAAGCATGAGATTTTGCACGCTTTAAATATGGCATGTGCTGATTGTGTAAACCAAATTACACCGCAACCGGCCAAAGAATATGACTGCCCTAACTGTTGACATGGAACGTTAGCAGCTTGCGGTATAAGCAGTGAATTGTAATAGAATTTGTCATTGCAGAGAAGGAAACTGTTGTGAATATTCACAAGTGTCTATGTGATGTGTATGGAAGTTTTGCAGTTGACAGGAGTACAGTCAGCCACTGAGTTCAGAGAATCAAAGAATCAATAAGTGGAGAGAAGGATTTGCTTGATTGGCCGCACTGTGGATGTCTTGTTGAAGTGCGCTGAGGGCATTATTCTTACTGATAGGCGTATCACTACTCAACAGTTGGCCTTAAAGCTGTCAGTCAGCAATGGTAGTTCAAATGCAGTTATAAAAGCTCTTGGATTTTCTAAGGTTTGGACAAGATGGGTTCCTCGAAGTTTCACAAATGAACATCGATTGCAAAGGAAAACAATTTCATCTGAATTGTTGGAGTGTTTCAGTGCTGAGGGAGAGAACTTTTTGGCTAAGATCGTAACAGGTGACGAAACCTGGGCACATCTTTTTGAACCTGAGACAAAAAGACAGTCAGTGGAGTGGCATCATCTGCAGTCACCACGAAGAAAGAAATTCAAGACAACTCCTTCAGCTGGAAAGGTCTTGATCACTGTCTTTTGGGACATTGATGATATGATTCTTGTGGATGTTATGCCAAGAGGAGAGACAATCAATTCGCAAGCTTACATTCATTCATTCATTTGCATGTCCCTTGTGGAACATTGCCTCCCTAACAGCACTCCTGTAGGCTTCTCGGCTGTGAGCAAGATGCCCTGCTGCTGATGCATCCATTTGCAGATCATCAATGATATCTTGCAGCCATCTTCTTCTTGGTCTTTCTCTCTTTCATTTTCCACTATGTACCCTTCCAAGACAGTCTGCTCTAGATTATCATGACGTTTAATGTGTTCAAAATATTAATCCGCTTTACTAGCCAGCCTACTTCAATATTAAGTTCTTGTAGTATGGGTATATTTGTTCTTTTTTTGCTGCTTACATTAAGACGTTGAAAAAACTCATTCAACGTTTTGGCAGAGCTCGGCCACATAAGAATCCAGCAGACCTGCTTCTCCTTCATGACAATGCACGACCTCACACGTCTAGCGACACGGGAAGCAATCATCAAAGTGGATTGGACTGTACTACCCCATCCACCCTATAGTCCCGATTTGGCACCCTCTGATTTCCATCTGTTTGGTCCACTTAAAGATGCACTCCGAGGGGTAAGATTTGAAGATGATGAAGGTGTGATTCATGCAGCGAAGAAATGGCTACATAATCAAGAGAAAATCTGGTACAGGCTAGGAATACATGCACGTGTTTCGCACTGGCGTAAAGCCATACAAGATGATGGGGATTATTTTGAATAATACTGATGTTTACGTGACATATCCATATATTTTGTGTATAAATTTCATGCTTTTGAATAAACAGCTCCTGAGAAAAACAATGCGGTGCATTACTTTCTGAATGCCCCTCTTACATCATGTATGGGTGAAGATTCAGTTCTCGAGCTAAATGAGGTAGTGGTCAGTGATCCATAATTGACTGCCTGCCTCATGGTTAATGAACCATAGTTGACTAAGACTCTGATTTACCTCCTGGTGGCGGCCCTGGAAACAAACAGTAGTCTGTCTGAGCAAATAGGTATCACTTTGGGAAGGCAAACCCAGTCCCAAAAATACGCAGTTGAAGTCATATGTGTCAAGCCTTGCAAGAAGCATCATGGCAATGCAGCACAAATGTCCTTATGAGGCTGAACACCGAAGAAGAAGAAATATATAATGTCCTATTAACGAAATGTATCTTTCCTCAGAATGGTGATTATAAATGACATGCTGACTATATCTAATGCCAGTGCCGAGCAATCAAAAGTGAGTAGTTCAAATAGGTGGTACAGTATCTGTTGTGATTTTAAGCATTAAAAATTGTTACTAGGTATTTCCTTTAAGCTAAATGGTTACTTTCACAGCATGTGATTGATTAGATTTCATTTTTCTAGTTTTCATGTGATTTTGTGAAGATGCATGTTTAATACTGAAAATTATTCTAAATTATTTAAGATAGTTAATATTTAGTTCATTTCAGTGTTAGGTCAGGTTTTTCTTGTTACTTTATGACAGTAAATATTACTACTTATGGCTGTCTAAAACTACAGCCTTGTTGATCGTGTTAACTGGCAATTACTGGTAAATCACCAATTTTAAAAAAAAAGGGGGGGGGGTGCGCCAAAAGTAGGCGATCACCAGTTACTGTAACTGTTGTACATTACACTAGACAACACATTTTTACAAAATTATGCCCTTCTCATAAAATTAGTAATTTCTTATAGGTTTTGAGTTGCTGAACTCAGTATGACAATCAAAATGCAAAGCTGGCTGTGAAATAGTCATTTACTAACCCATGAGACAGGTTGTTTGCTCATCTGTCTTATCTCTGCGTTGTTCTTGAATGTGTTCCACTTTACAGGAGTATTTTCCTTAGGTATTTGTTTTTGAGTTCTCCAAATATCGTGGACACAAAAAAGAACAAATATATCCATACTACAAGAACTTAATGTCGAAGAAGGCTGGCTAGTAAAGAGTATTAAACAGAGAAAACTTAAATATTTTGGACACATTAAATGTCATGATAATCTAGAGAAGACCGTGTTGGAAGGGTACATAATGGGAAAAAGAAAGAGAGGAAGACCAAGGCGAAGATGCCTGCAAGACATCGTTGATGATCTGCAAATGGATGCATCAGCAGCAGGCCATCCTGCTCACAACCGAGAGGCCTATAGGAATGCTGTTAGGGAGGCAAAGTTCCACAAAGGACATGCAAATGAATGAGCATTTTTTCATTATGAAGTCTATGGCAATTAAAAAAAAACAAAGGGAGATGATATTCATCCTTGTTTCAGGCCTGCTTCATTCTGGAACCATTCATTCATTCCTTCTTCTGTGTTGACTGCACAAACATATCCATTGTAGAGGTCTCTGATGATGTTGACAATCTTAGATGGTATTCCATATATTCTTAAAATTCTCCACAATGAGTCTCTGTGTATGCTGTCAAATGCCTTTTTAAAGTCTATGAAGTTCAGGATTAATGGTTTTTGCTTTTTAATGTTCTTAAAGTAGTATTCTTAAATTAAAGATCTGATCAAGACAGCTTCTCCCTTTTCGAAATTCTGCCTGTTCTTCTCTCAGTGCAGTATCCACTACATCCTTAATTCTATTCAGAATCACTTTACAACACACCTTTGATACAACTGATAATAGGGTTACTCCTCTCCATTTATTGCAATCACTAAGGTTGCCTTTTTTTTTTTTTGTATTTTAACAATGGTTCCTTTTTTCCATTTAGAAGGGACCTTTTCTTCTTTCCAAACTTTATTAAACATTCTCTGTAGTCGTCTCTTGTTGTCACTATTAATAGCTTTTAACATTTCGACTGTTATTTCATCTTCACCTGCAGCTTTGTTGTTAGCCATTAGATTCACTGCTGTTTCAGTTTCATGCAATTTCACCTAGGTTGAATATTTAAAATTTGAAAATTTCATCTAGGTTGAAAATTGAAAATCTAGGTTGAAAATCATACTATAATTTTCTCTCTCTGTCTCTCTAGGATTGTGTGATGAATTGGGAAGTTCTATGCATCTACTCTATAACAGTGAGAACATCATGTATTGTGTTAATATATTGTGTGATGAATTTGAAAATCTTGCTCAACTTGTTTGTCTACAGCAAGCATTCAAAGCAGCTGCACCAACCCCATCTTCTAGTCCTGTATCTAGCAGCCAAGTCGCAGGTCCAAGCACCTCACGCAGCTCCACTCCTGTACCCTTTCTGACACCCACACAGATGCAAATGGTTGAAAGTTTCTCCATACAGTCTGGCATGAATGCTCAGTTTTCTCTTAAGTAAGTGTTTTCATTATGTGTTTTCCATTCATTTTTTCATGTGATATGTGTTTCATGTGACAGGACTGGCCATGATGTGGTTTGATATAGTCAAAACAAATGCCAAGCATTTATCATATTCGACAACATAAATGTTCAGTAAAGCCATTTTCATATAGGATTTCAGCATATCATCATATTAAAAAAGATATTTTACTGCTTTACATCTTTTGTGTATTAAATTGCAGTGGACTGCATAAGAAATATGTATTTTTTCGTACAGACATATTAACATATTCTAAGAAAAGAGCACTTTTCCATAATCAAAGCTCTATTAGGACTTGTCTATCCATAGATTTTGAGACATGTCTGTTGTTATGATGTGAACCAGCAAGCAAAGACTTGTCTGCAAGTTAACACTATTATCAAAGTCACCAGATCACAGTTGTCCAAAACATGAACTGTCCTTCACTGGGTGCTCCAAGGAAAGCTGTTGTGTTCTGTTAGCTTGGTCATTTGTCTATGGTTGGAGTGCTCCATATAGTGGTGGAGTCAGCTATGTAAGTTGCTTGTTAAGTCCACCTTAGAAAGTTGGAGAAATCAGTGTAGCTTTCTTCTTGTCCTGACTTGATGCCTGCGTATCCCAGGCTCTTTCGTCTTGGCATCCGTTGTCGAGATATCGTTTCTTGATTAAGGGAGATCCTACATCAACATTTCTGATGTTTTATTAGGTAGCCCTGCTTGTGAACACATTTGACATGTTTTTCAAGTGGTGCTTGCCCTGTAACTTGTGATGACTTTCATGCACTGTCTTCTTTTCAGGTGCTTGCAAGAAAACTCTTGGGATTACCAGCGAGCTGGACAGGTGTTTACAGACTTGAATGTGAGTAAACCAGATACTGTTAAAGTCTGATGCAGACTATCATGGGAATGGTTATATATAGTCATAGTGTGTCTTGTCTAAGCTCCACCTGGACATAAAGAAAGAATCACATAGCTAGTTTTAATAAAAAATCACAAAGACAGTAATCATCAACATTGTCTTGCATCATTTTAGATCATGACTCCTTGACCAGAATAGAAATTGCCATCTTGTTGAAAACAACTTTGTATAACTTGTCCAGAATAACTCAGTGCATCATGTCAAAAACAGGTTTCGACGCATCTTGTCTGAAACAACTCCTCATATTTTCTCTTGCTTTTCTTTCTTTTTCCCATTTCTCTGCTTTGTCGATTTCTAGGTTTTCTTCCAAATGCCTGTCTTTGTTCAAGGACACCCCTCTCTTGAAATGCTTGAGAAGAGTACCAGAATCCTTCATTAGCATATTTTTCAAGTCTATCAAAAAGTGTTATGCCCACACAACTATCTGCAAGCAACAGAATGGATATTGAGAATGATGATAACAGAACAAGAACAGAAGCCTCGCAGTAGAGTTATAAAAGTTAAGACTTTACATATATTACCTGACTGGTGCACACTAAGGAATCAACACAGAATTGGTGTCATCGGTTACCATATGTTGAAGAATATGTCGAGGAGTCACTTAATATAGATTAAAGGTGATGCCTAATAATAATTTTCCACTTTTAAGGCCATAGATGGCAGCAGATCCAAGTTATCTAGATCAGTGGTTCCAAAATGCTGGTCCATGGACCCCTGGAGGTCCGTGATAAAAACTCAAGGTAGTTTTTTTTTCATTTTCACTGTGAAATATTTAACAGCCAATGAGGAACTGGATGTGAATGTGATTGTACAAAATAAAAAGAGGCATGATTTCTCTCACCATATTTAGGTTGGTTATCTGTCACATTTCATATTCTGTTCATTTGTCAGAACAATTAAGAATGTTAATTGCTGTCTGTTTTTTTTCTTAATTACATTATTGTCATTTTGAAAATTCACAAAGTTTGTATTGTGTTTACTCATTAAAGGTTACTCACATTTTCTGAAAAAAAAAATTATTTTGTATTTAAAGCTTCGAAGTATGGAGGTCTGTGGTCTGGATTTTGAAACTGCAGGGGGTCCGCAGACTTTTGTTAATTGGGAACCACTAATCTAGATAATGATTAGTAATCATCGATGAATTGAGGAGAGTTGCATGAAGCTTTGATATACCCTAAGATTGCAGAGGAAAAGAGCAACCAAAAATACTGATTATAGCCAGAAGGAAAGCATGATAAAGAGGCCACAAACGCCGCCACATGATGACTTTCAGTCTAAACAGAGATGAATCCCATCATTTTCCACCTCATAGCTGTCTCCCAAAGTCACATGTATTCAAAGTTTAAAGCTGGCAGTTTTCCTCTTTGTGCATGTGTCCAGGCATCTTGAACTGTGGAACTACCAAAATTTTACCAGCTATGAAAAATCTGGAATGCAGTTACTGGTCCAGAGAAACCACTCCAGAATATAAGCTCTGTGATTCTGTATACATCTTACATCCTTCCCGTGCTGTTAAATGTCACATAGGGCTTGCATGGTAGTTTGCTAATTTTCCTGTCCTCTGTGAGCTTTTCAATCTCATCAAGGGATTTTATGCCTACTAATTTGGCCTCTCTTAAGTGTCTTATGAGTTTTACATGGCCGACCTCTTTTTCTTCGGCCTGTTGTGTTCCACTTGATAGCTTGTTTTGGGATTCTCTGACTGTTTATTCTCATCACGTGACTGACATATGTCCATCTCCTTTTCCAGATCACCCATGAGACTGATTGTTGTTAGCTCCTCTGCCTTATCTCTGCGTTATTCTTGAATTCATTCCACTTTATGCTGAGTATGTTTGTAGGTAATCAGTATTTCCTTAGGCATTTCTGTGTATAGGAACTACCAAAAAAAAAACCCCAGATCCAATTCATCCAACAGACAGAACTGCAGATTAAGACTGTAAATGCTTATGAAGAAGAGAAGAAGAACATATGTACAGCCTTTGACACAGTCTGCAGGAAAAGCTAGAGGTGGAATTAATTTGCCTATGCTGCACAGACAGCAGAGGAACAGATGAAAAATAAAAAAAAAAACAAAAAAACATGCACACACACACACACAGTCAAATTGGAATTGGAACAGTTTTTCAGGCTGAAGGTCATCAGTCCTGCCTCAGTCAGTCACCACCTCCATTCACCAGTCTTCTTTTGCACGTTACAGAGTTAAGTGTGCAAACCTAAGAACCTCCTTCACATGAGGCAGTCAGAGCACTCCATGGACTTGTCAGAAGTGCAGTGATGATCAACATTTTTTTAACCACAAACTTCTGCACATTGTGCCCCTATGTCTTGAAGCAAGGTCAGAGAGCGTGTCTGATGCTGGGTGAGAGAGTGTTAACCACTAGCCACCAGTGATATGAGGGTCATACCAAAAGTTGTGTGCAAACATTTTTAAAAAATCAGAATTTATAGCTAGAGAAAATATAAGTGTATCACCTTAATGGCATCCTATTCTTCACTTTTCAACATAATCTCCATTTCTCTGCAGACATTTTTCCCCATCGCTCTGCAAGTTTGAAAATACCCTCCCAGTAGAATTCTGGCACAGATGCACTGCTTTCTGGACATTCTCTCCTGTGTTGTAGTGATGGCCTCGCATTTGTTCTTTCACAAAACTGAAAAGATGGTAATCACTGGGTGCCAGGTCGGGGCTATAGGCAGGGTGTGGAAGAATTTCCCAACCTATTTTCTGAATTTCCTCAGTTGAGTGATGGTTTTTCCTCACAGCTTTGTGATCTTCAGTCAACAAATGTGGGACCCCAGCGGGCACAAACTTTTCTATAACCTAGGGTTTCAATCATTTCCTGTACTGCATTGTGCCCTATTCCAAGATTTACAGCGATTTTAGATACTGTGACACGTCTGTCTTGTTTAATGATGTCATCAACCCTTTCCAAGTTGCATTCAGTGGAGGCAGTTTGAGGGCAACCTCTGTGAGGCATATCTTGGATGCTTGTGTTTCCATCTTTGAAATGTTTCACCTACCTCCTAACACTGCTAGCACCCATACACACATCTCCATAAGCATTATCATGTCATGGATTCTGCCGGTGGTTTCATTAGTGGTTACCATTCTTGGTCCTCCTGGACGGGGATCATCTTCCAGACTCCCCCTTCCATGTTTGAATTGAGCTGCCTATTTCTTCACTGTGCTGTAAGGGGCATTCTCCCCTAGAGTCTCTACCATATTCCCATGGATCTCCTTTGATGATAAGCCCTTGATGAAGAGGTAGCGAATGACCGCTTGATGAGAAATTTTATCCATTGTCTCAATTTCTGCCACCCCTCATCACTTCAGTAGCCTGTAAAAAAAAATTGGTTGTAGTGAATTTCTTGAAATTTGGTGTTTAATCTTACACCAACCTGATCTACAAATGCACCTAATATCAGCTGTGTGTTTCAAGTATTTGTACCATAGGTCACGAATTTATCAGTCAACCCTCATATGTCATGTAGAATATACCCATGTAATTTTTTTTTTTTTTCATTTTGCAGAGCCAAGGGAAGATACCTGCAGAGGCATTTGTTAAATCTGACCATTGATGACATGAATAGGAATTCAGCGTGTGAGAGATGAATGAGTGAAAGATGTGCATTTGTGAGAGGTAGCAAATTGTATATTTCTGCATTTAATGTAATAACTGCCAGTCTTCAAGTATTATGCCAGAGTAGATTTATGACATTAAAACCAGTTTCAAGCATTGATACAAGATACTGTAATTGCATAAACCATCTTTTTTTTTTTTTTAACTAACATGCTTTTATATTGTCCAGTGATAATGAGAAGTTAGCCAGGCCTACTGGAAGCTCATGCAGGCATTTTATAAAGATGCTACTTTACATATTTTCACTGAGCATATTGCAGACATAAGTAAATTGTTAAGGAGTCAATTTTCAAGATATAAAAGTTTAGGAGGTGGTCATGGATGAATTCTCTCATTGTATGTTCTCCTGTTGGGGAATCATGCAAGGAAGAAAGGTAAATACCTAGAGAAACAGTGTTGAAAAATAAGTTGTATACTTTGAGAAACACTGCTGAAGTAGAGCGGTAAGTAGAGAGTCCACACAAATTGTTCACATATTAGCAATTTAGAGGAAAGATGACAAGGATGTAGAAGTTTGCCCTTCTCGAATAAGAGAATGTCTTGTTTGCAAATTGTAGATTTAACTGCAAATTGAAACTGAGAAGATTAATGTGAAGAAGACAGTTGACATTTATTAGATACTGATGTCTGATGAGATACTGGTAAAAGAAAGTACAGAAAGACAGAGAAAATACATTTTTTAAAAAGCAGCTTGCTGTGACGAGAGTTTTGTTGGAAAAACTCAAAATATAAAAAAAAAAACACATTGAGAGACACATGACTTAATTCATTCACTCCAGAATAACGCTGTTCCATTGTGAAACCTATACAAATGAATGCCCAGAGTGATATTTAGACAGTCAAAATAAAATGGAAAAATAACATATTTTTAACCCAACCCATATTTTTAAAATATAAAGTAGCTTTCTTCTAGTTTCTTTCTGCCAAAATTTCTCATAAAGTTTATTCTAGTAGAGCATTGAAATGAATTCAGGCAGTTGAGTTAAGCCATGCAGTATAATGGGTGTATTGGAGGTTGATGCTAATGAATTTTTTATAAATATGTAGTTTTTAATGGTAAGGGGAACAGAGTTTAAAGGAAAGCTTTGTGTGTGCGGTTTGACTGGCATTTGTGAAATCATTTTTGATTCCTAGAGAGTGATGCTAAGTAATATAAATATGTTTCTTGATGATGCATATGCTTGTTATTGCGTGCTGAATGAATATATTTTTGGATCTGTTGTTGCTTTTAGTGTAAATGATGGTAATAAAGTGTGGCTTGGATATGATGAGTATTGATTTTAGCAATACTGCATTGGTAAAAATGACCACAGTGAGAGCAAGTGATTATGTTTGTGAAGCAGCATCTATATAGCAATACGTGCTTGTCCCGTCTTCCAGTACAACCATCACTTTCTTCCTTGGACTTAATGCGGCATCACCGCAAAGGGTTACTTTCCATGTGGCATGTGTTTCACTTGCTCTTCCATTGTCTGCTCCTTGCAAGTTGATAGGAAAATCTCCCGTGTGCTTTATCAGCATCTGCGTGTGTTAGTTTTGGACATTCTACCATCTCCCGTCAGGAAGTTCAGCATATTGTATATCTGCTGAAGATTGTTGTTGATTCATGTAACATTCCTTAGTCATCTTATGTCCTCTGCTTTCTGGTGTTTCCCATGAGGGATGTTCTTGATTTTTAGACATTTACATATGAATACAGTGCTGTGTCCCAACAGTGGCCTCAGTTCCTTCTGTTTTATATAACACTTGGTCATTTTTTCCATGGGTTGTACTTTAGGGAGGTATATTATTTCAGGTGGTTTCCTTCTGAAATCAGTCTTCAGACTCTGCTTCAGTGTGTTTTTGTGCAATACTTCGTGAGTTCCATGGAGTTGTTTAGTCACATTTGAGAGAAAGAGAGAGAGAGAATGCATGCTTTTAATATATTCAGTTTTACCTCCCTGTTCTTAATAGCAATAGTATACAGACACTAATTCGTATGGAGAGTGAATTGTGAGCTCAAATTTAACTCCTAGAGGAGATCTGAGCCAGCAGGCTTTACCACAAAGGTACATATTTGATGTGTAACATGTTGGTCAGGCAAAGGATTTCAACAGCCTGACTTCATAGGCTGAAGGATTTCACCAGTCTGACTTCATAGGCTGAAGGATTTCAACAGCCTGACTTCATAGGCTGAAGGATTTCAACAGCCTGACTTCATAAGCTGAAGGATTTCAACAGCCTGACTTCACAGGCTGAAGGATTTCAACAGCCTGACTTCACAGGCTGAAGGATTTCACCAGCCTGACTTCATAGGCTGAAGGATTTCAACATCCTGACTTCATAAGCTGAAGGATTTCAACAGCCTGACTTCACAGGCTGAAGGATTTCAACAGCCTGACTTCACAGGCTGAAGGATTTCAACAGCCTGACTTCACAGGCTGAAGGATTTCAACAGTCTGACTTCATAGGTGAAGGATTTCAACAGCCTGACTTCATAGGCTGAAGGATTTCAACAGCCTGACGTCATAGGCTGAAGGATTTCAACAGCCTGACTTCATAGGCTGAAGGATTTCAACAGCCTGACGTCATAAGCTGAATGATTTCATCAGCCTGACTTCATAGGCTGAAGGATTTCACCAGCCTGACTTCATAGGCTGAAGGATTTCACCAGCCTGACTTCATAAGCATCACAAGAAGGCCAGCTGTGGTTTGTTTCCCCTGCCAAGTGCACCATCCTGTGACATGGTGTTTTCCCCAGCCTTTTTTTTTCAGGTAGTGGATCCCTGAAGCCAGTGATAATTTGCCGTGTGTCCCTCTTATCCTCCCCGCTATCACTGAAAATTAAATATAAAAAACATTTAGAGATTTCCAGTATTCTGCATAATATAGATTTGGTTCTTGAGACCCCAAACTGGAAACTGATACTATATAAAACAGTCATCCTTGAACCACTTTTCACATCGCTACATTGTACCTCGTCTTTATTTTTACCGGCTAGGTCTCTGGTGCCATTTCATGTACAGATTAATTTTACTGTCCGAGTGTCTTGATGGTGACGAAGAGTTGCATTACTGCTGTTGTTCATGGTAGCATAGCTTCGTGTAAAATCACAAAGGGAAAAAAAAAGAAAAGAAACATTACCATATCTTCAATATATGTCTTCATTATGATTTTCTGGGTCATTTTTCTTGCATTCCATGTGTTGTATGACGTGACAATTTATATCAAAAGTAAAAAAGTTTGTCATACAATCTATGCCCCCCCCCCCCCCCCAAAAAAAAAAAAAATTTGTATGATGCTTTAGCTAAGAGCAAAAAGTTTGTCACATGATCTGAAAAAAAAACAAACATATAAGACAATTCTACATCAAGCTGTCATTATCTGCACACCCAGAATTGCTATATTTTCCATCCTGGTGTCTTTGACAGTTTCTTTTTTTTAATTTTTAAAATTATTTTTCTGTACTTTGTATCATTACTTGACATTAGCTTGTTAAAAAAAAAACAGCTCTTCCATATACTGTACCAAATATGGTGTGGGGTATATATAATTCATACAAGAAAACGTGGACATCATCCTAATAGTAAAATAAGAATTTTATGTAGGAAGCTCTGGGCTGAGTCTCCATTATCCTTCAGTTTCTTGGGCACAGACTAATAAAAAAAAATGACATATATGTGTAGGATACCATATATGACTTGTTTCACTCTATTTGCCAGTTTTATTTTAATTAAACTTTTGTTACAAAAGTCACACAGTTGTCAGCATGCAAAAAAAAAATGGAAGAGGGGAGGACAAAAAAAAAAAAAAGCTTTGTCTACTGCTTCTGCTTCAGACATTCTCAGATGTTAAGTTAGATGTCCTTGAGGCCAGCAGTCTGCCTCAGGTTGGTTGACACAGACATTCAGGTTGGTCTGGATTGATAATGGTGGTGGCGGCCATGTGTGCCTTCTTTGCTCCTCACATGCAAGACAATCCTGCAGCAAATGCCCGGGCTGTCATTTTTCCCCAAAGCTACAGGTGCACACATCAGTTGTGCTGTCTTTACCACAGCTGCACACATGAGTTGTGCCTATCTTTGTCACAGCTGTCCGCATCAGTTTTCCCCATTTTTAAACTTGTTTATCCGTGTGGTATCCAGGACCTGTGAAATAGCTTTGTTAAGGAGCAAATAAGCTGGAACTTAAAGCAATTTTCATGCTTTTAAAAATGAACCAGATTTTCCACAAACTTGGTTAGTGGTAAGCATAACATTTATTTTTCCACATAAGCAATAAATTATAGGGACTAAACAAAGGAGAGTAAATAGCTTCAGATAAGTTTGGAACTTACGGATAAGTTGTAGAGAAAGATGTATTAAGATGAATTGATGCATATACAAATTATTTTACAGTTGATTCCTGTAAAAACATTGTGAAAGTAAGAATGGTTATATAAAAGAAGCTAATCATTAACAGGAAAATAGAAGAAATAATGACTGATTAACTACATTCTGTAAATGGTAGCAGTGGTAGTCATATTTTGTACATTTTCACTGAATCAGAAGGTCCTGGGGTCGACATAGCCTCTAAAAATGGGTACCAGAGAAATCTTGCAAGATAAAAGGCAACCAGGCGTGATACTGACCACATCACACTTTCATGTGCAGATGGTCATGGAAATGCAAGCCTAACACCATATGACCCAGTATGCCTTAATGGCATGGAAATGTGATTTTTACCTTCACTGAATCAGTGTCTTGAAGAATTTGTAACTCTAGCATCATATCAAGTGGGGGGAGGGGGGAGTGGGTTATCATGGGATGGACTGTACCTGAGATGTGGAATTCTATCACCAAATCAAATAAAATATGCTGATCCCAGTACCAGACTATCACAACAGCCTGTTTTAGCAGGTAGTATTCAGAAATTCTTTGTCTTTCTGCCAACTTACCTCTTTAATACAGTTGGCCTTCAGTCTATACTTTCTTACTATGCTCCCTTTTGTACTCTGTTTCTGGCACTGTGTGAATGAGCTTAATGTATAGATTAGAAGCTCTGCTCAGAGTGCACCAAAAGAAAGATAATGTGACCAGCTCCTGCAAGCACTGGGTCACTTCCTGTTATGTTCTTCATTTACTTTGCAGCAAACTTCAAACTTCATTTATTTTCCAGTGAACTTCAGACTTCGTCTATTTCCAGTGAACTTTTAAACGATGTCATGAAAAGAAAATGTTACATTTTTAATGGTCATTTAACTTTTTTAAAAAAAAATGATCCTATGATTTAGAAGTCTCATAAAAAATACTGATTTAATTTATATAAATGTGAGATTCAGGGTTTTGGGAGAACCAGTGTGATAGTTTATTTGCAATAAATGAGAAGCATTTATTTGAATATTTGCATGAAGAAAATAGCTTAGGTAGTCATAATTCAGTGACACAAAATCCTGTTTAATTTATTTCAGTTATGCTCCAGGATGGCATTTTTCAAGAAAAATTATGCACGATTCATTCATGATTTATAGCCTGATTTTGTGTCAGTTTGTATGAAATAAACTGCCGTATCATACATATCACATTTGAGTTGTGTGTACTAGTTGTTAAATTGTTCATAAGATACTGCATGAAGAATAATGACTGAATTCATTCATAAATAACTTCTAAAACTGTCCAGAACAAATAAAATGACCCTAAATTTGAGGAAAAGAACATTACAGTGCTATGTAAAACCAATAGTGTTATATAATAGTGAAACTAGGACAGTTAACAAAAAGATGACAAAAGAAATGAACTTTGGAGAAAGATGGCATCTGGACAGACAGAAAAAAAACAAATGAAGAGGTCATCAAAGAACTTATCAGAACAATGAAAACCAGTTAAAATGATAAGAAAAAGACATCTTGAGATGACAGAAGACAGAGAACTTCGTAGTGACTGAAAAATTCAAAAGAGAAAGGAAGAGGGGAAGGCCAAAAGAAAAAATATTTCAGAGGACTGACCATGTGCCATGGAAAAAGAAAAGCATATGAACTGATTGGAAACACCAAGTATCACATGAGATTGGATGGTTGCCAAAGCTATCATGGGCATGGCACATTATAATAATAAAAACTGACTGGCTAAGACCCACAATGAACATGCAATCAGGAAAGGAACAGAAAAAAATTTCTCCACTCAGTTTGTCAAGAAGCAAACAATAGGAAGAACCGATTACGATAAAACCATGATAAATTAACAACCATTTAGCAATCTTTGACTGTGCAGAACAAATATTTGCAATCAAAGGGCAAGAGTTTGCAGTTTTTTGGAAAGATAAAAAATCCGCACAAGAACAATAGTACAGGAATAAAATGTAATAAACATCGTACAAAAGCTGCAAAAAAAAAAAAAGAACTGCAAATGAACATAGAAAGCATCATCAATTGCTGTACACTAAAGCATACATTAAGCAGGAGATTAAAACATCCATGGACTTGTTCAAAGTATAAAGAATGATGAGCCTTCTACAACCATATCAGACGCTGATCTACTTATTTTATGTATTAAACAACACAGTCTTAGTTCACAACAGTTTTTATTCACACAGTAACTCACTCATGGTATCGGACAAACTCGGTCATGGTAACAGACACGTGCATTCAAGCACTGAAAGAGCAGGTTAAATTCAAAAGTTAAAAAAAAAAATTAGATTTCTTTTCCTTTTCTACACATCACACTTTCATGTGCCAATGGTCTTTGAAATACAGGCCTACCACTAAGTATGCCTTAAAGGCACAGAAACGGGAATGTTCCCTTTTCTAACTACAAAATCAAGTTATGATTCATGAGTGACTAGAGGTCCATTGTTTCAGACTTAATGTCTAAGCAGCACAGGTTGACATTCTTAAAAATCCTTAATTTCATCACATTAAAATCCTCTGAATTTATGACAGCAAAGAAAAATAGAAGATTTTTAGTTAACTTTCAATCTAACATGAACACTCCGTAATTCTAAAACACTGAAAGATCTTTCTTCATCCAGATAACACAGTTTGGATCTAGTCTGTTGATAATTCGGCTATCATTAACAGGTGCTGATGATGAGGATCCTTTTGATGGAAGGGGAGGCGGAGCAGGAGGTGCTGTGGGTGAAGAAGTAATGGATAATGGCAAGCCACTTTCTGGTTTGTCTGAATCAAAAGCTGGCGGCGCGACAATGCTGGTGCTCTCATGACCATTCTCCTGAGACTTCTGTTCTGTGTCAGCAGTCTGATGGGTTGTGCCATTTGGGTTAAGGATACTGATGTCTGGGGTTCCTAAAAGTTTTTTTAACTGAAAGGAGAGAAATTTTTTTTAAAATTGCTTAGCAAGTTTACAATGCCATAAAAATTGGAGGTTATGAAATACCAGAGATTAGATATGCTGATGACACAGTATTACTTTCCATAACACAAAATGGAATGGAAAAACTAATTATGTCAGTCCATAAGAACAGTGAAAAGCAAAATCTCTATCTTAATGCAAAGAAAACTAATTGATGACAGCTGACAAAACAAATAAGGCAGATGAATTATATGTCAATGAGGAAAAATTGGAAGAGGTGGAGAGTTTTGAATATCTTGGATCATTCATTTGCATGTCCCTTGTGGAACTTTGCCTCCCTAATAGCACTCCTGTAGGCCTCTCAGTTGTGAGCAAGATGGCCTGCTGCTGATGCATCCATTTGCAGATCATCAACGATATCTTCGCCTTGGTCTTCCTCCTTTCTTTTTCCCATTATGTACCCTTCCAAGACGGTCTTCTCTAGATTATCATGATGTTTAATGTGTTCAAAATATTTTAAGTTTTCTCTGTTTAATCCTCTTTACTAGCCAACCTTAATTCTTGTAGTATGGATATATTTGTTCTTTTCTGTCCATGATATTTGAAGAACTCTTCTGTAGCACCCACACTCAAAGGCATCTATGTGTTTCTCAGCTGTCTTGTCAAGTGTCCAGGTCTCGCAGGCACATCTTGCGATGAGAAAGATGCATGCCCTTAAAAATCCCATTTTTATAGTTCTGTCTGTTCCTCTCCACAGACTCCTGGATCATTACTAAATAATAATAGAGATAACAACGAGGGAAATAAAACAGAGGACACCTATTGCTCTTCAAAAAGTAAAACAGCTAAAGAAGCAGAGAAAACTTAAATGTTTTGAACACATTAAGCGTCATAATTTAGAGAAGACCATCTTGGAAGGGTACATAATGGGAAAAAAAGAGAGGAAGACCAAGGCGAAGATGGTTGCAAGACGTTGATAATCTGCAAATGGATGCATCGGCAGCAAGGCATCCTGCTTACAACCAAGAGGCCAACAGGAGAGCTGTTAAGGAGGCAAAGTTCCGCAAGGGACATGCAAATGACTGAGCAAGCTCGCTCATGCAGCAGAGTAAAAGTTTTTACTTTTCTTATGCAGTTCAAATGAAATACATGCTAGGAATCAGCACTCAAAGACGTATGACAGGAATGCCTGTCTGAACACCCAGATATCAAGAACATATTATATGCAAACTCAGTAAAGAAGACCTGCAGATACTTTGCCATTGCTTCAAGCCAAAGAGCACAAGCTGAAATGGCTGCTGGATATGAAAAATGGAATGAATCAGCCTTTACAGTTGTGCTCCAGAGTGACAGGATTAAAAAAAAAAAAGGAACGTGAAGTTTAACAAGCTAATGCTGGCTTGTGCAGCTCAACAGCCATTGCTGAAATGAGATAATTGTGAGTAAAACACAGAAAATATGACCATCATTAACACCAGCCCATAACAAGCTGTAAGCAGACTATAGACAGAATGCTACTTTCTTCTAACATACCAGCTAATACACTGTTCACGAGTTCAACATGTGCACTAGCATGATCCACATCATAAAACTCATGATTCACAGCAAATTCATATAGCAATGGATATACAACTAGGCCAAATGTTTGTCATGAAAAGCCTTATAATTAAAACTTACCCTTTGAGAAAGCATTAAAAAAAAAAACTACTAACTTATTATAGTTGTGACAAAAACTCAAACTGGCAAATGGACATTTTGACAGAAGAACAAGAAAAGATTTAGCTTAATGTTTTTAAATACTGACAAAACTGATTATCACATCAGTTACCGAACATCATTTAAACGAAAGCATTCATTCATTCATTTGCATGTCCTTTGCGGAACTTTGCCTCCCAAACAGCACTCCTGTAGGCCTCTCGGTTGTGAGCAAGATGGCCTGCTGCTGATGCTGCGTCCATTTGCAGATCGTCAACGATTTCTTGCAGCCATCTTCATTTTGGTCTTCCTCTTTTTCTTTTTCCCATTATGTATCCTTCCAATATGGTCTTCTCTAAATTATCAGGACGTTTTTAATGTGTCAAAAATATTTAAGTTTTCTCTCTTTAATCTTCTTTACTAGCCAGCCTTATTCAATATTAAGTTCTTGTAGTATAGATATATTTGTTCTTTTTTGTGCCCACGATATTTGGAGAACTCTTCTGTAGCATTTACATTCAAAGATATTTATGTGTTTCTCAGCTGTTTTATTAAGTGTCCACGTCTCACAGGCATATGTTGCGATGGGAAAGATGCATGACCTTAAAAATCTTATTTTTGTAGTTCTGTCTGCTCCTCTCCACAGATCCTTTATTTGTTTTACTTTCTGAAGAGCAATAGATGTCCTCCTTTTAATTTCCCTCATTGTATCTCTATTATTAGTTAGCAGTGATCCAAGACATTCAAAACTCTCCACTTCTTCCAATTTTTCCTCATTGATATATATTTCAGCTGCCTTGTTTAAACGAAAGCAACTGAATCCTAAAGTATCAAAGCATATACCCACCATGCCCTCAGGAATCCTGTGTGCATTGGCTCCTAAACTGACAACTGGCTTACATCTGATGTACCCTAATTTAGAATAAAAGCCCTCTTTGTCCAAAGTGTTCAGGTACACAGTTTGGATTCCAAGTCTGATGAAAGAATTATTAGAAAAATAATAAGGCATTTTTGTTAGTCATCATTGACTCATGCAATCTTGTTTAAGATTTATTCCTATAAAATCTAAACATAGCTCTCAGGAAATTTATTTTCACCTTCACACAATAACTTCTACCCAAAATCTGGATGATGCTCACACTTCTGCTCAAGCTCCACTAGTTTTGTGAGAGAGTCAAATATCCCAGGTTGAAGGTCTTCAGCTTGATGTGCACTGTAACATTCAAATGAAAGGGGTGTTCTCTGAAAAGCTTCTTGAACTCAGGGAACAGGTGGACGTCTGATGTCGGTAGTTTGGTGTTACTCGCTAGAGGATAATTCAACCTAAGTGAAACCAAATCTCTGAATCTCAGAAGTCTTCCTCTCATTAGCATGTGATCAAGTATCATCACAATGAAGTATAAGAAGTCTGATTTTCTGAAGTCAAGCTCTCTAGATATATTCTCTCAGAGTTTACTGTAGTTTCAAACCTACAAACATTAACAGTTTTAGCATCTCAGAAGACTACAAGCATCACATTGATAAGACTCTGCTCTTGTCTTATTTATGACATGTCAAACTTCTTGGTATGTTTCTGTAAGTAAAAATTCCTGCCTTTTTTAGATTTTCAGTAATATGTCTCAGTAGCATCATGGTTTTGTAACACGTGGCTGAACTCAGAAGTATAATAACATGGTTATATTACCAATAACTGAATTCAGGAGCATACAAATGTGAAGTGAAATCTGTGTCAATACTTACTTTTTTGCATATTCTTCTGTAAGATTCATGAGAACTCTCCCCAAACCTTTGCCTCTGTCACCATCTCTCACAATTACTAGAGAACAGAAAATGGAAAAGACATCATAATATATTATATATAATGGGAATAAAGTATTCATATTTGGAAGCAAAACATATTTTCCAGAGGATATTACACTTATACTCTCACACAAAATATTATATAACAACTACTAAGCTGAAATACTATTATAATACTATAATTTATGCTGAAATAACACAGTGCGGGTAGAAATGGCTTGGAACCAAAGAATATAGAAGAAAGGTCACTTGTAGATCACTATAACACAGACATCTGAGGTAATGAGAGGGTAAGAGAGAGAGAGAGCAGAAGGTTCAGAGAGTTTTCCGAAGAACCACAGCGAAGAAAATAGTGAAAGGGAGAGGGGAGAAAACCTGAAACAAAATGAGATTCCCCCCCCTGAACCAGTCGAATGGAGGAAGCCTGCCTATATCTTATATTTCACAAAATGCTGAGAGAGATGTGAAGGAATGCACATCACTTAAAGGTGCACTTCTTCTAGTCTTACTATCACATCAGATACATGTATTTTGAAACACATTAGGTGTAATATAATGAATGAATTTTGCATCATCCATAATCAAAGAGTGGCACTGACAATCAAAGAGTTGGGAGTTTATTGTAAAGTGTAACCTCTAGTAACAATTATGTAACTACATGCTAATCAATTATCAACTGCAATGATCCATATTGACAGGCATGTTAGAAAGATGGATATGCAAAGTCAGTATTCTTTGCTCAGAAAACAAAGAGACGTAGGAGTAAAGGGACTAACACATAACCAGGCATGTTAACAAGGTGCAGCTAGAATGGGAGAATAACCCCTGCATCCACAGAATGAGGGGACTTGAGAGGTGAAGCAAGAAAAGGGAAGGATAAGCTCTTTCTGTGGATGAATGTGATGAATCCCCAGCCATTGCATGACAGTGACAGTTAGTATACACACCTTACACTGGTTACTGAAACGGGCAGCAGAGCAGATATAGGAATGTCTTGAATGCAGTCATGCTACCTCTTAGAGATCAATCAGATAAGGTTCAGTTCTGGCAAGATCAGAAGGAAGAGATGAGAAAATCAGAAAGACTGCTATATCTGTAGACGCTTGTCCCTAATAAGCCACGCTAGCAAAGTGTTCACTAAAATCTAGGAGATATGAAAAATATCAACAGTATAATATTCTGCATATTTATGTGCCTGAAACATGGTACATAGAGTGAAAAACCATAAAAATTATGTAATATATGTAAAGATTATGTAAAATATGTTTTATAAAATAATTTAATTACTGAAAATATGTATAATAAAATACAATCAAAATGTAAAAGGTTTGGAAGCACAGCAAAAAAAAAAAAAAAACTGTTTGAGAAAACAAAATTAACTACTTTTCATGGGGACTACATTACTCCAACTTTTTGGTACAAACATTTACATACTGTGCTGGTTCTAAGGACTGTTATAGCTGGAGGTGGGGTGGGGGATACGCTCTCCACTCCAATGAAATGTCTCCAAGGTGTGCTTCTCAAATAGCCTCTGACAGTCAAGTCCAGCTCCTGGCCTTTTCGTGGCAGAACTGTTCAAACTGACAGGAGAAGGGTCGGAGGCGAATATCTGGCGCCTGAAAACCAGATGTTTCGGGTAGATGAGAGTTATGTTTTGTAGCTCATCTACGACTTCTGCCGAGATTCTTCAGCTGCCGTGCATGGAGTGGGGCTCCTCCCAGCCAGTGAAGGAAGGTGCAAATGGGGTTGCCGCATGGCCCCACTGTGGAAAAGGTGAAAGAAAGGATTTGAAGTAATTAGTAGTCTCGAGGTCAGGACTGCTCAAATCATGGCACCTCTGCTCTAGAGGTTGGCCACGTCCTATGTGCACTCATACCGGACGAATTACCGGAACTGGCTTAACCCAGGGATTAAGACACTGCTGGTGAGATTCTTCGTCTGCTGCGCGTAAAGTGAAACTCCTCCCAGCCAATGAAGAAAATGCGAAAAAGAAATTAGGGCTGCCATGCGGCACCCATGTGAAAAGGTGATGGAAAGGATAAAGTGAAGCTTAGTCGGTATGTCCAGTGGTCTCATGGTGAGAGCTACTCATACCACAGCACCTCTTCTCTAGAGGCCGGGCATGTCCAATATACACCCTTACTGGTGAAATATGCCTAAACTGGCTTAAACCAGGGGTGAAATTTGATGGCTACTCATATTATGGTACCTCCGCTCTAGAGGTCGGTCACACCCTAAACACGCCCATACTGGGATAATACGCCTAAACCGGCTCAACCCAGGAGTGAAACTTACTAGTGGCAAGGATTCGTCCTCCTGGACAAAGCTCCATCCTGGTCACAACCAGGAAGGGTAGTGGCTATGATCACAAAATGCTGAAGTCGGAGACACTGGACCAGTGCAGTCTAGCAACCACTTCTCACCCAGCAGGGATGTATGCATATCCTAATCACGTTGAGGTTTTCCGGTGAGAAAGTCCAACGCTGGACTGGATGAGCAACCATCTCTCAGCCGGCAGTGATACACGGGTATCCCAAAACACGTCGAGGTTTTCAGGTGAGAAAGTCCAACTCTAGGCTGGATGGGCAACCACCTCTCACCCAGCGGGAATATACTGATATCCAAAACATGTCGAGGTTTTACGGTGAGAAAGTCCAACTCTAGATTAAAGTGGTGCAACAAAAACCACGGTGTCACGCAATCCCGCTTCTGCGACCCAAAGAGAATACAGACTCAAGCCCTGCGATACTCTGAACCTCTTGTGGTCCTCTCAGGGATCTCGTGTGGTCCTTTCGGGGACCACATGACTTATCGAGGACCACAGGAGTAAATTCAGTAGGATCACAGGGTGATCTTGGTGGTAGAAGCGAATGAATAAGAAGAAGAAGAAGAGACATACTGTGCTTTTTTGTAATAACCAAGTAAGATATACAAGGTCCAACAATTAAGTAATAAGACTAATTAGATAAAAAAAATAAAATAAACAACAGTTGAAGATATAACATATTTTATTCAAAGTAAGCCCCTTATGCATTGATACAGCGAGTGGCACGATCTAACAAACAATGGAATGACCTCTGCAGTTCTTCTGTTGGTATGGCCCTTAAATTTGATGTTACAGCCCTTTGGATGTCATCAGTATCATCAAAGAAGCGTCCTTTCAATGGTAACTTTAATTTTGGGAATAGAAAATAATCGCAGGGAGACAAATCTGGGGAATAGGATGAATGACTGAGAACACACACTTGTTTTTGGGCCAAAAAATTCCTGTACAACTACCGCCCGGTGAACTGGTGCACTATCATGATGGAAAAAAATTGCCAGGTGTTGAATACTCAGGTCGGACTCGAAGAATCCTTTTCAATAGGCCTTTTAAAATACTTAAATAAACTTTGGCAGTGAGAGTCTATCCCTCTGGAATAAATTCTTTATGAATAACTCCTTTGCTGTCATAAAGCACACCAACATTGTCTTCACTTCCGACTTTTGAAGATAAATTTTTTTGCCTTTTGGTGATGATGATGACTTCCGCTGAGCACTTTGGTGTTTAGTTGTGGGATCATAGCAGAAAATCCGTGTTTCATCCTCTGCAACAATCAAATTTAAGAAATGTTTATTTCTGCAACATGTTTTGATGATGTCTTTTGTGTACTCAACATGCTGATGTTTTTGGACGTCAGACAACAAACTGGCAAATAATTTTTTTTTGCCCAAATCTTCCATTAAAATTTTACGAATGGTCTCTCGGTTAACATCAAATTCATCTGCCATCATCCTCACAGTCAAACAACGATCTTCTTGTATCTGTTCTCTGACTTTTGCAACTCTTCTTCTTCTTCGTTCGCTTCTACCACCAATACCGCACTGTGATCCTACTGAATTCACGCCTGTGGTCCTCGTTAGGTCCCGTGGTCCCCTGTGTGGTCCCCGAAAAGACCACATGAGATCCACGGGAGGACCACAAGGGGTTCAGAGTATCACAGGGCTTTAGCCTGTATTCTTGGTGGGTCTCGGAAACGGGATTGCGTGACACCGTGGTTTTCATTGCACCAGTTTAGTCTAGGGTTGGACTTTCTCACCGGAAGACCTCGACGTGTTTAGGATATCAGTGCATCCCCGCTGGGTGAGAGGCGGTAGCCCACCCAGGCCAGAGTTGGACTTTCTCACCGGAAAACCTCGACGTGTTTTGAGATACCCGTGTATTACCGCCGGGTGAGAGGTGGTTGCCCATCCAGTCCAGAGTTGGACTTTCTCACCAGAAAACCTCAGCGTGATTAGGATACGCAAACATCCCCGCCGGGTGAGAGGTGGTTGCCTATCTAGACTTCCCTGGTCCAGTGTCTCCGACTTCAGCATTTTGTGGTCGTGGCCGCTACCCTTCCTAGTTGTGACCAGGATGGAGCTTTTGTCCAGGAGGACGAATCCTCGCCACTAGTGACCTCTACCCCTGGGTTGAGCCGGTTTAGGCATTATCCCAGTATGGGCGTGTTTGGGACGAGACCGACCTCTAGAGCAGAGGTACTGTGACATGCATAGCCTTCAAGATTCACCCCTGGTATGAGCCGGTTTAGGCAAAATTCACCAGTATGGGTGTATATCAGGCGTTACCGACCTCTAGAGCGGAGGTGGCATGACATGTCTAGCCATCAAGTTCCACCCCTGGTGTGTGCCAGTTTAGGCATATTTCACCAGTGTAGGTGTATTTCGGACGTGGCCGGCCTCTAGAGCAGAGATGCCGTGGTATAGCTCTTGTAGCGATACTACTGGACATACTGGTTAAACTTCACTTTCCACCACCTTTTCCCATCGGCACCACACAGCAACCTTTATTTCTTTTCCGCATTTCTTCCTTGACCGGGAGGAGCTTCACTCCATGCGCGGCATATGAAGAGTCTCGCCAGCAGTGTCTTAACCTCTGGGACAAGCCAGTTCATGCATTTCACCCAATATGACTGCACTCAAGACGTGGCCGACCTCCAGACCAGAGGAGCCGTGATTTGACTGTTTGCTTCACTTTATCCTTTCTACCACCTTTTCCGCAGTGATGCTGCGCGGCAACCTCATTTGCAAATTTCTTCATTGGCCGGGAGGAGCACCGCTCCACGCACAGCAGCTGAAAATCTCGGCAACAGCGGCAGATGAGCTACCAAACATGCCACTCATCTACCCTAAGTAACTGGTTTTCAGGCGCCAGATATTCACCCTCGCCCCTTCTCCTGTCAGTTTAAACAGTTCTGCCACGGGAAGGCCAGGAGCTGGACTTGACTGCCAGAGGCTGTTTGAGGCGCGTTTGCAATCCTTAGAACCACTCTTGCAACGAATTCCTCATTACGAACAGAAATTTTGCGTCCATGTCTAGCTGCTTTTGTAATCGTTTCCACACCACTTTTGAATCGTGAATACCACCTGAATATCTGTGCACGAGATAAACAATTATCCCCATAAACTTGTTGCATCAATTCAACTGTCTCAATGGCACTTTTTCCGAGTTTTTAACAGAATTTAATGTTACCTTTTTGCTCCATGCTGATATGTAACAATGCACCTCTGAATAGGTCAACAAAATGGCGGCTTGTCTGTCGTCTGCTTATCGAGCAGCAATGAAAAGCTGCCAGATCACAGATGAAGGTTGCCTCTTTGGATTCCATACTTTCCTTCATAGATGGCATTTTTGTCTTGGCCATAATAAAATCAGTCTCATTACTTAATTGTTGGACCTTGTATTTATATGTACACACATTCATTTATCAAAAGCCAAAAAAAGAGACTTCCTCAACATTATGTCTATCAAAGACAATTATGAAATGTATACTTCTATTCTGCTGCTCTTTAGCTGATGAATAAAATTGGTAAAAATCAGTTGAGACTGACTGTTTGCAACAATCTTTTATTTTCATTTGATTTAATATATTTGATACCAAATTGAGATCTTCTTCATGTGACATGTTCTTTCCAGAACAATATCCCTCTCAGTGCCTTCCTGAATGCAGTGCAGTCTTGCACAAGTTGACCAGTGTCTTGTAATGACAAAAAAACTTTCCATGATGTCCTAAGTCAACCTGCAGCAAGGTCAGCCCTTTTCTCTTTGGCCAGGCACTATGCATTCTACTGTCAGCTGAGATCAGTTTCATATGTGCTGGAAGGACTGATGTGTGAATATACTGATTTTCACTTAATTCACTGATGGTCAGATGTTCATTGTACTCTGGTGTGCCTCGCCTTGCAGGTAAAGTTTTTTTTTTTCTCATTTTCAGAACTAATCTCCTAGCACAAATGTCAGATGTTCATTGTTGGAGCTGGATTATTGCAGCACACCTAAATAAGCTAGCTCACTAATCACTGTTCTGCTCCTATGCTTTGTGTATATGAACACAAATATAGGTACCTGACTCCACAAGGCAGGCATCCTTAATTCCCTGCACTGCGGAGATTTTACTAAACCCAAGCACCAGGAGTTTGCTGCTCTCCTTTGTCACAAAAGCCAAACAAACAGGCAGGTGGTCACATGACTGTCTGAGACTGTGCTCTCTGAAATGAAACACTGCTTTGTCAAGAATACAATAATATATAATGATGTCAAAATCAGAATTGGACATTAAAAATGCACCATATGTACTATATGTAATGATAATGTATGATATCATGTATATACTGACAGAGTATATATTTTAGCATTAAAACTCCATCATACTGGCAAATGTCAAAGTCAGAGTTGAACATTAAAACTGTACCATACTGGCAGATGACAAAGTCAAGAGTTGGACATCATCATCATCATCATGTGCCAGGCCGACTGGCGTTGGCTATTATGCTTCTCCAGAGTAAACAATCCTTCATGCAGGCCATCAGCCATACCTAACATGGTCAGAATAGGTTACCGAATCAACAAACCTATTCTACCTCCACCTCCACATGTGGGTCCTAATAACAGAGAGCAGTCTGCCAGAGTAAGCTAGGATTGAAACTGGAAGACAATTTTGATACTTAAAAAACCCAGGATGAAAACTTGGATATGACAGGTGAAAAGATGCAAACACCACAGTTTAGCTATAAACTCTGACATAATGCAAACCAAGCCCTTTTAATGATGAATATAGAAGAAAACAAAAACTTTAAAATAAAATATAGAAGAAAAAAAAGGTTAGTACAAAAACTGAACAAGTAACTCTGTGATATATATAAAGGTCATACCTTGCACCTTTTGATCTAGGCCAGTAAGCGTTCAAAATATCAGCACAAGCGTCAGTGAGTTCTTTATGTTTGTGTAGAGGAAGAACTTCCATGTTTATGCTCTAAACAAGTGAACTAGATATTGAAATGTGTCTTGAAATGTTTCAAGTGCATGGAATATCCTTATAAATTGTTCCCAGCACTGAACTTTACTGCAGTATTTTAAATCAGTTCTGTTATTTCATGTCTTTCTTTTTACAATAAATTTATTTCTTGGGTCGAAACTACTTAGAACTATACGTGCGATTTGTGTTTTATTGAAACTTGTGGGTTTTTTACAAATGCTAAATTCTTCCCCTTCTTTCTTCCCTCAGTCTCCTGTTATATTAGACACTAGTACACTGGTGTCTTCTCATTTAGTTTGGTGCAAAATAAGCCAAAGCGTTCATAAGAAGATTTCCTGAATCGGTATAATTTATTATTTCAATTAATGAGTTACATTATACAGAAGTAACCTTGTCCATAGTAAGATGTTGTAACTTCTCTCTCTCTCTCTCTCTGTCGTACGTATGTTTTATCACTGTAAATGTGAAAAGTAATCCACGTAGCAAACTGTTATACACCCAAGACGCTCTTTTAAAGTATTTATGACACAAACAGAGATTCAACTAAATCGTTCCTATCCGAGTGCACAACCATTGTCGGATACACGAATGAATATTTTGTTCTGTTTGTCTTTAGAGGTATGATTTTAGAAAAATGGTCTTTCCAAATATAGAAAAAAAATGTGTATAGATTTCTTCTTTGAAAAAAAATAATAAGACGACAATAATATCAGTTAATGATATTCGGTAGTCTTAAGAGCTTTAAGATATTATGGAAGATAATAAACTTATATTACAAAATACGGAGATTGGGTATATATAACGATATTTAGAAGTTTTTACGAAAAGAATACATTTTATGCTGGTTATTAGTTTGTTTTGTGTTTACTTCCTGAAAGACATGCTGCAGACAGAATTGAAAGAAGATTGGTGATGTTAATGTTTTGAAAGTAAGACAAACAGTTTGTCACGAACAGATCTTCACAGATTTTGGACATAGAAAAAAAAGACACAATGGCTACACCAACAGTTCAGGAGGGTGATCAAGTTGTATTCAAACGAGACGGTTCAACTAGAGTCTTCCAGATTCGTAAGAACCGGTAAGTTGCCAACGACTGAAGTTTTGCTCGTTAATTTTCATCACCGATTTTTGTAAAAGTAAGTGAAGGGTCTTTGTTAAATCTTTGCCTTTCAGATAAAAGCGAACACGATCTATGAAAATCAGTAGAGACCACAGTCTCGTCGTGGACTATACTGTTTATTACAGATATGTATATATTCACCACATAAATTGCCAGATAGAGTTCCCTTCAAGTCTGGTAAATAAACAGATTATGTCCCGTCAACTCTGCCTCCTACAGTCTAAGTCTGAAACTTGTTGCAGAACTTCCTGACATACGTGTTAAGAATATGAAAGGATTGTTTAGGCAGAAGTCACCTAACATTGACTGTCATATCTCTCTGGTACTAGACACTGTGGCCAAACTAGGCATTTATATTGTCGAGACTGGACAGATAACTTTTCAAAAGACCACGCTAACAGCTCAAGAGAGCTTCATAACTCTTCAAAAGACCACGCTAACAGCTCAAGAGAGCTTCACTTGCACATTCTGTAATATCATTTATGTTAAAATATACCAGATTCCATTGGCATCACAGTGATATATTGAACAAAATGTTTAAATTAGTATCTGAATATTACAGTGAGCAGAACCACAAGGCCATATGAGACATATCAGTCAATACTGCCAGTTCTTACTCTTGTTGTCTAATAAATACATAAAAATTGTTATCAATGAATTGCAGTCAGTCATTATTTCAGTTCATGTTCTGCCCAGAGGCACATAAAGTAGGGATTAAAACTTTCCATCTAGCCATGCTGTGAGCATCTCTTTCTGTTTCTCATTTTATATTTCTTAGCACTTAAAAGTTCTGCATAAAAGAGCCTCAGGGTATGGTCAGTCTCCTGTCCGTCTGTTAAGTCATGTAAGTGACTTATCTTGGTTTTTAATATTCAGTCCATAACAAACCCAAGATATCTGTGATATGTCTGCCCATAAACTGTTAGAAAAAAAGGGGCCTAGCTCTGTTGCTGGTCATTCAGGGCAGCTTCGTTACACTCAGGGCGTGCCCATACGTCTTGTATCCTTTGACATCAGGATTTCCTTCAGTGTTTTTAGGGAGATGACTCCAGTGTTGTGTTGATTGTATGTTGCTTGTGATCTAGCATTTAGTTGGGATTTGCAACCACCGCCTTTGGCTACATGTAATCCATTGAGTCTTATGTGATAGGTACTTTGAGAAAGTTGCTTTGCATTTGTTCTTCGAGGTGTTGCTTGATGGATTTGTATATGTCTATTTGTCCATTTTGATAATGCCCTCAGGTTTGGCTCTTGCTGCTAGCTGGTCGGCTTTGTTATTTCTTTCGACTCCAGCATCTTGCCATTCACTTCTAATGCCTGTTTAAGAAAAATACTTCTCTTCAAATCCAGTCTTTGGTATTCCTGAAACTTTCATTTCTAGACAGAGGTTTTGTATATCATGTGTAAACAATCATAACAGAAGAGTCACAGTTTGATTTGGTTTATGGAGAGGTCAGAGTGAGGCTTGTAGTGAATTAAATCTCCCTGCTTTCATTTGCTAATGTATATCCAGTCCTGTATATGTTGCGTTGTTTGCCTCTGATGCAGGGAGGTTTACTTTGAAAAGACCAAATTCACTGTTGAAGAGCTTATAGGACAGCCATATGGATCCACATTTGAGATAGACAGGGGCAAGTTAATCAGATGTGAATCAGACAGACTTGCTCAGCTTCACAAGGACACAGTGTGTGAGTATAGTGTAATGTTTACTGGAGACACTGTTTAAAGAGACAAGTAAAGCTGTCCAAAGTGTGTAAAATGATAGCTTATAAGTCCAGGAATTCAAGGATTGTTAAAGGAAAATTTTTTAAAAAAATTAAGTGACTTTCAGAAATGTAAGTTTATTTCTTCAGCGGTGGTGGTAACTACAGATGAAATCTGTAACAAAGTTTCATTATTTCTAATCCTTGTAGTGACAACAGTTAGTAAACTTGTTTATGAAGAGTTAAAAATCTTTTGCTACCATCATTTTGTGTTGAGGAGAAATGTTGGCTATGTGACTTCCAGAAGTGAGGATAGTTTCTGCTTTGGTTGCTTTAGGCAAGAATGTCATCACAAATGGACAGCAAAAAAGACCAAATGGAGGGTAAAATGACATTAGCTATACCAGCATTTATAAAATAACATCAGTAAAAGTTTAAAATTTAGGGGAAAATATGGAAATTGGCACTTCTGTCATTAGCCACACCACAGATGCTAAAGCTGGAACTGTGTCTTACAGTTTTATAAACTTGCTGTTTGAATGTCTTTTGACCCATAGAAGGTTAGCTTTCGTACTTATTTCATGAAAGACTAAAGATGATTTATAATGATAGACATCCTTCCCATGGCATTAAACGTCATATAGGGCTCGCATGGTAGTTTGCCAAGTTTTCCTGTTTTTGGCGAGCTTTTCAACCTCATCAAGGGATTTTATACATGCTAGGTTGGCCTCCCAACTGTAGATCAACACAAACAACTCAGAATTCTACCCCTCAAAAATAGAATCATTTTTAACAAAGTTAAGTTTGTTCACAGAATTCTGTCGCACAATGCTCTGCCTTACTTGTGGTCACTGTTTACGTATAACACTAAACATAGCTAGCGTTTAAAAAACTGTCTTCTTCCTAAACCCAGAATTGATATGTACAAGAAAAGCCTTGCATACTCTGCAGTACAGCTCTGGAACACCCTCCCCTACAATTTAAAATCCATTGGTAATACTTCATCCTTTAACTCAAACCTGTTTCATTATTTACTTGCTTGTAATTATATGCCTCCATAAAATAGCCAGCACTCTCTCAAAACATGGCTCGTAAACCATCAAGTACTTCAGTGACATAGTTAGAAAAGCAACTTGTTAGATATTGTTAGAAATTATTTTAATGTTTGTTTAAAAAAAAACATATGTTAGAAGATCTGTATTTACAATGTATTTTTATTTATGTATATGTCTGCGGGTGTATGTGTGCGTGAGTGCTATTTTATTAGGTTAATTACTTCTTCTCTTTTACCTTGAATGTAGTAGTTAAATCTTACACTCTTTTGATATGTTTTTACTAATTTAATTTGTATTTTTGTACTAAATCAAGTGTGTGGGAAGAATGAAAGATGGAGTGATGAAGGGCAGAATGTAAGACGGGCCTGCGTGCCCAATTCTTTACCCTTGAAAAATAAAGATTATTCATTCATTCATTCCCTTAACAATGTCCTCTTTAGAATTTCACGTGGTCAACCTCTTTTTCTTCAGCCTGTTGTGTTCCACTTGATAGCTTGTTTTGGGATTCTCTGACTGTTTCTTCTCATCACATGACCGACATATGCCGATCTCCTTTTTCTGATCACACATGAAACAGGTTATGTTGACTGCACTAACATATCCATTGTAGAGATTTAATACATAGGTTTTTATCCTTGATAGACAAAGATTAAAACTTAGATTTTAGTACCAGTAGAGTCAAATTTTAGGTGCACTGTTTTATTGTTTTGTTCTGTTTTGTCTCCTTCCTGATTTACCTTTCATTGTCGAGGGAGCAGATAAAAGTCCTGATAGAGCTCAACAGTATGCTTCATATAGTGGGATATTTAAAGTTTCTGTAATTTCCTCCCTCCATTTCAAGCATGGGTGGCCTCTGCCTCTGTTATCTACAATTTTTAGTGTGAATTTTTGTGTGTGTGTGTGTGTGGTATGCTGTCTGATGGTAGCTGTATAACATGACCAGACCATGTTTTTTTTTTACGTTATGAGTTAAAAATATAAAATTTGTTAAAAAGGGGACAAATGTGATATCTTAGCCAAGGTGAGTTCATCTTGAAAAATGTGACATCTTAGTATCTGTGTTCACCAGAGAGGAAAGCAGATTTAAACACACTTTAACACAAGTAATTTGTTATTGGTAATCAGCATAAACTCATGTTGAGTGTTCCTTTTTTGGCAAAATCGTAATCAGGAGATAAACAGAACAGCCCTGTTGATCCTCTTTTTTTTTTTTTTTAAATATTGAGGTTTATCCAGCACATGAAAGCATTGCTGGTCATTATTATGAAAGGTTTATCCAGCACATGAAAGCATTGCTGGTCTAGGTTTATCCAGCACATGAAAGCATTGCTGGTCTTTATTATGAAAGGTTTATCCAGCACATGAAAGCACTGCTGGTCTTTATTATGAAAGGTTTATCCAGCACATGAAAGCATTGCTGGTCATTATTATGAAAGGTTTATCCAGCACATGAAAGCATTGCTGGTCTAGGTTTATCCAGCACATGAAAGCATTGCTGGTCTTTATTATGAAAGGTTTATCCAGCACATGAAAGCACTGCTGGTCTTTATTATGAAAGGTTTATCCAACACATGAAAGCACTGCTGGTCTTTATTATGAAAGGTTTATCCAACGCATGAAAGCATTGCTGGTCTAGGTTTATCCAGCACATGAAAGCATTGCTGGTCTTTATTATGAAAGGTTTATCCAACACATGAAAGCACTGCTGGTCTTTATTATGAAAGGTTTATCCAGCACATGAAAGCATTGCTGGTCTAGGTTTATCCAGCACATGAAAGCATTGCTGGTCTTTATTATGAAAGGTTTATCCAGCGCATGAAAGCACTGCTGGTCTTTATTATGAAAGGTTTATCCAGCGCATGAAAGCACTGCTGGTCTTTATTATGAAAGGTTTATCCAACACATGAAAGCACTGCTGGTCTTTATTATGAAAGGTTTATCCAACACATGAAAGCACTGCTGGTCTTTATTATGAAAGGTTTATCCAACGCATGAAAGCATTGCTGGTCTTTATTATGAAAGGTTTATCCAGCGCATGAAAGCACTGCTGGTCTTTATTATGAAAGGTTTATCCAACACATGAAAGCACTGCTGGTCTTTATTATGAAAGGTTTATCCAGCGCATGAAAGCACTGCTGGTCTTTATTATGAAAGGTTTATCCAACACATGAAAGCATTCTTATCTTATATCTTATATCCTTCCCGTGCCGTTAGACGTCACATAGGGCTCGCAAAGTAGTTCGCCAATTTTTCCTGTCTTCGGCGAGTCTTTCAACCTCAACAAAGGATTTTATGCCTGTTAACTTGGCCTCTCTTAATAATGTCCTCTTCAGAGTTTCACGCGGTCTGCCTCTTTTTCTTCGGCCTGTTGTGTTCCACTTGATAGCTTGTTTTGGGATTCTCTGCTCATTTCTTCTCATCAAGTGACCAACATATGTCCATCTCCTTTTCCTGATCACCTGTGAGACTGGTTGTTGTTCAGTCATCTGTCTTATCTCTGCATTGTTCTTGAACTCATTCCACTTGATGCCGAGAATGAAAGCATTGCTGGTCTTTATTATGAAAGGTTTATCCAGTACATGAAAGCATTGCTGGTCTCTATTATGAAATTTTTCAGCTTCAGTACCTGGGGCTGACAACAGGAATCTTCTGGATGCAGAAAGCAACCAGAAAATGTCTAAAGATGACATAATGAAGATGAAAGATGATGGAATAGCTGGCGAGGTAAGTTTTTTTTTTTTTTTACTTGTACTTGTACTTGTACGAACTCCCTGTAACTGCGAGCTGTTGTTCTTTGCAGCCGATGCTGTAGAGGTGTTGAAGCATAGCATCATATCGGCGCGGGAGCTGGTTATGGCAGATACTTTTTCAGTCCTGGAGTACAGCTAAAAAGCAGGGGTATGCAGTGCTTCTTTAGTAGACTCCCCCACCATGGGGACTATGACGATTCCGACCTCATCAGCCAGGCTAGACCTGTTACTGGGGGTACCATGGAGAGGTGGGACAAGGGTCTTGGTCAGCTATGGGTCGCTGACCCTGATGCTATCATATCAGCTATGGTTCGCTAATCCTGACGCTAGCATATCAGCTATGGTTCGCTAACCCTGATGCTAGCATGTCAGCTATGGGTCACTGATTGCCTCATTGGTAACTCTTTCATTCCTGAGTTAATTTCCATGCTCTGCCAGAATAAATTCTGATGAGAATTTTGGTAAAAAGAAGCTGGAAGGAAGTTACTCTGTAATATTGAAAAATGTGACTTGGGTTAGCAGCGTAATACTTTTCATTTTATGTAGATGTATAAACATTGCTCTGAGCAATGATTTGCACAGATGCAAGATCTGCCAAAAACTGCTGATGTTATTTGTGAGTTAAGGAGTTAAATAATGGAGGAATATTCATGAATGTTCTTTAGCACAGGGAACTGTAACTAGGGATATCCGTACCCATTGAGGGTATAGAAACTAAATGGTATGGACATAGGACTTGAACAGTTTAAAAGTGCTGGATAAAAAATATTGTTGGATTAGAATTTTATTTTAGCTGTTCTTTTACCTGATATCCATTTATGAAGTAAAATCAAGCTACTGACATACCTAATATGATGATAATTTCAATAGTGAAGTGTAGAAGGTATGAGAACATATGGTGGTCCACATATGTGTGTGTGTATGCATGCAAAAAAAAGACATATATATATATATCTGTCTGTTTGTCTGTCTCTCTTTCTGTGTGTTGATGTGTGTGAGAGAGAGAGAGATCATCAAAAAGTTAAGAACTGGTTTAGCCAGTATTACATTCTCTCTCTCTCTCTCTGAACCTTAAGTGCCCAGGGCACATGGGGCTTCCGCAAGGGTTTTCCACAAATGCCTGTCCTTCGCCTTTTTTTCTGCTCTTGCCCAGGTGAGCCCTCTATTGCTCAACATCCTTTCTGTTGTTCTTCTCCATGTCTCTTTTGGTCTACCTTTACTTCTGTTCCCCTATGGTGTCCATCTTAGTGCTATTTTTGGTAGTGAGTTGTCAGTCATTCGGAGCACATGTCCCAACCATCGCCAGCGTCTTTCCTCAATAATTGTTGTCAGTGGTTTCATCTGCATTTCTGCTAATAAGATGTTATTTCTTATGGTGTTTGGCCAAAATATTTTTCTAATTCTTCGTAAACATTTAGTCTGGAAAGAATTCAACTTGTTTTCTATGGTTTTGGTGATTTTCCAGCGTTCACTTCCATAGAGTAGTACACTTAGAACATTACTCTTAAATATCCTGATTTTCATATTTATGCTTAGTTTTTTTGATTTCCATATAGTCTGCAGCATTGCAAAAGCAGGTTTGCTCCAGTAAGTCTGCTGTTGATGTCCTCTGTGCTGTCTCCATTTTCTACTACTCTGCTGCCAAGGTATACAAATTCGTTGACCTCCTCCACTAACTTGTTATCTACTCTGAGTACATTTCTGTTGTTCACATTTTGCTTCATTAACTTTGTCTTTCCTACGTTGATCTTTAGTCCTATGTTGTTTGCATTCCGAGTTAGCTTGTTTATTTTATCTTGCATATCTTTGTGACTGCTTGATAATAGACAAATGTCGTCCGCAAAGTCAAGGTCTTCCAGCACTGTGTCAAGGGTCCATTGTAATCCTCTGCGTTTGTCTGATGTTGCCTCCTTCATTAACCAGTCTACTGCCAAGATAAATAATGTTGGTGATAGTACACATCCCTGTTTCACTCCTGTTTGTACCCTAAAGCTGCTGGAGGTATGTTCTCCACAGATAACTTTGCACTGAAAACCCTCATATAGGGCTTTGATTACATTAACTATTTTATGGGGGAGGCCATGCCATCTTAGGATTTTCCACAGTGCATCTCTGTTGACAGTATTACATTCAGTGCTCTGTTATTGTATTTTGTCATTTATATTTAGAGCAGTGTTGGGGGGTGAAGGTGCTGTCAGGGTTAGCAAACCATAGCTGACCAAGACCCTGTCCCACCTCTCCGTGATACCCCCAGTAACATGCCTAGCCTGACTAACGGGGCAGGGATCGCCATAGTCCCCATGGTGGTGCGGTCTGCTAAAGAAGCATTGCACGCCCCCTGGGGTTTAGCTACAACGTCGATACAACCCACTCCCACACTGATACGATGCTGTGCCTCAGCATCTCTACAGCATCAGCTGCAAAGAGCAGCAGCTCGCAGTACAAGTTAAAGCAGTGTTTCACAGCATGAGACCTCACAAATATTCCTTCTAATATATGAGTATTTTGGGGGGACAGTTAGAATACTATTATACTGGGGGGGGAAGGTGGGGGGGGGGGGAGTGGTAAAAAATCTTTGAGGCATTGAAGTGGGTCATGATCCAAAAAAAAAAAAAAAGGTTGGGAATCACTAATTTAGGGAAGTGAGGTAAGGTTTCGTTTCATATTTTGCTTGTTATTTCCCCTTCCATTCTCAGAAAATAATCGAGGAGCTGATTGAAAACAGCGAAACTTTCAGAGCCAAAACAGAGTTCTCACAGGCCAAGTATTTGAAGAAGAAGAAAAAGAAGTAAGTTTTTTTTTTTTTTTAAAACAAAAATGTAAAATTCTTATACCAGCTTTAATGCCTTTCTCTGTATGAATTTGTGTTGTGTCTAAGGTGCATTTTTGGTTGAAAAATTTGGTAATAATCTGTATGTATATATTCTTTAAAATTAAATTTGTTTTTATTTTCCTATTCAACTTCTGACATAAACGTAAATTTATTTGGTTTCAAATATATGGGCCTTTTCTATCTGTTTTGATCTGAACCAGTGATTGTGCTAGGACTTTTTGAAACTGGTACAATTGTACCTGTCTTTCACCTTACATGAAGCACTTTCTGAAATATCAGTTTCCTCAGTACAACATTCAGTGCATTATGCTATTGTTTTTCTTTTTTAAAATATGAAATTAAACATACTTTACAAACATCTGTGGAAATTAAACTCTCCTGTAAAATTATTTTCTTACCTTATTTGGGGTGAGATTTAATCTTCACAAAATGCTCGCATGCTGGACCAGAGTGAAAACTAGCCAGTTCTCCTCCATGCAAATCGATCATCATCAACTTGCCTGATTATCCTCTAGCTGATTTTGCTGGTTGCTTTTTACTTTTTTTTTTTTTTTCTGATAATATAAAAATTGGAGGATACAATATTAACAACCTTCGGTATGCTGACGACACAGTACTGATAGCTGAGAACCAACAAGACCTGCAAAATCTCTTGGATAAAGTCGCCAAAGAAAGTGAACAGAAAGGCCTTACTTTGAACATAAAAAAGACAGAGACTATGGTTATATCTAAGAAACAGAATCCACCAGCATGCAGTATTAAATTAAACAGAACTATTCTAAAGCAGGCTGCAGAATATATGGAAATCCAAAAAAACTAAGCATAAATATGAAAATCAGGATATTTAAGAGTAATGTTCTAAGTGTACTACTCTATGGAAGCGAATGCTGGAAAATCACCAAAACCATAGAAAACAAGTTGAATTCTTTCCAGACTAAATGTTTACGAAGAATTAGAAAAATATTTTGGCCAAACACTATAAGAAATAACATCTTATTAGCAGAAATGCAGATGAAACCACTGACAACAATTATTGAGGAAAGACGCTGGCGATGGTTGGGACATGTGCTCCGAATGACTGACAACTCACTACCAAAAATAGCACTAAGATGGACACCACAGGGGAGCAGAAGTAAGGGTAGACCAAAAGAGACATGGAGAAGAACAACAGAAAGGATGTTGAGCAATAGAGGGCTCACCTGGGCAAGAGCAGAAAAAAAGGCGAAGGACAGGCATTTGTGGAAAACCCTTGCGGAAGCCCCATGTGCCCTGGGCACTTAAGGTTCAGAGAGAGAGAGATTCTAAAGCAGGTGCAGAAATTCAAATACCTTGGAGCAGTAATAACTTCAGATGGGAAATGCAGAACAGAAATTAGGAACAGAATAGGCCAAGCAAAGACTGCATTTCAGAGAATGAGAAACATATTAGCTAACACATCTTTATCAATGAATGTTAGAAAACGAGTCCTAAAATGCTATATTGAACCTATCTTGTTATATGGAAGTGAATCTTGGACAATAGGCAAATCTGCACAAAAATCATTGGAAGCAGCAGAAATGTGATTTATTAGAAGAATGTTGTGAATCCCCTGGACAGCAAAAATAACTAATGAAGAATGTATGAGAAGAGCTGGAGAGACAAAAAACCTTGTCAAAAAGATAAGAGAGAGACAATGTACTTTCATAGGACGTGCAGTGAGAAGAGGGGGCATTGAAAATATTATAACAACAGGAAAAATAGAAGGAAGAAGATCAAGAGGAAGACCAAGAGAAATGATACTGGACAGTCTGACGGGATGGTGTGAGAGGAGATCACCAACTGAACTGATGGCCTGCATGAAGGATCGTGTACTCTGGAGAAGCATAATAGCCAACGCCAGTCGGCACGGCACATGATGATGATGAATATAAACTGGTTACAGTAACCGACAACCTTCAGAAATTTCAGTTTTTCTGTTTTTTTTTTTAATTGGTAGTTTACTGGTAATTGCTGGTTAATGCAATCACTGATATAAAACAGAAAAACATCATTTTTGAAGTAAGTGATTTCCTTCCCTTACAGACTTCGGTCACATACAGTTCACAGGTTGAGGTGAAACCTCATAGAAAAAAAAATAGCACAGAAACATATTTTGATTATGAAACTGAAAACTGGTGTATAGTCACTTTTATTTTTATCTGTTTTCAGTCTTGTCATTTGATTGCTGTAAAGTTTTTAAATGTCAGAAATTTTCTGGTAACTTTAAAGAAAAAGGTGATGCATCGGTGATGATTGTGTCAAGTTTACTTGCGTAAATAGATTTTTAAACTGATTTTCCTTGCTTCCAGACATTTACTTGTGTTCACTGTGCTGCGACCAACAGCAAGACTTGTCATGGAGATTTTTGCAAAAGAACCAGTGAAAATATGGTAATGTTGCTAATACATAACTATTATGTTTGTATATTTTACCAGAATCAAACAGAAACAATGGCATTGCACATAAATATGCTAATGAGTATAATTGCAATATCTGACTTCTTCTTCCTATACACAGTGGCAATGATGTGTGGTACCCTGATTTTTGCGATGCGCCTTTTGGCTGGGTACCTCCAACTTCAGCAACTTTCCTTGCTAGGGCAGACTGTGGTCTTACTCAGACTGCTGTGAAGACAGTGGTGTAGGCTGGCCTGGCCAAAACTTTGTTTTCCAGCCTCTGGTGGCTGTGCTTAAGCCCCTTCTCCATGTCAGCAACAACGGCTTTGAGACAGTTCCACAGAGACACACTGACTCTGGGATGAGGAATCCGATGAGTGACTCAAGTTATCCATTCCCCGCCACCTGTAGTCTGCTGGCTCTGTTTTGTTTACATCAGTCTGATAGCCATTGTTGTAAAGACCCATAGGCTTGTCACGTCCTGGATTCATTGGTGTCACACCAGATTTTCCTCATCCCTGCCAACGATCTCCTTGTCCCCATCCATCCACCAGTCTGATATTACATTTTACAAAAATAACAATTACAATTAGTATTGATTGGTTTGATTTCTGGGCTACAGAAGTAGGTCAGAGTTTTTAAGCAAACAGATCTTATGTTCCCTGTCTCACAAGGACTATGTTAAGATAAGTGTGTTCCTAACAGTTGTTCCCAGGGGCAATTTTGACAATTTTGCAGTGCAATACATTTTAATTTTTTTATTATGTGGAATATTTTTTTTTTGTACACTATAAACCACTTTAGGTCCAAAATAAATAATCTGTTATCACCGCATGCTTCATTTTTAATTATTGTGTTATTTTCTAATTTTTTGCACATAAATATAAATTATCTGTCATATCTTCCCAGCTATCTACGTCCTGACTCACTCTCACAGCTGCTAAACTACAGCAACGTCATGTATGGCAGCCATGTTGCTGTAGTGGAAACCTGCCAGGGTCTTGTTCTAGCCTGCCTGTTACAAAGGATGGGAGGTAAGTCTTTGTCTGCCTGCAGTAACTTCTAGACTTTGTTGGTGTCATCACGTGGCAGTCCCAGTCCAGTAACATGGGATTTGTACATAAATCTAGAAATATTGGATTGCCACATAGAACTGCTCTTGTAGCTTTTGAAAGTATTCCTGGATTATTGTGAAAGCTTATTTATGAGCATACAGCAGTGGTTCTCAACCCATGGGCCACGGACCGAAGGTGGACCGTGACGGGGAGTGTTGTGGGCCGTGTTGAAGTCTCATATATTATTAGATTTATACCTTGCAAATATAAAGCACTTTATCAGTGGGCCGCAAAGATGTTTGACTTTTAAACGTGGGCCATGTAGCAAAAGGGTCTGAGAACCACTGGCATAGAGGCATTGATATTCCTGTGGTAGACAAAGCATCAAAACTTACCTCTGAAGTGCTCATGAAATGTCAGTAATTTGTTGTATCACAGTTTGTCAGGTTTTGCTTTGTATCTGAAATTAGAAAATGGTGATATTCCTATAACAAATCTTAGCTTTTAGATTATTTAAGAAGCAGATAGGCCAAGGCTTATGAAAATGTAATACAGACCATACTAGTATTCAGAAAACCATAATATTTTTATTCTTTTTTTAATTTTTTTGTTGTTGATTATTATAGTTTTCTTTTGATGGGTTTTTAAGACATCTTACATTCTTCCTATGCTGTCGGGTGTCACATATGTGAAATCAGTGGTTTTATGTATTTTAAATCTAGTACTTTTCTCACAGAATAGTATATATACCTTCCTAGGCACTTCTCACAGAATAGTATATATACCCTCCTAGGCACTTCTCACAGAATAGTATATATACCCTCTTAGGCACTTCTCACAGAATAGTATATATATATATATACCCTCTTAGGCACTTCTCACAGAATAGTATATATACCCTCCTAGGCACTTCTCACAGAATAGTTTATATACCCTCATAGGCACTTCTCACAGAATAGTTTATATACCCTCCCAGGCTCTTCTCACAAAATAGTTTATATATACCCTCTTAGGCACTTCTCACAGAATAGTATATGTACTCTCATAGGCACTTCTCACAGTAGTATATATACCCTCCCAGACTTGTCTCACAGAACCCTAGGGCTTAGCTACATGCTTTTGTTTTTGTCCAAGACAGGTTGGTTAAGTAGTCACTTTTAGTTCTACACAAGGAAAAATAAAATCTGCTCTTGCACATGCCATGTGCCACAAGCCATAAAACTGATTATCTTTTTGTACACTTTACATTTATTGTTCTTCTTTTCACTTTCAAAGGCAGCCTTCTGGATAAACCAAGTAGAAAAGCAACTTTTTCCCCTGCCTACATTAGTGATTTTATTAGAACTGGCATATTTTATGGTGTGGCTTTGGGGGTGGGTGGGTGGGTGTGTGTGTGTGGGGTGGGGTGGAGAATTCCATGTGAGGCGAGAAATGTTGCATAAAATATTTTATTGCAGGGGTTCCTCAGGAGTACAAAAAATATTCCAAGGATTCCATGGGGGGCTAAAAAAGCTGAGAAAGATCAATCCGTAGGATTGTTCAGGGTGCAATTGAGATGACCCTAACTAACTAAACAACTAACTATTTCTCATAATTTTTAGGTCAAGGAAAACTTATTCAGCTCATTCCAAGTTCTGACAATGCTGTGTGTAGGTAAGTACAGTGTATATTGTAAGTGAATGCAGATTTCATGACTTCATTTATATGACCATATTCTTTCAGTAAACATCTATGAATGGTTATTGGAAAGTAGATTTCACGCTTGATGCGGACAGAAACATTTCATGCTTAACTTTTATAGACGGATACTTCTGTTTTACATTTAAATTAAACATTTTTTTTTGTTTTTGTTTAATGTTGTTACTGAAGAAGACCCTTGATGAGATATTGATTGATTTTGGTTCTAGTTTTACTACACACATGAATGCTTGTGTGTGTATATATGAATAAATAAAAAAATATATAAAATGAAGATATTTTTTTATTTAAGTGTTGAGTGTATTATCTCATCTTTTTTTATTCTGAGTTTAGAATTTCACTTTTCCCCCCATGTTTAAGAGAAATTTAGTTCATCTCTTAATTATATGCATGCACACACACACACACAGCTTTTTAAAATTTTTAAAAAATGAATTAATTTTTAAAAGTACGTTTTTCTCCACTTAATTCATGTTGGCACATCTGTTTCAGTCGTTAATTTCAGTAAACTCTGGAAGCAGATATAGTGATTTTAAATAGAACATAAAGATATCTACTACCAGATTTTGAAGTCAAAAATAGGTGTATTTTGGTGAAGGCATAAAGTAGTGTCATCTAGGTTAACTTGACATATCAAGAAGATGATGCCAGAGTTTCCTGTCATTTTGTGCTGCACTTCATGCATGCCACTTTCAGTGTCTAAAAGCAGGTGAAGAGTAAATAGTCTTCTTCTTCATACGCATTGTCTGTCTGTATCTGCAGTCTGTCTCTTGTATAAATTTCACTGTTTTTTGTAATTCATGTATGGAACCATAGAGCTTATCTTTGATGGTTTCACTGAGCCAGTAATTATTTCTCAGTGTCTCGTAGTTGGTGCAGTTCTGGAGGATATGTTCCACAGTTTGGGACACTTGGGCACATGTACAAAGAGTAGTAGTACCAACCTTAAATTTTGTATACATATGACTTTGGAGTCGGTTGTGTCCTGTTCGGAGACGGAAAATTGTGACTTGTTCCTTTCTATTTTGCATGTGATAGTCATCATGTCATGGTGTTTGTGGCTTCCTGTAGGTTTTTATCATGCTTTTCTTCTGATTATAGGTGATTGGTATGTCTGGTTGCTCCATTTCTTTGGCCAGATGGTCAGCTTTCTCATTGCCTGGTATCCCACAGTGGGAGGGAATCCATTGCAAAGTGACTCCATGTTGTAAGCCAGTTTTTGACAGGGCATCCTTAAGATCTGGTAGTTTGTTGCACTGAAGAGCTTCCAGTACTGATCTTGCATCTGAGAATTACTACAGGATATGTATCAATTCTGGAGTCTGATAGTTTTTAGTCTGATAGTTTTTCATCTGCAGCAATAATTGCCCTAACTTCTGCATCATAGTTGTTGCAGTATTTTCCAGTGGGTATGGAAATCTTGTCAATGGTGTTGTTTGGATATTCAATATGTGCTCCTGCCCCTCCATTCTTTATGGCATTGTGTGCAGATCCATCTGTATACACACATATCCAGGTGTCACATGGATATTTGTCATCTAGCACACTAAGTGTGGCTGTTGATCTTACAAGACTGCTTTGCATCTCACCATTCTGCACACCTTTCACTTCAGTCTGAATAGTTATTTATGTGTAATCTGCTTCTTTCCATGGTGTATGCTCTGGTACAGATGATAATGGAGCGACTACAGTTGGAAGGTCAGGTATCAGCTAACATAAAAGCTTGGCCTGATGAATGAAGCTGCTTCTTTAAAGCCGTCTTAGTGCCAAGTTATTGAATCTCTCCTTCAGGGGATGGCTGACAGAGCTGAGGAATTTCTCTCCCAATGTCATGACCTTTGTGTCTCTATGTTCTTTTGGCGCTTGAACACCAACTATTTTCTGCATTTCTGCTACTGGTATGGACATCATGGCACCTGTGATAATCTGTAGTGACTGATTTTGTACCTTGTCTAGATTATGTAGCATAGTGTTTGATGCTGTGCACCAAGCTGTAGAGCCATATTCTAAATGTAGTAGAATACTTTGCTGATATACATTCTTGAGGATTCTTTCACTAGCTCCCCATGTGATTCCACTCAATTTTCTTAATATGGCTAGTTTTATTCTGGCTTTTGCTTCTGCATTGCTGATGTGTTGCTTCCAGTTCAGTTTTGAGTCAAGAGTCACTCCTAAGTAAGTGGGTTGGTTGTCCATTCTTAAGGATATTTCATTTACAAAGATCTTACCTGCTTTCTGTTTAGATGAGAGAGTGAACAGAGTGGTACTTGATTTCTCTGTGTTGATACACACCATTTGTTTGTCCATGATGTCAAGATGTCTGCTGCTCTTTGGAGTCTCTGTGTAGCAACTGTCGCTTATTCATCTGTACACCGCATGACCAGGTCATCTGCATACAGTGCTGCTTTGATTCCATAGGGAAGTTCCTTGACCAGGTCATTAATGAATACCAGGAATAGTGTAGGTGAAAGGACTCCTCCTTGTGGTACACTATGTCGCAGCAGTACTTTCTGGCTTTTGTGTCCATCCATTACTACTCTAGCTCTTCTATTGTGTAAATAGGACTTTATCCAGTTGTACAGTCTTCCATTCACATTGCAGTTTCTTAGTTTCCACAACAGACCTTTTTTCCATACTTTATCAAAGGCTTTCTTCAGGTCTGTCCACACTGCTAGTACAAGGTTTTTCTCTTGGAATACATCCTCATTCTCTTGAGAGAGATAGGTCACTTGATATTCTGTCCTGTAGTACTGCCTACATCCTGTTTATTGTGGAATGAGAAGGTGTTCACTTTCTAGGTACCATTTTAGCCTCAGGTCAGTGATGCGTTCCATTGTTTTGCAGAGGCAGCTAGTGAGACTGATTGGCCTGTAGTTGGAGGCTGTATCGCTGTTTTTCCCCTGGCTTTAGCAGTGGTACCATGCTTGCTTCCTTCCAGATTTACCTGTGCTCCAGCACATATTGAAAATATCCAACAGCTTTCCCATTGCTGCCATTCCCAGGTTCTTGATTATTTCATTGGACACTCCATCTGATCCTGGTGATTTCCTTGGTTTCAGTTTACTGACTGCTAGGTCTAGCTCGCTGTGTGTGATTGGCGCATCTGTGACCACCGCTTTTCTGCCTTGTTCCTTTTCTATCTGTGGGTCATTGCGCACTGTACGCTCTTTCTCTAGATGGATATCAATGTTGCAGTCTTGTGCAAACATGCGAGCAAAGTGATCTGCTACCTGCTTACCTGTAAGAGTTTTCCTATCCTCTATTAGTGTAATCTTTGTACTTCTTCCAGTCCTCTCATTGTTTAACTGTTTGATTAGTTTCCACAGTTTCCTTCCATCCTTTTCAAAGTTTAGGGACTCTGTTTTCTCTCTCCAACTTTCCCATCTGGCTTGCAGCTTGGCTTTCTGAAATTTGGCCTTAGCATGTTGGTAATTATTGTGGTGTTCTTGGCACGGTCTGTTTTCTGCTTTCTTTCAAGCTGTTTCATCATGGATTTTCCCAGCTCATTAGACCAGTATGGTTTATAGTCCCTACGAGCTCCTCTGGGAATGGTTTCACGAGCGGCCTGAAGGATACAAGCATTGAATTCTTCACTATGCTGTTAATATCCTTACCTTCCATAAACAGTTGTCCCACCAGGATACCTGTACGATGTCTGTACATTGTCCAGTTTGCTTTTTTATAGTTCCATCTGGGGAGAGAGCTACTGGTGTTAAGGAGTTCATTTTCTATTGTCAGGAAGACTGGTCAATGGTTGCTACCTCCAAGTTGTTTTCCAACTTTGTGTGTAATGTTCCACTTCTGGTCTGGGAAGTGGAATACCAGATCTGGTGTTGAGGTTGTATGCCAAGCCCTTGAGTAAAATGTTGGGGGATCCATTGGCTGGTTAATCAGGAGAAGTCCATTATCATCCTGCCAGCTCCTAGCTTCCTCTCCTCTCTTGTCTATGTGGTCATAGCCCCAGCTCTGGGAATGGCTGTTAAAATTGCCACAGACCATCAGTCTCTCTTTGTGTGATTTTGTTTTTAGAGCAAGTGGGCGGTCATTATGACAGTAATAGTTTAGGAGGTGGAAGTCTGTATTACTGGTTTTTAGATGGATCATCTGGTATTCGGCTCCTTCCATGTACACTCCCACCTGACATGCGCTGATGTTATTCTTAACAAGTGTGAGTACTCTTCCTTTTCTTCTGTCCTGTCAGTCTGATCTAAAACACTGGTAGCCTCTGATTTTAAAGCCGGCATCTTTGGTTAGGTGTGTCAAGAGTAAACAGTATTTGTTTTGTTGACTCAGGGTAAGTTTTGAACTTTTTTTTTTTTTTTTTAACAACAGGCAGGTGGTCAGCTATTTCAGTTTCCCAAAAGAGCAACTGGACAATGTTTACACCTTCCCAATGGACCAGCTATCAGCAGTGGAGAAAGACTGTGTACCAGAAAGTCTGAGTGTGGCTGGCAGAACAGTTAACGATTCATCGACTGATTCTGAGAAGATGGGTGACAGTCATCTGGATGCTGAAACTGTGAACACAGAGCAATCAGAGATTGTTGATGACGTACAGAGTAAGCAGAAAGACAATGAACGGTCTCTCATATCAGAGATTTCTTCAAATGTTAACGAAGAAAAAGATGGCCTAGAACTAATGGTAGATTGTGAAGATGCAAATAATTATGTAAACAAGGAAGGAGATAGTGTTGTCACTGAGAACTCGTCTAGTGATGTGGCAGAAGGAAACAAAAGATCGGTGAGTTTTTAAAGAAATTCTTTTATGACAGAACTGTTTTTGTGATAGTAATGAATGTCAACATTTTGTTCAACAACAGCCATTTGTTTTCGGTACAGATGATTTATGATATGTTAGTTCATTTTGTAAAGTCATGTATTGCATTGAGTGCTTTCTTCCCTTTTGTCTTGTCAGAAAGTTATGTCTTGAGTGAGGTTTTAAATAGTCATATAGAAAAGGAAGGTATTTCTTCTTGTTGGTTTTGATTTCTTTTGTTGCTCATTTTATGAAATGAAAATAGCCCCAAAGTGGAGAGTGTCTTCCTGCGGGGTGAAGAACACCAGATTGCACTGCTTACATGCTGTTGTGAATGCTGGGAAATTAGAATGTCATGTGAGAGTTATTCCGGCGAATGAGAGGCTGCTTGAATCCACAGAAATGAAAACAATAAAATTAAGATTTTTTTTTTTTATGTAAGTGTTGAGTGTATTATCTCATCTTTTTTATTCTGAGTTTAGAATTTCACTTTTTTCCCCCCATGTTTAAGAAAAATTTAGTTCATCCCTTAATTATCACACATATTGGTATTGTCATTGCTGTGTATAAAGAATGTATAACATAAAAATTGGTAGCATTGTTTTATGTTTCATTTCATAATTCAAACATTCAACAAAAAAAATGCCAGCCAGTTTATGAAAGTATATTCAATTTCCTCATATTCCACCATAAAATAAAACCTGTAGACCGTATAAACCCCCAGAGCACGTGCTCCAAAACTGGCTATGATTCACTGACCTATGAAGCTAGACCTGGCCGCAAGAGGATGGACCTGAGGCAGAAGCTGTGGGGCTGCCACCACGAGGACCTGGAAAAAACTGGACCTCATGCTGGTGATCCAGCTCCCAGTTTAACATGACCTAGCATGTGTATACAGAAGAAGAAGATGGTCCTTATATAAATTTTTCCTCCCCTTTTTTGCTGTATTCAAGAAAAAATATTTTTGTCATGTATCTGATTATCCAGTTTGCTCCAAAACGGGATTTGCAGAGGCAGCAGAGGCTCCAGAGACAAAAAGAAGCAGGGGACATCATCAAGAACAAGAAACTTGACAGGTGTGGTGGTTTGATTTTGCTTGTGCGTTTTAAGAAAAATGTCTTTAAAAAAAGTGTAATTTATATTTGCACAAAAACACATGTTTTTTATTTTGAGCAAATGATGTGATGCACTTGATGTTTGAATTTTCAGACATTGTGTCAGCAGTTTCCAGGTTGGACTTGTTCACTGGGGGCATCAGCAGAGAAATGGACAGACATGGCCAGCTCTGCTTGTTGGCCCTGGCAACCATTCTCTCTCTAGAATTAGTTCCCTCAGACACCAGCATCTGGCAGTGAGAGTGCATGCTTGCAGATTAGCTTTAAAAGAGCACATTGCTTGGTTTTCAGTACATTAAGATAAAGCAGACTATTCACATAAAGCAGAATATTCACACACAAAAAAATCGTGCCCATCTGTATGGAACTGTGCCAGAGTGATAGGAGGCATATGCAGAAGAAATAAAGCTTTCTTGAACAGTGTTTTCTGTATGTTGAACCAGAATTTCTTTGTCATAGATTTTGCTTCCTGATTTTCTTTGGCATTCGCTCAGACTTTGATGCCACCTCTCCCCACGAATCTAGCAGTTCATCTCTGATTGAGGGTGAAGATGCCGTCCAACTAGGCAGTCAGCGACCCGTAGCTGATATGATATGCTAGCATCAATGTTAGTGAACCATAGCTGACCAAGACACTGTCCCACCTCTTCGATGGTACCCCCAGTAACAGGCCTGCCCTGACTGACGGGGCAGAGATCACCAAGATCCCTGTGGTGGTGGAGTTTGCTAAAAAAAGCATTGCACACTCCCTGGTTTTTAGCTGCATTCTGGGACTGGAAAAATAACTATAACCCACGGCCACACCAATATGATGCTGTGCCTCAACATCTTCACAGCATCGGCTGCAAAGAACACCAGCCTCGCAGTTACAGGGAGATGGTAGACAAGACAAGACTCACCTCTGATTTTCATTGTCACTGTACATCTACACTGTTTAAAAGTAATATGTGACACTGAATTTTTTTTTTTTTTTTCTTCCGGTGTATCTTCTGGTTTATTTCCAGGAGTTTTAACATGTAGAAAGATTGTCGTACAAGACTTGTTTAATAGCTTATTACTTGCAGGACCTTTTCTGATAATTTGTCTGTATTTAACATTCTCCAGGTGGTGGAGAATTGTGCAGGAGTAATGTTTTGTAATAGTTTGTAACACTGACAGATTCTTTGTCAGTAAATTTTAACTTGTCTTGACCATAAAATCATCATCATCATCATCAGGTGCTGTGCCGACTGTCGTTGGCTATTATGCTTCTCCAGGGTACCTGATCCTTCATGCAGCCCATTAGCTCAGTTGGTGATCCCCTCTCACACCATCTCATCAGACTCTCCATTATCATTTCTCTCAGTCTTCTCCTGGCTCTTCTTCCCTCTATTTTTCCTGTTAAAATATTTTCAATGCCCCCTCTTCTCATTGCAGACTATAAAATGCTAAATAATAATTCAGTACATTTTGTAATATTTCAGTTTAATCTTAGCTAGCAAATACAACCCGACACCAATCCTGATGAAAATGTTAGAATTTCTCGCTCCATCTCGGCCAGTTGTTGTGTACTGCCAGTATGTTGAGGTTAGTTATTAGTTTGATATAGAAAAGAAAAAATTTTTTTACTGTTATAAGAGATATGTTTAGGAGAAATCTGTATTTGCTTTACTTTTGTTGTGACAAATATTTCGGTAAATTTATATGCACACTGTATGAACAGAGATGATGATGATGTCATCAGAATATGCAGATCAAGACTCTCTTCTGTTTCCTTGTGATGCTGCTGATAACAGCCTGGTTAAGGTTGGATACCTTTTTTGAACAGACCTTGTAGATATAACAAGTTGTAGCGAACTGTTGATTTGATGTTTGCATGACCAGCCATAACCAGCCGGAGTACAGAAACCTGATCTGGAATCTGAACATGGGGGCATGAAAATCTTAATATGAAAAGAATTACTGTTTGATGTTTACTTGTCTGTTGTCCAGATGAATGTGCCAGACAAAGGAGAATGTGAGGCATGATTCTGACATCATCACTCTGTCATGTGCTGATAGGTCAAGGCAAATAGTGGCACCGACACTATTTTCCAGTGGTTTGATAGGGGTGTGTGTGTGTTGGTAAATTGTACGTTTTTGAATGTTTTATGTAAGAATGAAACAGCCTGTTGGGAATTGATGTTTATTTGTGTTCAGAAGTGAATTAATTATTCTTGGAGTCATTATGGTCTTCACTTCTGCAGATGTTTTGTCAGTCAACAGTACAGATATGTGTGAAGAATGTGATGATCAGTTAGAAGTTGTTGTTGCTGTCATACAACCATATGTGTGCTGTATCTGATCCTCAGTTACTGAGCCAGTGTTTTTTCCAGTGCTCTTGGAAAAGTCACAAGTCATATCCTCAGCTCTTTGAACCTGTGGCACAATATCCTGTTTTGATTGTTTTGGGGAATTTTTTTTTTCCTTTAACCCTTTGAGTTGGTTATTACTGTTGTTCAGTAATGACTTGGAAATTTTCTCACACTTGCTTCTGAATCGGACTTTGACTGGCGACTTGCTCACACCTTATTTTAAACTTGCTACTTTCTGTAGCTTTCTGTATAAACTAGGAAGAAAGTAGGAACAGCTTTATTATTTAATGATAAAAATTTAACGATAATGATTTGTTATCGTTAAATAATAAAGCTGTTCCAACTTTCTTCCTAGTTTATAAATTTTGATATCACAGCTTTATTGCAGTGCTTTGTGTATGACTATACACTAATTATTTGTTTGTAGCTTTCTAGTCTTCTGTTTCATGAAATACAAAGCAGCACGAATTATGGTCCCTAGGATCTCCATTTCTTAATGCACATTGTTTAACTCTCTGCTTATAGCAGCCTTTACAAAAAAAAAAAACAACAGACTGAGTTGGCTGAGGCATTTAGAGGGATTAGAGAAGGGTAGACAAACAATGATGGCCTATAATGAAGTGATGAAAGAGGAAAGACCAAGAGGTAGATCAAGACATTGGTAGCAAGACAACCTAGAAGAAGATATGTGCTCTTGGAATCGACAGTTTGTGAGAAAAGATCAAGAACAGATGTGACAGTGTTTTACTTCTTTGCCACAAGCCAGAGGGAAAGTAGCATCCAGTTTCAGCTAGAGTGAGAGCATTCTGTTTCACAGAGAGGAATGGAGATGTCTCTTGTCTGCAACAGTGATCTTCCATAGCTTGGAAGGCTGCTGAATTCAGCAGCTGCACACAGAAAAAAAAAGAAGGATCTCCCAGGTTTTTTCCGTCTAAATCTTTTTTTTTTTTTTTTTATGTTAATGAATTTTTTTGTTTTTACATAAATGAATGACTTTTTTTTTTTTAATCATCACTTTCATGGTTAAGAGATAAATATGTTTTGTAAATGAAATTTCAGCTTAAAAATATATATTATGGAATATTTCATCATGTGTAAAATTATTTTTAACGAAGCGATTTACTAACGAGTGTTAATTATTTGCAGGTTTTGTTCCATTTTGAATAGCAGATCTTAATTCATGCACATATAAATCCACAGTTGCTGGCTTCTAGTATTATTTTCCCATTTCAAATTTTTTTCAGCCACTTGTTGAGTGTTACACACAGATAAAGCAAAGAGGGATTGGGCTCCAGCTTTCCTTGTCGGAGACTTGGTTCAGGGAGTATCAGGTTGGTGCAAGGTCTCCCAGATAGCTCTCTCTCTCTCTCTCTCTCATTACAACAATACAGAAATTAACAAATTCACCAACAACACTACAGCTCCACACTGGAACTTCACAGATAGAGAATGTTAGTGAACATTCACAGTAGATTCTGTCTTAATTTGTGTCTAAAATGGAGCTCAATGACTGAAATATTAATTATATACTGTCATATTAAAACACATCATAAATTAATTGTTTTATTTTTTTATGTACTGAATGTTAGGCCTCAGGTAGGAGGTAAGAAGATAATATTAAACTGAAAGGTTAAAGTAACCCTGTCATGCCTTATAGACACATAGGGATTTTTTCTTGACCTGTCAGCACACTAGAGGGTGATATGGTCAGCATAACTCCTGCCTGCCTTACCTTTCCCCAACTCCAAAAGAAGTTGGGTACCCATTTCTGCAGCTGGGTGACTGGAGCGCCTCCAGCTAGATTTGAACCCCCTCCCTTCGCCATGAGAGACTAGTGATTAAACTGAAAGAAGCTGAATTAAAAACTGTAGACAAAAAACAAGAATTTGAAGTAGTATACTTTCTGTGTAATTTGTCTTATGAAAAATACATAAAATAGAGCAAAAGATCTGCAGTAAGAATTCAGATAGAAAATTAGATCAGCTTGCTTGGTCATCACCATGATTGGCTTTTGAGCACTGTCTCTTTTTTATTCCGTAGGTGCTTCCCCAGAGGACTCATCCGATGATGAACATGAGCGGAACAGGCGGGTACATGCTCACTTTCATGACTGCACAGAATGAGAGCTCAGTTTCAACCAGCTGATACTGAGAAACTTATCAGAGTACCAACCTTTCTCTATGGGTTATTTTTGCCTTCAGCAAAACCACACAAAAAAAATTTAGCCATCATCAATTAAACCTAATTTGTGTTGACCAAAAGCAGTACATATTCTAAAGGAACGGCCAGCCTCCTCTTCAATATATGGAGAATCTCATTATCAGCTGTCTGCAACATAAAATGAAGATTCATGTAGACAGATTGGAAATATTGACTGTTGTTGAAACACGTGAACAATTTAACATATAAAAATGCTAATAGCATCTAGTGACATGTACAAGAGTACATATTCACAACGGGTGAAAAGACTTGACCAAGAGGCGAGGAGCCCAAAATATACCAGGCCAGCCTATCAGGTTAGACCTTGTATGAAAAAGATTCATGTCACCACACACAGAAAATATATATATATGCATATATATGACAAGCAAACTGATGAACTCCAATATGATACTAACATTGTGCATCCAGTGCCTAGCTGGGACTTAATAAAGAAACAACAGAAAAGATTCTCACGATGATCACGTGAGTAATGATGATGAGATGAGATGCCCTGGTTCAAACAGTCAGCAAGATTCAGAGAGACTAGACAAGAAGTTGAAGATATTTAGAACACACTCAGCACAACGGTAGTCATGAGGTACATAAAGAAGAAAAAAATGACACGAGTGAAGTGGTTTCGGACAACAGGCCCAGAACAAACGTACTTCAGGCTAGTTTGCAGGGGGCCTCCAGCACCAGAATTGAAGCATCCAGAAGCAGAGGACACCCCAGAATAAGATGGATAGACGAACTAAAAAAGACATAGAAAGGCCACATTTATTGCTAAGCCAGATGACCCGTTTTATGTTAGAACTGCAAGCACTGTATAGCAACAGCAGCAGGCTAAAGAAAGAAAACATTTAGAAATTTATTTAAATGGAATCTTTCATGTTGTGAAGAATCTTTCATGTTTATATGTGAATATGTTGTGAAGGGATCTTTCATGTTGTATGGGGTATGTTGTGAAAGATCTTTCATGCTGTCATGTGGTATGTGGGTATGTTGTGAGACTCTTTCATGTTGTATGTGGGTATTTTGTTAGGATCTTTCCTGCTTTCATGTAGTATGTGGGTATGTTGTGAGGCTATTTCATGCTTTCATGTTGTATGTGAGTATGTTGTGAGGCTCTTTCATGTGGTCATGTTGTATGTGAGTATGTTGTGAGGCTCTTTCATGTGGTCATGTTGTATACGGATATAATGTGAAGGAGTGTGTTAAATTCAGTCGCAGATAGTTATCGTTGATCGTTTTGTTGGAGAGGACTAACAGACAGATTTTCTAAAGCTATAAAAAACTGTAGAAACTGCTATCACAAAATAAAAGAATGATGCGGTTGTTGTTTTTTTTTTTCGCCATATTTTAAAGAAAATTTTGTAGGTATTTAGAGTAAATAACTTTGTACACTGAGCAACAATGCCCAGGTTATCATTGACACTTGAAATACCACACTCACTGAAGCAGATATCCTGGATTGACAGATCTCATTTTCAAGAAAGTTCTGCAAAAGAATGAACCATAGGAATGAATTAAATGACATCTTTCTTAAATGTCTTCTGGGACTAAAGTGAATATGTCAGTGGCAGGTTTGTTATCAGAGTGAATACTCCCCCCTCTCTTCAGAATTTGGCTCCGGGTAATTGGCAAAAGGTGCATGGACCAGGCATGGTGATGAGCCAGCTGCATTGATTCACATTTGGATACAAGAAAAGCTGCAGTAATATACTGTGTGTTTGCCATATCATGCGCACGTTCTTTGTTATGTTTCACTGGATGTGTAGGCTGCTTTCTGAAATGAGAAGTTACAATAAACACAGAGGTTGTTCTCTTGATTGTAGATTTGATTTGTAAAACATGCCATGCTTGTGGTATTGCAGTTCCATGGAGATGAGTCGAATAACATTTTTTACGAGGGGGGGCATGAATTTTAAAGGGAGTTAATGCATTTTTCACTTATTTAGAATCTGATGTAGTTTCAAAGTTATCTTTCCTTGATTTTCAGCAAACTGTCATCCTAGCTGCTCTTGAAATTCAGAAGAAAGAAAAATGTTTCCACAAAAAGAAATGGTTACTCCCAGCTGAAATGTACATCTATAACACACTGTTTTTCACTGCCATGGTTATTGTGATTTCACACAAGTATTGAATGTGACAGTCTGCACAAAAGCAGCTAAGATAATCGTAACAGTTCGTTCTTTCATCATCATGTAGCCTGTGGCTCTCTTTCAATATGTCGTTTTATTATTGTTGATAATGGTGATGTTCTTTACAGCTGTGAACTAGAAACTCTTGACAAGCGATGCCTTCTTCAAGATTACTGAGAACAGAGGTGCATCATTTCAGGTAGGGAGTTGGCTGTGCTGGCTCTTGAATTGACCCTATAGAGCAGATTTAAGACTGCTACAGTGGAGAACACATCTTTCCGTTCAGTTGGAGCAGTGGTTCTTAACTGTTTTGTTTTTTTTTTGCAATGGCCTCACCTTTCCGGTGTGAGAACAGCCATGGCACCCTCGTTAAAAGATAAAGCAATAAATAGAATCCAGATGATGCTAAGAGTTTTTTTTAATGGATTCAATTCATTTATTCATTTTGCTGGTTCAAGGACCCCCCCCCCCCCCCCCCCCCCAACCTCACAGGTGGGGATCTATGGACCACACGGTGGAAACCACTGGACAAGACTGTGTTGGCACAATAGGCAGTTATAGGATTTGAACTGCATTGACCAATTTTGATTGATGGGTTTGTCTACACCAGTTTCCTGAGCTTGGGATCTCTGTCATCTGCAGCTAGCTCACTTGTTTCACAGAGCAGAATAGACTGTATGAAGGGAATCTTTACAAGCAGTCCTTCTCTCTCTGAACTTTTAAATGCCCAGGGCACATGGGTCTTCCGCAAGTGTTTTCCACAAATGCCTGTCCTTTGCCTTTTTTTTCCCTCACTCTTGCCCCGGCAAGCCCCCTATTGCTCACCATCCTCTCTGTTGTTCTTCTCCATGTCTCCTTTGGTCTACCCTTGGTTCTGTACCCCTGTGGGTCAGTTCTAACAAAAAGCAGTTCAGAAAGGAGTCATTGCCTACGAGAGATCACTAACTGAACCTGTGCTGTTTGAAAAAGGACTGACAGGCCTGGGCTCCGATAGCCTCCCTTTGTATGGGCTCCGATAGCCTCCCTTAACATTCCCCATCAGTTCCTGTTTGTTTTTGGGGTGGGGGTTGTGTCATGATTTAACAGTTATATTAACCCTTTGGTCAGATTTCACCAGACAAGTCCCGAGCGCAGGCGTTAACATCAGTCTGTGAAAGTTGCCCTGGGAAATTTTACCACAAACATTGTTTATATGTACTAACACCACCGCCCGTGTTTACTTGCCAGCCAGCGTGCCCAGCTGCTCAGGTTTGGGAGTACCAACTTGAGTTCTCGGCATGGCATATCATTATGCAGGCTCCCGTCTGCGTGTATAATTTGGGCTATTATATATACAGTATATATACAGAGTTAGAATCAAGTCACCCTGTTATCAATAATTAGTCAGCTGTTTTTTTTTCTTTTTTCATTTGTTGGCCAAGTTCTTTATTCATCAGACTTACTTTATGTGTTTTTCTTCCATTTATTGATAGTAGGTAGTGCGCTTTGCCATACATCAGATATTATGCATCTTCAGAGGCAGCGTTTTGCAGTAATGTTTTGCAGCTGGATCGACTAGAGGACGTCTTAGGCGGGTCATATCCCACATAGTTCGCCCAGTGGAAAAAACCCCACGTAATCAGCCTCATATCAGATCAGTTAGTGCCATGCCGGCATGTGTAGGTTGTCATCTCTCTCCGTCTCGCTTGATCCTCTGTGCCTCAAATCAAGTTGGTTGTTGTTTTCCTGCCAAACTATGCAGTCAGTTCATCCAGTATTTCTGTCTTCTCCGCCCTCTTTGTCCTTTGCCATTTATCTTTCCAGTCATGACCAATTTTCCGAGAACTTCACCTCTGCTCATGTGTCCAAGAAATTTTGAGTGTCTTTTTTTCTTACGTACAACACCAGTTTCAGATATTCCTTTGCCTGGTGCAGTATTTCTTCGTTGTCTTTCTGTCTGTGGAGTGTGAAGAATTCTTCTTAAGAACCACATCTTAGTAGCCTTTATTCTTTGTTCTAACTGTTTATTCATAATCCATGTTTGCCTTGCATAAAGTAGAATAGGTTATATATACTACCTTAGAACTCTCCTTCTTAGTGCCGATTTTGCCACCAACACTGTTATGACAGTATAGTGGTTTTTGAGTGTAGAGGTTAGGTAAGTCATTTGGGTATTTAAAAGTTGAGTTTCAACAGTTATGTCCCGTAGATTTCTTAACTTATAGCTACAATTTCATTCCATTTTTAAGTTGCAGCTTTCTATTTCGTGCCGGTCATGAAGCTCATGCAAGAAGAGGCTGATGATCACTTAGGAAAATGAGATTTTTCAGTCTTAGTTTGGTGTTCGTTAGAGAAAGTCGAGTTTTTGTGCTTGTTAGAGTAGAATGTAGCATAGTGTAGGGACTTAGTCTGTGTTTTAGTTGTCGTCAGTAAATAGTTTGTAGTATAGGACAGTAAGTCTAGAATGTGGTAGGTGGCGTTGAAGTCTTCTTGACGTTAGTAGATGCCGGGAATCATATTTGTTGTCTTGCTGCAGTAACGTAATGTCGCGTTTATTAGATTTGTCCCAGCCTTTGTTTCAACTCATCGTCATTATGTCACCACTTGTACCAATAAAGCCGTCATGATCTATATAGCTGCTACTTGTGTTTGTGTCTGAGTGGAAGCCATTCCTGGGAGAGTTAGTCTGTCAGTGAATAGTAAGTAAGCAGACACCAAAAGACAACCACCAGACTCCAAACAGGCACTAAGCGATCTACCAACGACGAAAGAGACCAACATCGACTGTTCGGAAAGAGTGAAGTCTCATATGCAGGAAACTCTCTACTGTAGAGAGCGGAACAACAACTCCTTCAGATCATCAGAGGAAGTACCCCCCTTCAGACAAGTGTTTCGGCCCTTTAAACTCCTGACACTCTAAGGGGGGTGGGCCCCTCTGGGTCATGACTCTCAGAGGTCTTGTGAGTTGTTGCTTTTTTTTTTTTCAGTCCCGGGATTGAACCCATGATCTTCCAGTTGCCACTGCACTTTTACAGTGCGTCTTTAGCGATTTAGCTACGGAGGACTGGTATTGGTTGTGGCAAATGAAATTATTTATGTTCCCAATGCTATTTCGCATACTCCACAGCCAGCATGAGGCCTTTTCTGCTGTTTCTGAAAGGCTTCTCAATGCCCTTGTTCTTGCTTGTCCCTTTATGCCCAGTTGCTTACATAGGTCATATGCTGATGTTGCTACGAATCCCCTTGCTCCCACTTCTACAGCTATCACTTTTGCCCTGATTCCTGCCCCCTGCCTCAGTTGCTTGACCAGATCATTGTACTTCTCCAATTTGAATAAATGCTGGTCCTCTATTCTAGTTTCGTATGGGACCGTAAGCTCGATCATTATTAATTCCTGTTTTTCTGTGGAGTACACCACAACGTCCGGTCGCATTCCTGTGTTCTTGATGGCAGTCGGGTATTCTCTTCTTCCTGGAAGGCCTGCTATCACATCCCAGTCATTTGTACCATCTAGCAGTGATGGTAAGGGAGTGTCCCTGATTTCAATATTTGATGTCGTACCAGCACCTGTGAAGTATTTAGGTGGGACCTCAACTCTTTTGCTGTTATTTGCCCTGTCTACGATGGCTACTAGTTCCTGCAACACTCTGTTGTGCCGCCAGGTGTACCGTCCTTGCCCTAAAGACACTCTACATGCTGACAGCACATGTTCCAATGTTTGCCTTTCGTTGCAGAGAGGGCACTTTGTATCTTCTGATACCCCATTTGTAGAGGTTGGAGCCTGTAGGCAGAAGGTCATAAGTAGCTCTGATGATGAAGCTGAGCCTCAAGGGTGCCATTTTCCAGATGTCATTCCATGTTAGTGATCTCTGCAGGACTTCCTCCCACGTTATCCACTGCCCTTGTTGTGATTGTTGGACTGCCTTCTGGACCCGCTTGTCATCCTCTGAATTCCTTACTTCACTGATGATCATATCCCTTCTTTCCTTGCAAGAGGCCTTTGACCACCATTTGATTTCGCCATGACCAAATCCCCTTCTGCTGGTCTGGGTGTACCCTATTACTTCTTTCAGCTCCTGCGTTTCCCTGGCTGTGGTCACTTCCTCACCTACTTTCCATTTTCGTCCAGTTTTAAGTGTTGGCTGCACTTCTCGTACCAACGGATCTGTAGATTCTTGTAGCATCATTGCAAGTCTTGTTTTTCCTACCTTGTATTCTTCAACCACAGATTTGAATGGCAGCTGCAGTTTGCTCTTCTTGCAGTACAGCGCTACATCAGTTAATCCTGGTGGTACGCCCAACCACTTTCTTATGGCTTTATTTATCTTTCTTTCGACTGCCTCTACTGTGCTAGTACTTACTTCGTAAATGAGTAGTGGCCAATCAGCTTTGGAATCAGCATGAACTGGAGGCACCATATTTTGAACTTGCCCAGTAGCCTGCTTTTGTCTATGATGCTCAGTCCATTCTGCGCCATTTCTATAACCTGCTTCACAGCACCTGAGTCCTTCATGGATGCATCATATACTCTGCCAAGGCTCTTCACTGGCTCTTCCCCTACAGTCGGGATTATTTGATTTGCCACTGTGTACGATCTTTCTATCACTTTCCCTTTCATGAGCGACAGGCTTCTTGACTTCTTTGGCTTGAAGCTCATGCGGCACCATATGATACGACTGTCCAAACGCTCTAACATCTTTCGTGCCAGTCTATCGTTGTAATACTAAATAGTACTGTGGAGTCTTTGATATAGTGGAAGTGGAAGCTCAAGTTTTGAAGTTCAGAACACTAGTGAGAATAGTAGGCCTAAAAATATCAGGCATTATAAGTAGCAGGCAGACATAGTAGAATAGCTTATAACATTCTACTACTACCCTTCTACTACTACGTTTAAATGGCTACCAAATACTTGTTTACTGTTCAGATGTACTAACACCGTCCATGTTTGCATACATGCGCTATTGCTCAAGTTCGGGAATTGGCAACTTCAGATCTCAGGCATGGCATAAGCATGCGATGTCAAGTCTGCTAAACTAGTTGCAAATCGCATGTAATCAACCTGTAATAGTTTGGCTATTTATATAATTTTTAAGGCACCACTGAAACAGTATTGGCGCCAACTGAAATGATTTTTCTACTGGTTTGATCATTGTCTACTTGTGGAGTACATTTTGAACTTATACATTTCTTCTTGTTGTTGGTGTTCTAACAATCACCTAATTATTATACACAGAGAAAATACAAGAAGACACCTCCAGTTCCAACTCCACAAAATAATACAAATACACAGCTTAACATAACTTGGCAGCCTTCCAACCAAACAACTGGTCAACAATGAGAATTCCAACAAAGCCAATTGATGTAGTATTTCCTCAGACCACGCACATTTATTAATGGACAAAATGAGGGTGAAATCATGAATGATGGAAACATAGCCATCAGGCTGAACAAGAATTACATTAACAGTGCCCGGCGTGAGAGCGAACTCCACGCCATATGGGCGAAAACCTTACAATGTACTATACACAAAAAATCAATACTTACAACATTACCAACAAAACCTCAACCAACACAGGGAAAAACTAATTCTTCCATCTCACTACCAACAAATTGCCAATGGTAGAAACTCTTCCTAAACGAGATTCCAAATCTGCAATAAAACTACTAAAATTCTTCCTACATCACAAACCAAATAAACTCCTACTACAACAAACAAGTAAGGCTCTCTCTACCACATACTAGAGTCAATCACGCAACCTTTCTCTAACACATTCTGACCAAAGACTAACTTTCTCAGCCCATGCATACCTTCCGCTCAACTCAACCACGTGACTTCGAATTTTCTCGAACCACGTGCTTGGCACACGGTGATGAGTTGTGGTCTACCAGACCACAACTACAGGGTTACACACACTCTGTACAGAATTGTTATTCTGTTACAAACCAACTAAACAAATTACAAATCCCACGTAATCAGCGTACTAAACAGATTACAAATCCCACGCAGTCAACCTATTAAACTGCCAAATCCCATGTTGTCGTCCAACTAAACAAATTATAAATTTCACAGTCATCTCACTAAACAAGCTGCAGATCCAACGTAGTCAGCCTACTAAACAAAATGCAGGTAGTCATTGAATAATCCAAGGACCAGTAGCAAGCTGAGCTCCCGCTGATGTACAAATCCTTTCTCTTTCAGATTGTTGTTGTTGTTGTTGCTGGTATCATTCTCCAAGCTTTATCCCCTGTAGTTCGACGTATAAGATTCGCAATGGAAAGTATGCTCATCTGCTCTTGCAACATGCCACAGCCATCTTAATCTTCTTGTCTTGTGCCGTGTATTGTCTTCTTCTTCTTCGTTCGCAACCGTGTATTGTCTTCTTCTTCTTCGTTCGCAACCGTGTATTGTCTTCTTCTTCTTCTTCGTTCGCAACCGTGTATTGTCAAGATGGACGAAAGATTATGACTTTGCCTTGTCCACGCGTGACACTTTGCTATGAAGTGGAAGTTTTCTTAGTGCATAAATGTAATGGTTCCATTTAAATCTTTGAAACTGTTAGTTGTCCAGAAACCCATTCTGGTGAGTGGCTGCACCTTTATATAATGGCGTCGTAATTGTTCATCATCATGATCATCATCATGTGCTTTCTTCAGAACGAAGGTTGGTGGTAAAGAATCTCCAGTTTCCTCTTTTCCTCGCCTTGATAGCGTATTGGGCTAGGCCGTGTCCTATTCATTCTCGTATGTTATCTTCCTATCTACAGCTTGCTTCTCCTCCTCCTCCCCGTTCCTTCTAGTATGGTCTTCAGTATATTGTTTTAATCGTTAAGTTTCTCATGGCTTTGTGAATGCCTAGCAGTTGAATGCTAAACGACAGCATAGTCGTATTGAAATACTCGGTCTTGCGGCGGTATCAGAGCAAGTTACCACGTGATTTTGCTTATGGAAATGAGGCGATCAGACATCATTCTTGTACCCTGCCAGACGTGCGGACAGATATGAGCGTGATTAGAGAGCGTATCTAAACGTAAACAGCAACTCCCCGTCTTCGATTTTGCTTTTAGGGCGCATAGGACGTTGCAATCCCCGCGCGCCTGAAAAGAAACCCTGCCCGGATGAAAATAGTTCTCCTGACGCGAACAAATACATCATCGCGTTCAGGGAGACGAAGTGGATTTACGCGTCGGTGAAAAAGAGTGCCATGATGTTTAGGGAGTGGCGAAGATTGTTATCTCGGTTCCAAAGCCTATAAATATCTATCTCATTTGAAAAGCGCTTTATATCGCATACTTATTATGTCTTGATGTATAAATGAATGTATATTCTCAGTTGGGGGGGGGGGGGGGGGGAGGGCCGATGAAGATGCTGTCCGATTTAGCAATCAGCCAGCTAATGCTAAAGAAGCATTGCACAGACACTTTCTCTGGAGCCGATGCACTGAAGATGTTGGGGCACGGCATCGTGACGGCTTGAGAGCAGGTTATGGCGGTATTTTTTTTTTTCAGTCTTGGAGTTGGGGCTAAAAAAAAAAAAGCAGGCGGTGTGCAGAACTTCTTTAGCAGACTCCACTCCCATGGGGACTACAGCGATCCCTGTTCCGTTTGACATGGTTTTGGCCAGCTGTGATTCGCCAACCCTGATGCTAAGCATGTCAGCCATGGGGTTGCTGATTGCCAAATCGGACACCTTCTGTGACCTCCCCACCACCCTCTTGTTAAACCCCCCTCCCTTTCCAGCGACATGGGTACGTAATGTTTATGAAAGATTATAGATAAAAACAGTCTGTTTAAAGATTCACGAACAAATGCGCCACCATCTTTACGCAACTCTGCCTGCCGTTTTTCCACAGCTTCAACCATACGTTCTCACGGGTGAGTCGAGTTTAACTCATCATCATCATCATCAGGTGCCGTGCCGACTGGCGTTGGCTATTATGCTTCTCCAGAGTACCCGATCCTTCATGCAGGCCATCAGTTCAGTTGGTGATCTCCTCTCACACCATCCCGTCAGACTGTCCAGTATCATTTCTCTTGGTCTTCCTCTTGATCTTCTTCCTTCTATTTTTCCTGTTTTTATAATATTTTCGATGCCCTCTCTTCTCATTGCATGTCCTATGAAAGTACATTGTCTCTCGCTTATCTTTCTGACAAGGTTTTTTTGTCTCTCCAGCTCTTCTCATACATTCTTCATTAGTTATTTTTGCTGTCCAGGGGATTCGCAACATTCTTCTAATAAACCACATTTCTGCTGCTTCCAATGATTTTTGTGCAGACTTGCCTATTGTCCATGATTCACTTCCATATAACAAGATAGGTTCAATATAGCATTTTAGGACTCGTTTTCTAACATTCATTGATAAAGATGTGTTAGCTAATATGTTTCTCATTGTCTGAAATGCAGTCTTTGCTTGGCCTATTCAGTTCCTAATTTCTGTTCTGCATTTCCCATCTGAAGTTATTACTGCTCCAAGGTATTTGAATTTCTGCACCTGCTTTAGAATGGTTCCGTTTAATTTTATACTGCATGCTGGTGGATTCTGTTTCTTAGATATAACCATAGTCTCTGTCTTTTTGATGTTCAAAGTAAGGCCTTTCTGTTCACTTTCTTTGGCGACTTTATCCAAGAGATTTAACTACAAACAAAAAAAAAAGTGATAAAAATCCACTTTGTGGCTTTTTTTTTTATTGCTGCCCTAGAAAGAGTACTGTTTCAGTCTCTTAAGTGTCTGTATAGGCAGTCTGTCGCAAAAGCGACAAATAAATGTAACAGCGTTATTTGTTTGCCCAAGTCTTTTAGGTTGTCACGCCACCGTCAAGGAGCAGATAATCTGAAAGAAAATTCTATCAATTTTCATGATAGAAGGGGCATGAATGATAGAGGCTTTGGGACAATACGTTTCATATTTGTGGTGGTAATTTTCTGTGGCTGATATAAATAATATAGTGGGGGGGGGAGAGAAAGAGAGGAAGACCAAGGCGAAGATGGCTGCAGGACATTGTTGATGATACGCGAATGAACGCATCAGCAGCAGGTCATCTTGCTTACAACCGAGAGGCCTGTTAGGGAAGCAAAGTTCCGGAAGGATACATGCAAAATGACTGAACTGACTGATATAAATAATACACAAAAGAACTTTCTCCTCCTTGATGGGAACGTGGTTTTCAGCCTTGGGTCCAACTAAAAGAAAGGTAAAATCACGTAGGTTTAGAGGCACTATAGTTCAATGACTAGCGAAGGGTTCCTAAACGGGGTTGTCCATACCCCTTTGTAGACAAATAATGCCCTCAAGAGCGGACAGTTGGCAGGACAAGACTAAGAACAGAGCGGAATGGAGGCAAGTCTTGCTTTCCAGCAATGAGGCCGGAACATGAATGAATGTTCTGTTGCTACCTATCCGTGTGTAAATTACAAGCAAGATGTTGGGCGTCGTTTGGCATTATGCTGGTATCTATAGGGCTCCAGGTGACGATGTTTTCGACAGTCTGGCGAGGGGATTGGGGACTAACTGGGCAATCCACTGGGGGGTGGGGGGGGGTCTGTACTTGTTTATAAGTGATTAATAAGAACCTCCGAGCCAGGCAATCCCTTATTTATTGTAGCGTCTCACTGTTTCTATTTATAAACCGGCGATAAATTGAGATAATGACGCATGTGTCATTCCTCTGAGACCTTTAGTTTCTGGAGGTGATTGACGCATTTGTTTTTTTTTTCCCTTTGAGACAAGAGTCTTAGAGGCTGATATCTCGTCTCTTTTGTTATTAACGACAGACCCTGCTCCTACCCCTTCCACCCCCCTCCCCTCCCCGGGTTAAGTTTTTCTTGCGTCGTTTAATTTTCTTTACGATCTCACTTTATTGTTTTCATTTTCCATTTTCATCTTACATCCTTTCCGTGCCGTTAAATGTCACATAGGGCTCGCATGGTAATTCGCCAAGTTTTCCTGTTTTCAGCGAGGTTTTCAACCTCATCAAGGGATTTTACGCCTGCTAATTCAGCCTCTCTTAACGATGTCCTCTTTAGAGTTTCACGTGGTCGACCTCTTTCTTCTTCGCCCTTTTGTGTTCCACTTGATATCTTTTTTTTTTTTTTGATTCTCTGATTGTTTCTTCTCATCATGTGACCCGACATATTACCATAAACTGGCACAAACATTGCCATGTCCGAAATTGAAATCCACGATGAGCAACAAATATTTGAGTGCAACCTGCCCGCTCGATGTATCTCTTTTGTGCCATACACTTTTATTTTCCCTTTTTTAAAAAAAAATCTGTTTAAGAATATCTTATTCCTGATTTATTTATTAGGAATACATTTATACCCAACATCGAACTGAGATTAAGCCGTTTCATGTGCTCTCCCCACTCCCTCCCCCTCCCCCCTCGTTCTTGTTTTGTATACTGTGGCGGCGGAAGGAAACTCGTGTGATGAAATACTTTTCTCCAAAAAAAATTTCTTTATATTATACATTTAAAGTTTTTCATTTTTTTTCATAATGTCCAGTTTATTAATATTGTTTTTTTTTGTGTGTGTGAATTATTTGTAAGGTAATACATGAGATCAACCATTGTTCTTAAATGTCAAAATAAAATGAGAAAATTTGTATCAGATTTTTAAAAAAATTGTTTATCGTTGGCATATAAAGATGAATTATTGACACTACAGAACGAGAAATGAGCAGAGGATATAAATATGAATTATTGACACTACAGAACGAGAAATGAGCAGAGGATATAAAGATGAATTATTGACACTACAGAACGAGAAATGAACAGAGGATATAAAGATGAATTATTGACAGTACAGAACGAGAAATGAACAGAGGATATAAAGATGAATTATTGAAACTACAGAACGAGAAATGAGAAGAGGATATAAAGATGAATCTATTGACACTACAGAACGAGAGATGAGCAGAGGATAGAAAGATGAATCTATTGACACTACAGAACAAGAAATGAGAAGAGGATATAAAGGTGATTCTATTGACACTACAGAACGAGAGATGAGCAGAGGATAGAAAGATAAATCTATTGACACTACAGAACGAGAAATGAACAGAGGATAGAAAGATAAATCTATTGACACTACAGAACGAGAAATGAACAGAGGA